>CM053601.1:168187177-168209658 GCA_028646575.1 Pseudocheirus occidentalis | reverse complement strand
AGCCAGAAAGACTTAGGTTCAAATCTTACATCTGACACATAATGGGCATGTCTTTTACCTTCTCAGTGTTCTAGATAACTCCCTAAGATTAGAAGTTGCAAAGAAGGAGTCAATCTGCATTGGTAGAGGGAATTTCTTCACCTGGGACTTCCCTAGGTCAATGAAATCACAGGATCAGTAATTTATTTCCATCATTTTGATGATCAGCATTAAGTGAGCCATAACATAAGGAGGCATATGCTCAACAAGTGTTTGCTACTTTCATAGAGGACATGCAGAACAGAGACCAAATGCAAGAGGGATCTCCTACCAATGGAGAAGTTTTCCAGATGTACCCATTGTGGATGACACTATGGAATGCATTAAAATTCTGGAAGACTAAAGAACACTCTAAACAAAATGTGTAGTCATTCAAAGGAGCTCAATGTAATAGATCACAGATGAAAAAATGAGTAGATGAAGAAACCTTATTGTCTCAGATACAAGATACAGTTGTATGAAAAACCCATCTTGCATTTAGACAGCTGGGCAATGATCTAGGCCAGTTGTGGAGGAAGGAAGAACTAGGTTTAGGTCTGGTAAGTCTCTAATTCAAGTTGAATATGTGACCTTGGACAAGTCACTTAATCTCTTTAGTGCCCCCAAAGCATATGGTCTATATTATCCTTTTGGCTCAAACGCTTTCACTCCACATCAGTTCATACAAATCTCTCCACATTTCTCTGAACCCTCATGACACCTGCTTTTAAACAGGCTTGGATTCAGAAAATTGGATCAGATGATGTCTGAGTTCCTTTTCAATGCTAAGCAAGTGTTACTATTAATGATTCCAAATGTCTGTCCTTTCTCCTGGTCCTTATTCCTTTTTTGACCTCCAGCCAGGTTACTTTCTGTCGTATGAGGATGGAAATTTCTCTTCTCAAGGAAACAGTTAAGAAGTTAGACAAACAAGTTGGCCCAAAGTTGGCACCAACTTCCTCTGTCATTGGATGGTAGCAGGCATTATTTTTTTCAGCAGAGAAATCCTTGCTTGTTAAGCTGAAATTCAATTCATTGAGCCTACTTGTTCCTCTTACCCCTCTACCTCCAAATGTGTTGTTGAGGGAAGCAGCCTTTCTGGTTCCTTTTTCTCTTTGATATTTGTGAATTATTATACTCACCAGCTGCTCTCTCAACGTACCACACACATTTACAGATGACACAGCTATGATTGCTGATGAATTTTCAAGAATGTTTTCTGTGCTTTGGCTAATAAGTAGGATGTGGACGTCTTGTTCCTCTCTCTCTCTCTCTCTCTCTCTCTCTCTCTCTCTCTCTCTCTCTCTCTCTCTCTCTTCTCCCTCCCCCCACCCTTGGCAGACACTGGTTTGGGATTCCCCTTGTGGGTTTGTTCATCCGCTCCTCCTGATGTAGCCACTACATAGCTTGTATGGGCAATCCTGTTTAAAAGGAGCACATTTCTGGGAGTCAGTGGATCTCAGGCTGTAGTCCCAACTCTGATATTTATTAGCTGCGTGGCCTTGGGGAACTTCTCTGAGCCTTGATTTCTTCATCTGTAAAATGGAATTCAGAATACTTCTACAACCTATTGATAATAAATCCTGAGGGGATTATTATGAGCATTGAACATACTTGAAGTACTTTATAAATGTAAGACACTCTAGGAGCATGAGATCTTTCCTCTCCTCATAAAAATATATGAGGATATTTGGCAATAAAGGATTTATTCAAAGAACTCAAAGTTAAAAGAGATCTCAGTGCAATCTAGACCAATCTATACTCCAAGAAGGAGCCCTTCTATGACAGAATGTAAGGTTCTTGAGGGCAGGGATGTTCTACAGGTTCCTAGAGTTAGAGCTGGAAAGGGTCTTAGAGGTTATCTCATCCAATCCCTTATTTTATAGTAAGGAAACTGAGGGTGACAGAGCTGAGGTAACATCACTAATTCCATATAAGCTGCAAGTAGTGGAGGTTGGATTTGAAGACAGATCCCCAGACACCAAATCCAGTATGTTCTCTACTGTACCAGACAGCATCATTTCTGACTTCGTGTGCCCAGCATCTGGCCCAGTGCCCTGCATAGAGTAAGTGTCTTATAGTGTTGAAGAGAGGAAGGGAGGAAGAAAAGAGGGGAGGGAGAGAGGGAAGAAGGAAGGAAGGAAGGAAGGAAGGAAGGAAGGAAGGGAGGGAGGGAGGGAAAAAGGAAGGGAGGGAGGGAGGGAGAAAGGAAGGAAGGGAGGGAGGGAGAAATAGGGTTTGTCAGCCTTTGCTTGAAGACCTGTAAAGATGGATAAGCCATTACCTTCCATGGTATGCCAAACCAAACTAAGTGTCCATTTCCTCTAGACATCGAAATCCTATAGAAATGAAACACTCACTAGCATAACCAAATAGAACATTGTCTTCCTCAGCTGGGCATTGGGCTGTGCTAGACAGGGAGTCAAGTTCAAGTACGTTATCAGGAGTTCGTAATGCACTTTGATTACAGCATTTGGATACGGAGCATGAAACAAACTCTGGGTGCCACATATAGCTGATGCTTAGCGGCCCTTGGCAGTTGGTCATAGGGCTGAAACTATGGCATCCATCAGGTACTTCGCAAGTGAGGAAAGATCCCAGATGATAATGGTGCCTTTTCTATTATTAACTGGAGAAAGCCCCTACCTATTTTCTGAGCAGAGCCTTGGCTGCTATGAACTGGCTGAATGGAATACAAAGAGCTCATAAAAGGATAATTAAATATAAGAGACCAGAAAGTGCTAAGGCTAAGCTAATGCTTTGGAACCTCTTTGTAGAAAAGTCAAGTAATAAGAAGCCTTTTTTTCCCCAATGAGCTCTAGTTTCAAAATATAAGTTGCTTTCAAGGAACTAGATTTGTGATAAAGTCCTCAAAATCTGTTAAAAAAAAAAAAAGAGAAAGCTGGAACAAAAGGACCTTCCTGCTTCACTGAGGTCACACCCTGAGCAGCGTCACCAGTGACACATCTTCCCGTGTGCTGGTCAATCTCGTTGCTTTAGCCAAATGACTGGTGAGCTATTTCCCAAGATAGAAGCTTTCAACGTTTCAAAGTGTTTCCAGTAATTCTGCATATACTTTGTCTCTTAGCTTTACCGCTTCATCCCTATGATATAAATACATTTAATCTTCAAAATGCCACAACCTCGAAGTGATGCTTTTTTAATCTTATTGCCATTTTAATGGCACAGTCTCCCCACCCCTGCTCCCCCAGAAAATTAAAATCTGAAAATGTTGGCCACAGGTAATACAAGTCTCACAGGGACCTTAGTCTTCAATCCATCAATACTTTAAAGAATACATCGTCTCATCTCATGTGAATACCTGCTCCATTGCTAGAGATCAAAAACCCTCCATCCATTCTCAGCCTTTGGGTCCTGCCCCTGCCTTTCCATAAATATTCCCCACCCGATGTGCAGGAGGCCAGCCTTTTATTCTCCTAATATTTCAAGGATATCACTGCACCAATCAGGCACTCTTCCTCTGGCTGCAGGACTGGCTAACATCCTTTTCAAGTGATAGATTCCCTCAAAGATGTCTTTTATGGCACTGTTTCACGTGCAGCTCATTGTGGGTAAGACGTCAGAGCAGGAAAAGACCCACCAGGCCCCTTTCCTTTGCCCTTTGGGTCACCAACGATTTTGGGGTTTTCGGTGTGCCATCCACTGGAGACATAAAACACAGGGACGCAGCACTGCACTGCAGGGCTTTCGAAATGAGGCACTATTTTTGCCCAGTGCAGATAAGAGTTGTGGGTTCATTTTCCTGTCCTATTTATGCCTTTCCAACATCTGTCTGAGGTTATCATGCAACACGCGTCTGAGAAAGAAAACAGTGACAATATGTAATAACAATAATTGCTATTATGCAGAGTACTAGTAATATAGTATTAGTAACATTAGTAATTAATAAGGAAGTAATAAGTAAACTAGCAATCAGTAAACTAATAGTATAGTAACATATACATATAAGTGTGCATACATATGCATGTATGACTGAGCAGTGGATGGGTATGATCCTTAGCAAATATGAAAGAGAAATATACCTAAATATCTACATATATGTGAGTCCATATGCATGTGCATGTGTGTGCATCCCTTTTCTATACTATGTCACACATATCTTGACACAATTACAGCTATTCTGGATTTGACCTTCCTGACAGCACGTAGCATATTAATACATGAGTTACTTTAATAGGAAGCATCATAGCACAGTCTCAAGGCTTCAGACTTGAGGATCTGGGTTCAGATCTTGACTCTTGGACCCCTCCCTCCATTTCTTGGTGAATCAGTTCTATTACATTCAAGTCTCTTGTCTCCTTGCCCAGGCATGTATCATGTCTTGCAAAGCTCCACCCTTAGATTACTTCCATCATGCACGACCTTTACTCTTCTTCATGTGCTACTGAATGCAGGTGAGGGGTAGCTAGGTAGTGTGATGGACAGAGCACCAAGCCTGGAGGCAGGAAGACTCATTTTCCTGAGTTCCAAATCTGGCCTCAGATACTTGCTAAATGGGTAGCCCTGAGCAAGTCACTTAACCATGTTTGCCTCAGTTTCCTCATCTGTAAAATGTGTTAGAGAAAGAAATGGCAAACCACTCCAGTATCTTTGCTAAGAAAACCCCAAATAGAATTAGTCAGACATAACTGAACAACAAAAATAATGGAGCTGAAGAAAATCACATACCACCCCTGTAAGCCTATAGAAATACAAATTATTGTCACTTCCATTACACAGTCGTGCCAGTCTCCTATGATGCCACAAGCTACCATTACTAGAGCTAATAGAGAGATTGGGTCCATTACAAGTTAATGTCACATACTCTCAACTGAGCCATCACTAGAGCAAGGCAACACTTCTAATAAATTTGATATCCCAGAAGAGTTTAAGTGGGTCAGAATGGCTGGAGCAAAGTATTCAAAGGGGGCTGGTATGAAAATAAGCCTAGAAAGGAGAGTGAGAGCCAGATTGCAGACAGCTTTCAATGCCAAAAGAGCCATTTGTCTTTCCTCCTAGAGCCGACAGGAGCACATTTAGCTAGGCTGACCCTCTGATGACTGACACAGGATTTATCATTGGGAGACCATTTGGTCTTTCCAGGTTAGCAGGCCCAGGGTTACATAGAATCATAGCTCGAAGGATTTTTAGAGTCAATCAAGTCCAACCCCTTCATTTTGCACAAAAAGGAGGCACAAAGTAGTATCCCATGACTAGCCTAAGGTAGGATGTGAATACAAGTCTTGCTGACTACCTGACTTCCAGTGTCCTTTCCATGGTGCCTCTCCAGGCGTCATGGACAAGACAGACAATTGTAATAAATAAATAAATTCCTACAATGAATGTGGATCATAACCTTCCTCATTTATGACCCAAGATCCCATTTCTCTACCTCGGTATTTCCAGTTAAGTTGGAAACAGCTTAGTATTATCCAATAGTCTGCCTTATCCAATTTTAAAATCATAGAATCCTATGAGGGAAAGGATGATAATATGACATATAGTATATATAATATAGTAATATAATATATCCTATATAGCAGATTTGTATATAGTATGGCATACACATATAGAGATAATATATGATATGACAAAACATAGCATAATATTATATGATATATGATAAATATCATATCATATAATTTAGAGGGAAAACACCTGGAAAGAATTTTAAAGATTTCTAATCCAACTCCTTCATTTAATTGGACATAAAACTGAGTCCCAGAGAGATGAACTAAATCACAGTTTGCCCAGGGAGTTAGTGCCCGAGCTCGTACAAGAACCCCCCCATACCATGCTGTGTCCCCCATCAACTTGTCAGCATTCTTCCATATAAACCCAAGCTTTTCGGGGCATTTTAAAATTCATTTGTGATCAGAGAGACTTGGTGAGATGTCATTAATATGCCCAAAGACTTTCCAGCTAACATACCTAACCACTATCTGCTAAACATTTAAAAATGCATGCCGCTGACTCCTACCCTCTGCCTCTGCCACAGCCCAGGGGGCCGTAATAGCCAGATTCACTAGGAGAACCTATGTTTTTTTAGTTGTTTTTCAGTCATGCCTGAGTCTTCATGACACCTTTTGGGGTTTTCTTGGCAGAAATCCTGGAGTGGCTTCTGCTTTCCTTCTCCAGCTCATTTTACAGATGAGGAAACTGAGGCAAACAGGGGTAAGTGACTTGCCATGGGTCACACAGCTGGTAAGTGTCTAAGGCAGGATCTGAACTCAGGCCTTCCTGCCTCCAGGCTCAGCACTCCGTCCCTGTAAACCTATAGAAACACAAATAATTGTCACTTGTATAACACAGCACTGCCAGTCTCCTATGATTCCACAAGGTACCGTTACCAGAGCTAGTAGAGAGAATGGTGACAGAAATTATATCAAAAATAACTGGTTCCATTCACGCATTCTACTTGTACAGTGACAGAAGTGCTACCTGGCAGGAGAAGGAATAGAGAGCAGAAAGGGAGTCACCTGTTTGACAAAAGGGGTGTACTGTTTGACAGAAGATGAAAACCCGACGTGAGCAATTGGGCGATCTTTAATTTAGGGAGGAAGGTATGGAACAAGAGAAGAAAATTGACTCTCAAGTCTTTGGATGCAGGTTCAGATCTCCCCTCTAAGGCTCATTGCCAATAGGAGCTTGGGAAAATCACTTCAATTCCCAGGGTTTTGGTTTTGCCTTTCTTTATATACAGTCCCTAGAATATAGTCGTTGCTTTAAAAAATGCTTGTTAATTGACTAACTCAACTAAAATATGGCAGGGTGGAGAGGTGGAGGAAAGAGCCTCTGATATCCCTCTTGGGTCATATCCACAATGGATGCTAGATCTGGGGTCAGAAGATGAGGTTCAAATCTTGACTTTACTCTAGACAGGTCCCTTCACTTCTCTGGGACTCAGTTTCCCCATCTGTAGAATGAGGGAGCTGGTCAAGATGGCCTCTAAAGTATTTTTCTTCTCTAGATCTAAGACACCATCAGTCTTCTTTATTCTGATGCCATGACACCTTTGTGGACACCTTCCCCAAGGTTACCCATCCCAATCCATCCACACCTCATCTTGTGCAGAGAGATAGAATTGACAGAAGGGAGGGAGCTTCCCATAGACCAGTGGTTCTCAACCCTCCTAATGCCATGATTCTTTAATACTTGTATGTGGGCGTATCTGCATGTGGGCAGACCCACCTGGAGACAGATAGAGGAGCAGTGTCTTGGTTCCTAAGACCATCGGAAATATGTGTTTTCTGATGGTCTTAGGTGACCCTTGTGACTGCTGTGAAAGGGTTGTTCGACCTCCAAAGGAGTTGCGACCCACAGGTTGAGATCCGCTGCCTTAGACCTACTGACATTTAGTGAGTGCTAATGGTGTGTGTCATCCATTAGGTACCCCTCAACTTTGTCATGGGAACATCACCCTCCTTTTCCTACTTGCATATTTATCACATTTTTTTTTGCCATTTTTCCTATGCAATTCTCTGTTGAGAAAATATCTCATGCTGTTCCTGCTTACCATGGGTCTCTCCATGACCCTGTCAGTGGCCCTGAAACTCTAATTCTTCAGAGACTACAGAATTCCATGCTTTAGTCATATCAATGGAAGCACACTAGCCTTAAAAAGATAGACCTTTTCTCAGGTTACAAAATGAAAGAGGTATTTTTTTTGACATGGTCAATGCAAGAATTTGTTTTGATTAATTGTGCCTGTTTGTTATAAGGTTTTTGTTTTCTTTTATCCCCAACGGTAGGCGGAAGATGGAAGGGAGAAAAAATAGATTTTTTTGTTAATTGGAAAAAATTTAATTTAAAATAAAATGAAAAGATGAAGCTTTGTTTCAGGAACAAGTTTTGGGTGATTAACAGCACAGTGCAGTTCACTGGATGCAATTCAGCCCACTTTGGTCTAATTCTGGGACCAGTTCATTATTCTTTTCTTGTTTGTTCAAGATATACATACAGATGGACCAGCTCTATGGACTGTCTAACTGTATATCATAGTCTGAATCAGGGGTGAGAAACCTGCAGCCTCAAGACCACATGTGGCCCTTTAGGTCCTCGAGTGTAGCCCTTTAGACCCTAGAGGGCTACATGTGGCCTCAAGGCTACAGATTCCCCACCCTGGTCTAGACAATATTCATTCTTCACCCACTTGATTTTTCCTAGGTAGATAGTTAATAGATAATGGGTTTAATAGTTAAATGTTTTATAGTTAATGGGCTTTTCTTAGGTAGATAGTCAATATTTTGAGTGTTAATTAGGAAGTCCTGCAAAGTCTACACATGGATAAAATTGATAGCTGGTTACAGTTCTCCTGTGCTCTATCTGAATGCATCTGAAACCAAATTACTTCAGGCCTGATGATCCTATGACCATAAAAACAAATCTCCCCAGCTGCACTTTTTACAGGATATACTCACAAGTGGCTGCTTTAATGTTGTGTCTTCTCTGCCCAGTTGTCTATGATGACCAGTCACCAGCTGCCCATTTCCAATAACCTCTATCAAAATTCATTTGATATGATACCACCCTCTCTGCTCAAACCATCTCTGTAGCTAAGAAGCAAGCCCTGCAAGGAGCCAGATAGGGGAGGGGGGGGCCTCTGCTAACCAGAAGATCAGGGAAATGTTATTGAGGGGAAGCTGGAAGAACAGAGGTGACCAAGTGCCTTCCAAGGTCAAATGACCTTGTAAATCCCAGCAGTGAGAGCAGAATGATTGCAGCATCCTGTTTTCAGCAATTAAAATGACCATTTAATGAGCTATGCAGATCAGCTCAGGCCCCAAATCATAAACCTCCTATACCCTGAGAATGAGTCAGGAGCACAGGCCGAGCGAGGAAAGGTAGCACAGACACAGGACCATTTTGTCGCTAGTGATGATTTTTTTCTAAAATACATCTCACCATGAGACCAAAGATTAACCTTCTTTTTCAATGCAGCTCCTGACTACTGCCTAGTAAATGAAGTGTCTCAGCTTTAGGAAAAAAAAAACAAATCATCTTGTAAGCTTCTGTTCCCCCAGGAAAAAGCAAATCACAAATGTCATCCAACGTGGGGGTCTAGTTCTCTCTTACTGGCTGTGAGAGAGAACAGGTGGAAAAAGAGGGATTCAGGATCTTTGGTGTTGGAAAATCCCAAACAGAAAACCCCAAAGAGCCTAAAATCAACATCTAGGAAGAAGAAACACCATAATTGGGGTATTTCTTTCTTTTTATTTATGTTTTTATTTATTTTTTGCTTTTTGGAGGGGGGAAGGCAGGGCAATTGGGGTTAAGTGACTTATCCAAGGCCACACAGCTAGTTACGTGTTAAGAGTCTGAGGTCATGTTTGAACTCAGGTCCTCTTGACTAGAGGGCCGGTACTCTATTCACTGTGCCACATAGCCACCCCTGATTGGGGCATTTCTACAGGGCAAATAGCTGGAAGGGGGCTGAGAGAACATCTCATCCTAGAATCAGTCAACAAGTGTGCCCAGTCCTGTGCTAAATGTATACATTTACACAATGCTTTCAGTTTTACAAATCGCCTGACACACTTTATCTCGTCTGATCCTCACAGCCACCTGCTGAGGTGGTAATGTTATGATCCTCATTTCACAAATGAAGACTCTGAGGCTCAGAAAGGTTAAATTACTTGCCCAAGGTCACACTGATGGTGAATGGCAGAGCCTAGATTCAAACCCAGGTCTGATGAGCTGTACCCTTTCCCACGGTCCCAGTGTCCCAGACACTCTCATAAAAGCATCACAGCTTATCATTTGCCATGTGCCAAATGAGGTTTGGGGGTGTTCAACTGACCTCTTTCATTATACAGTTAATAAAAGGCTGGATTTGGATCCAAGCTCCTCCTGACCCTCACTCCAGTACTTTTTCTACCACATCTCACCATGCAATCTCCTCCTCCCCTTCCCTAGGGAGTCCAATCAGTCAATCACAAAACATCCATTAAACAAACAGGAACACATTCAAAGAGTAGACTCTGGTAGCTGAAACAGCAAAGCAGGTCACCGAGGGCTCCCCCCTCCTCTCCCTCTTGGATGCTTTTTCTCACATGATGACAGATGGAGGAATCCTGCCTGGGAGCAACAAGCCCAGAACATATCCTCACGCTGAGAGGGCTGATGGGAAGTCTCTGTTAGCCCTATTCATTACAAACTCTGCCACCATCACTTCTCAGAGAGCACAGAGGGGAAAGGATGGCCTCTATCTCCCTCTCTCTACACAGAATTCAGACTATGAAAACAGGCAAAGGGACATGATCATAATAGCAGCTGGTATTTATATAACACTTTAGGACTTTCAAAGTACTTTAAAATGAAATATTATCTCATTTTATCCTTACAGCGACCCTGGGCAATAGGAGCTATTATGAACTTTATTTTACAGAAAGAGACAGAAAGGCTGAGTGACCTGCCCAGGTTCACACAGCCAGAAGTGTCTGAGAAGGGATTTGAACTCAGTTCTTACTGATTCCAGGTCCAACACCATATCCACTGCACCATCACCTACTGAAAAGCATAGGGGTCCCCTGTGAAATCTATTCTTTTCTTTTCTTTTTTTTTTGCTTTTTTGGAGGGCAGTTGGGGTTAAGTGACTTGCCCAAGGTCACACGGCTAGCTTTTTTTGTGTGTGTTAAGTGTCTGAGGTCAGATTTGAACTCAGGTACTCCTGACTCCAGGGCCGGAGTTCTACTCACTGCGCCACCTAGCCGCCCCACCCTGTGAAATCTATGGATGAATTTGAAGGTGTCTCTGAACTTGGGTGGGAAAAAATTACATCTTTGTAACTTTTCTTTTGTAATGCTATGTATTTTATATATTTAAAAGTTGGATTCTGAGAAGAGATCCATAGACTTATCATCAGACTGCCAAGAGGGTCTAAAACACAAAAAAGTTTAAAATTCCTGGTTTAAGGAAGGGGTAAGCAGACAGAAACCAGGAAGAATGAGCCATGCATGGCACAGAGGTGGAGCAGAACCTGGTTTCTCAAACAGAAAACAAAGGAAAGCTGGCATGTGGGTGCCAGGGAGCAGTGATGGCAGAGAAGGGGGTGCATTTGCAGCTGAGTTCTGAGCTATTAGAGAAGGCAGACAGGGAGCTTCAGGTGACAACCTTGTTAGCAGCAAATGCCTAAAAACACACAGAAGAGCCCGATCCATTGGCCCTCCTGTGCCAGCCAGCTAATGAGCTCAGGAGAGTGGAAGACTTTGCTGGAACTACCTTTTCATGTTGGGTGCTGAATACTTGCCATTTTGAAGAGAGAGAGGGGGGGGGAGCTACTTTTCTGGAGATGATAGAGAGAATGCAAACCACTCCTTGGAAATCCAGAGCCAAACTCACATGGTTAATGAGATGTTAAAAAAGAAATCCTCTCCCCATACTCTTCAAAGCAGAATTCCTGGAATGTGATTTGTGTCAAGCTGGGAGAGTGAGTGTTCACCGTTTACTGTCCAAAATACGGGGCAGGCAAGTTCTATAATAGATAGAGAGCACAGCTTAGAGGCAGAAGACCTGAGTTCAAATCCAGTCTCAGACACTTACCAGCTATGTGACCCTGGGCAAGTCACTTAACTACTCTTCTCCTCAGTTTGTTCAATTGTAATATGAGAAGGATAATAACACCTACTTCCCAGCGTTCCTAGGATCAAACCAAAGAAACCTCTAGAAAAACAGCTGCTGATAATTAGAATTACCAATGTAGATATGTACCGTTACACCTCGCTTTTTTTGCAACAGTTGTGGGGGGAAAGTGCATGTGCCCTGAATTTTACTAAACAGAACCCCTCTGTTCAATGCACTAAGCACCAACTGTTCAAAAGCAGTCTGAGAACTTAAAGTGAAGACAGAGACCTTTACAGTGAAAAATCTTTTCATAATAAGCCCATTCCTTTACATTCGCGTGATGTCTTATGGTTTACAAAGCACTTCCACAGTTAATCATCCAGTAAGAATTCTTGCAACTGAGCAGCTAGTCAATGATTTTCCATATTGATTTTTCTCCTGAAAAAATGTCTTGGCCGGCACTCTAAGCATGAGGAGAAATCAATAGTTTGGAAAATTTCAAAATTATTTGTTTTAAGTTAATTTAGGAACCAAGAAAGATGAGAAAAATGCTCCATTTTACATTTTGTAATTTATTTATTCATTCAACAAGCACTTATCAGGTGCCTGAGACAGACTAAGTCAAAAAGACCCCTCGAAGGGCCTCTACTTTATCATAGGGTGACATGAACACAGATAAGTAAACATATTGTTGTTATATTGTTCGGTCACATCCAACTCTACATGACCATGGGATTTTCTTAGCAAGAATAGTGATAGGGTTTGCCATTTCCTTCTCCAGTCGATAAGGCAAACAGAGGTTAAGTGACTAGGCCAGGGTCACACAGCTAGCAAGTGTCTGAGGCTACATTTGAACTCAAGTCTTCCTGACTGTAGGTCCAGTGTTCTTTCCACTGACCTCCAGATATAAAACATCAACAAAATAAATTAAAATGAATTTCCAGGGAGGAAACTGGAGGGAACTGTCCAGGCCCTGACACATTAATGGGTACCTGGGTACAACCTGTATACAAGTATATGATTGAAATTATGCATTAAGAATAACATGGAATAACATTAGGAATAATACAACAACTTTATGAAGGATTGATTGGATGGGGAAGAGACTAGTGGCAGGTACACTGATGAAGAGACTGCTCCTATAGTCCAGAGAAAAGGTGACAGGCACCTCGAAGAGGGTGGCAGCTAGCTGTGTGCGTGGAAAGAAGGGGGTTCGTGCTAGAGATGTTGTAGAGACAGAAAAAAGAATTGGCAACAGATTGGATGGGTGAGGTAAAGAGAGGGAAGGAGTCCAGGGCAACAGTGAGGTGGTGAATAAGTGCTCTTTGAAGGGAAATGGTCAATTTAGACAGTATTAAAATGGAGAATTTTATATAAATTTAATCTCCAACTCAATCTGTTCCCTGCTCTCTCAGGTAATTCTAAAAGCCTGACTATTATCTTGCTGTATAAAAAACCACTGTTTAATGATTCTGATGATTTCCAGAAGTGGGTTTTCACACCAAAAAAAATTAATTGGCCAACTCTGTCTACCCCTCACAGGCAGCGGAGGTGTGGTCCCTGTGAGGTCACACGAGCAGTAGGAGCTGAAGCACTAACATGACCAGGATGAGACAATGAAGAGGCATTTAGGGAAGACTCCTCTGCATAGAAAATATGTCAGATTATATATTCATTCATTCAACATTTACCTACTTACACAAAAGCTATTGCACAAAGGCGGCATTGGGAATGCAAAGTTTGATAAGACACAGTCACTGTGCTCGAGAAGACAGCACTGGTACAGGAGAAAAAGCCTTGACTCTGGATATAGAAGGTTTATGTTAAAATCCTCGCTCTGATATTCCTTGTGTGACCTTGGTCAAGTCATTTAACTTCCATGGGTTTCTGTGTAAGATTAAGCAGTACATCATCAACTGACATCCCTTCCAGATCTATCCCTGTGTGACCTTGGGACAAATCTTCCTGGGACTCAGTTTCCTCATCTGCAAGAAGAGGGGCTTGATTAGGTAAACTCTAAAGTCATTTAAAGTTCAAGATCTATGAATCTATAGGAACAATGAAGAAGAAGCCTTTGGCATTACCTAGGACAGCTCCCTCATTTCCCTGTGGAAATTAGTGCTCTTCCCTTCCCAGTCATAAGACCCAAACCTGCACCTTCTGACTTCATATCCAATGCTCTTTCTACAACCTCACATGTGAAGGGGAGAGGAGTCAGGCACATAAAAAACTACAACACTAACAAAGCCACTGATAATAACAAAATCCCCACACGTACCAAAAATATTTATAGCAACACTTTCTGTGGTTGCAAAGAATTGTAGATGTTCATCGACTGAGGAATGGTTAAACAAATGGTAGCATGAGAATGGAATGAAATGTCAATGTGCTTTGAGAAATGGTGTGTGTGATGAACAGAGAAACATAAAAAGATTTACATGAATTGATGCAGAATGGAGTAAGAAGGACTGAGGAAAGAACAGGCACAATGCCAACAATAATGTAAATTAAAAGAACCAAAAAAACTTTAAAAATGCTACAAAATTATAAAGAACAAGATTGAATCCAAAGAAGAGATTTAAAAGACAACACTCCCATCTCACTCCTTTGAAGAGAGGCCCACAAGTGTAGAATGTTCCATATATTTTCAGACTTTCTCAGTGTATTGGTCAAGTATGCTGATTTTTTCTTCTTTTTCTTTTAAAAATATTTTTTGTTATAGGGGGTGGTTCTTTGAGGAAGGAGGAGAAAAAAGGAAGATGGGGAAATTATGGTGTTGTTTTTTAAAAAAGAGAAAACAAAAAAAGATATCAACAAAAACTAACTTTTAAAAATAAAGTAAGACTAATGAGGAAAAGCTCATAATACACATTAGACAGTGATAAGTAGAAATGAGAAGAGCAATGGATGATGGATGATGGGCTGGCACCTCAGCTGAACTGCCACAGTGACTCAGAGGGCATTATCATAGAGAACCTTACTTACATGGGAGAGGATGGAAAAGGACTCTCTAACCCTTCTCTTCCTCTGAAGAGGGAAGTGGGAAGCACAATTAAAGGTAAAAGAAAAGGAGAATATTGGAGACTATCACAAACTTACCAAACATCAGCCAAAAACAAGAAGAAACATGGAGGAAAGACTACCTTTGTGGTTCCCAGAGAATGAGGCTTATGCCTTATTCCATTTTTGAGTCCACACCCTCGAACCTTGCTCACTGTAAGTGGGAGGAGAGTCTGGCATTGAGATTTTTTTTCAGTGTGGGGAACTCCTAGGGTGGGAAGCCCCTTTGTTGATGCAGAGAAGTAATTCTGGAATAACTTAGAGTGTTGAGGGGGTTGTTTGTGGGCACTGAAAAGTAAAGTGACCTGTCCACAGTCATGTACCAGGACTTGAATTCCCACTCTTTACCTACCACACCACACTACTTTTCACTTTGTCCAGTGTAGCCATTTAGTAAATGTTCTTTAATTGAATTAAAGAAAAGAGTTGGAAACTGAAAGGGGGAAGCTCCTTGCAATTAAAAGCATATGTTTTAAGAGAGACAGAGAGATGTAAGTAGAGAGAAAGAGGGGGAAAGGTAGGGAGAGAAAGAGAGACAAAGACAACAAAGAGGAAGGGGAGGGGGGAGAAAAGGTAGAGAAAAGGAAACAGATGATAGAGAGGGAGCAGGAAAGAGAGAAAGGGGGGAGGGAGGGAGGGAGAAAGAGAGAGAAGGAGGGACGGGGGAAGAGAGAGGGATGGAGGGAGAGGGAAAGAGGGAGGGAGAGACAGAGACAGAGAGAGAGAGAGGAGACAGAAAGAAACAGAGAGAGACAGAGATAGAGATAGAGATAGAGAGACAGAAAGAGAGGAAGAGACAGAAAAAGAGAGCGATAGAGCAGAAACAGAGAGACAGAGACAAAAAGAGACAGAGAGATAGAAAAAGAAAATTCCAGGGGCTTTCAAAAAATAGAACCTTCAATTGTGAACTCATGGATGGGTGTCTTAACTACCTTCAGATTTCCCTACTGAGACTTAAGTAATGAAGGACCTTGGCTATAGCCCACTAAGGCAGGAAGTTTGAGAGAGCTTCAGTTTGCCTCAAGGCATAACTGTCTGCAGTGGTTAATAAAAGGTCCACTTTGGGGCTCTCAAATTAATTTGGATTTCATATTTGACAAAGACTAAAAGTAATATGAATGTAAATAAAGGTTAATTATTCATTAGAGAGTTCAGTGACTTACAAGTATGGGCACAATCTCCTTTACTGAGAAACCTGAATTTCAGCCTATATTGGAGAGGGAAAATCAAGCTCAAATTTTTTTTTGCTCCACTTGTGAGCCCCAGAAATCAAAAACTTGAAACTGCAACTTTATTCTTAACTCTGCTTTGATAAGCCACTCATCTGTAGTGTGTCCCTCAGGACAATTTCCTCTCTTGCAACATGCCACTTGAAAACACTCTAACATCCTGCTTGAGGGCAAATGTTGTTTTTACCTTTCTTTGTACATGCAGAGTGTCTGGCCCATAATATACATCTAATAAATACTTCTTAACTGAATGGCTGACCTAAGAAGGTGCTTAGAAACTACTCTAAGGGGCAGAAAGTCTCTTTAAAGTTCAGTGCTCTAATCAGCAGCACTATCACCAATTTGCCTTTAAGAGCTCATGGGAAACACCGGATGTAAAATCATCATCATCATCATTATGATTGACAGATGTTCATAAGGTTCTTTAGGTTTGGCATTATACATATGTAATATTATATGTGTGTATATATACATGTGTTTATACATATATGCATGTATATGTGTATGTATGTATATATATATATATGTTCTTGTTCAGTCTTTTCAATCCTGTCCAACTCTTCACGACCCCATTTGAGGTTTTCTTGACAAAGATAATGGAGTAATTTTCCATTTCCTTCTCTAGTTCATTTTACATATGAGGAAACTGAGACAAACAGGGTGAAGTGACTTTCCCAGGGTCACACAGCTATTAAGTGTCTAAGGCTGGATTTGAACTGAGGAAGATGAGTCTTCCTGACTCCAGGTCTGGAGCTCTATCCATTGTACCATCCATGGGCTTGTGTGTGTGTGTGTGTGTGTGTGTGTGTGTAAAATCTCATTTAGCCCCTATAATAACCTAAGACATGGGTGGGAAACTCATGGCCTGGAGGCCAAACGTGGCCCTCTAGGTCCTCAAGTATGGCCTTTGTTCAGTGAAGTTTGGATTTGGTCAAAGGGCCAAACTTGAAAACCTAAAGGGCCACATGTGGCCTCATGGCTGCAGGTTACCCATTCCCAACATAGGAAGTAATAAACATATATTCTTAAGAATCCATTATTAGGGCGGCTAGGTGGTGCAGTGAATAGAGCACTGGCCCTGGAGTCAGGAGGACCTGAGTTCAAATCCAGCCTCAGACACTTAACACAAAAACTAGCTGTGTGACCTTGGGCAAGTCACTTAATCCCCAACTGCCCTCCAAAAAGAAAAAAAAAGAATCCATTATGTGTCAAGATCTGGCCTGGTATTATCCCTATTTTATGCATAAGGAAACTTCATGTGTTAGTGAAGAAAATTTATTAATCTTACTTTATTAAAGTTACTACATGACAAGCACCATGCTAAGCCCTGGGGAAAACATGCAAATTTAAGCCAGTCCCTGTCCTCAAGAGCCTCACATTTCTTAGAAGAGGTGCTGACATATAGAGGGAAATGGTGGCCAGGGAAGGAGAATTTTGGTTTGGAAAGTCATAGGGATGGTGAGTGGAACCACTGGGGAGTAGAATATTCCCTCCCTTTCCAGAAGCAACATCCATATTGACTCACTCATGGCTCCAGAACTGAAAGGGGATGGGATAGAATGTACACATGAGGAAGGCTAACAGTCCAGATGAACCATGTCTGGAGCCAGTCTTAGATGCAGTGGACTGCTGAAGTGATCACCAGTCAGGACATCGGGTGAGGCCAAGAGTTCTGGGGATGAAAGGGTTAAATCTTCCAAGACTTTGGTTCCTGGTTCCCAGCATGGCACTGACTGGCAAGTAGATGGCTGGGAGAGAAACAGATTTGGCAATGTCAAATTACTCCATCAGAGTCGCACAGCCAAGATCAGAGGAAGGATTTGTGGCTTCCTGACCTCAAGTCCAAACAGCTCTGCACTATACCTCTAAAGAACAGAATTACAGAATTACCTGAACCAGAAAAGACCTTAGAGTTACCTTCTCATTTTGCAGATAAGGAAACTGAGTCCCAGGTGAGCTCACAATTTACTCAGGGTCACCTGAGTAAAAATAAGTAGCACCATTTTATCGTGGGTCTTCTGACTAAATCCATGAAGAAAGCATTTTCTCATGTCAATCAGGTGATCAATAAGTGCCTACTATGTATCAGAAGCTGTGCTGGGCGCTGGGGACACAAAAAGAGGTGAGAGATAATCCCTGACCTCAAGAAGCTTACAATCTAATTGGAGAGACAACTTGTAAACAACCACAAACTAGGTATAAGCAGTCTGAGTAAGAAATAATTAACAGAAGGAAGGCACTAGAATTAAAAGGTGTTGCTACCTTATAGCTGTGGCCACTAGGTGATGCTACAGTGGATAGAATGCCAGGCCTCCTGAGTTCAAATCTGACCTCAGACACTTACTAGCTTTGTGACCCTGGGCAAATCACTTCACTCTGTTTGCCTCAGTTTCCTCATCTATAAAATGAGCTGGAGAAGGAAATGGGCAAACCACTCTACTGTCTTTGCCCAAAAAACCCCAAATGGGTCAAGAAGAGTTAGACATGACTAACTTGATCCAACAACAAAGACAACAAATCCTGCTCATTTCTCATTCCCACATACCTGAAATGTACCTCGTCCTCATCCAACCCCCTAATTTTACAAATGAGACAGCTGAAGAATAGAGAAATTAAAGTAACCACAGGGTCAACTAACAAGTGGGAGGCAAGATTGGAATCCAAACCATCTGACTCCAAATTTAGTGCCCTATTCATACTGTAACTCTCCTGCAAGATTCAACTCCAACCTCCTACATGAAATCTTTCCTTTGTTACTACTTTTTCTTTCCTCAGTTTACTATATATTATACTTTACTGTAACTCACCTATAATTTATAGCCTTAAACATGGGTGCACATATACTGGCACATTCATCTCCCATTCTCCAAAACAGAATGAAAGTTCCCTGAGGGGAGGGGCTGTTTCTCTCTTCTTATTAGTACTTTCAACACCTAGAACAGCGCCTGCCACAGAGTAGTAGCTTAATAAATTGAGTTGAATGGGAGGAGAAATAATGCTTGGTCTGTGAAGGAGCTTGATTGAAATCCCACCCACCCATTCTCAGTCCTGGTGGTGAAATGTTCTTGTCTTCCATAGGTAGTGTTGTTTTTATATGTTACTAGAGGAAATGTGCTCGTTTACTCTGAAGCTGTCAAACCAATTAGTCTCATGAAAGTCATTTTCTTGGCAAGGTGATGGCATCCTGTCTTTTGATCCAATCACTGCAATGTGAACCAGCTGTGTTCACTATTAAACCACTTATTGATCATTCAGCTCTAGATACCAAAGAGATTATCTAAATGACGTATAAACCGAATGCCTTTCTGTCCTTCTCTTCCACACCCCCAGGAATTGCTTATGTTTAAAAGTGTCTTGTGTTCATTATGAAAACCAGCCCCATGACAGCTGAGTTTGGTGTCTTGCCAGGATCATTTTAATGGAGACAGGCCTTAGTTGAGAAGCTAGGAGCCCACCAACACAGTTCAGACTTAAATAACCAGAAGATCCTTTGAGACAAGAGTTCTTTAATCTGGGGTTCATGAATTTGTTTTTTTTTAATTCTGATGACTGTATTTCAGCATTCCTTACAATCCCATAAATTTTACTTTATGCATTTAAAAACCATCGTTCTTAGGAGGAGTCCATAGGCATCACCAGACTGCCAAAGGGATCCATGAAATAAAAAGTGTTAAGAACCTCTGCTCTAAGAAATCAAAATGGATGAGATCAGCCATTTTATCAGTATTTGTTGTTATTATTTTCTTTAATAATATTCTGTATATACTTGTAAATATATATTGTATAAATGCATATACATATGTATTATTTTTCTTTAAGAATAGGGATTATTTCACACTTTATCTTGGAACATAGTAGGTATTTAACAAACAGAGTGATTGATAGATTAATTGATCATCACATTACTATATATTACCAAAAGAAGTCCATGAACCAGTGAGCCATGTCAATGACCCACGGTCACATGACACTATTCCAGGCTACTTTTAGCTCCTAGTTGTTTTCTTTCTTCTGTACCACTTGCCTTAGTTCCATTTGGAAACTCTTGTTATTAATGCAAATCAGCAACTCAACTGTAATTTGTAGTGTCAGAGAGTCACATGGGGCACGGAGAAATCAAGAGATTCAGTGATTTGGCCTTGATCGGAACACTAGTGTGTGTCAAAGGCAGGACTTGAACTCAGTTCTTTCTCAATGCAAGAGATAGATAGTTAGATAGACAGACAGACAGACAGAGAGAGACAACAGACAGACAGACAGACTGAGACATGTTGTTAGTGAATAATTTCTGTCATTAAGTGGCAGGGATTCAAACTCAAATCTTGTGACTTTAATCAGATGAAGTGGTCTTTTCCCTGTGCTGCCTCCAGAATAATGCTATACTGTCTTCATAAGAACACTATACTATCTCTAGAAAAACATCACAAAAAAGGCACTGGATGAATCAAAATCAGAATCTCAGTATCTACATTGCCACTAGCTTGTAAAGACTCTGGAAAGCCCCTTTCCCTGTCTGGGCCTCATTTTCCTCATATGTAATACAAAATGGATGGATTGGAGGACCTTCTCTATGATGCCCTTTCATTTTTAACAGCTTAGAATCTCTCCTTCAACCCTTTCCACTCCCTCCCCAATCCCCAATCAATTATAGGGCTGGGTAATTCCTCCCTGCAAAAAAAGGCTAGAGGAACCTGCTCCATCACCTTCTAATCAGCTTTGTGTGACATCAAATCACCATCAGAAATTTCATTTTATAGACAGCTTTCAGAATGGGCTACTCACAGGTTAATTTTTTTAATCTGAAAAGACCTTGACATTTAAGAGATGTTAAATGAACAAGCAGATGCGGACAATGATAGAAAGGATAATTTGTTCTTTCCAAGATGACTTGGGAAAAATGAGATGGTTCCTGGACCAATGTCTTCTGTGGCTCCTGTCAAAGTTTATTTATTGACTTTTAATAAAATGTTGTCCTGAGCATAATGCCATTTATTATAAAGATCTAATTAAATTAAACCAAAAGCATAGGTTCGTATCTTGGAGAAATACATAAGTAATTAAATTTGAAAGCATTCAGGGCATGCCTGAGTTCATATCAAGGCGGCCAAAGCATCAAAAGATAAGGCGTTAGAAGATGATGAATGCAGAACAATGACCAGCGGCATATTCTCTATGGTAGTGGTCACCATGGTCAGACAGTGGAAACATGTATTGTTTTACGTCTTATGCACAAAGAATCCTCTTTGGATCTGGGTCTCGTAGACTCTTTCCTTACTAGAAGAACCATAAGACTGGAATGGGAAGAGACTCTCCAACAGTCAGGAAGGGGCAAGTCAAAAACATCCCTACCCACAAACCAAGAACATTCAGCAGTTTGAGGGAGACATTCTTGCTTAACCGCTCCTCCAGTATGGAATGACTGCAGCCCAAACCCAGATCTTGTCTCTGGCCAGCCTCTCTGCAAACTCATTGCCATTCCTGGTTTGGACCCTGAACTTGTTTCAGAGGCTTTGGCCTTTACAGATCCATTACTTGTCTCCTAGGTTTCTAAACTTGGCCTATTCCTATTGAAGTTGCGATGTCTTGGTCTGAGAAAGAACTTCTCAAGCATCTCGTTTCCCCTCCCAAGAGAATAAGATCACCCTATGACATCATTGGTCCTCCTTGAAAACCAAGAATGAACAACCAATTGAGCACCATGGACTTCAGCTTTGGTGCCAACAGGGATCAGGTTGGGGAGAAGGGATCAGGACAGAATCATAAAAGGTGGAAGCTCAGAGATCATCTAAGTCCACCTACCTCATTATACAGACAAGGAAACCAAGGGGCAGAAAGATAAAATCTCCCACTCATGGTCAGACAGCTAGTAAGTGACAGAGTGAAGCCTATCCCCAGATCTTCTGATGGCTGGGGCAGGGCTTTGTTATTCACACCACACTGAAGTCCATAGTCAACACCTTTGCTGACAATCTCTTCCCTAGCTGGGGATATCTTTGATTTATGACTTCTAAGAAATGGTGGGGAATCGGCAGGTGAAGGGGCTCCCTGAATTCCTTCTTGAACTCACTGTCAATTAAAGATCTCTGAAAGTAATGGGTGGCCACAACTACTCTGTGATGAAAAGCAAAGCCCAGCTTGTTTCTTTTATCAGTCTGCAGTTACAACTTGACAAACACAACTTTTACTGAGTGGCCAAGCACAAAAGACCTTGGAGTTAGAGGATGTGTGTTCAAATCCTTTCACTGATGCTCACAATCACCTTGGCCAAGTGATTTACTGCAATTCAGCTCCCTCACCTGCATAAGAAAGGGGGAGGAAGTAGTGGCCAAAAAAAGTAATAAATAGTTGAGGCAGGTCTTCTGACTCCATGTCTACTGCCATCCAATACAGCATCGTAATTACCTGCCTTATAACAAATTATCTCCCTCATTAGAATAATCACAGTACCATGCACATAAGAAGTCCTTAATTTACGCACATGGAAAAATGCTCCAAATCACTATTGATTCGTGAAATGCAAATCAAAACAACATTGAGGTACCACATCTCACCAGTCAGACTGGCTAAGATGACAAACCAGGAAAATGACAAGTGCTGGAGAGGATGTGGAAA
>CM053601.1:168155311-168186677 GCA_028646575.1 Pseudocheirus occidentalis | reverse complement strand
CTACCCCCTATTTTCCTGTAGGGTAATATATCCAATTGAGTGTGTATGTTATTCCCTTCTTAGACAGAATTTAATGAAAATCAGGTTGTCCTATCACCTTTCACCTTCCTGCTCTTCCCCTCCATTGTAACAGTTTTCTCTTGCCTCTTTTATATTAGATAATTTACCCTATTCTATCGTTCCCTTTCTTCTTCTTCCAATAAATTCCTCTCTTACCTCTTAATTTTATTTTTTAGATATCATCCCTTCCTATTCAACTCATCCCATGCCCTTTGTCTACATATACATGAACATACAAATGCCCACACGCATATATATTTATATATGCATACATCCTCCTACATATACATATATGTTCCCTTCAGCTATCCTTATGCTGAGAAAAGTCTTATGAATTACAATTATTGTTTTTCCATGTAGGAATGTAAATAGTTCAACTTTAATAAGTTCCTTATGATTGCTTTTTCCTGTTTACCTTCTCATGCTTCCCTTGCTTCTTGTATTTGAGTGTCAAGTTTTCTGTTCAGCTCTGGTTTTTTCATCAAGAATGCTTGAAAGTCCTCTATTTCATTGAATGATCATATTTTCCCCTATAACATTATACTCAGTTTTGCTGGGTAGGTGGTTCTTAGTTTTAGTCCTAGCTCCTTTGACCTCCAGAATATCATATTCCAAGCCCTTTGATCCCTTAATGTAGAAGCTGCTAGGTCTTGTGTTATCCTGATTACGTTTCCACAATACTCCAATTGTTTCTTCCTGACTGCTTGTAGTATTTTCTCCTTGATCTGAGAACTCTGGAATTTGTCTGTAATATTCCTAGGAGTTTTCTTTTTGGGGTCTTTTTCAAGAGGTGACCAGTGAATCCTTTCCATTTCCATTTTGCCCTCTGGTTCTAGAATATCAGGGAAATTTTGCTTGATAATTTCTTGAAAGATGATGTCTAGACTCTTTTTTTGATCATGGCTTTAGGTAGTCCAATAATTTTAAAATTATCTCTCATGAATCCATTTTCTAGGTCAGTGGTTTTTCCAATGAGATATTTTATATTGCCTTCTATTTTTTTTTTACTTGTTTGGATATGTTTTATAGTATCTTGATTTCTCTTAAAGTCATTAGCTTCAAATTGCTCCAATCTAATTTTGAAGGAATTATTCTCTTCAGTGAGTTTTGAAATTCCTTTTCCATCTGGCAAATTTGACTTTTAAAGCATTCTTCTCCTCATTGGCTTTTTGGGCCTCTTTTGCCATTTAAGTTAGTCTATTTTTAAGGTGTTATTTTCTTCAGTATTTTTTGGGTCTCCTTTAGCAGGCTTTTGACTTGCTTTTCCTGATTTTCTTTCATCATTCTCATTTCTCTTCCCAATTTTTCCTACACTTCTCTTATTTTCAAAAATCCTTCTTGAGCTCCTCCATGGCCTATACCCTCCATGGCCTGTACCCATGGCCTGTACCTAGTACCTCCATGGGAGCTTTTCATGCAGGAGTTCTGACTTCACTATCTTCCTCTCATTCCATGCCTTGATCCTTTTTGTCCCCCAAAAATGATTCTATTGTCTGTTTGTGCTTCTGTTGCTTGCTCATATTGGCAGCCAATTACTTGACTTTTGAGCTCTTTGCCATGGCAGAACTCTGCTTCCAAAATGGAGATTTGTGTCCCAAATTGCTGGGGTTTTTGCAGCTGCCAGAGCTGTTAGATGGGCGACCTCTCTACAGCCCCCACATGCTCTGGCTCACTGGTCACACACCGCAGGACCACCACCCAAGACTGCAATCCAGATCCAAGCAGGTCAAAGCAAGAGTAATTACCCTCTGAATGGTTGCTTGGTCCCCCTACAATCTGCAGCCCGGGAGCTCCTGAAGCAGCCAGGGCAGCAGCTGCAGCCACTGCACCTCCTCTGCTTCTCACTCCAGGGATAGCAGCCAGACCATACTCCCCCTGTTTGAACAAAGCTCCACACTGACCTTTTACTTTGTCTTTGGCATTTGTGGATTGAGAAGTCTGGAAACCACTACAGCTGTTGGCGATTTACTCATGGTGATTTATTCCCATGAAGGCTGCTCCAGCTGTGGCTGGTCAGGCCACCCTGGGGCCAAAACTACAGCTCAGTCTGGACTGCACTGGCTCCCAGCACACTGCAATGGATCCTTCCTGTGTCCCTGCCTGGCTTCCTTCAGCGGGAGATTTGTTTCTCACTGTCACTTTGTGTGTTCTGTGGCTCTAAAGTTTGTTTAGAGTAATTTTTTACATGTATTGGAGGAGGTGGAAGCCAGAGCCATGTGGAAGTCCTGTATCTACTCTGCCATCTTGGCTCTGCCCCATCAATCCATCTCTTTGTCTGGGAGGACTTGTCAGAGGGAAGGCCCTAACAGCTGGGAGGACAGGGAAAGATCTTCTGCAGAAGGTGGCATTTGAGCTGAGTGTTGAAGGAACTTAAGAGCCGGGGGTCATGAGAGAGGGCATTCCAGGAGTAGGAGGCAGCCCTCTGGGGCAAAGGCTTGGAGATAGGAGATGTGGAATGTTAGGAATAGCAAGCTGACCTGTACAAAGTGTACTACAAGCTGTACTAGTGTGTGCAGAATGCCTGGCGAGGAGTAATGAGGAAGAGCATGGGAAAGACAGGAGGGGACTGGGCTGTGAAGAGTTTTAGACACAAAATAGAAGAGTTTATCTTTGATCACTAACATTTTTTCCCTTGTTACAAAGACATTATATGCTTGAAAGCAAAACTTCATTGAAAAGTAGTGGTGAAAATAGATCCATTTCTGAGAAACAATGTAGTATTTATGTCCAAGGTTTTGCTAGTACAGCCCTCCACTATTTGTTACATTTTGAAGGCTCTTGATTTTTCATAGCTTGCTGTGTTTTCCCCTCCTCATTCTTCAGTCCTCCACTCTCTGCCAGTTTCCCTTAATTCCTATAATGTGTGTTTCTTTCTTTACCTTCACAGAATCTTCTGGATGCCTGGGTATTTTCTCTTTCGTAGATAACAGATTTTCTCTTATCTTCTGTCCTTCAAGTGGTCTCTAGAGTTTCTTCTCCTCACCTTATTTATCTGGGTCTTAGATTCTGGGGTAGAAACTAGCCTTAGACTCACATTAGTTGGAGGCTAATTAGGTAATCTTGTCTCTTATTCATCTGTCCTGCCACCAGAGGCCAAAGGCCTCCAGATCCACTGAAGGGTTGAAAGGAGAGAAAGTTGAGGGGCTAAAAGGCAGCTTCCCTGTTTCCCTTATCTCAACCTTCTACTACTTCCTACCCCTTTTCTCCCCATCCTACCTTTCCCTTTGACTGGTCAAAGCCCTCAAAGCTTCAGAAGAATGTGGCTCTGCTTCTTGCTATGAATGTGACCTCAGCTAAGTCCCTTAAGGCCTCAGTTTTTCCATCTTTAAAATTGGGGAGGTGGGGATTATATGATTTCTAGGTTTCCTTCAGCTCTAATCTGTGCTGCCATGAATACTGAGGACTTTGCTGGGAAGAGCTGTGATTTCATGGAAGTGGGTACTCTTTCCACCAAGGCAATTCACCCAGCATTTATTAAGCATCTGCTGTATACAAGGTATTGGGCTACATGCCTTGGGTACAAAGAAAAAGCCAAGAGCAATTTCTGCCCCCAAGGAATTATGTACTTCTAGAGATCCTCTGCAGTCTTGCTACTCCTCGGTAGATGGTCTTTAGGAACTGCCTTGTTGGCCTTGGCTCTGATGATAAAGGTTTTCAAGCTGGGGTCTGTATGGAAGAAAGTAAAGATAAGGACTGAATCTGTAATTTCACAGGTATAGGAACTCCCCAGTGAGGAAACTCCCTCTTCCAGGGCAGTGGGTGCCATTTCCCCATTAAAACATCAGAGCTGCCTAGAGTACTGGCCTTGCCAAGGTCTTACAGCCAGTGTATGTGTTGACTCTAATGCCAGTTTTTTTATTTACTGCATCATACTGCCTCTATGTGGATGTCTATATGAGGAGGAGGATAGTTGGAATTGAGCTAAAACATTTTCCTTGGATTTCTAAACTTTCATATTACTCTACCTCAAAGAAGTATGATATATATGCATATTTATGTATATGTATTTGTATATCTATCTATCCACCTATTATCTATCTATCCATCTATCTATCATCTGTCTGTCTGTCTATCTATCATCTATCATCTATCTATCTATATCTATCATCTATCTATCCATCCATCTATCTATCTATCTATCTATCTATCTATCTATCTATCTATCTATCTATCTGTCTGTCTGTCTGTCTGTCTGTCTGTCTGTCTGTCTGTCTATCTATCCATCTATCTGTCTATCTATCTATCTATCTATCTATCTATCTATCTATCTATCTATCTATCTATCTATCTATCTATCTGTCATATGTCTTAATTGCTCTCCCTGCTTCTGTTGAAGTCAGATTTGGGAGGGCCCTTTGGGCGTGAAAGAATTCACTTAGACTTTCTCTGTAGCCAATGGGAGCTTTATTATGTGAAAGCTACACAAGCCTCCTTAGCAAGAAAGCTCAGTGAGACCCTAGTATCTGGGGAAGTTATGCATATATAGAGGTTTTTATGAGGGTTAAAGATTAAAGACAAAGGGCAAGAAAGGATTCTATGACATAAGATGAGAGAGACAAAGAGAATTCTTTATGGATTAAAGATTTAAAGGCAGAGCAGGGGGACACAGGTTAAAGACTGAAGGAGGGGGGAATGCAGGATAAGGGAGACAAAAGCAATTCTTTTGGTGCAGGTGAGGAGAAGTTTTATGTATTTCGAGATAAGGGGGAAAAGGTCTTTATGACGCCCTCAAATTCCAAGATAAGCTATGAGGCTTCACAAAGTACTAGGAAACAACGGTTACTATTCTTTTTAACCTTTAGGGCACCATTTGTATCCGTACCGCTTATAACTTCTGCCATTTGAGGGCCCTCCTCCACAGGGCTGCTGTAGCAATCTTCTTAAAGCGCAGGAGTGACCCTGGCACTCCCTGCTCAAGAACTTTCAGACTCACTCTTATCAGTAGGGCAGGAATTTGGATTCCTAAGCTTGATGCTTCAGGCTCTCTGTGCTGTGATTCTGGCTTACCTTTCCAAATTTATTTCGCATTACTCCCCTTTTATGCACTCTATGTCCCAGGAAAATTGACCATTTGCTGTTCCTTGAATGTTGTTGTTCCATCTCTGTGCATTTGCTTATTAGGCTGTGACCAGTGCCTGGAATGCACTCACTCCTTTCCCACCTCTGCCTTTTAGAATATTTAGCTTCCTTCCAGGCTTAACTCAGGTGCCATTTCCTAAAAGAAACCAAGAAACCTCACCTGAACTCTCTAGTTATTACTGTCTGGAAAGAGTGAAAACTTCTCAGGCAGTTTTGGACTAACTTCTCCCCCTCCCATACTGCTGTCAATCAGCAACAAGCCCTTTCGGATTTCCCACCTTTGTGGACCCCTCCTCATGGCCAGTGGGAGTCAGGGACAGCCCGAGCTTGCTCCTCCTCTCTTACTTTGGGACCCTTTCCCCTTTCCCTTGCTGTCAATCAGCATCCTTATTCTTTGTAAACCTATTTCCCAGCCACTGAGAGATAGTGGTAGGCTTCCCTGTGACTTGGCATCGGGGAAGATTTTGGTACCAAGACTTGAGTCCACCTCTCAGCCAATGGGAGAGGGGACAACCAGGGAAGGGTGCTTGACTGCGTTAGGGTTTAAAACCCTGCTCCCTCCATATTGCATTGCCTCTTCCTCATGGTCAGTCTTGGGGAAGACCACCCTCTTCTCTGGGGAAGAGAATAAACTCCTGTTTTTATTCCAAGAGATCAACTCATTTTTAATTAAGTTTTTAGATGAGGCTTTTCATCTCAAACATTACTGTTCTCTCCTTCCTCAAACTATATTGTACTTACTTTTGCCTCTAAATTAGTTTATTTCCTCAGAAGAATGTAAGCCCCTTGAGGGCAAGGTTTATTTTTAGTCTTGTCTTTCCATCCCCAATAGCTAGCACAGTGACTCACATACAGCAGGTGCTTAATAAATGAGTGTTTAATTGGATTTAATATTATTCCATTTCTCAGGAAACTTTAATATAACCCATGTCTAATTTAGTTACCTAATTATAGATTTATAAAATTTAGAGGTTTGCAAAGGTGGGGCAGTGGGTAGAGTGCCCAGCCTGTAGTCATGGAGATTTGAGTTCAGATACAGCCTTAGATGCTTACTAATTATCTGTGTGACCCTGGGCAAGTCACTTCACCCTGTTTGCCTCAGTTTCTTCATCTGTAAAATAAGCTGGAGAAAGAAATGGCAAAACCAGTCCAGGATCTTTGCCAAGAGAACCCCAAAAGGGGTCATGAAGAACTAGGCAGGACTCCAACAGCAACAACAACAAAATGTCTTCCTCACCTGTGAAGAAGACAGTCCACTTATTATGGCGCCCAGTTTACTGATTCTAGTCTAGGGCTGAAAGGATCCTTAGATGCTATGTCGTCCAGGTCCAACCCTTCATTTTGTAGAGAAGGGAGTGGAGGTCCAGAGAGGTTAAGCTACAGGACAATGGTCACACAGCTGAGGTTGGTTTTGAAATCAAGTCTCTGGACTCCAAGTTTGTCACCGCCTCCCCTGCACCATGATACTCATTCCTTATGAAAGTGTACTTGTAAAAATGCAACAGATGAGGTGAGGTGGGAATTCTTTTTAAAAATCAAGAATTTGTTTGCTATTTTTGAAAATTCCTTCTGGGATGTTTCATTTGGGGGTAGAGGGAAGTAACCCTGTTCTGGAATGAAGGCTGTGGCCAGTGCTGTGGAGACTGGCAGGTTTCATCCCGCTGTAAAGCATTGGATTCTGCTCTGGGGATAGACCAGGGCTGCTGTGTGAGGAAGAAGCTTAGGTACTAGGAGAGCTCAGTTTTCCAAACTCAATTTTATTCAATATTTGATTCAATATTCAGTTTTTTAGATGCCAGCTATGGGTCAGGGACTTCCCAAAATGAGACCGTTCCTGTCCTCAAGAAGCTTTTTCTCCCTGGGTGTAGTGGCCTGTGTGTACAGGGAGAAGATTATTGACTGAACAAGGCAGAGATCAGGCAGAGTAGTCTAGGGGAAGGAGAGGAAATTAATTCATTGGGTGAAAAAGGTTTTTTTAACTTTATTTTTTAACATTCATTTTAAAACTTTGAGCTCCAAATTCTCTCCTCTCTTCCCTCCAGCCCCTCCCCCACCATTGAGAAGGCAGACAGTATGATATCCATTATACATGTGAAATTGCACAAAACATATTTCCATATTAGCCATATTGCCAAAAGAAGAAAAAAATTAAAAAGGCAAGAAAAAAGATGAAAGGGAAATAGCAGACCTACCTCAATCTGCACCCAGAATTCATCAGTTCTCTCTAGAGGTGGAGGGCAGTTTTTATCATGAGGAAAAAGTTGTTTTTTAAAGCATTCTGTAATCAAAAAGAAAAGGAAAAGCAAAGAGGCAATGAGAGGGGAGGGCAGTAAAGTGACTGGCCCATGGTCAAGAGGCTACTAATGAGCTGGATCAGGATTTGAACCCTGGTCTCTTCCCTTCTAATTCAGATAGTGAGTTCCTCCTGGGAAGGGATTGCCCTCCACCTCTTTCTGTATCTTTAGCATTAGCTTAGTGCCTGGCACACAGTAGGCACTTAATAAGTGCATGGCACACAGTAGGTACTTAGTGTTTAGTAATTGATTCTTAGAGCTACAATTAAACTGCCAGCTCTTTGAAGACAGGAACTATCTTTTGCCTCTTTTTGAATTCCTAGCATTAGCTTAGTGCCTGGCACAGAGTAGGTGCTCAATAAGTGCCTGGCACACAGTAGGGGCTTAGTGTTTAGTGATTGATTCTCAGAGCTTCAATTAAACTGCCAGGTCTTTGAGGGTAGGGACTGTCTTTTGCCTCTTTCTGTATCCCTAGCATTTAGCTTAGTGTCTGGCACACAGTAGGTGCTTAACAAGTGCCTGGCACACAGTAGGTGCTTAACAAATGCCTGGCACACAGTAGGTGCTTAGTGTTTAGTGACTGATTCTCAGAGCTACAATTAAATTGCTAGCTCTTTGAGGACAAGGACTGTCTTTTGCCTCTTTCTGTATCCCTAGCATTAGCTTAGTGTCTAGCACACAGTAGTGCTTAATAAACCTTTATAGCTGATACTTATTTTGCTGGCGAAAAGAAAAAAATTTCGTCATCTTCATTTTATTAGAGTGAGGAAGCTGTAAGCTGAAGAACTCTGAAGCTAAAATATGAATCTTAGGCAGAAAACATGTTAAAATATATAATGGGTGCACTAATGCTTTGCTTCTCAAGGAGGGGGGCAGCGCTGCAGAGAATTTGGAACTTGAAATTAAAAAAAGAACCCAGAGTAAAAAAAGGTACAGGGGAACCTGGGTATTTCATTATCAAATAATGAGGCTTTGTTTGGAATAGAATAGTGAGATCTGGATTATGAGCTTAATTTTGCATACGATTAAACCAGATGAAAAGCTTATTTAAAAGTCAGCATCCTGGAGCCATCATTTGCAATTTCCCATTTTGATCTTATTAATAACTGAGGTGTCTGAGTATTGTAGGGGAAAGACCAACAGAATAGAAAGTGTATGTGTGTCAGTGTGTGTGTGTGAGTGTGAGAGTGTTTGTGTGAATGTGTGTGAGAGTGTGTGAGTGTGTGTGTGTGTGTGTGTGTGTGTGTGTGTGTGTGTGTGTGTAAGAAAATGACATTTCCCCTGGCCCAGCAAAGACTGATTTCATTAGAACAATTTCTAAGTTGCTTTTCCATAGCAGAAGAGCTAATAAAATGACATCAGCCTTGGAGTCAAGAGGTCCGGGCTGGCTTCTAGGCTCTGGCGCTTGTTAGCCGGGTGACCCCAGGCCAGGCACCCAGCCCTTTAGAGTCCATGTCCTCATCTGTAAAACACATTGGTAGCGTTTCTGTAGCACATTAAAGCTTACAAAACACTTATCGCTTTCATTCTTGCGATAGCCTCTTGAGGTGGGTACTAATGTTGTTGTTCAATCATTGTGTCTGACTCTTCATGACCCTATTTGGGGGTTTCTTGGCAAACCCGCTCTGGTGGTTTGTCATTTCCTTCTCCGGCTCATTTTACAGATGAGGAAACTGAGGCAAACCGGGAGATTAAGCAATTTTTCCAGGGTCAAAGAAGCCAGTAAACAAAACATCAAGGTGGCAAGAGGGTTGGATTTGGCATAAGAGTACCTGAGTTCGAATCTCATCTCTGGCATTTTCTACCTGTATAACCCTGGGTAAATCACCTCACATCCCTGGGTCTCAGGCTCCTCAACTGGAAAATGAGGGAATTGTCTTTGATGATCTTTCAGCTCTAAATCTATGTTTCTGAGCTTAGTTGGCAGCCCTGCCCCCATGAGGTCTTTCAGAGTAGGGATAATTTCATTTTTGATGCTTGCATCCCTAGTAGCTAACAGAGGACTTGACATATAACAAGCACCGAATGAATACTGGTTGGTTGGTTGGTTGGTTGGTGTCTGTGTGGGGTGCTCAAAATGCCCGATGCACTGACTTCTAGTTTTCTGATTCTGAGGGGAGCCTGTGCCCAGAAACATGGGCTGGGGGAACCTGTGGGTAGATACCAGTTGGGTGTAACGGATTCAGGTCACTCTGCATTTCTGGGAAACCAGCAGAAATTCCACACAAGGCTGTGATTGATGGTCTGACAAGAATCCTGTGGTCACACTAGTGTGCTACAGGCTGGTGATGGAGCTGCATCTCTTAAGAATTTCTCTGCTAGCGCGTTGTATTATAGCCACTGATTCTCAGCTGAGCCCCATTCATTAGAAGAAATCAGATTCTTTTACTCATATGCTCAATTATACAGAATTAATGGTGATCAGTAAGAAACATTTCTGCTCACTGGGTTGAAAGAAACATTTCTGCTCATTGCTTTTTTGTTTAAATTTCTAAGGCCTGTTTTGGTAACATTAGAGAGCGTGGTTTGATTGTCTGAACTGGAATCTGACTCTGACCTTTATTAGCCTGGTGGTTGTTGTTCAGTCTTATCTCTTTGTGACCCCATTTGGGCAATTCGTACAGTCTTACTCAGTTTCCTCATGTATAAAATGGAGGTCATAGAAACTGTATATTAGAGCTCCACTGGCAGGGAAGTATTTAAGCTGTATTGTTGTCGTTATGATCATTTTCAAAAGATTGATCTCGTCTTGTTCAATGGAATTCAGAAAGAAAGGGTCCTGGGGCAAATCACTATCCTGCTATTACTCATTCATATTTAATGTTTGGTGGAGTGTTGCACAGGTGGACAAAATAATTTTGAGATTGTAGTATTAGCTCAGCCTTAGTAGGCTTGCTAAAAGCATTCTTAATTCAACTCCAGCAGTGGACAAGAGGGTGGGGATGCTATACACCTCCTTCTCTTCCCTCATGGCTTTGCATTCTTTGGCTAAGTCTTTATATTTTAAAGGCTTTTTATTCCATGCTGCTTGGAAATAGAGCATTTGGTTGCTAACAGCCATGTTATTATTATTAATAATTATCATTTCTTTTTTCTCTATTGATTCAAAGAAAGCCAAAAGGAAATTCTCAATGCCAATCACTTTTTGGGTTGACCTTCAACAAAACAAAGACTTTCCTTGAGCTGTCTAGAAGTAAACGGAGTTGTTTTAGGTGGGATTAAGTTAGCTCCGCATTTCAGAAAGTGTTTCTAACATTTCTGTTTCATTATCATAATATAATAGTTAGAATTGATATAGTGTGGCTGGCTAGGTGGTGCAGTGAATAGAGCACCAGCCTGGAGTCAGGAGGATCTGACCTTGGGCAAGTCACTTAACCCCAATTGCCCTATGCTCCCCCCTCCAAAAAGCAAAAAAATAAAAATAAAAATAGACTTGACATAGCACTTTAAGCTTTGCAAACTGTCTAAATCTATGGTCCTGCTTTTTGTGATGATAATTGCTAATACTCACATAGCGCTTTCCAAATACCTCATTTGGTCCTCACAATAACCGTAGGTGCTATTACAGTTGAGGAAACGGAGGTAGACAGAGGTTATGTGACTTGCCCAGGGTCACACAGCTATTAAGATTCTGAGGCTAGATTTGAATCCAGGTCTAGTCTATCCACTGTTCCACCTCCCTGCCTGTATCATTTATCCTGTGTTATGAGCTGCATCTCAGAGTTATCTGCTTAACCCCTTTTCCCTCTGGGGCACAATTTCCTCATCCGTAAATTAGGGATAATAATACTGCTCCATCTTCTGGCTGCCATCACCTTGTTTTGCATATTCATGCTAAATTTACTGTATGTTGTTAACTCTTTTGCCTATTTTAAGACATCTACATCAGACTCAATTTTCATAGGAAGCAACACTCAGACCCACCTGCCTGTCTGCAGTTTTCTTCTGCACAGTGGAAAGTGCTGGACTTTTTGCAGACTCAGTCTTGAATCCCTCCTCAGTCACTCAAAGCTGTGTGGCTCTCATCAAGTCACAATCCTCTCTGAGCCTCAACTTCCACACCAGGAAAATGGACATAATAGTAGTCCCTCTTTCAGAGGTTTGTGGGAAGCAATAGTTGGTCAAAAAACATTTATTAAGCACTTACTTCAAGTCAGGCACTAGGCTCAGGTCTGCGGGTATAAAGAGAGGCAAAGAGAGTCTGTGTCCTTGTAGGGTTTCTAGCCAATGAGATAACATGCACACAACACTCTGTGCGTACAAAAGTACTGCACTCATGTCAGCTATTACTATTATTGCTAATAAAAAAGTCCAAATTCTTTGTGATGCAAAGTAGTGGAGTCTATAGAGATTGTCCTGAAAGTTACCAAAGCTTGAGGCTGCACTAAGTCTTTTGGAGAGTCTGATCTTGGGCATCTCTAAAAAGGGTCGATCAGACTGGATGACCTGTTAAGTATCTTCTAATTCTACCATCTGTGTTGTGTTATCTCTGTTGAGTCCTTTCAATTGTGTCCGACTCTCTGTTTGGGGTTTTTTGGGGTTTTCTTTGCAAAGATCCTGGAGTGGTTTGCCATTTCTTTCTCCAGCTCATTTTACAGATGAGAAAACTGGGGCAGACAGCTTTAAGTGACTTGTCCAGGGTCAAACACCTAGAAAGTGTCTGAGGCTGGGTTTAAACTCAGGTCCTCCTGACTCCAGGTCTAGCGCTCCATACACGGTACCACTTAGCTGTCACTAAATTTTACCTTCAGCCAAGTATCCTATGTACTCATTGTTACCCTTTGTTCATGATCCATAAGTCAACTTTCAACCCGTACAATTGTTAGTATAAGCAGAGATCGCTATTGATTTCAGCATCCTAATTTTCTGGATGAGGAGACAGAGAACCCTAGGGGTGAAATAATGCACAAGGAATAGTGGTAGGGGGAGGATGTGAATCCAGATCCAGTTCCCTTTCTGATTTCCTGACTAGCATGCCATGATATCATATTAGACACAAGCTAGAAGTCCCATAGCTGTCTGGTTCTTGCTCGCTCACTTCTATGAAATAGCGAGAGGTTCCTAGAACGAGGGAGGAATCTGCAGGTGGCCCACGAGCAACGAGCAAGCCCATATCTTCTCTTATAACACAGCCATTAGCTCAATCAATACAGAGCTTTGCTGTCAATTCCCTGGAAATCTGCAGGGGTGCGTTCTTATGTGTTTAATTGAGGATTCTTTGCCAGATATATCCAACATCTTCATAACTATGCAAAAGAAAAAAAGGACCATAGTTCATTTTCTTTTTTCTTTTTGGAGGGGAAAGGCAGGCAATTAGGGTTAAGTGACTTGTCCAAGGTCACACAACTAGCAAGTGTTACATGTCTGAGGTTGGATTTGAACTCGGATCCTCCTGACTCCAAGGCCGGTGCTCTATTCACTGTGCCAACTAGCTAACTAGCCACCCCTGTGGCTAGTTCATTTTTAAATGAATTCCTTTTTAGCTTAAACTCGGTACTCTTTGTGATGAGAATGTGCACATTTCACATTCTTTAGCAATTAGCCGTCATCATGGTTGCATCATTACTCTAATTAATGAAACTGCTCTTTCATTTTGTTAAAGATCATTGGAAGAAAACCTTGGCAATGCTACCCATGTTATGTAATTCTTCATGCAGAAATGCATTCTAGTCCTATGTTTCCCCAGGATTTTTCAAGTTTATAGGTCGAGTCTTCAGATCCCTTTCTCCAAGCAGAATCTCTAGATCCCTTACCTGAGCACCCATAAATGCCACAATAGCAGTTCAGAGATCCCAATATATCTTTCCCAATTTTGCCACTCTTAGACCATCAGCAGCACAATTTCATTGAATAAGTTTCAGGAGCCAGGGCTAGGCATGGGGGATATTGTATCTACAAGGTTCAAGCAGCAGGTGAAGGATGGCTGTAGCGGGAAAGAGCTCTGGCTCTGAAGTCAATGGACCTGGGTTCAAATTTTGCTAGCTGGGTGACCTTCAGAAATTCACTTAGCCCTAGTTTCCTTATTTATAAATTAGAGGGGTTGGAACAGGAGGCCTCTTATGGCTCTGTGGTTCTGTGACTGGCTGAGGAGAGGACACCACTGAAAATTGTTGGGTCCTTTGTGTTGTTTCCCTCAGTTTTATATAATAATAAAAATAACTAAAATTTATAGAATGACTTCTATGTATCAGGTATTGGGCTAAGTGCCCCCTTTGATTCTCATAATAACCCTAGGCTTTTTCCTTTTCACACTTTTCTGTCTTAATAAGAGGCATAGTAAATAGACCCTGGATCTGGAGATCAAAAGATCTGGGTTCAAATGTTGCCTCTGACACCTGTTAGCTTGGCAAGTAATTTTCCCTCTATATGCTTCAGCCAATTCCCAAGACTCAAAATTATACATAGCTTCCTTGTGCTTAATAGATATTTGTTAAAGACTGTTCTTAACCCTCTCCATGTTTTTTTCTTTGAACACTTGCTTTCTTTCCTGTATTTCATCATAGTTTCTTAATTTTTGTATCCCTTTTTATGTATGTGTGCCCTCTTCTGAGGCATTGATGGTACAGTGGATAGTGCAATTGCCCTAGAGTCAAGAAGATCTGAGTTCAAATCTGGCATCAGACACTTACTAGCTGTGTGACCTTGGGCAAGTCACTCAACCTCTGCCTGCCTCAGTTTCTTCAACTGTAAAATGGCACCTATTGTAGTGAAGATAGAGTGAGATATTTGTAAAGTGCATAGCATAGCCCCAGGTACATAAAGGATTACATTGTTGACTTGTTCCAGTCATCTCTGACTCTCCATGACCCCATTTGGGGTTTTCTTGATGAAGATACTGGAATCATTGCCCTTTCCTTCTCCAGATTATTTTACAGATGGGAAACCAAGGCAAACAGGATTAAGTGACTTGTCTAGGGTCACACAGATAGTAAGTGTCTGGGCCAAATTTGAACTCAAGAAGAAGAATCTTCCTGATTCCAAACCCAGTTTTCTATTTTGCCATTTTAGCTGCCCAAGTAGTTACCACATACACGCTTGCTCTTTTATACCCCCTTCTTGTCTTGTCTCATTTTCTGTTAAGGTCAAGTCAAGACAACATGCATTTGTTAAGTACCTACTATGTGCTTTTAATGATCTTATTTTAGGATTCCCCAGCTCCTTCTCCTCTGCTGAGTTTGGATACTGCTTTCTGTTGCTATCTCTTTCTTTCCAAAATTCCAATTTATTGGAATCTAGCTGCTCCCTTACTGGATGCTGGGGAAGTCTGCCCTCGTGTTGCTGAGTAGAACCAGTACATTATATCATCACACTGCCAATGGTTTCCAGTTCCTTTCTTGGTAAAATAATTGGTCATTGGTAAAATAATTAAAATCCTGGATCTCAGAGTTGGAAAGTAATCTCAAGGGCCATCTAGTCCATTCTGTGAATGAGAATTTCTGCTTCAATTTTCCTCTGAAGGGAAAAGCTTTGCTTGAAAACCTAGTAAAGGAGACCCATCTTCCTTCTACATTCTCTAGTCCAAGTCAATTCCACTTTTTGATAATTAGAACACTTTTCTTTTTATTAAATTGACACCTACCTCTTTTTAAAAACTTTTTATGGGGTCATAGGTCTGAAGCTGGGAGGAATCTTGGCTATCATCTGGTCCAAACTCATCATTTTATAGATGAGGACACCAAGGCTCAGAGAGGCAGAGTGACTTTGCCCAAGGTCACATGGGCAGTGCAAGACAGAACGGGATTCAAATCCAGTTCAGATCCAAATACTCTTTCTCTTTCGCCACTTTGCCTCCACCCATCAATCATCCTTCTACCCTCTAGGGTAGAACATTTCTTCTTCTATGGGGCATCCCTTCAACTGTTTTAAAGATGGGTTGTCTAGCTACCCCCTCCCCCTTTAGTACTCTCCTCCTGGTTAAACATCGCCACTTCCTTCCAACAATCCCCTTGGATCAGGCAGGTTTCTCCAGCATGCCTCCTACCCCTCCCTTCATTATCCTCATGAAGGCTTATGGCAGTGTCTCTTCTCCAATATGGCACCCATACCTGAACATAGACACCTAGCAGTGAGCTGACCACACCAGAGAGCAGAAGACAAAGGGAGCATCACTTTCCTGTTTCCTAAGATCTCCTTGGCTATTATACAGGTGATTCCTTGAGGTTGCAGCCCCAAAAAACAAAAAACAAAACAAAAGACAAAGAAAGAAACCTCAGCTTTTCTCTTAATGAGAGCTCTTTATTAATATTTTTCATCATGCCTCAAGGAAAGTATTTTTTCCTGCATTATCTCCTTTCTGTGAGGAGGCAGCAACTGAGGCTTGAGAAGACAAATGATTTACCACAGCTAGCAGAGACAGAGGCGGGGACCGAATTCAAGTGTTCTGGGCTTCTAGCCTCGTGCTCCTTCTACACTGCCTGAGCTTAGTGTTGGTCTGCCATTAAAAAAATCCCGGGGATGATGAATTTCCTTTTATCCTTGCTTGCCCCAGAGATACTTCTTAGTTAATCTTCTAGATCTCTCTCTCTCTCTCTGTCTCTCTGTCTCTCTCTCTGTCTCTCTGTCTCTCTGTCTCTCTCTCTGTCTCTCTGTCTCTCTCTCTCTCTCTGTCTCTCTCTCTCTGTCTCTGTCTCTCTGTGTCTCTGTCTCTGTCTCTGTCTCTCTGTGTCTCTTTGTGTTTCTGTCTCTCTATCTATCTCTGTCTTTATCTCTGTCTGGCTCTCTGTGTCTCTGCCTGTCTGTCTGTCTCTTAGCTTTCCTGGCTTTTCTTCTTCTATAACTCAGCTCAGGTATAATTAAGTGAAGGAAGTCTTTCCCAATTCTATGGGCTAACCCATTGTCTTCATGAATATTTTTGCTTGGGGTCACATCCTTCTCTCCATTGCCCGATTCATTAGTACAATCTTAGATTACATCATATGGGTAAAATTCTCCAGACTTTTTATGGTTAATGCTGAATCAACTGACCACAGTGGTTCAGGACTCAGGAGTTTAGCTGGCCATCTGGTGAAATTGAGATCATCCCATTCAAAAATCCTTCTCTCATCATGGAATCCTGGCCAAAGTGCCATCATTCTCAAGCCTCCTCTTCCTGCAATCTGGCCATCTGTTGTTCGTCCTCCAGAATTACCCTCTTCTTTTTGGTTCATTTTTGCTTGGCACCAAAAGCATTTCTGAGACACCTGTGTCACCCCTGCTCTTTATGAGTCTTTCATAAATTCTTGGATTGCTTCCTGATTTAAATGAGTCCTTATCTCTTTCTTTCCTTCCTTCCTTCCTTCTTTCCTTCCTTCCTTCCTTCTTTCCTTCCTTCCTTCCTTCCTTCCTTCCTTCGTTCCTTCCTTCCTTTCTTCCTTCCTTCCTTCCTATTTGTTAAGTGCTTATTGTGTGGCGGGCACTGTGCTAAGCAATTTACAAATACTATCTTAGTTGATTCTCTCAACAGTCCTCTGAGGTAGATGCTATTAGCAGACAGAGGCTAAGTGACTTGCCCAGGGTCGTACAGCTAGTAAGTATCTGAAGGAAGTCAAATTTGAACTCAAATCTTCCTGACTCCAGGCCCAGTGCTCCATCCATTGTGCCACTTGGTTGCTTAGGTCATCCAGGTTGTAAATAACAAAGCTAGGATTTGAACCCAGGTTCTCTGACTCTGAAAGTAGTATTCTTTTCATTGACTTATAATTATGGTAAATTACTTTGTGATTAAACCATATGAAGATCAATTGAAAGAACTGGGGGTGGAGTTCTGGCTTAGCAGAGAGACTTAGAGGGGTCATGGTAACTGTCTTTGAGTACTTGTGAAATAAAGATTAGACTTGTCTTGGTTGACCCAGATAGCAGAATGAGTAGAAGAGGCATTGAGGTTTGGTGTAAAGAAAATCTTTCCCTGCATTGGAAGTTCTTCAAAGGAGGATGGGCCTTGGAAGCGGTGAGTTTCTAATTGCTGGAGGTCTTCAAACAAAGGCTCCGTGTCCACTTGTTTGGAATGTTTAGAGGGGATTCTTGTTCAAATATGGGGTAGCCTAGATTGCTCCTGTTTCTTTCCTAGTCTGAGAACTGTTGATTGCACGAAGGGGCCTCATTGGGAGATAATTGGGAGATATTATTCATCCTTCATTTTTGAAGACTACCAGTGATATCATGGGGTGATGTCTTGACTTGTGTGTGAATTGGATTTAAGTGAGGCAGAGTTGCACAAAGTTGTCAGCCTCACTCACACTTCCAGAGTCATTGAAGGCCAGTGGCAGGACAAAAGTTGGAATGACTAGTGATGGCCCAGGATGTGGTGGATGATCTTGGCATCTTCAATGTCTGACCAAGCTCTCAGTCCTCCACAGTATCTGCTTCAGCCACCATCGTGGCCACTGGAACAAATTGTTCTCATCCACCCATTCTGGCATTGGGAGTTAGAGGCTCGCAGAAACAAGAGTGTGAAAGAAATGCATATGTGAACTTTGTGAAATACATTTCCATCATGTCTTCATTATTTATTCATCCACTGAATGAACATTGATTGATCACCTGCTACATGCAAGGCGCTGTGATTAGGTGCTCTGGGCTCTGTGGTTGTTTGTTCTTCATTCTCAGAGAGGACCACAACATCAGGAAGGTGATGCCATGACTTGCAAGTGAATTGGATTTAAATGAGGGATGGCTCTGCAAGGGCACCAGTCTCACTTTCTCCTCTGGAACCGTCCAAGTCCAGTGGCCAGATATAGGTCAGGATAACTGGAGTTTGTCCCTTCTGGGGTCTAGGAAGATTAGTCAGCCAATCCCTGTCGATAAAGATAATAGATAGGCATCCAAATAAGTATCCTATAAACTAGAATATGATCAGTTTAGGGGCAGTGCAAATAATGGGAAATCCCCTGGATTTGTAGTAAGAAGTCCTGGATTTGAATTGTGCTAATGCACAACTTATTAGCTGTACAATCTTGGACAAGTCTTTTGTTTTTTTCTGGACCTCGGTTGCCTTATGTGTACAATGTGGATTAGTAGACCTCTACCAGTTCCAGGTCTCTGACACCATGAAGGCATAGAAAAGAAACCAGCCAAGTGCTAAGAATTCGAAGGAGAGATAATTCAATATTGCTGAGAGGTTTCTGAAAAGATTTCGTGAAAGTTGAACTTTTTGGTGTGGGCTTTAGAAAGGATGGATAGGATTTTTCCAGGTGGGCATGAGGCAAGGGAAGTGGATATCTCAGGTATAAAGACCAGTATAAGCAAAGGTGCAGAGATGGGAAAATATTGGGTGAGTATGGTAAATGGTAAGGATTCTAGTTTGACTAGAAAAATTAGTATGTGAAAGGAGTGTGGTATAAGATAAGCCCAGAAACGCAGGATTGGGGTAGGATGCAAAGTACCTTTAATGCTAAGTTAGGGAATTTTTATTTTATTTGGCTAGATATTGGGGAGCCACTGAAGGTTTTTTCCCTAGAGGTGAGAGACAAAAGAACTATGTTAATTAACTCACTGCAGCAACCATTTATTAAGTGGTTAATAAAAGCAAAGTAATGTAAAGTAATAAAAAGTAGTATAAAGAAATAAATATAAATATAGATAAATAAACAAAATAAAGCAGTATAAAGAGTCCTCTGGTTTTGTGTACAAAGGAAGTGGAGGGTAGAGGGATTGGAGGCTGGGAGGCTACCCAGAGAGCCATTGTAATAGTCTAGGTGAGAAGTTGTTATGTTTGTCCTTTGTTTTTGAAGGGGAGTGTGGCATCAGGGCAACGGTGACATGACTTGCGGTTGACTTTGATTTGAGTGAGGGAGGGCTGTGCAAGGTCACCAGACTCACTTTCTCTTCTAGAGTCATCTGGATCCAGTGACCAGATATTCATCAGGACAATTGAAGATGACCAAGGATACAATGGGGGTCCCTGGCCCTTTTAAGCTAAAGGGTTTTAAAGTATTCACTTGGGATGAGGTAATGCCCATTCAGTGAATAGGCCTCTTTAAGAAGTGAGTCAAGGGATGGCCCCTTTAATGAGGACCTAAACAAGGGAGTGGCAGTAGGAGTGGAGAGGAGAGGTGACAGATACAAGCAGTATCAGAGAGGTAGAATTGTTGGAATCTGTCAACACCTCATACAGATGCCGGGGACAAAGGAATCCAAACTGACTAGAAAGTTCCCCATTTGCTGAAGGTGGGGCCTGACTGCGGAGGAAGCTACATCAGTCCAGAAGTGTTTATCGGGTACACTCAAGATGCCAGGCACCGTGTCAGCTGCCAAGAATGCAAAGAACAAAAACAGGCACTTTCAGTCAAGTGTGGGACTATTGGAGTATGTACAGATCAGACTGGATATAAGTGTGTGTCTTTTACTTTGTGAGTTCAAATCTGGCCTCAGACACTCCCTAGCTGTGTGACCCTGGGTAAGTCACCTCACTCTGTTTGCCTCAGTTTCTTTATCTGTAAAATAAGCTGGAGAAGGAAATGGCAAAGCACTCATTATCTTTGCCGAGAAAACCCCAAATGGGATCAAGAAGAGATGTCTGAAATGACTGAACAAGAACAACTTTTCCTTCCAGACACATGATGGACCTTTTGGGGATGAATTTTGTTTCTTTGTGCCCCTCCATTATCCCAAATAATTATAGACTCATAAAATCCCAGATTTAGAGGTGGGAGGAAACTTTGAGGTCAGCTAGTCCTATCTATTCTTTCATTTTACAGGTGACAAAACTGAGGCTGGACAAATGTGATTTGCTCAGGGTCACACATACATTAAGTAGCGGAGTCAGAAATTGAACCCAGATCTCCAAGTCTACTACTCCTTCTACCACACTGTGCATTGACTGTAATTTTGGGGTGTTTATTTACATTCTTCACATCTCCCTGCCCTCTACACTATTTTCTGGTACAGTGCTTGAAAAAAACTTAGCATCTAGGAATTTTTTTTTTTTACACCAGAGCTCCCAGATTTACATAGGAGAAATAGCAAACTATTTTTCTTTTGATAAATCGAGCTCATTCATTTTGGTTCAGACTTACAAGTGACAAGCAGAAAACCAGAGGCATGATTCACGGCTTAGCCGACTCTAATAGAATTCATATTTTTATATTCCTGCCATAGGACGGGGCTCTGACTTTGCCCTTTGAGTTCAATGAGTTATGAATCTGTCCCAGGGACCCTCCATTTTTCCTGTCCCTGATCACCTGCTGTATTTCACAGGCTGGTAATACTGAAAAGCTGGCTTGGTGGTTTCCAGCTCACCCTTTATGGAATTGTCATCAATTTATTGCCCGGTGTTAGAGGCGAGGACAAAATGGCTGAATGAGAATTTCCTACACCTTTTATACACATCCCACATTTTCTGTGAAAAATTCCTTGGGGGTTTGTATACCCCATACACTTATGTCTTCTCTCTCCCACATGGCATCCCACTTCCCACCTCTGTATCTTAGCAGGTCTGGAGGACTTTCCTTCTTCCCTTCCACCTTATGGGATCCTTGGCTTCCATCAAACATAGCTTGGACACCACCTCCTATGCAGAGTTTCAGGATTCAAACCCAGATCATTTGATTCCAACTCTATCCCTCTTTCCACCTTGCTACATGCCTTTGGTAGAATGTAGGGCTTTTGAGGGCAGGAGCTGGTTTGTTTTTTTCTTGGTATTCTCAGTGCCTTGTATATAGCAGGTGCTTCATGTATTTTTTGCTTAATTGGACAGAAACCAAAGACACCAAAGTCATCCACTGCATCCTGGGCCATTGCCAGTCATTCTGACTTTTGTCCTGCCACTGGCCTTTGATGCCTTTGGAAGAGAAAGTGAGGCGGATGACTTTACACTGCCTCATTTAAATCCAATTCATGAGCAAGACATCACTCACCATGTCATTAGTCCTCTTTGAAAGTGAAGGACGCACAACAACAACCCAGTTTGTTTCCCAGGACAGCCTCATTAGCTAGAGAAATGCCACAAAGGCTACAGGGTGCTTGTGTCCCCTCACAGAGGATCATGAAGAGGATGAATGAGAAGATCTATGTCCTGCTCAAAGAGCCACTGTGTAGATATGTGACGTTTGTCTAGATTGAGTGAATCCGTGATGAATTGGCCACCACTTCAAAGCTCAGCAATCACTTTGCCCTGAGAGCCTGGCAAGAGTAATGCTTTCTAAAGATACTGTCAGCTCTCATGATCTCATTTTATACACACAATAACTATATGAAGTTACAGAGCAGGTACCGTTATTGTTCCCTTTTTATAGATGAGCAAAATGAGACACAGGGTAAGTGACTTCCCCAAGGGTACACAGCTAGATAAACCAACGTCTTCTGAGTTGGAGTCCTAGACTGTTGGGACTAGAAGTGATTTTAGAGATCAAATCCAGTGCCCTCACTTTACAGATGATACAACTAAAACAGAGAGAGGTGAAGGAATTTGGCCAAGCTTGCATAGTGTACAGAGCACCGGGTTCACAGTCAGGAAGACCTGAGTTCAAATCCTGCCTTAGATGCTCATTAGCTGTGTGCTCCTGGACAAGTCACTTGACTTCTGTCTGCCTCAGTCTCCTAAGCCGTAAAGTGGGGATAGCCACAGCACCTACCTCACAGGGTTCTTGTGAGGGACAAATGAGATATTTGTAAAGCATTTAGCACAGTGCCTGCTACAGAGGAAGGGCTATTTAAATGCTTGTTGCCTTCCCTTCCCTTTTCTTCATCACACAGGCTGTCAGTATCAGGGTGAGATTTGCATCCAGCTCTTTCCAGACTCCATGGTCTTCATTCTTGCCACTCTACCAGGCCAATTCTCATCCATTTCATCTCCCTTGTTAGTGAATGATTATAGGAATGAGGACCATCAATTCCAGGCTCACTGCTTTTGCTAGTTCTACCATGGATGGCTTCTTTGGGTTGCTGAATGAGATGGATGTTTCAGAGGCTCAAGGAGAATAACAGAGACACTTTAAATCTCTCATGCATATAGGAAGGTAAAAGACCAGTTGAAGGACCCTAGGGGAAGGATTTATTTTGTATTATAGGTTTAGTAATTTGATAGTTAGATGGGAACTCCATTTTAGATGACATTATGGGAAATTATAATCTAAAAATATGCTTGCATCTGTCTTTGTTTTGCTTCTGGTGGGCTAAAAGCCACCTTGCTTATATAATGTTCATTGTATAATCTGTATAAGCCTCATTTTACAAATGGGGAAACTGAGTCCTTGAGAAGAGTTATATAGTGTGGCAAGAGCACTGGATGTGAAGAGGCCTGGGTTCCTGAGTTGTCTTTTGGTGAATCCGTTCATTTCTTCAGTCCTCAGTTTTCTCCTTTGTAAAATGAAGGCTTTGGAATAGATAATCTGGTTTTAGATGTTCTCTCTTGTAACCGTCAAGTCAAGACTAATTGGCACAATAGAAGGCGAGTCAAGAAGACTTGGATTCAAGTACCGCCTCTGGCACGGACTGACCATTGAATTCTGGACAAGACCTTACACTTCTCAATGCCCCAGGGAACTTACCACCTTGGAGAGCACATGTTGAGCTGCAGTACACGGCCGCTAGGGGGCGCCACAGTGCACAGAGCTCTGGGTGGGGAGTTCAAACCCAGCCTTAGACATTTACTAGCTGTGTGACCCTGGACAAGTCACTTAACTTCTGTCTGCCTCAGTTTCTACGTTTGTGAAATGAGGCTAATAATAGCATCTATCTCCCTGCTGTGTTTTGAGGATCAAACCAGATAATAACTATAAAGTTCTTGGCACATGGTAAATTCTGTGTAAATATTATTTATTATTGTTACATGGAAAACACTATAGCATTGGCTGAGTACCTGTCCAAAGTCACTGGCTTGATGGAATCAGAGATTTCGTAGCTATAAAATCATTGTAGAATTTTTCTAGCCGGCAGGGACATTAGAGGAAGTCTAAAGTGATCCCTCTCTGAAATCTGAGCCTTCTCCACTCAGGCTGCAAAGGGCAGCGAGGGCGCCGAGGTCGGTCCTCTGGCTTCTGTCCCCTGCGTTCTCTCTGCCGCACCCTGGTCGCCGTCCTCAGCCGAGTGCACTGTCCCTTGGCAAGCAGATAGTGGCTTTCACGTTAGATAACGGTGTTAAGCGTCCACTGTCAAGGCTTTCACATGTTGATTCCCCTTCTCTCTAACTATTTTCCTAAAGATTAAGGGTGTCAGAGCATCCCTGAAGCAGCCTCTTCTTCACTGCTCTCTACTGGAGCTATTGTTAACAGTGTAATTTCATTAGGGGCCAGGCCAGTTGTCACCTGGCCCCGGATTATGATTTTACTGGGAAGAAGCAGAAAGTGAAACTAAATTGTCAAAGACAATTAATCTTACAGAAGTGAAACCAAGGTCATTCTCCCAGCCTGTGTGGTCCTCCTCCCCCTCCCCCATCTTCCTTCTCCCCCTATCCTTCCAGCTCCTCCTGTCCCTCCTCCTCCCCTCTACTCCTCTTCTTCTTCCGCCTTCCTTCCTCCTCCTCTCCCTCGATCCTTTAACTCCTCCCCCTCCTCCTCTTCCTCCTCTTTCTCCTCTTCTTCCATCCTTTACTTCCTCCCCCCTCCTCCTTCCCCTCCTCTTCTTTTCCCCCTCCTCTTCCTCTTCCTTGCTTCTGCTCCCCTCTCCTTCCTCCAACAGTCTCCATCTCTGGCAGGAGCCTTTCTTTAGGGGAGCATTTCTTTCCTTAGAAATGTAAAAGCCTTCGATAACACATCTGTCGACCTCTGTTTCCCCGGCCTTTGTGCTTTATTTCCATAAAAGTTTTTAAAGATCCATTCACAGGACATTTGGGGATGGGAGTTGTTAAGACTATACAGAACCATATCATTACCTTGTATTGGAGTGCTGAGACTGCTGAGACTGCAACTCTGCCTTATTTAAATCCATCTCATGTGCAAGTCATTGGTCCTATTTGAAAACAAAAGACCACCACCACCACCAACAATAGAAATACTAGTCCTGTTGCTATAATATCCTAATCTAGTCCAAGTCCCCATTTTGTGGATATTAGTGAGGCCTAGAAAGGTTAAGTGACTTCAGGGTTAAAGTTAGTGTGCCCAAGTCACACAGAGAGCAAGTAGCAGTGCTGGTAAAGGGAAATACCTCTCCTTCCCATCCCCCAAACAGATGAAGACCAATGGTACAGCTAAGACACAAGTTCTTGACTTTCTTTTTTTATGTTTTTTTTTGGGAGGGCAATTGGGGTTAAATGACTTGCCCAAGGTCACACGACTAGTATGTGTGTCAAGTGTCTGAGGCCGGATTTGAACTGAGGTCCTCCTGATTACAGGGCTGGTGCTCTATTCACTGCACCATCTAGCCTCCCCTTCTTGACTGTTTCCATGTCACTGACCCCTTTGGCAGTTTGATGAAGCCTATAGATTGCTCAGAATAATGTTTTTAAATGTATAAAATAAAGTTCAGAGAATTACAGATGAAGTCAAAGGTATGGGAAAATGAAGATGTGATTCTTTTCTCCATCCAAGTTCACTCGTTCTCTGGAATCTATCCATGGATGTTAGTTTAAGAACCTTGATCCTAGAGGCAGTGGGGCACTATCAAAGATTTCTGAGGAGGGGGCTACATGGTTAGATCTTCATTTTGGAAATAGAAATTTGGCAGTTCTCTGGCAGATAGTTTGAAGAGGGAAGAAACTGGAAGCAGGCAGACCAATTAGGAGTAAAAAGTAATAGACCAGGGCTTGAACTAGGGTGGTTATGGTTTAGTAGAAAACAGGCTACAGATATGGGATGTAAAGGCAGAAAAGATAAGGCATGGTAGCTGAGGAGATATGGGAGATTGGGGGGAAGGAAGAACCAAGGATGCTCCAGAGTTGTGAACCTGTGTGGCTGGAAGCTTCCTAGGTTCCCTGAGTACCTTGTTAGGTACTAATCCTTTCTGAGACTCAGTCTCCTCATTTGCAAAATTGTAGAGGTGGGAGAGATGATCAAAATGCTTCCTCTAACCTCCAAATCCCATAATCATTTGCCATGTGTCTCTGTATCTCTGGGGCAGCTAGGTGGCACAGTCGATAGAATGTTGGGAAAACTCATTTTCCTGAGTTTAAATCTGCTCTCAGATATTTACTAGCTGTGTGACCCTGGGCAAGTCATTTAACCCTGTTTGCCTAGGTTTCCTCATTTGTAAAGTGGACTGGAAAAAGAAATGGCAAACCATTCTGGTATCTTGGCCAAGAAAACCTCAAATGGAGTCATGAATAGTCAGACATGACTGAACAATAACAAGAATAAATCTGTATCTCTTATCTTTGCTATTCCCCCTCTAGTGGTGGGGTTTCTAGCTTACTCTTGTCAGTAATTACCTCCCCACTAACTAAACTATGAGCTCTTTGAGGGCAAGGCTTGTATTTTGCCTTTCTTTGTATCCCCAGTTCTTAACACAATCCCTGGCACATGAGAAATGTTTATTGTCTGCCTCATTTGTCTTAGACTTGTATTATTTTTGAATTCAGAAGGATCCAGTCATCTAGGTCCTCTGGTCTAACCGCTTTATTTTATAAATTAAGGGCCAAAGGCACAAGAAAGGGGAATTGCTGTAGTATTGGATTTGGAATCAGGAAGACCCCCTCCCTCCCCCCAGACACCTAGATGGCCCTGAACCCTGGGTAAGCCACTCCTGCTCTCTGACCCTTAGTTCCTTCTTCAGTAAGACAGGGACAATAAGAAGAGCACATGCCTCAAATTAGGTAACATGTATAATGCGTCTTGCAAACTTTAAAGTGCTGTGTAATTATTAATTGTAGTTTTCTCCATTATTGTCATTATCAGATGAGACAATATTTGAAAAGTGCCTGGCATGTAGCAGATGCTATATAAACATAAGCCATCCTTCTTATCCTCCTCCTCTTCTTCATCCTTCTCATCTTCATCCTCATTTTCATAATCACCACCTTGTAGTGCCAATGCAATAGAGCTCCCAGGATCATGATAAAGACTGTGACTATAAGTATCGCATGATGTTCAATAGCAAAACATACCAGATTCTCCAGGTAGAGGATAGAACTGAAGGATTTATTTAGACACCAGAAAGCTGAATCCCAAAACCAGTAAGCTGATTCTATCATAGTACCAAAGATACTCAGAAGCCATAATAACACTGAGAGCCATGCCATCCTTTAGCCTTCCCACAAAACAATAGAAAATCAATATTTACTCAGAAACCTCTCTATCTCCTTGCCTGAGCTCCTCTGTCCCCCACCATCTGGCTAGCTCTGAATGGCTTTCTGTAGGCTCTGCTTCCCTTTAGCAAAACTCTTCCCACCACAAGCTCCATGTGACTACATTCAGCCTGTCAGGGGGCAGAGTTTATCTTCACAGCAGGGGGGGTCTTCAAACTCCCACCTAGGTCTATTAAGGGGCAGGAAAGATCTTCACATTCCCATTCTCATTCCACACTATCTTCATCATCCTCTTCTTTGTCGTCTTCATCATCCTCATCTTCCTCATCATCACCTTTATCATCCTCATGATCTTCATTATCATCAGCAATTTGGGATTAAAATCCTGAGTTTTTGACTCTTAGCCTAGGGCTTTATCCATTATGCCAGGATGACATTTTAGGTTTGAAGAGATACATTTTCAAGCTTCCTTCCTGCTCTGACATTCTGTTATTCCCATGACGTTAAACTTCTCTAAACACAACTATAAATTTCGCATTTTTTTTCCTCTCTAGGTGATCATTCTTTTGCTAGTTCCTTTAGTTGTGGGCAGTTTTCCTGATTTAAATTATAATGAAAATGAAGATTTGTGCAAGAAATGAAGGAGACATGGTTGTTAACTTTATAGAAAATTTAGCCATAGGATTAAAAAAATAGCATTTTCTCCTAGCTAGCTCCAAAATATGGTTTGATTCTCACCATACTTTACAGGAATGAATGTTTTGTATAAACTTCTGTTATCAAATGAGAAAGTCTAAGGAAAATTGTGAAAGGAGGGGAAAGCCTCAGAAATAGTTAAAATAAAGGGCACATAGTGCCTCTATGGAGATTTTCTTCCTCCCCTGTTTTATTTGTGATGCTGGGGGTTCAGATGAGCCTGCCAGCCAATGCTGGAGGAATCATGCCTTCTTTTCTTACCTTAGAGGGAGGAAGAAAGATCTCTTTACTTATAAATGTAAGCCCGAAAAGAAACAGATTAGCTTCAGCTGTGTGCTGCCTGGAGTTGTTTTCAAGTTCAAGGTTGATCCATCAGGCATTTTTAAATGAGGGGCATTTAATTTCCATCAGTTACTGACTTTTAATCATTTCTATGTTGGAAGAATCACCAGGGCAAGTGGTGAGGTTTTAAATCAGCCTATACTATTTTGCATGAATATTTTATGTAAACTAACTCAGGAAGAAAAAATCCATATGTATACATAACATTACCTCTAGTAGATATTGGAAACATGTCTCCTTAGGTTATCATAGGAAGAGCTATTGCTTGATATGTGTAGGTGGCAAAAACAGTTAAGTGTGTTATTCTTGAGAGTTAATAGTCCATATAGTTATAAGCTCATGGATTTGGAGCTGGGAGGGACCTTGGAGATCATCAGATCTGACCTCCTCATATGACAAATGGGAAAATTGAGACCCTTGAGAAGTTAAGGGGATTGTCTACTAATACAGAACTAGTAATCGACAGAGGAGAGATTTGAACTCAGGTCTTCTGATTCCAAATATATTGTTCTTCCCACTGCACGGTATTAGGGAAGTCTTGTAAACATAAACACATCTGGACTTAGTAATTTCTCATACTTGGGATTGTCTGAGAAAGAAATGTCTCAGGAGGGTTAGACTTCCTCCAGTGAACAAGATGTGGGCCACCTTGTCCACTTCTCGCCATTTTTTTTTAGGATTGTAGATCAGTCCCATTTTGGGTTAATGAGCTTCACTTACTGGCTCTGGAGTCAGAAGACCTGAGTTCAAATCCCACCTTTGGGGAATACTGTCTGTGTGACAATAGGCAAGTCACTTAACTAACCTTCCTGTTTCCTCACCTGTAAAACAAGGGGATTGGGTGAGATGGCCCCTGAGGTTCTTTCTGCTTCTAGATCTCTGGTCTTTTGAATAATGATTAACCCAAAGACCTATCTACCAGGCTGTTGTTTATTTGGGTAGGTGCATTCAAATTCTGTTAATTAACTTTTGTTTATTTTTTTAGTTTACATCATTCATTTCCATGAGATTTTGAGCTACAAATTTTCTCCCCATCTTTCCCCTATCCACCATCCCAAAACAGCGACCCCACTGTAAAGCCCCTCCCCCAATCTTCAAATTCTAAGCAGTTGACATCTAAATGTGCTTTTGCAACACTTTATAAGTTGAGGACTGATCCTGTTGCAAGAAGTTTGAAGTCTAGGTCTTCTGCTTCCTACCTGTGGGACTCTGGAGGAAATGATTTCCTCTGGCATGGCTTCTTACCTCTCTTCTGTAACATGAGGGGTTAGATTAGCTGATTCTCAGGGTGCCTCCCAGTTTTAAGGCATCTGAACCTCTAAAAAAATCCTATTGTCACTAAAATATCTACCCAATTATTCCATTGTTTGGAATATATCCTGAAAAATGACATATGCAAAAAAGCTCTCTGTTCAAACATTTACACAATAGTAGATAAAATTTCAATTAACTGGAAGCAATGTAAGCATCCAATAATAGCAGTGTTTAACGAATTACAGTACACTTATATAACAGAGATTATAAGCCTTTTCCAGGAGCACACAACCCATACGTGTCAAGGCTGGGACCCAGCTTGGACCCAGCTCTTCTGGACCGAGATCCCTCTCTCTCTCTCTCTCTCTCTCTCTCTCTCTCTCTCTCTCTCTCCTCTCTCTCTCTCTCTCCCTCTCTCTCTCTCTCCATACATACATGCATGCATGCATACATACATACATACATACATACATACATATATATATATATATATATATATATTTATATAATGTATCCCTCTCTCCCTCCCTCTTGTCTCGGTCTTGTCTCTGTCTCTCTCCTACAAGTGATTGCCTCTAGCATTTCACTACTTATGTAAATAAGTGGAAATTCCCAGTTACTTTGACCTTTTGGTTTTCATTTTCTAGTACTCAATGAACATTAAATAACAATTATAAGAACAATATTAACACCATCAGTCATAACAGGGGTGGACTCTGATGTGAGTTTCCTCTGAGTCATACCTTGGGCAAGATTCTAGACCTTGTTTGCTACATTTGTCCCTTTCAAAAGTCAGCGTTTCAAGGGCAGGGATAATTGACAAGGTCTTGTGTCGCTGGGTTGGTTCAGTAGGAAGCCTGCCATGTTGTGAGTTTTTAATAATAATGGTGATTATTTGACATTCTCTTAAATGGAATTTCAATTAACCTGTGTGCTCACAGATCAATTACAATGATAATTAACATCCATGAAGATTACTGTCACCACACAAAGCTGCAAGTCCCTCAAGTGCCTTCTGAATCATCAAAGACAGATTAAGTCATGCTCAGTTTAAGCCTTGGTGTGAAATCATGTTCTAACACTCCAGACGCTGGAGATTCAATGATAGGATGTCTGGTAATTTTCAGTTAACCAGAATATTTGGTTAACTCCAATCAACCCATTTCTTGATAAAATACAACTTTGAAGGAGTTGAATCTCTCCCTTAAAACAAAGGTCTGTTTTGACTTGAATTATTTGCCTCTTTCTCGAGGACTTTGTTCTTGCAGAATCCATCTGTTAACTCCACTGTCTAACCTTAGACAGGTTATTTCTCCCTGTGCATCTGCCAGATAAGAAAACTGGACCAGGTGGTCTCTGAGGCTCCTTCCAGAGCTAGTATTTCTGCCTGGGAATCTTGTGGCTGAGCTATAATACAAACACAACAAGGTCTCCTCACTGGGAAGGAAGCTTGCCTTAATTCTGAACTTAAGGGACCCTTTGTCAGTGTGTCTTCTACATTTCAACTGGGAGCTTGTGAAAAGTGGATTTGGAGTAAGACAAATAAACCAGCCTTTACTAACCAGGTGCCTGTCTACACTGTGCCATGTGCTTTAAGATCAAGTTGTGAGTTCTCAGTCACTTTTGTTTTAAAAAAATATGTGTGTATACACACTCACCCTCCCACACCCCCCTCCCACAGTTTTCCCCCATTACATGCTAAAACAAATTTTTAATATTTTTTTAAATTTTGAGTTGCAAATTCTATCCCTTCTTCCCTTTCTCCTTCCTCCCCTTGAGACAGTAAGCAATCAGATGTAGCTTATACATGTACAATCATGTAAAACATTTCTGTATGAGTCATCTTCTACAAGGAGATTTGAATAAAAGGAAAATGAAAAAAGAGAAGTAAAAAATAGCAAGCTTCAGTCTGTATTCAAACAATATCAGTTCTCTCTCTGGAGGCAGATACTTTGCTTTATCATGAGTCCTTTGGAATTGTCTTGAATCATTGCATTGCTGAGAATAGCTAAGTCATTCACAATTCTTCGTTGAACAATGCTGCTGTTACTGTGTACAATGTTCTCCTGGTTCTGCTCGCTTCACTTTGTATCAGTTCATGTGAGCCTTTCTAGGTTTTCCTGAAATCATCCTGCTTGTCATTTCTTATAGCACAACAACATTCCATTACATTCATATGCCACAGCTTCTTTAACCATTCCCCACTTAATGGTCATCCTTTTGATGTCCAATTCTCACCCACCACAAAAAGACTGCTATAAGTATTTTTGTACATATATGTCCTTTCTCCTTTTTTATGTCTTTGGAATATAGACCTAGCAGTAGTATTGCTGGATCAAAGGGTATGCACAGTTTCATAGCCCTTTGGGCATAGATCCAAATGGCTCTCCAGAATGGTTGGATCACATCATAATTCCTCACTCATTTTATAATAATAATAACTAGCATTCAGGTAGCACCTCAAGGTTTGCAAAGCACATTATATATGTTTTCTCGTTTGGTCCTCTCAACACACCTGTGAAGCAAGTGTTATTACTAATCCATATTT
>CM053601.1:168138736-168154811 GCA_028646575.1 Pseudocheirus occidentalis | reverse complement strand
AGCCAATAAACATTTATTAAGCACCAACTTTTGCTCTAGGCATGGTGTTGAGCTGGGCAGGTTATGGGCCTTCATGGAGCTCTTGTTATTTTCAGATGAGGTAATGGGCCTTAACGGCTTTGGGGGGATAGTATGATCAGAGCACCTGAGTGTGACTCTCGCAGTCCTGTCACCTAACACTTGTGTGACCTTGGGTAAGTCCCTCCCCCTCTCTGGGCCTTGGTTTGCTCATTTGTAAAATGACAGGCTTGGATTAGATGGCCTGTAAAGGCCCTTCCTGTTCTAGCTCTATAATCCCATGAGACCTTGTTGCTGTTTCTCTGAGCAGACTTCCTCTGTGAATGATGCCCATTAGCCATCCATCTTAGCCTACAAGTGTGCCTAGGAGACGCATACAGCATCCCCTCTGGTAATGGGGAACTTTCCAGCTCAGGCCCTTGGTGAAACCAGAGGACCACTGTCCCTTTTCCCTGCCCCCATCCTGACAAAGCAGACATGACCACTTCAGAGCCTCCCCAGTGAAAAGTATGGCCCTTGGAGTGATCTAATCTTACTCCTTCACAAGACTGGCCCAGCCATTTTGCCATCGCAAAAACTACAGCAGGTCTGAGCGACGTGACATTGGCCTCCCCAGTCCGTAGGCGTCTGCTCATGCATCTGTCATAGGGGAGCTATGCCAGAGTGGAGAGGCGGGGAGCAGGGATTGGTGATGGGGTCTTTCAAAGCCTCTTCCAAATGGGAGAGCTGTTGAATGCCCTCATGGTGAGGATTTGGCTTTCACTGGTATTGGGTGTGTTGTAAGTTCTGTGACATCCTCTAGCTGTGAAATTAGGCATCGTCTGGCTGATAAAGAGGGAGATGGGATGAAGATGATGTAATTAATAGGGCCTGGGGAGGGAAGGGAGAGTAGACCCAGTCATCTTGACTTGAGGAGACAAGGACAAGGACCAATGGGTGGAATTTCGGGGGGTCAGATTTAGGTTTGATGTAAGGAAAAATTTCTTTTCAATTGCAACTGTACAAAAGTTGGATAGGTAGTTTTGGGAGGTCAAGCAAACATGTCTTAGGCACTTACTCTTTGCCAGCCGTGGGGCTAAGTCCTAGGGATTCAAAGAAAGGTAAAAAACAGTCCCAGCTCTAGAACACAATGTTCTATGTAGGAGATAATATGTAAATGACTCGTTCTGTCTTGTCTGACTCTTCATGACCCTATTTCAGTTTTTCTTGGCAAAGACTCTGCAGTGATTTGCCATTTCCTTCTCCAGCTCATTTTACAGATGAGGAAACTGAGGCAGACAAGGTTAAGTGACTTGTCCAGGGTCACATGGCTACATCACATGGTCTGAGTCCATGATGAGTCTTCACCAAGAAGAGCCTTCCCAACTCTGGCTCCAGAACTCTATCCACTGGGGGTATAGTAGAGGGAGATTCTTATTCTCATAGGGTTGAATTAGACAAGAGAGCTCCTGAGGTCCTCACCATGTATTCGTTGAAAATTATTCGGTTTCCCTGAATGATGGGTTGTAACTATTGAATTTGAATTCAGCAAAGAGCATAAACAAATATCCCCAAAGTTTATCATTGTTATGACGACAACAACAACAGACATTCTGATAGCACTTGAAGGTTTGTAGATTGCTCTCGATTAATCCTCACAACAATCCTGGGTGGTACGGGCTTTTATTGGCCCCATTTTACAGATGAGGAAACTGGCTTTGAGAAAGGATAAGCTACTCACCTAGAGTCATGCAGGTAGTAAGTGACTGATGCAAGATTAATCAATCAGGCATTTATTAAGCACCTATTGTATGCCAGACACTGTACTAGAAACAGAGACTGTGACACCAAGATAAGAAAATGAAACAAGCCTCACTTTCAAGGAACTTAGATTACACTGAGAGATAATGTGCCTGTATTTATATACATGCATAAATGCAGGATAAATAGGAAATGACATAGTGTAACTAAATGTCAGATAGCTATAGAGATAAGGAAATTAATCAGTTGAGAGGAAGAGGAAGGGATTTCTTGTAGAAGATAATGCTTGAGTTGTCTTGAGGGAAGTGAGGATTTCTGTGAGGCTCAGGTGAGGAGGAAGGGTGTTCCAGGCATGAGCACCACCCTGTGCAAAGTCATAGAGAGCAGAGATAGATTGTCATATAGGAAGAATATATGGCCATATGGAATGGACCATAGAGTGTGAGAAAGGGGAGTGATGGATGAGGCTGCAATGTATGAAGCTGGGAAGAGAGTTTGCGGCCAAGTTGTGAGGAACTTTATTTTATTTTATTCTTAATGCTAGCTTATGTTTTCAATTACATATAAAAATTTTGTTAACATTCTTTTAAAAAATGTTGAGTTCCAAATTCTCTCTCTCTCTCTCTCTCTCATTTTCCCTCTCTCTCATTCTCTCTCTCTGTCTCTCATTCTCTCCTCCCTCCCTCAGATGGCAAGTAATTTGATAGAGGTTATAGATGCGTAATCTTGCAAAACATATTTGTGAAGGTCTTTAGAAATCAGATACAAGAATGTGCATTTTATCCTAGAAAATAGGGACTCATCCAAGTTTGCTGAATAGGGGAGTTAACTGGTCATTGCTCTGCTCAATAAAATCCCTTTGGCAGCAGTGTGGAAGATGGTTTTGGGGTAAGAGAGAGATCATGCGGAGACAAATTAGTATTTTGTGTAAGAAGTAATGGGAATATGAACTAAGGTGGTAGCTGGGTGAACAGGGAGAAGGAGTCAGATGTGAGAGATGTTGTGGAGGTTGAAATAACAAGATCGGCAACTGGTTGTATGTGTGGTATGAGGGAGAATGAGGAGTCATGATAGTGCCAACATTAAAAACTTCAAACTAGAATGATAGTTATCCCTAAGAGAAATAGGAAAGACTGTTAGAAGGGAGGATTTGGGGGAAAAGATAATTTTGAATTTGAGATCTCTCTAGGACATCTGCTTTCAAATCCAGTAGTCAGTTGGTAATATGGAATGAGAGCTCAGTAGAGAGACTGGGACTGGATATATAGATCTGGGAGTCCTCAGCATGGAGATGGTGATTAAACCCATTGAAAATGAGGTCATCAAGAAAGAGAGTCTGAATTCTCAGGACTTAGGGAACTAGAGGAAATCTTAGAGACCATTTGGTCTAACTCCCCTTTATCCCTCTTCCATTTGAGGAATCTGAAGCTCAGTGAGGATAAAGACCTTGCCTGAGGGCATGAGGCTAGCAAACAACTCAGGCCAGAACTTAAATTCAGCTCTTATGTGATATTGAAAGATCAGCAGATTTTGAACCAGAAGGACCTGGTTTGGAATTCATTTCAGTCATGTAACTTCCTGTGTGACCTTTTCGGTGGCAAGCCACTGAATTTCAGTTTCCTCATCTGTAAAGTGAGGGAATTGAATGAGATGGCCTCTAAAGCCCCTCTCAGCTCTAGAATGTATTAGAACCCTAGACATCTGAAGTAGAGATGCTGGTGCATTGGGCGGGTGGAATGTTTTTCAGAATTTCTTCCCATCTTGTGCCTGCAGAAACAGCCACAGCTTGAGTCTCTAGCCTGAGGGAGCTAGAGTTGTCCCCCCAGCCCCCACCAGCAGCTTTTCCTGGAGTCACACGGTGGCATTTTTCTTTCCATATATAATAGAAAATGGGCATCTTTCTTTATGTTTTCTTTTAACTGTGTTGGTGCTCTGTGTTAAGGTTTATGAGATCTGAGTAACTGGCCCAGTTTGCAGCTGCCTGATTACAATCATTGCTAGAAACTTGGACTCGCCAATCTGATTACTTAATTGTTTCTGCATGCTCTACAAATGTTAGGACTCCAAGCTGTTTTGAATGTGTAGAGCATTGCTCTTTATTCCCGATCCATTCTTTCTTTTTCTCTGATTTTTTGGTTATAAACTTGGGTTTTTCCTTTCAGAGATTTATTTGGATGATGCCATCTTTTTCCTTTCTCTCACTGACTGCACCCAATAAGCATAATTTGTTGACTCGTTGATTCTTTCAGCAGACAGTCATCACAGTAGGACAAGTTACATTATGCATCTTTCCAGTAACCAATCACAGTCATTTATTAAGTACCTACTGCATGCCAGACACTGAGCTAGAAGAGAATGCTGGTGGGCCAGTGAGTGTGGAGCACCTAGAGCAGCTGTCTTTATATTATGCATCAAAGTTTGAATTTCTTTTTAAATTAGTAGCTTTTTCCAAAAGTGTAATTGTTGCCCTTCGGTTTTACGTATAACATTTCCCCTTAACTTTCTGCCTTCCCTTTGATCCTTTCCTTGTAACAAAGAATACTATTTGAGCAAAGCCAACCAATGTGACACCCCCTTCTGACAGTGTAAATTGTCTTCCACATTCATAGTTCCCATCTCTCTCCTGGCAGGAGGAAGATATGATATCTGATAATTTCCCCAGGACTGAGACGATTCTGGGTTTTTTTTTTGCTTTTTTTGCAGGGGGGGGCAGCGCAATTGGGGTTAAGTGATTTGCCCAAGGTCACAAGGCTAGTAAGTGTTAAGTGTCTGGATTTGGACTCAGGTCATCCTGACTCCCGGGCTGGTGCTCTTTTCACTGAGCTACCTAGTCACCTGGACTGAGACTATTCTTGATGATTTATCAATGTTTAGCTGTCATTTAATACATCCATTTAGCAACAATATTATTATGGACATTATTGAGTACATTCTCCTGGTTCTACTTTTATTTTCTCAATGTCACTTCATGCAAGTCTTTCCATGTTTTCCAAGAGGTTGTGTGGTATAGTGGGTAGAGCACTGGAGTTGTAACTGGGAAAGACTCATTTCAGGTGCAACTTCAGATACTTACTAGCTGTTTGACCTTGGACAAGTTACTTAATCTCTGCCTGCCTCAGTTTCCTCCTTTGTAAAATAAAAGACTTAAAATTGTTTCCCTCTAAGGCAGTGGTTTTCAACCTTCCTAATGCTATGACCCTTTAATAGTCATATGTGGGCATGTCTGCATGTGGGTGGACATGTATGGAGACAGATAGAGGAGGTTCCTAAGACCATCAGAAATATGTATTTTCTAATGATCTTAGGCAACCCCTGTAACCCCTGTGAAAGGGTCATTTGACCCCAAAGGGGTCGTGACCCATAGGTTGAAAACCGCTGCTCTAAGGTGATACCTTCTAGCTCTAAATTTGATTCCATAATCTTATGATTCTCTAAATTCTTCATGGCCATAATTTCTTTTGCTCTGTATAAACCTATATTGTGCATTCATGTACCATAATTTGTATGGCCATTCATCAAGCAATGAGTTAATTTCCCCCCAATTTTAAAAATTCAGTTCCATGAAGAGAGCCACTATTAATAATTAATTTGGTAGAATACTGGGTGTGTGGAATGTTTTTCAGAATTTCTTGGGTAGAACCACAGTTCTCCCAAAATAATAATAATTAATTTGCTGTCTATAGGACTTTTCTTTCTATCTCTGATCTCCTTGGAGTATATGCTCCATGGTGGAGTTTCTGGTTCAACGGATATGAATTGTTCCATGACTTCTCACATAATTCCAAATTATATTACAGAATACAGATAAGCATCATTAGTCCAATCTCTGACACTGTTTGTGGCTAGTATCTTTAGCGATTATGTCACCACTTTTAAATCTTGTGTATAGGAAGGGCAAATGCAGAGCAGGTCTCTACCTAGCAGATACTGATGTTGGAGAGCATCCTGACTTGTGTCCGGAGCAGTCTCTCATTTATTTATGTGTCAAAGAAAAAGACTACAATAGTTATAATAAAAATGTCTTCATGCCAGGAACTGCCTTTCTTAGTGAAGTATGAAAGAGGGTGGGAAGTTATACGCTCCCTCCACCCCCAACACTGCAAACAAATAATCAGGTACTGATGTAAGGAGTTGCTGAGAGGTGGTGAATGCCTACTGACAGCATAGTCATCTGCTGCAGGGTTGTGGGTTGTTAGCATAAATGTTCCATAATCACAGAATACTGGATGAGCCTGGTACCATGGATAGCAGAATGTACCTGTTCACTTTCCTTGTTTCAGGGGACTGATTCTCCCAAACATATTTATATATAGACTTGGTATTTTACCAAGCAAACACTACAGTTGCAGATGTGAGCTTGGCTACTCTTGATTGATGGAGCTTGTCAGAGACAAGCATGGGATCCAATCAGCCCCTGAGAGAGTGTTATTGATTTGCTACCTTCAATGGAGCCCAACTTAATAGTGTGTGGTTTAAATGCTTAAGATAAATAAATAAATAAATAAGATTGAGTCTGACACTTTCATATGCCCAGATTGCTTCCTTTCAGTAGGGTAGTACCTTGGGGGAAGTGCATTAACTCTCTCAGCTTGTAAAGAGACCAGCCTAGTGCCTTACCACGGTTCTGAGAAAGTGGTGGAGGGGTTTTGAGAAGGTCTGTTGATGATTCTAGTCTTCTCCCTTCTACCATGGTGCCTTCCAGTTCTCCTGGTTCCCTACACCTGCTTGTCAATTTTAAGTTTCCATTAACTTGACTTAGCAGGAGAAGAGGCTTTCCGGGCCCCAGTGACAAAGACAACTATGTACCTCCTGGACAAGGTTTTATGAGATAGATCTTAAAGGATGTGTAGTACATTCTATTGTGAAGATTTCTTTGTGAATGGATTATGCTAGATGGCCTGTAAAATCTCTTCCAACTTTCAAATTCTGTAATTCTTTGAAGATTTGTATAAGTAAAGGGCATTCCAATTACAAGAAAAGGCATGAGGAAAGACTCTGAACAGGGAGTGTCAGTGAGTAGTCCTTTCAGAATGGTAGCTGGGAGGTTTCCTGTTGGGAGAAGTGTGAAATAAGGTAGGCTGAGGCCAGATTGTGGAGGACCTCAAAAGTTGGGCAGAGATATTTTGAGTTGATGAAGTAGGCAACCACTGGTGCAGGGGAATGACTTGATAAAAGAAGTAATTTTTGAGAGCACATGAAGGATGGAAAGGAGGAGGTGGAAGAGATTGGAGGTGGGGAGTTGGCTGAACAGGCAGTGGCTAAACAGTTTCTATAAGGCATGACCAGATTTCTCCAACTGCTCAAGACAAGCTCCAAGCTAGCACCTCAATTCAGATGTTGGATTAAAGCTTCCTTTTGAGTGAGGGGAGAATTGCATGGGGGAAAGACATTTGGATCCCTATTCTGTCTTCCAACAAGTTAGCTCTTTCTGACACAAAACACACACATTTTCTCTCTTTACCTGCTTCAGACTTAGGACCTGTACAAACCCTCAGAATAATACAGCTTAAAGTATGGAGAAATCAACCCAGTACAATATAAAGAACCGTGAACTGGTAGAAGGAGAATTTGACCCTAACTTCCTCACTCATAAATGTATTTGTAGAATGGGGAAGAATTGATTAGGACACTTGTGACCAATTGCTTTCTTGCCCCTCCCCCCCCAACCCCACCAGTCCAGTTGATGAAATGATAGAAGATAAAGATTTGGTAACAGAGACAAATGAAATGTTAAAATCTTAAAGGAAAAAGGGATTTCCACTTTGTTATCTCTTTATAAGATGTGATATTCTCCTTGACAAACTCGGTGGGCAATTAGTCATTGGCTGGCAAATAATCAGCTTTGCCCATGATTGCCCTTTAAAAATCTAGATACTGTCACTAAGAGGAGAGTCTAGTCAAGAGTTAGGTCTGAGGAGTGTAACCTCTGTGAGTCAAGAAGAGAGTTAGGCTTGTCTCTTAGGGATTGAATTACAGATAAAAACAGCTCAGAATGACCAGCTAGGGCATTTTCATAGCAGAACTGCACCCAGAGTTGTAAATTGGTTCAGTCATTCTGGAAAACAATTGAGAGGAATACCAAAAAAGTTATTAACCATGAATATCCTTTGACCTGGTGATGCACTACTAGGCCTATACCCCAAAGAGACAAAAGAGAGAAACAAAGGAACTGTATGTACAAGAAGAACTATGGACTCTTTTTGAGGTAGCAAAGAACTGGAAACTAAGGGGGTTGCATCAATTGGTGAATGTCTAAACAAATTACGATATGTGAATGAAATGGAATACTGTTGTGCCATAGTAAGAATTCTGACTGTTGCAATGACAAACAGGATTCTAGAGAATCAATGGTGAAGCATGTTCCTCACTTCCTGATGGAAAGGTGATGAAATGAGGTGGTTTGAAATGAAACATTTTGGGACACATCTTTTGTGGGAGTTTGTCTTGCATATTTGCTACCAGGGCTTTCTTTTTTCTTTTTTCCTGTGGGAGAGAGAGAAAAAAATAAAATTTTTGTTCGTGGAAAAATGGAATTTAATTTTAAAACCACACATGTGAGTTCCTTGAGGGCAGAGAATATTTCTTTCTTTCTTTTTGTCATTTTATCCTAAGCACCTAGTTCAGTGGCTGGCATATAGCAGGTACTTAATAAATGTTTGTTAGATTGGATTGGACTAGTAGTAATAATCACAACTGATAATTATGAAGTCATTTATGTTTACACAGCACTTTATATAAATTATCATCACAGAGAGTCTCCACATTAGTACTTTGAGGGCTGCTTGTTGTTTATTCAGTTCACTTGTGCCTGACTTTGTGAGCCCATTTGGGACTTTCTTGGCATAGATACAGGAGTATTTTGCCATTTCATTCTCCAGCTCATTTTACAAGTGAGGAAACTGAGGCAAACAGGGTTAACTGACTTGCTTAGGGTCACACAGCTAGTAAGTGTCTGAGGCCAGAATTGAACTCATGAAGATGAATCTTTCCAACTCCAAGACTGATACTCTATTTGCTAGTTGCCCTGAGAGCAACTTATAGGAACTGTTTTTTAAAAAAATCTTTGTAGTCATAGAATCTAACCCAGTATCTGGCACATAGTAGGTATTTATTAAATGAGTGCTAAATGAATGAATGGATTCTCCCCTTTTTCACTGTGTCACCCAAAGGATGCCTGATTTGTCCAAGGTTATACACCTGGTGTCAGAGCTAGAGCTACCCCCCCCCAATCTCCTGAGATCTGGTCTACTGTTCTTTCCCCTCCACCCTGCTGCCAAGTCTAATTCTTTTCTCTCCTTCCTCAAAGGTTTGAACTAAAAATAAATTAGAATGTGCTAAAAACTGTCTCTTGATACTCAAGGGACGCTACATCTTACTAGCCGTACAGATATAGAAATGTAGTTTGGAACATCTGCTGGGTTGCATTATGTTTAGGGAAAGGCTGGTGTTTGTTTTCACACGACATAGAAAGCGATTATGTTCCAGGGAACCCTCCCAAAGACAGGCCTCTTTTCATGAAGGGTGTAGTTTATTGGGTTTTGTTGCTCATTAACTCAGCAGACATGAGCCCAAAGCTTATTCCTGAGCTGCAACCCTGAACCATATTGTGCCTCATGAGCTCTCAAGCTAGATACTGGTGCCTTTGAAAGAAAGAGTGTTTAACCTTTGGAGATCATAAAGGCATTGTTCAAGCCAGTATACATTTAATGCCGTGCAAGCTGCTGTCCTTGGTACTGGAGAAACAAAGGCAAAAATGTCCCTTCCCTCAAGTAGTTAATAAATGCTTGTTAGACTAGATTGGACATGTTGGAAGACAGAATCAAGATTCAGAAAGATAATTGACAGACTCAAATGTTGAGCCAAACTCAGTAAGATTTAATAGTAAGAAATTTAATAGCAATAAATATTAAATCTTCCACTTGGGTTTAAAAAACCAACTTCAGAAGAATAAGAACTTCACAAGTAGGTAAATGAAAAGCAAATACAAAGTACGCAGTAAACCTTTTTTATTTTCCAGTGAGGAGAACTCTAATAACCAGGGGAAACTGAGAAAGGCCTATTGTGGGAGTAAGTGAACTGGGCCTTGATTCAATTTAGTTTAATTTAAAAAACTATTAAATGCCTACTCTGCTCAAGGAAATGTTCTAAGTTCTGGGGACATAAATAGAAAAATGAACCAGGTTCTGTCCTCTAAGAGTCCATATTTTATTATTTTGGGAGAAATTTTATTTTATTTTATTTTCTTCTATTAACAAGCATTACTTTTAATTAAATAATTTAAATTTATTTTTTCAGTTAATAAGCATTAACCCCTCCCACCTCCCCCATATTTTATTATTGTAGGAGGAAATTTTGCTTGACTTTCTCATTAACAAGCATTAATTTCAATTAAGTAATCTTAATTAATTTGTTTTCAATCGACAAATATTAATCCCTCCTGCCTCTCATAAGTTGAAAAAAGAGATAAAATAAAACAAAAAGATATATTTGTCATCAAGCAAAACAAATTCCTCCCACTGACCATATAAAAACATTTACATCCGATCTTGAGCTCATGACCATTCTGCCAAGAGGTGGGGGACATGCTTCATCATCACTCCTCTGAAATCTTGAGTGGTCATTACACTGATTAAAGTTCTTATGTCTTTCTAAGTTGTTTAGTTTTATCATGTCATTGTTACTTCATAGACTGGCCTCTTGGCTTTGTTTGTTTCTTTCTGCATCAATTCATACAAGTCAGGAACTCATATTTTAACAGAAATCTACATAATGTAGTAAACTATAGTACTGTTTGATGCCCAAACGTGAGAACCATCTGTTACCCCATATTGATCTCCGAGGTCAAGGTGATGGTCCCAGGGCCCTCTTCCCTGATCTGGGAGAAAGAGTCCTATCCTTTGGTATTTCTTTCATTTGTGTGCTATGGGAAGGGACTGGAGAACCAGTATTCTTCTGGATAGAAACTGGAGAGAGTAAGTTGGCAGGTTTAAGGTAAAGTGGACTATGTCAGAGAACAGAGATGCAAATATGAATAGGGTTATGGGTAATATGGATTCAATACCTTCCTAAAACCATGGATTATCTAATATTTGAACTCTGCTTTGGGGGCAATGGGTGGAGATTGGTTGGAACATAGTGTGATCAGTTTTGTTGAAAATGTCAGTGTCACTACCATGATTGTAGGTCCTGAGAACTTTGTTTCCAGGTCCTCTTTTGAAGGTGCAATGGACAATCTAGAGTTGGGAAGACCCAAGGTCAAATCCAGCCTCAGGCATTTACTAGTTTGTGTGACCCTGGGCATGTCACTTAATTACTTCAATTTCTTCATCTGTAAAATTGGGGTAATAATAGCATCTACCTAGAAGGGTTGTTGTGAGGATCAAATGATAGTAGAAGCTATATAAATGTTAATTATCATCATCAATCTTTCTCCTTCTCTTCCTTCATCTCTTCTTCCTGCTCCTCCTTTTCCTCCTTCTCTTCCTTCTTCCTCCTCTTTCTTCTTCCTCCCCCCAAAGAGCTGACTTTGGAAGAGAATCTGGGGTATGTGAATGAAAGTATTTAAACCTCTAGAAATTACTTTTTGCCTTAAGCCACTTTGGAACCATCACAGAATAGAGGCAAGGAAAAGACTACTTGATCTGGGGTCTGGACCTGGGTTTGAGTCTGGGATACTGAAATCAGAGGAGAGTCTGGTAAGACTGTGAGCTTTTGACCTGGTTAGTATTTCTTTGATTCCACCTACCCAGGGCCATCAGGGGAAAGAGCAATGACTCTGGAGTCAGAGAATCTGGGTACAAATCCTGCCACTCTGATCCTTACTACAGGAATGCACAAGTCACCCAGTCTTCCTTAGCTCCAGCTTCTTCATCTATAAAATGAAAAGACTAGAGTAGATGCCTCTTTCAGTTCTAGGACTACGATCCTATAGTCCTATAGCCAAGGGTGACATCTACTCTACAGATAGGGTGAAGTGGTTCCAATTGGAAAGTTTAGGAGATCACAGGGGCAAGAGGTCAGAAGTTGGATATATCCAAAAATTTAAGGATATATGAGTAGCTATGATAGAATGCAACCACGCTATAAGAAATGATGAACGTGTTTATTTTTAGGAAAACATAGAAAGACTTGCATGAAATAACAAAAAATGAAATAAGTAAAATCAAGAGAATGTTGTATACAGCAACAATGTTGTTAGAAGAGTAAATGTAAATGACTAAGTTATTCTGAGTTATATAAATATTCAAATCAACTCCAAAGGACTCTGAAGGAAGAGGCTATCCACCTCCAGAGAAAGAACTGGTATATAGAACTATGTATTACATAATTTTACATAAATATCTGTGGCAATTGTTGGCCTTCTCTAGTGCGGGGTTGAGAGGGAGGGAAGGAAATATCTTGGAATTCAGATATAACAACAAATTTAAATTTTTCAAAAGGTTTTATGAGTAGCCTTCATTTTTCCACTCAAAAATGAGTTCCTAAATTTGTTTTTTTGTGCCATAGACTCCCTTTGTATTATGGCATATAATGTTTCTAAATAACTGAAGGAAACCCTGAATTTCAATGAGAGATTAATAAAAATAAAGATTTTTCCCCATCTGGTTTCACCCACATTAGGAACCCTTGCACTAGCTCTAAACTCATTGATAGACCAGGCTTTGTTCATAGGATCATAGATTTAAAGCCAGAAAGACTCTTAAGGGTCATCTGGTCCTTCCTACCTACCCATCTATTACAAATGAGGAAAAAGAGACCCACAGAGGCTAAAAGCTTTGCCTGAGGTTTAACAGATATCAACTAGCAGGGCTGAGATTTGAACCCAGGTTCTTAGACTCTAAAGTCAGAACTCTTTCCATTGAAGTGGATGATGGGCAGAAAACTATTCCACCTTTTGTTTCTAAAATAGCTGCTAATTAGGTTGGATTGTAGAGGTGGAAAGAGCATTGGTCTTGCTGTCAGAAGACTAGAGTCCAAGGGCTGGGACTGCCACTTAGTAGCTTTGGGATCTTGGGCCCAATTTCTTCTGGGTCCTCTAGGCCTCAGTGTTCTTATCTGTAAAGGGAAGGGTGGGCAGCAGGTAGGACCAGGCCTGGAATCAGGAAGACTCATCTTCCTGAGTTCAAATACAGCCTCAGACACTTCCTAGTTGTGTCACTCTGGGCAAATCACCTAACCCTGCTTGCCTCAATTTCCTCATCTGTAAAATGACCTGGAGAAGGAAGTGACAAAACCCTCCAGTATCTTTGCCAAGAAAACCCCCAAATGGGGTCACGAATAGTTGGACACGACTGAAACGACAACCACAACAACAGAGGAGGGAAGCATTTGGGTTAGAAGAGCTTTAAGGTTCCTTTCTGCTCTGATGTGCTGTGATTTGTTCTCCTTCCCATCAAAAAGTAAGTCTGAATTTACCTCTAAGGTATCCTTTCCTAGCCTGGTAAGATCTGGCCTACTATTTCTTGTTCTATATTAAAAATAGTTTTACATTTGGGTATGTTAGCAGAGGTCAGATCTAAACTGAGAAACTTAAGGCAGTTTTTCAGGGAATCATTTGGAGAGTTGAAACACCCCCTTCAGGCTTTTGTCTGAGCTGCTCAGATGACCTCGATTTTTCCCTTTTATTTTGCCAGGGTAACTCAATTGTAAAGACTTTCTTCTCCCCAGCATCTCACAGAGCTACCAACAGCAATTTTTCTTCCTCTTTTTAAAAATTATTGCCTCTAAAAAATATCACATTCATTTCTCAATATGTTCCTTGTCCCTTAGTGAACTATCCCTTGTAACAAAATGAAATAGGGAAGCAAAATGTGACTTCTGTCCTGAAGAAAGATGTGAGTTCCATCCTGTGTTCTCGGGAATTGAGAGAATTCATGGCAATTCAGTTTAGTCCAGAGGTCTTTTGGTATTGTTGGTTCTTATAGCCTTAAGATTACATTGTAATCATTGTGTTTATATGTATATTTACACACATATATGTGTATGTATGTATATATGCACATATATATGTCTATGTATACATACCAAGAGGATATATATGTATGTATGTGTTTATCTATCAATGTCTATCTATTGTCTATCCATCTATCCATCCCTTTATCTAATCTATCTATCTGTCCATCTGTCTGTCTATCTATCTATCTATCTATCTATCTATCTATCTATCTATCTATCTATATTCTTCTCTTCATTCTGCCTGTCTTGCCGTTGGCAACTGTGGGTCCAGTGGAAAGGGCCCTGGACCTGGAGTCAGGAAGCCATGAGATTGAAGCTGGTCTCAGACACTAACTAGCCGCGTCACCCTGGGCAAGTCATTTAACTGCTCTCTGCCTCAGTTTCCTCATCTGTATATTGAGAATAGTAAGGAATAAGGCTTATTCCCAGGATTGTTATGAAGATCAAATGAGGTAATACTTGTAACATGCTTTGCAAACCGTAAAGGGTTCTAGAAATGCCAGGTGTTGTTACATTAGAATTATGATGTCACTTTATATGAATCTTCCCTCGTTTTTGGAGTTCTTCATATTCCTCGTTTCCTACGGCACGTCAGTGCTACATTCATAGTCATGGATAGTGAGCCTTATGGGGGGGGGGTCCCCGGGTTTGCCAGAACACCTGCCCTGTCTGTCTGCTTTATGATTATCTGTGATTCATAGACCAGAACTTGTTCAGCCGTTCCCAGATGACGAGTATGCCCTTTGTGTATAATATCAGTAGCCTCATCTATCTCTTTCTCTCCTCTTTGCCTCTCTGTCTCGTCTCTCCCTTTCCTGTCTCCACCCCTATCCCTATCCTTGTCTCTCTCTCTCTCTATCTCTTTCTCTAGAGCCCAATTCAGATCTACATCTAGTTATTGACCATCAAACCCTCCCAACAACCCTGTGTGGTAGGTAGATAAGTAGGTATTACCTGTTGTTCAGTCATTTCAGAGTTTTTGTGACCCCATTTGGGGCTTTCTTGGCAATGATGCTGGAGTGGTTTGCCATTTCCTTCTCTAGCTCATTTTACAGATGAGGAAACTGAGGCAAGCGGGTTAAGTGACTTGCCCAGGGTGATACAGCTAGTAAGTGTCTGAGGTTGGATTTGAACTCAGGGCTTCCTGCCTCCAGACCCAGTGCTCTGTCCACTGTGCCACCTAGCTGCCCATGTAGGTGTTGCAGATATCATGATCTGCCGTTTACAAACAGATATGCTTTGCCCCTGGTCTCCCATAAAATGAGGCCCCTGGTCTCCCATAAAATGAGACCCTGTCAAAGGCAGGGTTTGGATCCAGCTCTTCCAGGCTCTAGGTACAGAGTTCTCTTCCATCTCCTCCAGCTGGTAGGAAGTATCAGCTTTTACCTAGCAGACCTCAGGTCAGGGAGTCAAGAGTGAGGCTATATCCTAACCTCTTTTGTGTGGCATGGCCATCTTTGGCATACAGCTTAGTGAAGTCCATGGGCCCGTTTTCAGAATCATGTTTTTAAAGGCATAAAATAAAACACAGGAGATTATAGGGGAAACCAATTTTACTGAAATGCACTTATCAAAATATTTTTTAAAACATATTCATGGACCCCAGAATAGGAATGTGTGCTTCAGGTGAACTCTAATTAATTTTCAGATTCATTTAATCATTTTTCTCTCCTGTTTCATGAAAAGAAGATAGAGTTATCATTGCTAGGAAACCCTGTGTGGAGAATTTCTCTATCATGCTTTCTGGGTACCTTAATAACTTTTGGCTTCCTTCATACCACTAAGTTCCCAAGTGGAAACTGAAATATCTTTTTAAAAAAAAACAAAAGTTAATAGCAGCTACTTTTTCAAGTATCTAAAGCCACAGAGTGTGATATTTCTAACATGGACATCTCCAGACATATTATTTTTTCCAACCAACAACCTTTTTCCTTTTCCCCCAAAGATTTCAAAACAGTACCTAAGTTAAAAGTCACTAGATTGGCCTGAAAGCAGTGTTATCTGATGATTACACAAAGGTTGGCCAGCTGAATTAGCAGAGCTCCCTCAGCCTTTCTACCGGGGGAAGATGGCAGCATTGAAGTCAGCCAGAAGCATTATTTCATACTTAGTCTTTGCTTTTCTCCCTACAAAGGGATTGAGAGCGAGCCAAGATGGCAGCATAGAAGCAGCAAAGGACCACAGCTCCCACACAAACACGCTAAAAAACTCATAAAATGGGACGCTAAACAGATTTTCAAGCTCCAAAACTCTCCATAAGACAGAAAGCACACCTGTTGCTACAGGCAGCGCAGCAGGCGGGGCTCTTCACAGCAGTCTGGGCTCTTCACAGCAGTCTGGGACCCGCAGCTGAAACCCTGGC
>CM053601.1:168119938-168138236 GCA_028646575.1 Pseudocheirus occidentalis | reverse complement strand
TCCTTCTTTTCTTCCTTCCTTCCTTCCTTCTTTCCTTCCTTCTTTTCTTCCTTCCTTCCTTCCTTCCTTCCTTCCTTCCTTCCTTCCTTCCTTCCTTCCTTCCTTCCTTCCTTCCTTCCTTCCTTCCTTCCTCCCTCTCTTATGTTTTCCTTCTCTTTCTCCCTCCTTCATTCCCTTACTTCATTCCTTTCTTCTTTTCTCCCTGTCTCCCTCCTTTCCTCCTTCCCTCTCTCCTTCCTACTATTCCTTTCTCTCCTCCCTTCCTCAAAGGGTTTAAGAGTCCACTGTATGCAAGTCACTGCCCGATGCTGGTCTCATCTGCCAACTTTGTTTTTTCTTAAATGTCCCCTTGTATTCTTTTCAAGTCTCCCAAACTGAACCAGACAGTAAAGAAAATGGACACTGATATTGTACCGCTTAGGAAATGTCAAACTCTGTGCCTTCTTGGCAGCAGGTGACGGGGCCCAAGGGGCTGGCTGTCTTCACGGACGGGTGAAATTTGGGCAGGATTTGCAGGGTGACATTGTGATGTGCTGCCCCGCTCACCTGCAGGCTACATGCTGTGTCCCCATTGGGCTGAGATGGGGATGGGTGAAGCCTCTGTGTAAAAGCACTCATTATTTTGGCTTTGCCCAAAGTGCTCATTAGACAGTGCCTGAAAAAGGACATTTATTTCACTCTTCTTCACTTTGGTCCCTTCTTTCATTGGCTTCCACCACTGTTTTGTCAGTCTTTACTGCTCCAACCCTACCCCTGATTCCCCCTGTGTGTTATGAGGTCTAAAACAAAGTCATTTTCGCGTTACCTTGAGGCCCATTTTTTTTGTCACTCCACTTTCCCCAAAGATCTTCTACTCTGGGTTTAAGTAAAACTGGGACCTGGGTTCAGTCCTGAAGCAAATTGAACTCTAAACAGATGAGCAGGGTCAAGCTTTTTCCCTAGTTCACAATTCAAGGAATACTTGGGAAAATTTCTTATACAAAGCCTAGCTATGGCTCATAATAATCACTAGCATTTATGGAGTGCTTTAAGGTTTGTAAAGCATTTTACATATATTTCATTTGAGTTTCACAAAAGCCCCTGGGAGGTAGGTGCTATTAATATTCCCATTTAACAGATGAGCAATTTGAGGCAATCAGAGATTAACCGACTTGCCCAGGGTCATGTAGCTAGTCAGTGACCAAAGCTGGATTTGAACTGAGCTCTTCCTGACTCCAGGTACAGTGCTTATCTTGTTGTTGTTCAGTCATGTCTGACTCTTTGTGACCCCATTTAAGGTTTTCTTGGGAAAAAGAATGGAGTGGTTGGCCATGTCCTTCTCCAGCTCATTTTATAGATGAGGAAACTGAGGCAAATGGGGTTAAGTGACTTGCCCAAGGTCACACAGCTAGTGTCTGAGGTGGGATTTGAACTCAGGTCTTCCTCATGCCTCTTTGTCCACTGGGCCACCTAGATGTCTTGTTGCTTTATCTAGGCGTTACCTAGTCAAAATAGAATCATATCTAGGCTCCTCTCTAAAACTAATTAATAAGGTTCTTTCTGGAAAGGTACTGTCTATGCAATCATCTTTTTTGTTGTACAGTGTTAGGCAAATTGCTTGTTTTGTTCTGTGAATTGAAAATAAAATAAATTTAAAAAAAGAAAGGTCCTTACTGTACAAAGCATTGGATATAAGGTATAAGATAGCTGTATATTTTCTCTCCTATGAAAGAAATACTCAGAAGCATGCATTAATAAATACATAAAACATAAACTATAAACCATGACTATTATTATATTCTCCTAGGAGTCAGGAAGGACTTCTGGGAGATTGTGGCAGCCTAGAACATTGGACTGAATTGAAAAAGAGGAAAATTAATAGGGAGCAATGTAAAACCTTGCCCTTGGGTTCAAATAATCAACTTCATAAGTCCAACATGCAGCGCTAGGGCTAAGGCAGCGATTTGTCTGAAAAGGATGTTGAAAATTTCATGGACTGCTGTTAGCTCAGGGTGTGATATGGGAATTTGAAAGTTTTATACCATTTTGGGCTGTGCTGAAAGCCAGAGCTTGTGGCACAGAGGAGATTGTCTCATTGTTATCTGCCCTGGATAATACCTCGAGTGGGGTGTTGTATTATGAGCACTGAAGTTCAGAAGTGACATTAAAAAACTTGAGAATGTCCACGGAAGGATGTCTGGAATGGTGGGGAGTCTAGAGTCCATTGTAATGTTAATGAGATTTAAGATCGTCCTCAACCATTAATGGGGCCTCACATGGAGCCCATTAAAGGAAGCTTGCTTAGGGGAGGCTCGCTTGTAGGAAGGCTTTCACAGCTTTTGCTAATTTCTAAGTAGGCATTGAGTCACAATGATGAGGTGTAGGCTCTGGGACCCCCCACCTTTTTTGAGCTCTCCTTGATTCTTTGAGGTACAGGCTCTGGGAACTCTGAGTTGGTATTTTGCTTTGGGAGCTTGCTTATGAGAAGGATCTTGTGATTCTTTAGTTGAGATTCTGAGTGGCTGTATGTTCAGAGCTCCCTGATTGCTAAGATGTAAAGGCTCACTCCATGCAGGTATGTATGTAAAGTGTACAGTTGATTCGGGCAGTTAGCCCTGTCTGTTGGTCTTTATTTCTCTGCTTGTATTTTCTCTGAAGTTCCAGGTGCTGACTTTTCCCCTGAACTAGTAAATGTAATTTAAGAATTTATTGACCCCTTAAATAGCTTTCTTTCCTAGTAAAGCAGATTTAAGAACCTTTGCTAGCAGCCATCCTGGGTATGCCAGCGTGGTTGCTGATACATCCCTGCAATGTGAGGATTGGCTGAAGGAATTTGCAATGTTTAGCATAGAGAAGAAAAGGTTGTTGGGGAAAGGAGAGGGCTTGGGAAGGGCTGAGAAAGAGACATTATAACTATCTTGAATTACTTTAAAGACCATTTATGGAAAAAGGATCACACTTGTGGATAATGTAGGTCCTTTGGGAAGGGATTTGGTGCTCCAACAAACACAATCTCATTTTCCTTCTGGGGCAGTACAAATGTTTACTGTTAAAGCCTAAGTGGAATAGACCACAGTCACTGAAGTGATCCTGGGCGAAGATGGGACTTAAAAATTCTATTGAGAACAATAGTGAATCCTTTATGTGTTATCTGTATCTTCTATAGGGTGAAATCAAGGCTAACCTATGCTGTATATACCTTATTACCATAAGGGCTTGGGAAGGTGAGGACCCTATTTCTCTCATCTGTAGAGGTCTTGACAATGGAATGAACTCATCCTCACTGGAGGTCTTCAGATAGAAGCTGGATGACCAACTGATGGCTGTGTAGTAGGGCAATTCTTTTTCAAGCCCAGGTTGAATCAGGTAGCCACTTTGGTCCCTTCAGACCCTGAAATTCTGAGATTTTGTGAAATCTATTTTCCTTCCTGCTTAGTAGTCATCCCTGGGTGTTTACCTTGAGTGAATGGCTATTTGCCGAGCTACTTAGAATGATGAGGGGTAATGAGATATTTGCAGCTTAGTGTTAGCTCAGGGTTTCCCATTGATCCTCAACTAATACCTAAACATAACAGAAAATCTCACTAAATCAAATCTTGAAAACTTTTATCCTAAAGATGAATTTGGAAAAGAGGCAAGAAATCTGCTGCTGCTTGTGCAGAAACTGAATAAGCAGAAACTTTTGAAAACACCCATGTTGATTTGGTCCGTGAAGGGTCTAAAAGTGATTCTCCTGCTATAGGAAGATCTGTGAATGATTTACCATAAAGCAGGCTATACTTCTCCTCCTCTGACTCTATAGTTTTTTAGGGACAAAAAAAAACCAAGAAAAACTTAAACCACTCGGTCAAGGGTTCTCACAAAAACAAGATGTTTTTGTTTCAGGGAACAACCCATCAAGCTAAAAACCTGTTCTGTGCTGGGTATTGGAGACAGAAAGACAAAAACAAAATGGTCTCATCCCTTGACGAGTTTATATCCTGTTGGAGAGAGATGAGACAACTTATACAGAGAGTAAATACAAGAGGATTTTGGTGAGGGGAGGCATTGGGGGAGAGAGAGACAGAGACAGAGAGAGAGAGACAGAGAGACAGAGACAGAGAGACAGAGACAGAGAGACAGACAGAGACAGAGACAGAGAGAGAGGGAAAAGGAGAGGGAGAGGGACAGAGAGAGACAGAGACAGAGAGAGAGAGAAGAAAGAGGAGAGAGACAGAGACAGAGAGAGACAGAGACAGAGACAGAGACAGAGACAGAGAGACAGAGAGAGAGAGAGAGGAGAGGGAAAGGGAGAGGGAGAGAAGAAAGAGAAGTTTCCAGGAAGGGGAAGCATCCTATGCAAAGGTATGGAGATGGGAGATGAAAGAACAGCAAGATGTAAATTAAAGTTCACAAAAGGAAATAATGTTTAATAAGAATGGAATGATAATTTGGAGCCAGGTTATGGAAGACTATCGATCAATCAATTCTTAAATATTCATTAAGTATTCACTGTGAAAAAGCAAACACAATCCCTGCCCTTCAGAAAGGGCCCTTCCAGCTTGGGGACTCTATGAAGGTGAGGCAGTGAACCCTGGTTACTCACTATATAGTGAACAGGGGGAAACGATGCCTTTCCCCCCAGCCACATTCTAGTTTTTTTTTTCACATATTTCTGGGAATGCATTGTAGACCAAAGTAAAGAATAGGATGGAGTTAGGGACTGCATCTGTGATCGACTCCTCCCACTGTCACAGACTGATAGCTTCTCTGTAATTTATAGTCATACAGAGCTGCCTAGAGCAATGAGAGTTTAAGAGACGTGCCCAGGGTCCCACACTCAGTTTGTATCAGAGGTGGACTTTTTGAACATAGGTCTTCCTAGCTGCAATGCTACTTCTCTCTCCATGATGTCACCCTGTCTCTCTTAAAGTAAAGAATACCTGTTATTAATTCGATGTTGTAAATTTAGATAAGCCCCAAGTCAGTTTTTATTCATTATTCGGGATTTACATTTTGTTCTTTGTGTTTAAACTACTCTTCATAATCTTGGGGATCATGAAAGGAAAGCATTGTTGCCCAGAATTTCCAAAATCCCAAAAGCATTTCCTTTCCAGAACTTGAGTTCAAAATGGAATACTGTTGAAGTGTATAGAAAGCTGTTTTTAAGATTTGGAAGTCTTATGCATGTTTGGAGGTAGAGGGAAAGGAGTCAATCAAGATGACGACGACGATGATGATGATATTATTATCTGTATTTACAGATGAGGAAACTGAGGCAAAAGAGGTTAAGTGACTTGCCCTGGGTCATGCAGCTAATAAATATGTGAGGTCAATATTGAATTTAGGCCTTCCTAATTCCAGATCCAGCCCTCTACTTATTGTGCCATCTATGGGTGATAGGGAGAGATTGAAAGGTAGAAGGATCCAGAGCCATTCCAGGCAAATACTGATAACTCAGGAGCTGCCTCATGGCAGATACCCAGGGCAGATGAGAATGGGGCTTGGGCCCGGTCCCCAAAGGATAGAGGTACAAAGGTGTTAGGGAACCAGCTAATTTTAGAACTAGAGTTAGAGTTCAAGGCTCTTCAATCTGCTTTTCACAAAACACAGAATCCAAGAGTTAGAACCCCCTTAGTCAGCTAGTCCAACCAGATGAATCAAAGATTCTTCTCTACAACACACATGATTAGCAGACATCCAACTTTTGCTTAAAAGTTAATTTTTTTTTGCTTTTTTTTGGTGGAGGGAGGGGAAGGTAGGGCAATTGGAGTTAAGTGACTTGCCCAAGGTCACATGGCTAGTTTTTTGTGTTAAGTGTCTGAAGCTGGATTTGAACTCAGGTCTTCTTGATTCCAGGACCAGTACTCTATTCACTGAGCCACCTAGCTGCCCCTACTTAAATTTACATTGAGGAACAAGCCATTGCTTCCCAAGGTATCCCATTCCAACTTTGGGCAGCTCAAACTGTTAGGTTTTGGGCAGGTAGGTGGTACAGTGAATAGACTGCTAGGCCTGGAGTCAGGAAGTTCAAGTTTGAGTTCAAGTTTGACCTCAAACACCTACTAGTTGTGTGACCTTGGGCAAGTCACTTAACCCTGTTTGCCTCAGCTTCCTCATCTGCAAAATGAGCTGGAGATGGGAATGGCAAACCACTCTAGTATCTCTGCCAAGAAAACCCCAAATTTGGTCATGAAGAGTCAGATATAACCAAACAACAAAAATTGGAAGGTTGTCATGCATGGTTTACATTTGAGTTTTTCCAGCTTGTGCTCAGCATTCCTAGTTCTTCCCCCTGGTGCTGCCACATAGCAGCCCTTCAGACACTTGAAGCTTGCTCTCCTGTGCTCCTCCACCCCCATCTGCTTTTCTTTTCTCTGGGTCACACATCTCTGGTTCCCAAGTGCTTGGCTTGGTATCAGGAAGACCTGCAGTCGGGTGGAAGAAAAGTATCAAGAATGGTAAAAGGTAGAATGAGCTCTGGGCTTGCAAGGAATGCTGAGAGACTTCCCAAGGGATCTGTCCCTAGCCCTGTGATGTTTAGCATTGTTGTCAGAGACCCGAACGAAGGAACAGATGACAAGCTTATTAAGTTAATTGGTGCTATTAAGCTAGGAGGGATGGCTAATACATTTGGATGACCGTCAGTGTCCAAAGAGATTTCAACAAACAAGAATGATGAGGCAGGTATGGCTTGACATCAATCACTTGGAAAAGATCTGGGAATTTTAGTGAATCGTAAACTCAATATGAATCAACAAGGCAACATGACAGTCAAAAAACCCCAACAAATCCAATTTTTGGTTGTATTAAGAAGGGCCTTGTGTCTTGAAAACGGGAGCTAAGTGGTATAGTGGATAGAGCTCTGCACCTAGAGTCAGGAAGACTCATCTTCTCAGTTCAAATCCAGCCTCAGACACTTCCTAGCTATGTGATCCTGGGTAAGTCACTAAACCCTGTTTGCCTCAGCTTCCTCATCTATAAAAGGACCTGGAGAAGTAAATGGCAAACCACTCTAGTATCATGGCCAAGAAAACCCCAAAAGGGGTCACGAAGAGAACAACTAAAATGAATCCTTAAGTAGGGGTCAAATCTCTTGGTATTTTGTTTTTGCATGGAATGTGGTGACTTTATTGATGGCACACATAATAGGACTCCATGGTATGAGGGTACCTTTGAGACAAGGACTATGAATGGGGCATGTGATCCTCAGTATAGGGAAATAGGTTAGGGCTGTGGGCTCCCTAGTGGTAGAACTCCTCTGTTGGCTGGAGGGTCATGGCTTTCCACTTTTCTCTTTGGGGGCCACATAGACCATGAGGTTTACTACATGATTGTTATAACTATACTCATTGTCATACCAGGAAATGAGCTTGACAAAACGGTCTCTGAGGGCAACACCAGCCCCAGCATCAAAGGTAGAAGAGTGGGTGTTGCTGTTAAAAGTCACAGGATACAAGCTTGTCCTCTGTGTAGCCAAAGATGCTCTTCAAAGGTTCTTCTGATTCTTGCATTTCCACTTTCTTGATATCATCATCATATTTGGCAGGTTTCTCCAGGTTAGAGATGGCAGAGATGGCAGGTCAGATCCACAATAGATGCATTGGGAGTAGGAACACAGAAGAAGAAGCCTGTGAGCAGCTTCCCATCATCTCAAGTATGATCTTACCCACAGTTTTAGCAGCACTAGTGGAAGCAGGGATGATGTTTTGGGCAGTGCCATGCCCACCACAGCTTGCCAGAGGAGCCATCTACCATCTTTTGTATAGCAGTAACAGCATGGACTGTGGTGATGAGTTCTTCCCCAATGCCAAAGTTGTCATGAATGATCTTGGCCAGGCAGTCCAAGCACTTGATAGTGCAGGAGGCATTACTGACAATCTTAATGGAATTATTGTATTTCCTATGGTTCACTCCCATCACAAATGTAGACACCTCAGAAGAAGGAGCAGAGATTGCTCTACCTTTCAGAATAATCTTGGCCTTTTCCATGGTAGTAAAGATATCACTGACTCTTAGCTCTTAGTTCTACCCTTCAAATGCACCTTGACTTTTTCCATGGTAGTAAAGTCATCCCTCACTCTTAGCTCTTAGTTCTACCTTTTGAATGAACTTTTGCCTTTTTCATGGTAGTAAAGACACTGTTGAACTTTACTACATACTCAGCTCTAGTATCTTCTCTTTTAATATTAGTGGGATCATGCTCCTGATGATTTTCCCATTGATTACCAACTTTCCATTCTCAGCCTTGACAATGCTCTTACACTTGCCATGGGTAAAATCTTATTGGAATACTAAACCATGTAGTTGAGGTCAGTGAAGGGGTCCTTGACACCACAACATCAACACTGCCTGAGGGGAATACAGCTCTGGTTGCCAGATGCCAATATGGCCAAATCCATTGATTCTGACCTTAATTATCTTGTCTCAGGGTTGCAACTACAAAAGCGGATTCTGGCACCAAGACTAGGAAAAACTGAGAGTCTCTCCCAGTACTTTGACCTTGTCATCCTGCATCTGAAATATTTAGAAAGGACATTGACAGACTGAAGAATATATTATAGAATGTGGCGATGCCACATGAGGAATGAATGCTATGTTGCCCTATCCTTCTCATCTCTCTAATGCCAACCTCCTTAAAAGGCTCCTCAGGCTTTTAAAATTCCATCCTGCAAACACACCTACTCAATCAAAGTTCACCCAGGTGGTATTTCCATGCCGCAAAGTCTCTGCTCAGGTTTCTGGGAAATGTAGTCCATTCATTTCCCTCCAGTAACTGAGGGTCTCTTTCAGTTCAAAGCATTGTGGTCACATGGCATCCATCCACAGACACTCCTCTGTATCTGCAAAACTGACCTGGTTCTTTGGACTATGATTTGGTCTCTCTTCTTTCAGCCAAGTTTGATTCACTTAGAATTGGCATGAGAAAAAAAATACCCTCAAACACTCTAATTTCAATAACCTCATTTATACTCTAGATTTTGCATTATTTTGGAGCAGCCAAAAAAGTCATTCAGAAACGTGGCAGTTTGCAGACTAATTATAGATCCACTTGTTTTCTGAATGCACAGATGGTTTCAGTAAAAACCTCTGAGGAAGGAGAGCTGCCTGTTAATTTCACAGTAGCCATTAGTCGCCTGGTCCTCGCTTAGCACTCTAGAAAATTCTGCTAGACATCTTCTTGGCAAGCTCCAACAGCCGTCTCACAAAAGCAGAGCAGGAGAGGGGGATGTGTGGGTCAACATTTCCAGCGCGCATTTCATCAGGAAGATGTTTCATCCCAGATATTTTAGAGTAGGGTTCCCAGCAGCAATGAATGTGGCTTTGACATCATACACAGAGAATTGTAGTCTGCCATCCAGCTAGAGGTGAAGATCTGTGAATCAGGTCAGGGATTATGAGTAACATCCCTTGGGGCAAATGTGTGAGTTATGTTACTACCAGGTTTAAGAACTATTCACTGCTCTCCTACCACCTTTAGAATCAAGTCAGCTCCTTATCCTGGCTCGCAAAGGTCTCTGCATTATGGCCCCACCTGTATCACCAAACTTTTCTCTCACTATTTCCCATTAATCAGACCAGACTACTTGCCATTTTTCAAAATTTCCCCATTCCCCTATCTTTGCCTATGCTGTACCCTCTTCCTAGACTCCTTTCCTCTTTAATTTCTCCTGTTTGAAATCTTACCTATTCTTCAAGGCTCACTTTTAATGCCACTTCGTCCATAAAGCCGTCCTTGATTCCCCCAACTGAAGATGACTCCCAATCCTCAGAATCATCACATCTTTTAATCGAGGTAGGATGATAGAGTGAATTTTTGTGTCTTTAAAGAATTTTATTTTATTTTTTAATAAATGAACATTGATTTTCTCTTTATTCCACCCTCCTCTCTCACTGAAAAGAAAGAAAAACAAAACTTTTGAAGCAAATATGTTTAATAAGGCAAGGCAAATTCCTATGTGGGTCATGTGCAAAAATATATTGTCTCATTCTGCATCTTAAATCTATCACCTCTCTGTCAGGAAGTGGGTAGCATAGTTCATTCTCAGTCCTCATGGTTAGAAATTGTATTCATCAATTCTTGTCTCTCAAGGTTCTATGGTCATCTTGTTAGTCTATAAAAAGTTCTCCTTGTTCTGCCCACTTCATTCTATCTCAGTTCAGACAAGTCTTCCCATTCTTTTCATCCTTTTTTATGGTGCAATAATATTCTATTCCATTCATATACCATAGTGTGGTTAGCCATTCCCGAGTTCCTGCGGTGGTTCAGTCATCTTCCAGTCATGTCTGACCCTTTGTGACCCCATTTAGGTTTTCTTGGCAAAGAAACCGGAGTGGTTTGCCATTTCCTTTTCCAGCTCATTTTATAGATGAGGAAACTGAGGAAAACAGAGTGAAGTGACTTGTCCAGGGTCACTTAGCTAGTAAGTGTCTGAGGCCAGATTTAATCTCCATAAAATGAATTTTCCAGACTTCAGGATGGACACATCCTCTGCTGTGCTGCTTAGCTACCCCCATAATAATAATAGCTAATGTCATAAAGCACTTTACATATGTAATAGGAGAACTGACCAGCAAGGCCGAGTCCTCAGAGCATGGTCTCTGTTTTCTTTCCTGGTAAGTCGTACACAGCATGCATGTATACTTCCCTGCCTAGGGCTGGTCTAACACAAAGAGCTTTTGGAAGCTGGTTTCTCCCATGACTCCTCAGGGTAGTGATGCTGTGAGATCATGAAAAGCCTGCTAGTTGGCTTCAGGGCCACAGTGATGCCTGAAGAGAGGCTAGGTTGGATCTAAGCTTGTATTCAAAGTTCTAGGGGAGAAGCTCTCATTCTCTTTCCTGGCAGCCTTAGGAGCTACAGGATAGGAGAAGAACTGTTTCCCTCGGAGTTGGCACACTCAGGTTCCAGCAAGCTCTTGTCTTTCCTCATCAATGAATGGAACACCTGAGTCAGTCATGTAATGTGAGGGCAGCTCCTGAGGTGGGCTATGCCCTTGGACTAGGTAAGGAGAGTAGGGGAGAGTTTTTGCTCAGGTGCATCCAATTGGCTTTGACATCCCAAGCAAATAGGCAGTAAGAATGGGCCAGTGAAGCCCCAGCTGCACAAAGAGAACACAAGCCTAGAGCAGAGGCAGTCTGCTGAAAAAGACTCAGAGACCCAGGTGGGAGACTATATGCATGCAATCCTTTCCACTGGAGTAGGCTAAGACTGGAGGATTGCTTGAGTTCGGGAGTTCTAGCTACAGGAGAGCTAAAGCTTATGAGGGGCAATTAGGTGGTGGAGTGGATTGAGCCCCAGGCCTGGAGTTAGGAAGACTCATCTTCCTGAGTTCCAATCTAAGCTCAGACACTTACTAGCTGTGTGATCCTGGGCAAGTCACTTAACCCTGTATTCCTCAATTTCCTTAGCTGTAAAATGAACTGGAGAAAGAAATGGCAAACCATTTTGACGACTTTATAACAACAAAACCTGCTTAGGTATCTGCAGCAGGCCCGACACTGAAATGGTGACCCCCTTGGTAGTAGGAGCCAGTAGACTGCCTAATGAAGAGTGAGATGGCCTAGGCTGGAACCTTAGCAGGTTCCTAGCAATGCTCCTATACTGATCAGCAATAGACTTGGACCAGTGAGTGAACAGCCTAGGTGAGACAGGGAGATCCAATCTCAAAAAAAAAAAAAAAAAAGAAAAGAAGGGAGAAGAAGGAGGAAGAGAAGGGAAGAGAATGCCCTGCCAATAGAGGTCTTTTGGCTCATCACAGGGCTCACTATACATTTATTGAGGGATTGATGATTAGCCTTGTTTAAACATTACCAATGATGATTCAGAAGAGGCAGACTGTAGCGGATGGAGGGCCAGCATAGCCAAGGGATAGAACAATGGACTTGGTGTCAGGAATAGCTGAGTTCAAATTCTGCATTAGACCCTTATTAACTGCGTGACATTGGGCAAGTCACTTAACCTGTCTCAACCTCAGTTTCCTCAGTTATAAAAATGAGTTGAACTAGATGCCTCTAAGGTCCCCCCTGGCTCCAGATCTATGACCTTATGATCCTTGGGTCCAAAAAGACCTAGGTTCAAATCACACTTCTGACTGTTACTGCCACTGGTTACTGGTTACTGCCACTTACTCAACTCTTAGTGCCCTAGGCAACACTCTGAGGCTAGAAATTAAGAGTCAAGCTCCAAATTGGCATCAGTGGAGGGAAAGCTGTATTAAGGGAGGGACTTTGTACTCTAGGGAGTTCCCATTCTAAAAAAAAAAAGTTCTGAACACAAGTCCCAAATAAATTGAGAAGTACGACAGTGTATGCTCATGTCTTAAGGAGGAATGAAAGGCAGAGAAATTGTCTCTGGCCTGGTCATCGAGGAGATCCATCAAGGATGTGCTGCAATCAAGCTGTTAGTAGAGTATGCAGGCTTGGTAACCAAGGACACGCAGGTTCTGAAATCCAAGATGGCGGCAGGTGGGAACAGGCGTTTCTAGAGCTCCAGCAGGCGCTGCACTAAGAGCTTTCCCAAGTATTATCTCCTTCAGTCCTCCCTTGAAGGTTGTCTCTGGGCCTGATTTGGGGGGGGACTCATCGGTGCTTTGCTCTGGCTTTAGAGCAGGCTGTGTCAGAAACCAGGAAGGCAAAGTCATGGGAATTTGGGAAAACCGCAGAGTCCAAAAAGGACAGCTGGAATGTAGGAGGGGCAGGACAAGGGGAGTATTGGGCTTTTAAGCAAACCATTTATTCCTTGTGTTGCTTTTTATAGTCTTAATCTCCCTTGTTATGATTGCAGTTACCAGCTGCTGGGAGATTGGTTTTTTTAATGGACCATATTTATAGCCAATGATTTGGGTGCTGATGACAAACATTATTTCTATAGCAGAGGACCATGTGTGACAATGGTTTCAGAAGTTTGGGGCTTGGTGGGCTTTTGCCAAACCCCCATATGTGAACCTTTGTTCAGAGGGAGGTCTTAAACCCATATTGTGTCCACCTCCTTTGGAAAGGAAAGAATCCTTCTTCTGAGCTGTTGGCAGGAGGACAAGCTGGTTGTTAAATGTACAGTGTGTGCATTTATACTTCTGAAATCAGCAAGTGCTACAAAACAGGGCTCGATTTATTGTTTGATTTAAGAAAGTGATGGGGGAAATGTTCACCTTAGAATGTGTTGGGCATCTGTTTTATTTTTTTCAGGGAGCCGGTTGTTAAATATTTATTCCTATGCCCCTAGTAGTAGGTATTTTTGCAATGAGAGACATAGTATCTAGGATCAGGGAAGGATAATGATGCTGTTCTCTTCCCTGGTTAGCACATATCTGGGATACTGTGTTCAGTTTGGGGCAGCACATTCTGGGAAAGACATTGATGAGCTTGAGAGTGTCTAGAGGACAGCAAGGAGGAGGGTCCTCAGTCTGTGCTGTGTGAGGATCGATTGATGGGAGAAACTGGTGATGCTTAGCCTGGAGAAGACAAGATAAGGCTAAGAGGGCATTAAGTGGTGGCTGTCTTGGAGGGTTTAAAGATCTGTCATGTGGAAGAGGGATTCCATTTGGTTGGGATGGCCCTGGAAAGAGTGGAAGTTACAAAGAATGTTGCGCAGACTTGGCGTAAGGAAACACTTCCTAACAATCGGAGCTATGCCAAAATGGAATAGGCAGCTGTGGGAAGTAGAGGTAGCCAGATGGTGCCAAAGTGGATAGAGTGCTGGAGCCTGCCTGGAGTCAGAAAGACCCGAGTTCAAATCCTGCCTCAGACATGTACTAATTGTGGGACCCTGGGCAAGTCACCTAATTTCTGTCTGCCTCAGTGTTCTCAGCTGTCAAATGGGGATAATAACAGCACTTATCTCATGGAGTTGTTGTGAACATCAAATGAGAAAATTTTGTTATGGGTTTAAGATGGTCTCCGGCACATAGTAGGTCCTACCTAAGTGCTCGCTTCCTTCCTTCTTTCCTGATGGGTTTTCTTCACTAGAAGTCTTCGTGTAGGATCCGGATGAGCCCCTTAGGGAGGTCGTAGAGGCTGTTCTTGAGGCGTGGGATGGACTAGCTGGTCTCTGAGTGGAGACCACAGATTAGGGTTGGCATCACCTTGTCTTCCAAAATCATTTGTATGGATTCACGCAAGTTAGAAGGGACTTGACAGGCCAGTTTGTTGTTCAGTCATTTTCAGTCATGCCCAACTCTTCATGACCCCATTTGGGCTTTTCTTGGCAAAGATACTGAAGTGGTTTGCCCTTTCCTTCTCCAGTTCATTTGGCAGATGAGGAAACTGAGGCAAACAGGGTTAAGAGACTTGCCCAGGATCACACAGCTAGGTAGTGTCTGAGGTTGGATTTGAACTCATGAAGATGAGTCTTCTTGGCTCCTAGGCCCAGCATTCTATTCTCTGTACCACCTAGCTGCCTCTTTATAGGTCATAGAATTATGGCATTTAGAGATGGAAAGGACCTTGGAAATGATTTGGTCCAACCCCCTGATTTTGAAGAAGAAAGAATTAAGTCCCTGTGGAGTTTGGTGATTCATCCAAAGCCACACAACTAGTATTATGGGAGGCAGGATTAGAACTCTGGTTTCCTGACTCTAAATCCAGGGCCTTTTCATTGTACCAATCATCTTGAGCCTCTTAGAGTTTTCATCTAATTTAAAACTTCCCTTTTGTTGGTCTGTGTCTTGCTCTGATTGGAGTCACTCCTGGAAGAGGTGTTAGAGGCCCACGCAGCCCAGTCTTCTCACTTCATTGGTGTAGAAATCGGGAGCCCAAGAGCTGATGTGCCTTGCCCAGCATCTCACAGGCACAGAAACTGAACCCAGCTCTTCTGACTCTTCATTCTGTTGGGCTGTCTCCCTAGTATTTGGTTGCTGAGAATGAGTCCTGAGACTTGTAGAATGTATTAACTTTTTGTCATTGTAAAAGGAGAAGGGATTTCCCAGATGAGTGATCTGAAGAACATGGAGGATAGTTAGGATTTATAGCTTTGGTTACAGAGCATTCATCAGTTACTTTCCTCGTTCCACTTGTAGAAAGAGCTTACACAAAGAGAATTATAGATTTGAAGCTGGAAGGGACCCCAGAGGCTGAGTCTGACTCTTTCTTTTTTACAGATGAGGAAACTGAGGTCCAAGGATTTGGCTCAGATTTGTACAACTAAAAAGCTTCTAAGGCAGGATTTGAATCATGGTGTTTCTTTCTCCAAGTCCAGTCATCTATCCATTATTCTACCCTGTTTCCTTTATTGGAATCTCTGCTCTCTCAGCAGCCCACTGTATATACATGTACAACCTGCCTCTGCTGCCATGGATAGCAGAGTGGGTTATGGATTATAGGAATACTCATGTATCTGCAGGGACATTTGAAACAATCAGCTTAATAAAAAAAATCTTTTACCCACATCTCACTGCAAATAAATCAATCAAGAGATAAATCCTTCTTAAACTCTTGCATTTTTTTCTTTTTTATGAAAAGACTGATATAGGCAAAGCTGTACAGGTGAGTGCTTTGTGAGTCTGAAAGCACCATGGTATGATCTGAAGTGAATGATAATTATTATTGGCTATCACTAAGGAAAATTGCAATTCTGATATTGGATGATTGTTTTTCTTATTGATTTGGGGGTTAGACTTTTTTGGATTTACTTAGCACCTCCCTTCTGGAAAGTAATCTGTTCTAGCTCAGGCAAAAATAAATAATAATTACTGGTGGGAGAAAAATGAAGTGCAAGTTCCTATAGTCTATTCCTATAGTAAGGTATATTATCGTTGTCAAGAAAACAATAATTGTTCACATCTATAGAGTCCTTTGAAATGTATATTTGCTGTCTTTCCAATAGCTTTATAGGGTATGTAATGCAAATATTGTAATCTTCATTAAGTTAAGTAATTTCATGGTGTAGTGAGTGGATAGAGGGTTAGCCTCATTGTCAAGAAGACCTAGGCTCAAATCTGCCTCTGACACATCTTGCCCCAAGGCCTTAGGACAGTTGTTTGAACTCTCAGGATCCACAGGAAACTTTCTAAAAAGTAGAAGTTACAGAGAAAATGCAGATGAGCTGCTGATCTAACAGTGGAAGAAAGAACTGCCATACTGGGAGCTCCCCATGCCAGTGAAATCACAGGTCCGTAGAGAAGGAATAAAAGTAATTTACAGTTGAGGAGACAAACTCAGAAATAAAGTGACTTCCCTACAGTCACATGGATCACAAAGGTTAAAGCTGGGACTTCAACTAGAATGTATAAAATGGGGGGGGGTAATGTTAATAGGATATAATATCTTCCCCACCCATTAATAGACCTCAGGTGGAGCCCATTATATATACAGAGAGAGAGAGGGGGGGGGAAGAGAGAGAGAGAGAGGCAGGAAAGGAGAGAGAAAGAGAGAGACAGAGAGAGGGAGAGAGAGAGAGAGAGAGAGAGAGAGAGAGAGAGAGAGAGAGAGAGAGAGAGAGAGAGGAAGAAAGGGACAGGGAGAGAGGGAGGGAGAGGGAGGGAGAGAGAGAGAGAGAGTTGGTATTTTGCTTTGGAGGGATCGCTTATGAGAAGGATCTTGTGATTCTCTGGTCAAGATTCTGAGTTGTTCTATGTTCAGAGCTCCCGACTGCCCAGATGTAAAGGCTTTCTTGATTCAGGGATGTATGTAAAGTGTATAGTTGACTCAGGCAGTCAGAGCCCTGTCTGTTGATCTTTATTTCTCTGCTGGGGTTTTCTCTGAAATTCAGGATGCTGACTTTTCCCCTGAACTAGGGAATGTAATTTAAAAAAGAATGTTGACCCCTTAAACAGCTGTCTTTCCTAGTAAAGCAGATCTAAGAACCTGTGCCAGCAGCCATCCTGAGGATGCCCGTGTGGTTGCCACTACAGGGGTATAGGGGGTCAGACTTAATGACCTCTAAAGGTCTTTCCAGTTCCAAAGCTATGACTCCAAAGCCTTTGCTTCTGAAAAGCTTTATATATTTGACCAATAGAGGTCAAGTTGATTGGTAAGGTTGATTGGAGTAGGTTAAGTATGTCTTTAATCAACTGCTAGGTCTTGTCCTTAGGCAGCTCATTATAACTCTCTGTATTTCACATTTTCAAATGGAAAAGCAAGAGGACTACTCATGTACATGGCCTTTTACACCAAAGCGTCTGAGTTATCTCTCTCCTCTAGTATAACTGAAGAATAATGAGGAGACACCATGGATTAGTGGACTCCAATCACGGCCTGGGGTCAATCCTTGCCTTCAGTATTTATTAGAGGTGTGACAGTGGATGAGTCATTTAGACTCTTTGAGCCTCGGCTTCTTTTCCTGTAAAACTGGGATGAGATGATACAGAGAAAGGTTCTTGGGATGGGATAAATCTATTAGCTCTTGCCCTGTGACAATCAGCTAAAAGGACTGGTGGTGATGTTGAGTCTGGAGAAAAGAAGACTGAGAGAAAAGGAGATTGACATCTGTCTTCAAATGTTTGGAGAGCTGTCCGACACAGAGGAATCAAGCTTGTTTGGGCTCACCACGAGAGGTCTTGGTCTTGAGGTTGTAGAGAATTTCCTTCCATTAAAGATACCCCAAAGTAGGATGGGCTTCCCTGGATGGTGGAAGGCAGTGGCTTCCTCCCATTGGTGGTCTTTAAGCAAAGTCTGGATGACCACTTGAAAGGTCCGTTATAAAGGGACTTATTTGGGGGGAGGTAGAACTAGATGACCAGAGGTCCCTTTTGACTCAGAAATTCTGTGATTCCGGTAATTTTCCCAGACCATAGTCTGTTTCAGAGTGAGATAATGTATATAAAGTATTTGTGCAAACTTAATCATAATCATATATTATATTATATATATATATATATATCATGATTTATATAGCATTTTAGAGTTTATAGCCCTAAAATCTCATTTATCCTCACAATGGCCTTGGGAGAAGGGTTGTGTTATTGTCTCTGTTACTACTACTACTACTACTACTACTACTACTAACTACTTCTACTACTACTACTACTTACTTCTACTAGTAGTACTACTACTAACTACCTCTACTACTACTACTACTACTAACTACCTCTACTACTACTACTACTAATTCTACTACTACTAACTACTTCTACTACTACTACTAATTACTTCTACTAGTAGTAGTACTACTACTACTAACTACCTCTACTACTACTACTAATTCTACTACTACTAACTACTACTACTAACTCCTTCTACTACTACTACTAACTACTTCTACTACTACTACTTACTTCTACTAGTAGTACTACTACTACTAACTACCTCTACTACTACTACTAATTCTACTACTACTACCTACTTCTACTAGTAGTAGTACTACTACTAACTACCTCTACTACTACTACTACTACTACTAACTAC
>CM053601.1:168100740-168119438 GCA_028646575.1 Pseudocheirus occidentalis | reverse complement strand
AAAAAAATATATCCAGCATTGGGGCCCCTTTTATCATAATTAAACACCTGGAAAGAAGGTGGACAAATTTAAAATGTCTCTGACACATGTTTTTCTCAAAGGAAATTGACAATATCATCTCGAAAAGAAATTTAAACACTACCCTTTGAGATGTTCAGTCCAACTTGAATTATTCATTGCAGATTAAGGATAGTCAAAAGAAGTGTTCTCCTAGAAGAGCTAGTTGGCAAAGGCTAGAAGAGCTTATTATTTTTTTATTTACAAGTGGACAGGATGTGACAAAGAGGACCCAGAATGCAGCAGGTGGAGGGAGAAGGCTGCATATAGTCTTACAGACATAAGAAAAGAAAACATATGAACAGATTAGGAAAAAAAAATAGATTAAATGTTTTCTAAGCTACTGCTTGCCTACACTCGCCAGCTGAAGGCTTTAAATAATTAAATCCCTCTAGCAACTGCCAGGCCCAACTGGAATATTGAAACAAGGCCCGAATTCAGTTTGAGCCCAACAGGTGCAGCCTAATCATGCCTCCTCCATTCAACTCCCAATCTATGTTTATGCCCAGGGAGGACGTCTTATTCTTAAATTCAGCATGGCATTAATTAAATTAGCCTAAGTGCGACTTGTTTTGTCCCATCTTCTAAGATCAGATTACCCATAGACAGACATCAGTCTATTTTCCCCCATGAAAATGTTCAGCCTAAGAGGGAAGAACACAAAGGAGATTATTTTTCCAAAACCACTTTTTTTTTCTAGGAAGATTTCTTCTCGCTGGATTCTTGGAAACCGAATTAACAGCTAAGGAACATTGTTTTGCTATTGATCATAAATTAGCCTCTTCCTACAATGGGAGCTATTTATGAAGACCCCCTCTGAGCTCTACTTTAGCTGAGAAGGAGGGAGTTGAGGGGTTTAAATCCTGGATTCATGGTTTACTAGCTGTATGACTTCAAGTACATTCCCATACCTCTCTGAGACTGTAAAAGGGTGATAATCATCCTTATCTAACCCTTCCTCAGAGTTATTGTGAGAAACATAAAAAAACCAAAAAGACTTTTTTTATTACTGTAAGATTATAGATCTAGGTTAGATGGAAACTTAGACATCATTTATTCAACTGCACCCTTGTACATGAAACAAGAGACTGGCCAAGAGGGGCCCAGTCCTTGTTCACCATCTGCCTGGCCCAGACCAATGCTGGGGATCCTCCATGGGCTTCTGACTTCTGCAAATGTTTGACATTGTATAATGGAGTGTTCTGGCCTCCACTCCAGGGCATACGCAGATATTCTGGCACTTTTCCTATCTGCTTAACTTTGTGATGATGAAAAAATATTTTTAACGGTTCTGGAGCCAGAGTTGAGTCTGCTGTCTCTCTTTGTCTCTGTCTCTCTGTCTCTGTCTCTTCCTCCTCTTTCTCTCCCTGTTTCTCTCTCTCCCTTTCTGCCTCTGTCCCTCTCCCCACCCCCTCGCTCTTTCTCTCTTACTCTTTGTCTCCTTCCCTCTTTCTTGTCTTGTTCTGTCTCTGTCTGTGTTTCTCTCACACACATATTCTGTCTCTTTTTTATTCTCTCTCTCTCCCCCCCTCTCTTCCTCCCTCTCTCTCTCCCTCTCTCTTTCTCTCTCTCTCTCTCTCTCTCCCTCCGTCTCTGTCCCTCCCTCTCTCTTTCTCTCTCTCTCTCCCTCCCTCTCTCTCCGTCCCTCTCTCTCCTCTCCTCTGTCTCTCTCTCTGTCTCTCTCTCTGTCTCTCTCTCTGTCTCTCTCTCTCTCTCTCTCTCTCTCTCTCTCTCTCTCTCTCTCTCTCTCTCTCTCTCTCTCTCTCTCTCCCGTCTCGTCTGTCTCTGTCATTCTCACTTTTTGTTTGTGTCTCTATTACTGTTGTTTCTCTGGCAGCATTTGTGAGAAGAATGAACTGCTGCTTATAAAAATGCATTACTCTGCTGCTCAATAAACTCCAGGGGCTCGCTATTCTCCCTAGGATCAAACACAAACTCTTCATTTTATTAATTAAATCCCTTCACAGCCTGGCTCCAATTCACCTTTCCAGGCTTATCACACATTGCTCCACTTCCTGAGTTCTCCAGTCCAGCCAGACTGGTCTTCTTGCTGTTCCGGACATTTGACTTTCTAGCTCCTCTCTCAGAGCCTCTGTACATTCTGTCCCATGTGACTGGAATGTTTTCCCTCCTCACCTTTGTTTCTTGGAATCCTGTTTCCTGGAAAGTTCAGCTCAAGTAACAGGCCTCTCCTGATCACTCTGGTCACTGGTGTCTTTTGTTTACTTTCATATATTTCACACATATTCTATATGGATGTGAGGCCTCCCTGTGAGCTGCTGGAAAGCGGGGGGCTGCTCCCTTGTTTTCTTTGTGCAAGACTGTCTGCATGTTGTCTCCCCTGTTGGATTGGGAGCTCCTTGAGGGCAGGGTCTGTCTTTTGTCTTTCTTTGTATCCCCAGCACCTCCCATGGCACCAGGCATGCAACAAATGCTTAATAAATGCCTGCTGATTAATTGAAATAACTGACATGTATAGAGAAACTTAAGGGAGTATATTATATATGTGTATATATGCATATAGGTATGTGTGTGTGTATATATATATGCCTGATTGATTGATTGAAATAATAACTGACATGTATAGAGAAACTTAAGGGAGCATATTATATATGTGTATATATACATATATGTATGTGTGTATGTATATATATGGTTGCTGATTAATTGAAATAATGGACATGTATGGAGAAACTTAAGGGATTGTGTATATATACATACATACATACATACATGCATATACATACACACACACATACAATGCTATTCAAGCCTTACAAAAGCTTTGTGGAATCAGTGTCACAGCTACTGTTATCACCATTAGGAGATTGAGCCTAAGGAAGCCTGGGTCACTCGGCTGGAGTTACATCCCAAAGGCCACATTTCTATTCCTCCTGCATGAGCACACAGCTAGTTCTCCGGTCAATACACATGAAGGCAACATCCGTGCCAGCTCTCCCAGGTCTGTAACACATCTTCGTTACTCACAACAGTACTGGTCAATGTTGAGATAACAGGAGAAATTAACTCAGGCCTCCCCAGTTCCACCAGTATCCTGGTCCATAGCACTGGGCAATCACTTAACTTTCACTAAGTCTCAGTTTTCTTGTCTGTCAAATGAGGGATCAAACTCTCTAAATTTCAAGGTCTCTCCCATTTCCCATCCTATGATCCTATGAGCCTGAGTACCAGTGCCAGGATTCAAAACTGGGTCTCCTGCCTTCAGATCCAATCCTCTTTTCACTAACCACATGGGAAAAAAAGATTTTGATGAGCAGATACAAATACATAGACATATACATCTATCTTCCTTTGATTTTGCTCCTACAGTTTCATCCCTGATTCTTCCCCTCCTCCTCTATTTGCCTGGTACTGTCTGGCCCAAGCATTGAATCCCTTCAGTTCCTCTAAGCCGAGAAAATACAATCCATTTTGTCTTTTGGAGATGGTTAACAGATGAGTTCTTCACTATCCGTTGAGTCATGGAGGCTCATGGATATGTATTAATTTATAATAAATACAGAACCAGCTCTAGGAAATCAATGGTCTCATTCTGAAAGCCATCCTGGCAGGTAAAATATGCAGGTAATGCAGCTGGTGGGAGATATTGTTCATGCTTTGGCACTATCTTTGGTGATGTTTGTGAAGCTGAGAGACGCCTACTTTTGCAAACAGGAAAAACGAACTTTCAGGGTGCTGGAGCTATCTGGCACCACAAAAGGGTTAGGCCCAAAGCTTTGCTATACTTGAGTTCCTGCGGCTCAGGGTGACTTGTCCGCCATGTGGGTGGCAGGCGGTGAAGCGGCTTTGCTGGGCGATGTCTAGGCTGGAAGCAGGACCAGTAGACTGGTAGGGGTTTCCACTCCAAGGCCTGTTTGCTTGATGCCTGTTGCCCAGCATTCCTGCTATAATAGCTAGTTGTAAACACTATAGAAAAAGCTGAAATTTGACACATTCACTAGATGCCAAAAAAGATTAATGAATCAGATCTTCTTTATTTAATTGTTTGGAGTCCTGACTCTCCATGACCCCATTTAAAATTTTCTTGGCAAAATGTTTGCCATAATCTTCTCCAGTTTACTTTACAGATGAAGAAATTGAGGAAAACAGGATGGAGTGATTTAACCAGGATCACATACATAGTGTCTAAGGCTAGATTTGAACTCAGGTCTTTCTGACTCCAGGGGCAGTGCTCTATGCACCATGGTGCCACCTAACTGTCCTGGTTGTCAAATCTTCAGTGTACACCTAATCTCTGGGTGGAAATCATGTTGTTAATGGGGACATTATTCAAAGTTACAGCCAACTCCTCTTTGGAGTGACTATTTCTGGGAATAGCTTAAGGCAGAAACGTAACTAGCAATGTTGGCACCAGGAGTACAAAGTAAGCAAGTAGCAAATAATGTATCCTCACCAAGGACAAACAGCATGAAAAACCAAGTTTGTAGTTTATAATGTGATAATAGAATAATAAGAAATTGAGACAAATTCACTTGAGCAAGAAGAATTACTTGGTTTCTAGCTGATGAAGGAATGTATGTGTTTAGTTTTTTGCACCCTCTAAATTTCAGTGGCCTGGACCATAGCCCTTGTTATCCTGACCTAGTTGTAGCCTGTAGCTTTGGGAGAATTGAAATTGTTCAATTGAAACTGAAATTTTAAACAACCACATTATTATCTCTGTGGTAATTTGGAAAAAAGTCACGGTATTGTTTATTTGTTTTTTCAGATCCTTTTTTTTTTTCAATCACAGGCTATCTCTACTTCAGACATCCCTTTACCTCCTCAGCCCTATTTTCCTCTGCCTGAACATCCCCTTACTGTGACTCTTTCTTGATGCAAATTTCCATTTTCCTTAGTGGCTCCTGGCCATGGCATCACAGTTGGAAAGCTAATAGAAAGCATGTTCCCCTTTCCATCAAAGCTCTTGCCTTCCTCCAGATATCCAAACTGCTTTGATGTTTAGAGTAAAGTGGAGAAGAATGGGAAGAGTACAATATAAGGATTCCCTGAGTCCTAGAGACAACCTACAGTGGTCCCTCCATAGACTTGCTCCTCTTTCCATGGCCCGGAAACATCCTTACTTGTTATATATCTTCTCTGTCCCATTCTGCAAGTGTTTGCTACTTCTCTCCTATTACAACAGAAACACTAATCATAATAACTCACAATTACACAGCTCTTTTCAGCCAGTTTGCAAAGTACTTTACTAGGAGAAAATAGATTATTTACATTAAGAAGATTAAGAAATATTATCTCATTGAACCTCACAAAAAACCCTGAGAGGTAGGTGCTGTTATTACACCCATTTTGCATTTGAGGGAACTGAGGGAGACTGAAGTTAAGTGACTTGCCCAAGGTAACGTGTCTAAGGCTGGATTCAGACTCAGGCCTACCTGACTCTGGGCCTGGCACTCTGTCCACTAGGCCACCTGCTTACCTTTTGTATCTTTGTTCCTCCTTCCTTCCTGCACTCCTGGCCTTAGGTATCTCTGGTTAAGCCACGTAGCTTTCTCTTGTGAGTTAAACATGGTGGTAATAGAAGCTTATTCCTTTGCATCATTGGTTCATCTAATTCTCCTTCAAACTCCTGTCCCCCCTAAAAAAGTTACTGACACAGAACAAATGACAGGCTGTTCAGCCTTTATTTAATTGGGGTGGATGCCTAGCATATCTTAGACTAAGGCAGTGTGCTACAGTATATCAAGGTTTGAATCTCATTCCTGTCCCCTTGCTACCTGTGTGGTCATGGTCCTTAGGCCTCATCTGTAACAGGAGAGCATTGGACTAGTTAACCTCCGAGTTCCCCTCCAGTTCTAAATCTATGATCTATGGCCCAAATTCTCTATAGAATGTTTTCTTTCTTGGCCCACTCTCCATCCTAGTTCTTCTATACCTTTTGAGAAAAATATGATAGTTCTTTCAATCCAATGAGATTTCTTTTTTTCTTTTCTCACATTTATTAATATTGATAACTGCAGATAGTGACATATTCATGGATTTTTAATAGAAAGAAACCTACATTCATAGGGAAATGAAAATAATTAACCTTCTCTTATATAGGTGTATCTCTAAATCATGTTCCTTCCCTATGTGCTCTAGACCCAAGATCAAGAATAATCAGATCAGTCAGCTTAGAAAATTAATCTCATTTTTGGGTCTCATAAACTGGATCACAGGTTCTCTTTGACAGACACAACATTTTGGTAGAGAATAAAACTATCCAGGCAACAACCTCTCTTCTAAGAAAGTCGAGTACATGGAAATCTATAGGGTGTAAAAGATAATCTAGGATAAACTAGATTCTTTACATGAAGAAGGATTCCCTAGTGAGATTTCTAAGCTCTGCATGTATTTTCCCACTAAGCTTTAATGAAAAAATAAAGACAAAATTGTGCAACTGTCTAATTCCCCAACCCTTCTTCTCCACGTTTATTAATGAGTGAAATTTCAAATGCTATAAGTGCTGGAAAGAAGAAAATTGTAGCATCATTTTATAAGAGAAGTGAGTAAAAGATGAAGTTAATACTACTTGTTTGAGGTGACACATTAATCCAAGGAGTCTGATGGTCAACTCTTCTAGCCTAACTTGCGAGTTTGACAATATTCCATGAATGCAGCTTTCACACCTGTCTCCATCTTGGTAAAACCTGGATGAAGACAGAAAATAATTTTCCTAGTATCTACCTCAGTGCTTTAATTCCTCCTTCCAGTCCCATTCAAGTTGGGTTAAGAGAAATGAAAGGGAAAATATAAAACTGAATAGGGTGTTGGAAAAAAATTAGATTTAAAAATTTTATGGTATCTTCTAAATGAGATCTTTAGAGAGCATTTTTTTTTTTCAGCTTTATATGGTACCTTTCCAAAAAGAGACCATTTGCTAGCACCCAGAGAAACCATAAATAAACATAAGAAACCAAGAGAGTGGCCTGGGCTGCGGGAAGCGGCTGAGTCGATGTCGGGGATGATGGGCTGGGGGGAGGAAGATGACCGGGGCAACGACAACGACAGCAAAATCTACGTGGGGAACCTCCCGGCGGACTTGAGGCAGAAAGACTTGGACTACGGCCGCATCCGGGACTTAAGAACTTAAGAGCTTAAGAACCGCCGGGGCTGGCGCCTTTCCCCTTCGTGCGCTTCGAGGATCCCAGGGATGCAGAAGTTGCTATTTATGGAAGGAATGGTTATGATTATGGCCAGTGCCGGCTTCGTGTGGCGTTACCCAGGAATCCTGGGGGTGGAGGGCCCCGTGGGAGGAGTGGACCACCGTCAAGAAGATCTTAATTTCGAGTTCTTGTCTCAGGTCTTCCTCCCTCGGGCAGCTGGCAGGATTTGAAGGATCACGCGCGAGAAGCTGGGGGGGGGTGTGTTATGCAGATGTGCAGAAAGATGGCATGGGGGTAGTTCAGTTCCTCCGCAAGGAAGATATGGAATACGCCCTACGTAGACTGGACGACTCCAAATTCCGTTCTCATGAGGGTGAAACTTCCTATATCAGAGTTTATCCAGAAAGAAGCACCAGCTATGGCCACTCCCGGTCCCGGTCAGGGGCAAGGGGTCGTGATTCTCCATACCAAAGCAGGGGCTCCCCATTCTATACCTCTTCCTTTGCACCATACTGAAACTGCTTATGTTTTTTTTTTGTTGTTGTTCTTTTTTTTGGTGGTTTTTTGTTTGTTTGTTTTTTAGTGTGAACTGAGTTGCTCTCTGTTCAGAATCTACATTCCAAATTGACTTAGTGTCTTAGGAATTTTTTTAAAGGAAAAACTACATATAATACAACTACATACGTACAGTTTCTACCAGTGCCATATTGGCAGTGACATATTTTAAACTGCTGAAATTGTGGTTTTGGTTTAGAAGCAAGTTGCGTATTTCCCCTTCTTCCCCCAATTACGTAGAAAAATCAGTGCCGTGTCATGGTGGGTTGCTCTGCACAGACACTATATATAGGAATCAGCCCATTCTGTTTAGAAACATATTTCTAAAGTTAAAAAAAATAAACATAAGAAACCAAACTGTTGAACACATTCTTTATACATCATGACACAATAAAAATAATCATTAATATAAAGATCATTAGAAAAAGATTCAGCCCTAAATTGAGACTAAACAATGATACCCTGAGTAATGACTGGGTCAAAAAAACAAATCATGTAAGCCATTAAGCAATAACATAAAAGAGAATGAAAATTAAATGACGGAATTTTGGATGTTGCTTAAGTATGAAAAATTATGTCTCTAAAATGAATGTAACCCCAGTCTCAAAGACCAGTGGTATCAGACGGTCTTCTTATTAATAGAGATCAATGTCTTGCACCTTTGTAAAGGGCAGGGCAGAGAGTGTCAATGTCTTCAATCAATTAATCAATTAATCTTCTTCAAGCTTTCCAGACACTTTTCCTTCAGTAGACTTGAAATAGGTTGACATCTTCCATCTTCTCTTTCAAACTGGGATGCCAGAAGTGCCTTAAAACTTGAAAGAGACTGAAGAGACTGAAAATCTCTCTTGTGTTCCCACCAGTTATGCCCTGCACATCACACAGGCTCAGGGCTTTGATTTCCATTGAGGATAGGGTCCCATGCCAGTGGGCTTTGGGTCTGAGGTTACATACATTTTAAAAAGAAGAAAAAAAAGGATTATGCTTGGTTTTGTTTCTTTTTTCTCATTGTTTCTTCCATTGGTTACAACGCTTCTATGCAACTAGACTATTGTACAATGTGAAAGAGCTGGCAGATCCTATACATGATTGTAGGCCACCATGGGGAGTGGAGGGGGGTGGAAGGAAGAGGAGAAAATCTGAAACTCAAGTGATTCTGTAACTAAATCTTGTAAACTAAAAGTAAACAAACAAGTCAATAAAAAAAGAAAAAAAAAGAAAAAAGGATTAATAAACTTTCTATGTTACAAAAAATAGAAAATCAACAAATGAACAAAATTTAAATGAACACAGAAGAAATACAAAAAATTAGAGGTGACTTTGACAAAATGAAAACTGAAAAGACTATAGAAACAACATGCAGAATAGACAGCTGATATTTTGAAAATAATAACATTGATATACCTTTAAGTAACCTGATGTAAATAAAAAGAAATAGAAAATTCAAATCAGTATTTTTTTAAAGTATAAGGTAAACTTAAAATGAGTGGTGAGAAAAAAAAAGGCACAGACTAAATGTGTCAAACACATTGCCTACAGACTGACCCAAACCAGATTAAAATATATTCAGGGAGTATTTAGCAAGATAAATACAATAAAAAAACATAGATAACATTACATTTTAAAACTATGTCAATATGCAACTTGAGTGGATCCTAATGCATGGATTGGTGGTTCCCATTTCTATTTGAGTCTGATACTACCAATGTAGACTGCTTGCTATGTTTGGCCACAGATGGAAATGACTAGAAGTTGTAAAGAAGCAAATTTAGGCTTTAAATTCTAGAAAAAACTACTTTTTTCTTTTCTGGAGGCACAATTGGGGTTTAGTCATTTGTCCAAGATCACACGGCTAGTAAGTGTTAAGTACCTGAGTCTGAATCTGAACTCAGGTCCTCCTGATTCCAGGGCCAGTGCTCACTTCACTGTGCCACTTAGCTGTCCCTAGAAAATTTTCTTTAGCAATTACAACTGCCAGAAGTGGAATGGATTGCCTCAAGAGGTAATGGATTATCCCCTTCTTTGAGGTCTTCAAGCAAAGGTTGTACAATTGCTGGTTCAGAACGGTGAAGTGGGGATACCTTTGTAATATATATGGCTACACTCTATATGACTGCTAAGGTCTTTCCAACTCTCAAATTCTGTGGTTCTATGATGCTTCTTTTTATCACCATTTTGAATGCCTTGAAACACCAGAATGTCATTATTAGAAATGATAATAGTAGAAAAACCATTTGGAATGTTATTCATTAAAAATGTCAAAGTTTAAGAATGGTGCACAGAATGGAATGACAAGGCTATTTGGGAAATCAAAAGTCTCGATAGTTTAGCCATGGAATTTTTAAAAATTTCTCATGATGACATTAAAGTAGACAAGTTGGAAAAAAAATAGACAAGAAAAAAAGCAAACAGATGTTTTCCATCTTTGGCTATGTAATTCCATCTCCTGGAGGGATGCTTCATGCTTCATTTAAGGAATGATGACATCACTTGGATCATTTTCAGCGTGAGAGATGACCACAAATAAAGCATGTTGTTGACAAATTATATATTTTTAACCCTATAAAGCAATAAAATTTAATTGCCAAATCTGCAAAATGCTAAAGAACTTAGTTCCAGGAAAGACATGACAGGTAAGTTATCCAGACTATATCGCTCATTTCACAGTTGAGGAAATAGACCAAGAAGAGTGAAATGAATTTTACATTGGTTCCCAGCAAAATTCTAAAAATGGATTAATAAAGGTTTGATTTTTTTAGTACTTATAAAGGGAAGAAGCGATTACTATAAGCCAAAATATATTGGTTAAGAATGCCAAACGAATGTATTAAAACATTCCCCAAATAATGGTATCTCATCATTCTTGTTTGTTTGATAGCACAGAATTCTGCTATGAATATTTTGGTTTAATTCAATTTTTCTTTCTGTTTTTGACCATCTTGGAATATATGCCTAATTATTTAAAACTGTTTTCTAGATTGGTGAGACTCCTTTACAGCATTGTCAGTGGTATATTAATGTACCATGCCTACCATTTCACTTCAAAGTTATTTTTGTCTTTTGTCATCATTGCCAATTTTCTGAATGTGTGATAAGACCTCAGAATAATGTTAATTTGTGTTTCTCTTATTATCAATGACCTAAAGCATTATTTCATATGGTTACTGATGTACAATTCTTTTGATAATATCGATATATAATATTTGATAATATCATATATCATAATATCATATCCTGTGATCACTTTTCTTTTGGGGAATAGTTCTTGGTCATATATTTATGTTCCCTATCTTAGATTTTAATTAGAAATATCTGATGTAATTATTTTTCCCAGTCAAACGTTTTCTTTCTTGTACTAGCTACATTTATTTTGATTATGCAAAAGCTTTTTAAAATTTTATATAGTCAAAATTGTCTATATTCTCTTTTATGATACCCGTGATTCTTTGTCTGGCTATTAATTTTCCCCGTCCTCATGATTGTAAAATGCTCTTTCTTCTATCTGCTTCCAAAACGGTTTTTGTGATACAACATTTTGTATTTAGATCACATATACATTTGAAATTTATTGTGGCATACAATGTAAAATACTAGTCAATTTTTTTTAAACAAACTGCTTTCCAATTTTCTTAAGAGTTCTCTTCAAATAGGCTGTTCTCCTGAGGTTGTTTTGGGGTTTCTTTTTTTTATTTAATTTTTTTTAAAAAATTTTGTATGGAAGTTAAATGAGTTGCCCAAGATCACGCAACTAGTAAGTGTCTGAGGCTGCATTTGATCTAAGGTATTCCTGACTCCAGGCCTGGTATTCTGTATTCTTGGGCTTATTGAACAGTAGACTACTGAGTTCAGATATTCCTCATTTTTGCTAGTTTAGTCCATTACACTTAGCTATTTTTCCATTTTTTAGCCAATATTAGGTAGCTTGAATGATCACTACTTTATAATATGCTTTGAGGCCCAGAATTGGTAGGCCCCTTTCATTCCTATGGTTTTTTTTTTCATTTCCCTTGAGATTCTCTTCCAAATGTATTTTGTCATTATTTGGTCTTGTTTTATAAAAACAAAACAAAACGAAACAACTCATTGATAGATTGATTTATATAACCCTAAATCAGTAAATTAATTTAGGTTGTATCACAATTTTTATTATATTTGCATTGCCCAACCATAAGTAATGAATATCTAATTGCTAAAATATTTCTTTATTTCTGGAAAGAACATTTTGTCATTCAATTTATATGTGTCTTTAATGAGTCTCAGGAGGTATATTCCAAGATATTTTATGTGTTTAGTAGTTATTTGAATGTAATTCCTCTTTCTGTCATGTCTCTAGGGTTTTTGTTAAAATGTGAATTACTGTCTTCTTCTTTATTATCATTATAAAGAAACTTATTGGGTGGATTTACTTTGTATCTGGACATTTTACTATTAATTTTTCACAAGGAATCTCTTTGCTGATTCTCTGGGGTCACCAATGTGAGGCCCAGGCCAGTCATGTTACCTCCCCCTCCCAGTCGTGCTTCTGATTTTCTATATTCCACTACTTTGTCCTTATACCACACTTTCCTTATTCCCCTCACCTTTTTTCAGTTCTCTTTTTTGTATTATCTTCTCCCATTAAAATGTAAGCTCCCTGAGGTCAGGGACTATCTTTCCTTCTGTCTTTGTTTCCCCAAAGCTTAGCAAACTACCTGGTACATTTTAAATACTTAATAATTCCTTGTTTTCTCCATGCCTACAGCACTCTTCTTTATCCCACATAACCAATCAGATGGCAATCAATTCTATCTTTATAACATCTCCCAGGATTAAGAATAATGCAGTAAAGTGAACACTGGATTTGGATCTTGGATTTTTGGATTATATGAAAAATGAAGGAATTGTACTAAATGACCTCTGACATCCCTCCCAACCCTAAATTTATGATGCTATTAGCCTTAGAATCCAATATAGGCCCTTCTGTTGATCATTTAAAGCCTTTTATAACCTGACTCTAACCTGCATTTCTGACTTTATTAATTTGACATCTTAATTAAATTAATTTTAATTAATAATTTAATTTATTAAATTTAAATTAATATTAATTTAATTAATCTAACATATTAATTTGCTTCATGCAATCTTTGATCCAGTCCTACTGACTTCCTCTCTGTTCCTCAGAGAGAACATTGCATTTCCCATCTCCACACTTTTGTACCAAGAGTCCGCATGCCTGGAATATACTCTCTCCTTCCCTCTGCTTCTTAGAATTTCTAGATTCCTTCAAAGATCAGCTCATGTGTCGTTTCCTACATAAGGCCTTTCCTACTGTATCCCAACAGAATGGAAGTCCCCCTGGAGTCAGGAACTAATGCTTTTCTCTTCCTACCCTTAGAGCCTAGAATAGGACCCAGCACATAGGGGACACTTACATACTTATTGATTGATTACAGAGGTAGAATGAGCAATTTTTGGCAAGTGATTAGATGTGAGAAGTGAGGGAAAGAGGCAAGGATGATGCCAAGACTGCAAAACTTAGGTGATTGGATCATTGATGGTGCCTTTAACAGAAATCAGCGAGTTAGCAAGAGGGGAGGGTTTATGGGGAGAGATATGTTCTATTGTGGATATGTTGTATTTGAGATGCCTATCGGACATCCATTGAAGCCTCCTTATGTGAGATAATATTAAATGGCAAATAGGAACACAAAATCATGTACCCAGAAAAGTGACAGTCCTGGAAAGCAGCTCGGAATCATAGAAAACGCACTGACTGAGCTAGGAGAAGGGAAACCTGGGTTCTAGTCTTGGGTCTACTACTAATTGGCTTCTGAGATTTCTGTCTTCTTATTTTTACCACAACAAAGTTGAACTGACTGATTTTTGGTGCTCTCCCAGAACTAGCATCTTACAATACTCCAGTAAAAATACATGTGTATGTACTAACAAAGAAAAGATCCAAAGGAAAGGAGAGCTGTAAATAAAGTTGCATGTTCACTGGGTTCTTTTGGACATGTTCCCAGAACTGCTGAGTTGGAAGGAACCTCAGAGGGCCCCTTAGGCCTCCCTGTATTTGAACAAGCCTTTTGAAAGACAATTGCTCATAATTTTAAAAAAGCATTATGTACACATAACAAATAATCCAAGGGAGAAGACTTTCAAGTGATTCTGTCTCTTGCCCTTGTAGAACAGGGGCAGCCAAATGGAACTTTAAGTACACACAAAGAGAGGGACATGACACCTTCTTCTGAAGCCAGAGGTCACAGCTGGAATTGGTGCAACCAAGTCTAAGAGAACAGAAAATACTGTTCTTGAACTTTTCTCCCACCAAGGAACCCACCCCCAAATGCCTAGAGCCAGTTGGAATGGGTGACATGTATATGACATGTTGTCTCTGTTTTGTTCGGGGTCAGCATATATCTGGGGAAGCTAAGTGGCACAGTGAATAGAGTACCAAGCCTAGAGTCAGGAAGATTCGTCTTCCTGAGTACAAATCTGACCTCAAACACTTACTAGCTGTGTGACCTTGTGCAAGTCATTTAACCCTGTTTGCTTTAGGTTCCTCATCTGTAAAATGAACTGGGGAAGGAAATGGCAAACCACTCTAGTGTCTTTGCCAAGAAACCCCAAATGGGGGTCATGAAAAGACAGACATGACTGAACAACAACAAAAAAATACATCTGTGTAAGATTTTATCTCAAAATGGGGGGGGAGGGGAAACTTCATGTAGGGCTTTTGGAAGCTGTCATATCTCAACATTGCACACCCTCATTGGATTCTTATGGCAGGTTATTTTTCTCCCATTCAGCTTTCAGAGGTGATGATGATCCCTTGATATTTTGAGTTTTTTCATCAAAGTACTCCAGGCTAACTATCATGAAGAATTCTGTGCAGATCCTATACATGATTGTATGCCACCATGGTAGGAGTGGGGGGTGGGGAGGAAGGGGAGAAAAATCTGAAACTTAAGTGATTCTGGAACTGAATCTTGTAAACTAAAAGTAAACAAACAAGTAAATAAAAAATATATATAAAAAAAGAATTCTGTGGAAATCAGCATTAATCAGGGACTAAGAGTCTTCCTGGAAGATATGCATTAACACTTTCAGCCATACTGTACCAAATGATACTTTGAGCTGAGACCCTTGGTCTCTTAAGACTTTCTTGTCCTTTCTTCCTCTCTAAGGCTGTATGAAGAGGCAGGGTGCTAGAGTTAGAAGAGTATTGGTCTAGGAGGGACCTGTATTTGAATCCAGCTTCTGACAAGTACTTACTGACGGTGTGACCCACCAGCCTGGTTTCTCATTTGTAAAAGAGAGATATACTCAAAGTTGTCCCATTGAGCTAACAGGTTTGTTATAATGAAAGAATAAAGTTAAGGAAATCCATGAATCTGTAAAATCATCACTGTGAGTATTCCTTTTGAAGGGAATGATTATAACCCGCCAGTGCCATAGAAGTATAGTAGAGGCAGCTAGATAGTGTGCTGGATAGAATGCCAGGAGGAAGACCTGAGTTCAAATCCAGCCTCAGATACTTACTGGCTGCATGACCCCTTTACCTCTGCCTGCCCCCGTTTCTTCATTTTTAAAATGGGGATAATAATAATACCTATCTCCCAATGTTGTGAGGATGAGATAATTGCAAAGCACTTTGTAAACCTTAAAACACACATAAATGTGAGCTATTTATTACTAGTGGCAGTGGTAATGGTATTTGTAGTACTTATAGTATGTGCAGAACATTTCAGCAGGGTAAATATGGAGAGAAATGTTATAAGGCAAAGGACATCAAGCTAAAAGAACTAAAATAATTAAACCTAATTTATCAAATTAGCAACTAAATTTTACTTTTGAAATGAGACACGTCATGCCAAATTCTTTTTGAGACATTAGGGTGTGTCTGGGTACACCCTGTTCACATGCCTGTACAGGGTCCTTGCCTTTTTCTCTTGTGTAACTCCTGTCTAGGTTTTCCTGTAAATCCTCTACTGGGAGCTCACTCCACATGCTGAAGGCCTCCCTTCACTTCTCTTGACATAGTGCGTACACCAATAGAGCACAGAGACTGTGTTCTGGTTGTCTCTCTTCTTGTTAGACAGTGGGTCCATCTCCTTTCCACATATCCTCCAAAGAAATTCTTCGCAATCCTTTTCTTTCACAGTTCTTTGTTAATAATGGGTTGCCCATCATGAGCCTTTCTGGTGTCCTTTGGGTGATCCCCAATTTTAATTCTTCAGGGATAACTGCCTTCCGTGCCTTCTAGTCAGTGGTATCAATACTTGATAAATCTATTAAGCATCTACTCTGCGTTTAGCACTGGAGATACAAATATAAAAAAACAAAAAAAACAGTCCCTTCCCTCAAGGATCTTACAATCTAACAGGAGAAGACAATGCAAGATGATGCAAAAAAGGAAGCATAATTGCAGGGGATTGGGAGGGAGAAGACACAATGGTTGGAGCACGTAATGGAACACAGTGTAAAGCAATGAAGTTGGCTGGGAAATAGATGACTGGCCTGAGAGGCCTCTTTAAATGGAAGCTTTGGGAGGAGTCTTTGCTCTGCCGTCCAGCCCTTTAATTAGAAGGGCAGTGGGTATGGGGTTACTGATGAGGTGTGAGTACCAAGGGTGATGTAATTAATCTCACTAGATGACGGGAATGGTGTGCTGCTAAATGCTCAATAGGTAACTCTCAGAGGGAAGAAATGCATGCTAAACAGCTAGCAAGTTTAATCTCCCTTATCAATATTTTCTCCATCACTTTCTAAAATCTAGACAAAAACAAAACAGTAAATCAAGCCTTGCTTTGTAGTGTTTGCTCATTTCCAAAGTGTAAATGCTCACACTGAGCATTTAACAAGCGGCTCTCTGGAGTTTGGAGTTTGTTCAAGAGCTCCAGCACACTACTGCTTCTAGCCATATAGTATTACCTGGAGAATATTAAAAAGATAGGCCATTGTTTTAGGAAAAAGTTTAGAGTCATGAAACCTTTGAGAAATTGAGAAAAGTTATCAAAGATCATCCTCTCCAGTAAAACCTTAGAAATGTGAGGTATTACTTTTTCAGTAATATAACATACTGTTTCATCTATGATGTTTGAACAGTTCTATCTATAGATGGACCACAGCTACTTAGGTGGAATAATTATGTAGCAAAGTCAAAGCTATGGCCAAAACTCCACGATTCCTGATGCTGACTTCAGATGTCCTATGAATAAAGTTAATATTATGACCTCATTGTCCACAGAAAAACATTTTGGGTTCATTTTTCTTATTCTGTAGCAAGAACAAGGGATAACCAATGGAATGAATGCATACATGCAAAAGCATTTACTATGCACAAGGCACTGTGCTTACTATTAAGAATAGAAATAAAAGTAAGATAGTCCTGCCTTCAAAAAGCTTACACTCTAAAAGAGGAAAACAGCAAATGCAAAAGTATAAGAGTTGATAAGAGGAGTTGGCAAGGAAGAAGGCGTGTAAGAGGTTTGGAAATGGCCAGAAAGTAGCATGGTGTTCAAGGGACCAGGCAAGTTTAGGCGAAAACTTGCCAACTCAAGGCCATGGTCAAGGGTTGGGAATTCAAGTTGCAGGAGAGAGAAGCTAAGGAGAAGGCTGGTGTGCAGGTGATCATCGTGGTTTAGAGATGGCCCATATGTTCTACTGGATTCTACATGATGGCAAGAGAATACAAGGAAAGCCCTCAGCACATTGGGTGGGCCCTCTCTCACAAACTTATGGAAACACATGAACAAAGAGGCTAGGACCATGCTAAACTGGGGATACAGATGCAAACAAAAAGAAAAACAGTGCCTGCCCTCAAGAAGCTTACATTCTAAGAGTGAAAGAGAATACACAAAAGCAGACTGAAAGGTGGAGATGGTACCTTCATTGGAGAGTGGTGGTGAAATCCAGAGAATGGATGATGGCTGGTCTAGACTCTTCCTGAAATGGATGATCCAGAAGGAACGCAACAGAGGGAGGCCACAGAGAAAGATGGAGAAGACAGCTGAAACACGGTGGCAAAGAATCTCACATTCTATCATATGATAATATTCAGTGCAATCCTGTAATAATAATAATAACATTGTCATCCAGACAGTGACTGCTACAAAAACAGCATTGCAAAATTCTTTTCACAAAGCAGCACATACTTGAGCTTCATTTTCTGCCAGGAATAGTACTTATAGGGAGGGAACGTGCTATCTCTGGCACAAGGAGTTCTGCTCAAAGTTAAGAGAGAAGGAAATGTCTTTATACTTCAGTGACTAGAAGGAAAATACTTGTGGAAAAGATAAAAAACAAAAGGTCTGAGGAGTGTATGTTACCAAGGAGTGGGAGGAGATGTGGTTGGTTAGAGATATTTGCCAATGATGTCATAGGTTTGAGTCCCATGTGACTCAGCCCATTTTATTCAGTTCCTACATCTACAAAATGTATCCCTAAGTCCTGCAATCTGGCCTACAGACTTGTCAAATCAACAAGCAATCAATTCATCAATTAATGTGCTAAGCACTAGGCAATACAAAGATAAAAATGGGAAAGTTCTTGCCTTCAAGGAGCTTATATCCTCACAGGAGGCCTGGTTAGAGAGGGTGAATGGGGAAGAGCAGATCACTCACCACTATTCCAATATGCTTTGGGGTCTGTGAGCTTGCAAACGTGGAAATTCCCACAAATGTGCGAAGGTACAACTCTTGTCTATGTCTTCCCATAGATTCACTGCAGGAGGTTCTCTTAACATGTTAGGGGCTCTTCCATATTCTTTTTTTTTTGTGGTAGAGTACATAAACTATCCATCAGTTACCTCTTGTTCTCATCATGTGGTCAGTCCATTAGTTTTGATCATCCATTTCTCTATTGACTTCCTTTCCTATAGCTCTTCTTCATTTATTCATTGAACCCTGCTCCAAAGAAAGGTAAATTTTGATGGCTGGAAGCTGCCCAGTTGACTTGGTGTTTACTGGCTAGATTCCTTCCTTCCTTCCTTCCTTCCTT
>CM053601.1:168083456-168100240 GCA_028646575.1 Pseudocheirus occidentalis | reverse complement strand
TTCTTATTACCCCTATTTCACAGACAAGGAAACTGTGGTTAGTTTTCAGATATGTGCCATCTACGTGTTTTCTAGGTGTGTCCATGGAGGTTAAGAGATTTGTCCAGGGTCACACAATTAGTGTTCGAGGCAAGATTTGAACTCAGATTTTCCTGACTTCAGGCCCTGCTCTCCCCACTGTGCCACCTAGCTATCATTAACACTTTGTAATACAAACTAAAATTTACAAGAAAACATGAAAAATCAGAACTAAGGTAAGAAAGCAAAACACAAGTCTTTTAAATTCTATGGTTAAGACATTTCTCTCTAGGCTTTAGTTGCTTCATCTAGTGAATTGAAGGAGGTAGCTATAGGAAAGTCTACAGCACTAAGACCCTTCTTATGAAAAATAGAAAATCGTGCTGAAATGAGGTACTGGGTCATGGTATCCTATCTCTCCTTTGGTTTCCCTTGAATGGAGGGCCTAATTAAGATATGTTGTTATTCCCAGAAAAGTCAGTACTCAGAACTTTCCAGATAACTCTTCATCTTTCAGTAGCAGCCTTACTTGGTTTACATTCAACAAAGCATCATGCTTCTCCCGAGGATTCACTTAAAATCTCACCATACAGACTGACTCCATTTTTGATAACTCTACTCCTCTTCAGCACCTTCAGTTACCTCTCACCTCTGATTGGAGGGCTGGAGAGTGAAACAATGAACTCCTCTCAAAGCCTTCCTTTAAAGGATGCTTGGAACATTCCAGGCAATTCTCCATTTGGGTTCTATTTGGTTTCCACTTCATGAACACCCTGGTGCCCACACCCTTTCAGCATCCTTTTGTGTGTCCTCTCCTTTAGTGTGTAAGCTCCTCGAGCGGAGGAACTATCTTTGTTTTTCTTATTTGTACAGTGCCTAGCAACAGTAGGTGCTTAATAAATGCTTACCATTTATATATAATATGCAAATATTATATATAATATAATAATGTATAATATGTATAATATAATAACTAGATTGATATAAGCCTTAGTTTAGCGGTGACTAGATCTTTAGGGTTCTGAGGATAGAACTCTCCCAAGGGTGTGCCCACTTTACCATGGTCCTCTCTGAGGAATAATTCATGAACCATGTAGCTCTATCCCCTTCTAACTCAAACTTCAAGTTTGTACATTTAATTAAAATTTTAATCTCTAAAAGATTTTAGCCAAAGATCTAAGGATTGGTTGCTTTTCTTCCACAGTTATGTGATCCCTGAGGTCCCTTCTAGGTCCAAAACCTAAAATCTACTATAAAGGAAAAGGAGGAGGGAAAGCAGATTGAAAAATGGAGTCTCATCTTTTGCATTATAGATGAGAATGTCTAGTCCCTGAGGACCTTCCCTATGTTACTAATATTTCACTACTCCAGGGACCCATAATTTCATTCTTCTGAGAGTTTCCTCCAACATTGCAGGTGACAATAATACCACAACATAGGAGATGAATTGTCTCCTAAAATAGTCAAGTGGGCCAAACAGTTCAGCCCCTAAAGTGAATATGGTCATGAGCCTCTCCAAGTCTTGCCAGCTTGGTTCTCCAAAACATCCCTAGACCCATATTCAAAACTTTTCCAGCTGGATAGGATCTGACAGACTGTATTTCCTTTCTTCCATATTTTGAATTGCGAGATACAGGGAAAACATCTTCAGCTACTCATAGACTAATTTATTCTTTTTCTTTTCTCACCACTATAAGGCTGCCAGAGTCAAGTGCATGAGATTTAAGTAGACAGAGGGATGGATAGTTGGATGGGTGGATAGACAGACAGATAAATGGAATGTTTTTTAAATTTAATTTTAAAAGAGGAGTTTAGTGGAGGGAATTTCCATGATAGGAGTTTATAGGATAATAGTCCTAGAGCTTGAAGGAACCTCAAAAGTCATCTAGTCCAATTCCTTCATTTTATAGACTCATGGAAATTAAAAGTCTTGCCCAAGGTCACAAAAGTGGTAAGCATAAGAGGTAAGATTTGAACCCAGGCCCTCTGATTCTAAAGCACCATTGTTTACAACTCCCATAAAATTACAGAGCACGACCAAAAAAAATGTTTTACCTGTGAGAAACTGCCATCTAAGAAACCTGAATTCTTTTTGGAATACTCCATTACAAATGGACATCACTGCAGGAACATCTTCCTATTTCCAGCAAAACATAGCAACAAAATGAAATACTGTTTCATTCTAAAAGTTATGAAACCAAGATATTCAATTTGCAAAAAGAGTTTTTCCTTTGAAGTGACAGTACATTGTACTGAAGGAAATACTGAAGGCTTACTGGAAATTAGAATCTGTTATTACTGTTTTTAAAATGTTGAGAAATTTTGCAGAAGTGGCCTATGGGTCTTTTCTGTTGGTTGCACTGTCCTTATTCCAAAGCCACTAACTGTTTGTGATTTCTTTTTAAGAGGAAAGGAGGTCATGGGTAGCAAATCTATACAATGAAAAATATGGTATCCATTGTTAGGAATGAGTTGTGGGATTTTTAGGTCCTGGTCTCATCACTGGAGGGACCAGAGTAGAGTGACAACTCTCTGCAATTTATAGTCTTAGCAAATTCCCTGGGGCATTGAAAAGTTAAGTAACTTGGCTATGTGTCAGAGGTAGCACATGAACCCAAGTCTTGGTGACTTCAAGTCTATCCTTCTAGCCACTGTACTAACCTGCCCCTCTAAAAAATTATATCATTGATTTTAAAGTGCCCCAACACCTAGAACAATGGAAGAAGACTGTATTTTGTTTTCCAAATTGCTTTTTAGAAATTATATGTAAGGGGTGGCTAGGTGGAGCAGTGAATAGAGCACCAGCCCTGGAGTCAGGAGGACCTAAGTTCAAATCCAGCCTCAGACACTTGACAAAAAACTAGATATGTGACTTTGGGCAAGTCACTTAACCCCAATTGCCCTCCAAAAAGCAAAAAAAAAAAAAATTACATGTAAAAACAAGTCTTAACATTTTGGGATTTTTTGAGTTCCAAATTCACTTCCTCCTTCCCTTCTCCCTTCATTGAGAAGGTAAGTGATTTGATATAAGTTACACATGTGCAATCATGCAAAACATATTTCCGTGTTAGTCATATTGTGAAAGAAATCACAAACCAAAAACTAAACAAAAGCCAGTGGAAATAAAGAAAGCAAATAAAAGTATACTTTGGCTTACATTCAAACTCAATAAGTTCTTTTAGAAGTAGATAGCATTTTTCATTATACACCCTTCAGAACTGGCTTGGATCATTGTATTGATCAGAACAGCTAAGTCATTCACAGCTGATCATTGTTACAATGTTGCTGTTTACTGTGTACAGTGCTCTCCTGGTTCTGCTCATTTCATTTTGCATCCAATCATGGAAGTCTTTCCAGATTTTTCTGAAAGCATCCTGCTCATCATTTCTTACATTAGAATAGTATTCCTTTACAATTATATATCACAACTTGTTCAGCCATTTTCCAACTGATAGTCATCTCCTCAATTTCTAATTCTTTGCCACCACAAAAAAAAAGTTGTTATAAATGTTTTTGTATGCATAGGTCCTTTTCCTTATTTTTCAATTTCTTTGGGATACAGACCTAGTAGTGGTATTGCTGGGTCAAAGTATATCCACAATTGTAAAGCCCTGTGGATGTAGTTCCAAATTACTGTTCAGAATGGTTGGATAAGTTCACAACTCCAGCAAGAGGGCATTAGTGTCCCAATTTTCTTACATCCCCTCTGACATTTGAAGAAGATTGTTAAGTGTCCAAAATATAGTTCTTAAACACTGTGAAGTGTTCCCTTAAAACACAAATGAACTTATAATTAGTTACATCAAAAGCATTTTCCCCCTCAGAAAACAGAAAAATCATGTTGGACAAATTCAGCCAGAATAGGTACAGCTCTGAGAAGAAACAGGAGAGAACAGAACAGTCTTGAAGCATCCTCATACCCTTTTTCTGCTGAAGGAAAGGAGGAGGAAATCCTGCTTATGTTTACATTCATTTTGGGGTTTTGGAATAAATTGTTGTCTTCATTCATTTCAGGGAAATAAACAGATTGGGAAAATATTTTTAAAGTATTTGAAAGCTACTAAGTCTGATTTTTTTTGCCTTCTTATTTGTGTTTGTGGTTAACCACATTTCTGGAGTCTTATGTCTTTTTTCAGTGACAAATTCTGAAACTTCCAACACAGTTTCTGACAAACTTCAACCTCTAAATAGACTTGCTTCCTCTCCTGTTGATATTATCAGATGCAAAAATGGAAAAATACACTGGGAGGTTATTTATGGAAAAATAGATTGAGATAGAGCCCCCAATTTTCTGAAGCAGCAATTTCCAGTCTTTTTCAGAAGGCAAGAATTTGCAGACTTTTGAAAGTTCTTTTAGAGATAAATCTATTGCTTTCATTAAAGCTGAATAGTGAATCTCCTGGGAGAATGAGCCACAGCAAAAGTTTAAAAGGCAAGAAGAATGAAATATATGGATTTTAAACTGGAATAAAACTTATAAATCATCTAGTCTAAGACCCTCATTTTATATGAAAAGAAACTGGATCCTCTAAAGACAATATGATTTGTCTAAGGTCATAGAGCTTGTGCAATGTTTCTGAACTCAAATTCAAACCAGTGTCCTCAGACTCAGAATCATAACTAAAGAATTTGAACCCTTGGACCAATTCTGTTGGGCAGGAAACAAGGATTGGTGAGGTGTCTAAAGAATGGCCTTTTCTGTATGTGGTTGAGATAGAATAGAGATAGACATCATGGCAATTAAAAACAGAAACCTGGGAGGTCAGAATTTTCAGAGAACAAAGATTGGAGTGAAGACTGTGAATCAGGGACTGGTCTTACTAGGAGGATTCAGTGACCTGGAGACACATAAAGTCTTGGACTGGACAGAATAAAATTTGATGAGGACCAAAAGATAGAAAAACATAACACTAGACCTAGGGTACAGGATCATAGACTTAGAATGAAAACTATGACCTTAGAGGTCATGTAGTCCTGTCTCTTCTTTGGACATGTTTGTTATTATTCAATTGTTTTTCAGTCCTGTCTGATTCTTCATGACCCCATGTGGGGTTTTATTGGCAGAGACACTGGAGTGGTTTGCCATTTCCTTCTCCAGCTCATTTTACAAATGAAGAAACTGAGGCAAACAAGGTTAAATGACTTGCCCAGGGTCACACAGCTAAAGTGTCTGAGGCCACATTTGAAGCCATGAAATGAGTCTTCCTGACTCCAGACCCAGCACTCTCTCCATTGTGCCATAGGCTGCCCCTGTTTTTATACAAAGGACAATTCAAAGCCTCAAAGGCTTATTACCACTCATTTATAGCCAATGTTACCCTAGCATTCCACTGGTATGGATCTCTCTTCTCCCTGGTGAGTACCAATCCCCTATACCTATGTGAGGGTAGGGTGGAATTGGCAAGAAGGAGAGAAAAAAACTCCAGGCTCTTTGAGGTTCCAGTCCTTTCCAGTGCTTTCGAGTAAGATGGAAAATGCCAACTCCCCTTCAGGTGGCTGAAAAAAATACCCTGGGAGGGCATGAGAGGATCTGGTAATTTTCTGTCATATTCCTATCCCCAGCTTGCTACACTAGAGACTCTGGAGAACTTTCCCTTGGGTGAGATCTAGGGCTCTCTCTCTGGGTTGATTTGAGCCACTGACTCTCAGTGGGAGAGTTCCTTCACTCTATATTGTCTGACATATTCTCCTATGTCTACTTTCTCTGATTTCTATTTTGCTATTAATTTGGATAAATGGGTTTTTTGCTAATTGCTTCACGTGTTCACTGTAGAATTTGTATTTGATGGGAAGGGCGTCAGCCTTGGATATAAAGCTTGGGCCTTGCTTCCTCCCAGTTAGTGAAACAATAATTAGAAGCTTAGCTGAAACCTGAAAATTTCATCCTCCAGACTAACAATGTTTGAAGAAGCAGATAGATGTATTTCTAGCCCGGTACCCAGTCTCTCTAAGGAAATCAGAGTGACCAAGCTTCAGACCTTGACCTCTTGCTGTCCTCCTGGAAGGAATTAAAGTCTCATTTGGAGAAGGGTGGGAGGAAAAGAAGCTAGAGATGTCTTTTCTACCTCCCTTTGAACCAAATAATGACAGCCTCATGGTATATATGGCAGAGACAGCTCTTGCTACTCTAATAAAGGCAGGAATGCAGGCCAGATAGGTGGAGGATGACCTTCCCTGTTTCACTTGGCTTTTATTCTACTCAAATTCATTTGCATGCCAAGGTGGAGAGGGCCTGGTGAATTTCTAACCCTAAATCAGATGTTTTTAAAAATCTGGAATAAAGAACTGAAATTCTGCCCCAGATTAAGTACTTAAAAGAAAGGACTTAATCTAAACCTAGGGTTTTTATATTGGATTTTTTTGTCCAGTAGGTCCTTGGGTGGGGTGCAATGGCTCATAGTCTCTGGCTATGGCTAAAGAGATGTCATTCTGCCCTTATCAGGGAAAGGTTTTCCTCAGGGAACTGAGATGATTGGCAATTAGTCCTGAAGACTCCAGCCACGTTAACCCCCCAGAACTAGAAGCAACCACAAGACCAAGCAAGGATTCTCTTCTTGGGGGGGGAGAGGGGGAGGGGAAGAAGTAGGAAGAGCAGTAGTACTTCCAGCAGAAATGATGGCCCTGCTTGTCCAGGAGCAGATCAGAATGGGTAGAGGGACAACATTACTAGGAGAAATTAGTTACCAGACAGCAAAGAAGTCATGAGTAGTCCCCTTTAAATATATATCATAACCATACATATCCTCCATTTCTGTACCTCACTATATGGGTTTTTACATGTATGTCCTATAAATGTTTTCTACATGCAGCTATGAATGACATATATACATGTAGGAGACTATGCCTCTTATAGGGGAAGGGTAATAATTTACTGCTGTTCACCTCACAATGATATTTCATTAAATACCATTGCTTTTTAACTAGTTACTTCCTCTGGATGACTAGTAAAAGAAACCCATCAGTGGAGGCTAATAAACTACAATTTTAGAACCTTGGTTGGGTTTTCTAGGGGCCCCACAAATGAGCCCCAGATGCTATATTTTCCTTTTTATTTGTTTAGTACTTTATTTTTCCCTAGTTACAAGTAAAAACAATTTTAATATTCATTTTTAAAACTTTGAGTTTTAAATTCTCTCCCTTCCTCCCATCCCACCCCACCCCCATTGAGAAGGTCAGCAATTCGATATAAATTATACATGTGTAGTCATGAAAAATACTTCCATAATCATCATGTTGTGAAAGAAAACATAGACAAAAAAAACTTTAAGAAAAACAAAGTTAAAAAAGTATGCTTCCGTCTGTATTCAGACACCATCAGTTCAGTCTCTTGGAATGGATAGCATTTTTCATCATATGTCTTTCAGAGTTGTCTTAGATTGTTGTACTGCTGAGAATAGTAAGTCATTCACAGCTGATCATCTTACAATATTGCTGTTACTTTGTGCACAATTCATTTCACTTTGCATCAGTTCATATAAGTCTTTCCAGGTTTCTCTGAGAGCATCCTGCTCAACATTTCTTATAGTACAATAGTATCCCATCATAATCACATACCACAATTTGTTCAGCCATTCCAAAATTGATGAGTATCACCTCAGTTCTTTGTCCCAAGAAAAGAGTTGCTATAAATATTTTTGAACATATAGGTCCTTTTCCTTTCTTCAATCTCTTTTAGGATACAGACCAGATGCCATATTTAGAAGAAGAGATTAAGGCCTTAAGAAGTAAAAGACAGAACTAGGATTCATACTCAGCTCTCTGACTAAATTCAGGGATCTTTCTGGAATACTTCAATAGTGGAAGTTCCCAGGGGATATATTCTAACAGGAGCTCAGAGGAAGACAGGGACTGGGGAGTGATAAGGTTGAGTTTACAATGGAGAAAGCAACTGCTGGTAGGACCAACATGAGATGCCTTCCCCAGTGATTTCCACCATTTCTCCCCTAGATGATATCCCATGTGATGAGGGTTCTTTTCCCTAATTGAGCTGGGAGCAGCAGTCTGAGAGAATTGGGAGAGGGAGCTAGCAAGAGACCAATCTGGCAGCTGGGGAGGTGGAAAGAAAGTGTTCTTTTCACAAATATCTCTTCCACAGGGCCATCGTGTTTAGATTCTTCTTTGACCCCAAAGTTAGCATACATTTTCCTGAATCATACCTCTTCTCAGGCTGCCATTTTGTTCCACATCCAAATAACCAAGTTCTACTTTATCTGAGATTGTGCAGACAGTTCCAGAGAGAAGACCTGCTTCCCACAGACATGTTTGATCCTCTCAGGGGATTTCAAGCTTAATTTAAGGAATCATTCTGCAATCAGGTTGTACCATGTAGACTAATGATGGATTTCTATGCCCCAAGCACTTTTCAACAGATTTGAATTTTGCCTGGGTCATGTTTCCCACCATGGTACAGGTTATAACAAATTACAGTACTTGCTTTGTAAAGGTGATTACTCCTCTCGTGAGTGAGATAAAATGACTTGTCAGAGTCAAGACTGGAAGGAAATTCTTCCTAAAATATCATAATGTTCTTGTCTTTCCATGTTTCCTAAAATTTCCACCATTACTAACACCATTAGAGAAATAATTATAATAGTTCACATTTATATTAAGCTTTATTGCTTATAGAAAGATTGAGGAGGAGGAAGAAGTTGGATTGCTTTTTGGGAAATACCAAAGGTCCATTAGTGACCCCAAGCTTCCCATGGAAACAGAGATCCATCTGTTTAATACATACATTCCACTGGTGTTGCTGTATATACTAAAGAGAAATGAGGCGCCGTGGTCTCTAAAGAATTAAAAATTAATATCACAAAGAAGGAAATGGAAAGATGGGAGCATGGTGGGTGGGAACAGCTACAAGATACGGCATGTCCCAAAAGTCTTAGAGTGGTTTTAAAATTGAGTAACTGTAGTAGCTTAAAATGTTGATGATTCAGTAGGTTGAAACCACACTAAGAGTTTTTGAGACACCCTGTAAAAACAAATGAGGGATTTTGATGTACGGAAGTAATAGACAATAATTGTACGATAGGAAGAGAAGATGGGTTAGGGATGGGGCAGGTGGATGACTAGAGCGCTCCACCAGTACCCCATGATGTCAGGAGAAAGTGAGCAAGACCTCCAACACATTGATGGATCCTCCGTGGCAAATGTCCAGGAGGAGATGGACAAGTCATATGGGACAGGCAGGTTTGGATGGATCTGACTCCCTGGAAGAGTCTCTGAAATTGAAGACTGTGAGAAATGAATCTCTGAGACGGAAGTGATCACTCAGTCATGTGAGTAGTTTAGCACTCACAAAGTATATTTCTCACAATTCTACAATAATCATGATAATTGACATCATAGAGCTATTTAAAGTGTCGTTCAGTCATTTCAGTTGTGCCTGACTCTTTGTGACCCCATTTGGGGGATTTTTTTTTTGTGCAAAGATACTGGAGTGGTTTATCATTTCCTTCTCCTGCTCATTTTAGAAATGAAGAAGCTGAGGTAAATAGGATTAAGTGACTTGCCCAGGGTGACACAGCTAGTAAGTATCTAATGTTGGATTTGAACTCAGATCTTCCTGACTTCAGGCCTGGGGTCCATCCACTGTACCACCTAACTATACCTTTTAAAGTATATATCACATACATGACCATGTTTTAATCCTCACAACAACCTTATGAAGGAAATACTACATGTGTGAATACCCCCATTCTTCAAACTAGAAAACTGAGGATTGGAAAGTTAAAGTGCGTAGCCTAAAGTGACACAGTTATTAAAGGGTAAGATCTGGGCTTCAAACCCATTCCTTCTGGCTCCAAGTTTTGTATGCTTTCCAATCCACTGTGGCTACCACACAGATTCCACAGAATGTAGTGAGGACAGAGGCTATTAATGGGAGCTCTCTAGCTGGAGGAAATTTGGTTTAATAATGATTGGTAATAGGGCAAAGGTGAGGGATGGCAGATGGATGGCCAAAATGCCCTCCTGAGCTATGAGGGTGGCTTGGGGTGGGCACACACCAGGAGGCTTAAAAGTTTAAGTCAATGGGACAACCTAAACCTTGCTTTTGTCTTCTTCTTCCCCGGGACAAGATTCTTGCCACCTGTGCCCCAGACCTTAGTGGTCACCGGCCTCCTCATGGATGTTAAGATTTTTGATTATCCAACTGCCTCTTTTTCTGACACTGACTCCTCAGTATGATCCTGTTACCTATCGACTGACTTATCTATTCCATTCTAAGTTGTGCTTTGATAGCAGCGGGTTCCTAACCTCCACATTAAGAGGAATTTCTCCTTTGCCCAATTGTCTCAAACCCCAAATTAAGGAGAATTCCATGAGTATCATGGATGGTACAGCTCCAGCCTTTTTCAGGCTATTGCTTTGAGCTCTGTAAATAGGTCTGGGTAGGCAAGGATATACCCCATGCCTTTTCTTTATACACTGAGCCACTAATGCTTTCAAATGAACAGTTTATCAGATTTGCTAACCAGAAGGCTCCAAAAGAAAGGAAAATAGAGCAAATAAGTTTTACCATGTTTGTTGACCGACTAGGTGATTGACAGAGGAAAAAGACCAGGGTTCAAAACACTTGACTTGTAAAGGATTTGCCTGAAAGGATTATTATGGTGGCAGAGGTTGAAAAATTCAATTAAATTCATTTAGGTTGAATAAGCATATATAGAACATCTGCTATATGCAAGACACTGAGTTACAATGCTCATAATAATAGCTGACATTTATGTAGCACTTAGCATGAACCAGGCACTGTGTTAGGAGATTTATAATTATTCTTTCATTTCATCCTCACAACAACCCTGGGAAGTAAGTGCCACTACTGTCCCATTTCACAGATGAGAAAACTGAGGCAAACAGAGGTTAAAGTAGCTTGTCCAGAATCACACAGCTCAGTAAGCGCCTGATTTGAACTCAGGTCTTTCTGGCTCCAGACTCAGCACTCAATCTATCCATTGCACTGTCTCAGGATTCAAAGAGAACTGGAGCGCTCTAGATGGGAGACAGAATGTGTTTAAATGGACATCCAGGACTTTAAAAAAGGGGAGGGGGGGATCTAAAAACAGATGCTTTCTGTTCCACTGTTTTACATCTGGTATATTTTTAAAGAAATATACATAATTTTAGGAAGTGCTGAACTCAGAACTTCAGACTCCCTTCTATTGGGCAGTAGTCCCTGACAGTTAATTAGAAACTTATAGGGGTAGCTACTCCCAGTGGTCCCCGGGGGGACTTGAAGAGGTAAGGCCCTTCCCTACCTTGTTTAAATATTAAGTAGAAACTGGCTCGGCTTTTCTTAGTTTAGATACAGACAGGATGGAAGAGCTGTCTGTAGATTCCATGACCCCTTTAAGCCCCTTAAGAAGCTTTGCCTCAGTTTGAAATTACAACATGCCATTAAACTGCCATGGGGGAGTGTCAGAAAATAAACTCCAGCCCTCTGTGAACATCCCTTTGACTATCCTGAGCACTTGTAAGCCTAATGAGAGGCCTCCCTTTAGCAGATAACTGATCCTTTCTTCTCATGTGTAACAGATACAAACATTTCATAAAAGACAGATGAAGAAAACCATCACAGTGCCTAGCAGTACCTGGGAAGTAAGTGTTGTTCTTTGCTTATTAGAGAACTGCCATTAAACAGTCTCAATCCAGTTGCACCCTCCTTAATTAGATAGCAAGTGATCCCATTATTTGAATGGTATTTTATTTTTTCCAATTACATGTAAAGACAATTTTTAATATTCATTAAAAATATTTTTGAGTTCAAAATTTTCTGCCTGTCCCCACTCCCTGAGATGGTAAGCAATTTTATATAGATTAGATATGTGCAATCATACAAAACATATTTCCATTTTAGTCATGTTGCGAAAAAACAAACAAACTAAAAGGAAAAAAAAAACCATGAAGAAAATGAAAAACATTATACTTTGATCTGCATTGAGACTCCATCAGTTCTTTCTCTGGATATGCATAACGTTTTTCATTACAAGTCCTTCAGAACTGTCTTAGATCATTGTATTTCTGAGAAGAGCTAAGTCTATCAAAGTTGATCTTTTCACAATACTGTTGTTACACTGTGCATTGTTCTCCTGGTTCAATTCGCTTCACTTTGTATCAGTTCATGTAAATCTTTCCAGGTTTTTCTGAAATCAGCCTGTTCATCATTTTTCTTATAAAGTACTCCCATTATTAAAAGATTTTATTTTATTCAACAAATAAAATATTTTATATAAATACACTGGGTAAATAAACTAGATACTTCAAAAACATTCATTTGTCCAACATTTATTAAGTTTCTGCTATATACAAAACATGTTACTAGATGCTGGGGATACTAAGAGACCAACAAAATAATACTTGCTCTCTTGATAGACTTAGCTCTTCTTAGGAATTCAAGGATCTAAGACAACTCCAAAAGACTCATGATGGAAAATGCCATCCACATCCAGAGAAAGGACTCTGCAGTCTGAATGCAGATCAACACCCCAAATTTTCTCTTTTTTTTCCTTTTTCATGGTTTTCCCTTTCCCTTTTGTTCTGATCCTTTTTTCACAACATGACTAATGTGGAAATACATTTAATATGATTGTACATGAATAGCCTATATCAGATTGCTTGCTGTCTTGGGGAGAGGGAGGGGAGAAAATTTAGAACTCATAATCTTATTAAAATGAATGTTGAAAACTAAAAATAAATAGATTAATTTTTTTAAATCCTTGCCCTCAAGAAATTTACTTTCTACTGGATATATATGAAATATATACAGCTAAGTATATACAAGTACATTTAGATAGAGAAATGATAAAACAAAGTAATTTCAAGAGGGAGAAAGCATTAATGATGTTCCCATCATTGCCACAAATCCCAGTAAGAGAGACTCATGAAAGACTAGACATAACAGATGGTACCTGATCTGTGTTTAAAAGGAAGCTAGTGATTCTACAAAATCAAAGTGAGGAAGGAGGGCATTCTGGACATTTCTGTGCAAAAAAGCATAGAGGGATGATATAACATATGTTGTAAATTCCCTAAAAAAATATTCCAACTTCACTGAAAGTCTGGGTCTATGCAGTTACGAGCATCCCATTTTGAGTAAGGGTATGTGGAGCTCACAATTACTGAAGATGCTCCTGAATTTTACCTGGTTTATGGTGGATGAATTGTTCCCAAGTAAGAAACATCTCCAGGCATAACTAGTCTCAGTTTTCCTACCTATTAAACTTTTATTCTTAATACTTCCCCCAAATAGAGATAGCATAAGTTGGTAAATTCAGAGGCAGAAGGAATCCTGGATACCGTCTACTAAATCTTCTTATTTTATAGATGTATAAAGTGGAGAGAGGAGAGAGAATGTTACATCATCATCATCCTAGCTAGGGTATTTATTTATATGTGTGTGAATTTTACATATGTATGTATGTATATATGTGTGTGTATATTACATACTTACATGTATATGTATATGGTGCTTTAAAGTTTGCAAAATGCTTTAAAAATATTATCTCATTTAATTTTTACAACAACCCTGGGAAGTGGGTGCTATTATTGTCCCAATTTTGCAGATGAGGAAACTGAGGCAAATCTGAAGTTAAGTGACTTTCCTAGGGCCACACAGTTAGTAAGTATTTGAGGCTAAATTCAAATTCAGGTCTTCCTGACTTCAGGTCTAGTGTTCTAACCAGTGCATTATCTAAAGTTTCTTGACCAAGGTCATTCAGACAGTAGATGTCATATTTAAACTCCAGTCCTGACTCCAAATCCAGAATTCTTTGCATCACATTAAATATAGAACCTCAGAGTTGCAAAAGACCTTGGAGTTCCTCTATGCTGAGCTCTACCTGATCAGAAATCCCCTCTTCAGTATCCCTGACGAGGGGTTCTCCAGTTTCTGCTTGATGGTGTCCAATGATATGAAAGATGCTGCCTCCCAGCTCTTACACTTGCTCCCTGTGTGAATTTGGTCAGGCTTCTAATCCCTCTGGGGCTCTCAGTTTCCTCATCTATAGAATGAAGTAGGATTCGATGACTTTCAATATCTCTTCTGGTTCTGGATTCCACAGTCTTATCTTACAAAAACAATTCATTCTACTTTTGGGTAGCTTTAAGTGTTAGAAAGATTTTCTTTATATTGAAATGAAATTTATTGCTTTTGCTATGAATTCATTCTATCTTCTGGCTTATTGGTAAAAGTAAATATATTTGGGGGGATTCCTCAGTGATGGGTTTTGAGCAGATGCTCATGGAGGAATCTGAACTTTCGCTAATGGTAATAATAGCCAACATGTATGTCATGCCTACTATGTTCCAGGCACTGTGCTGGGATGTTTTACTATCATATCATCTGATTCTCACACCTGGAAAGTAGGTGCTTTTATTATTCTCATTTTACAGTTGAGGAAACTGGTGACTTACCCAGGATCACATGGTTAAGGGTATCTGAAAGTGGATTTAAACTCAGGTCTTCGTCACTCCAGATCTGGCACTCTATTCGCTGAACTGTCTAGCTGCTCCTGAGAGATCCACTGTGTGAGCTGGGTTCCCCAAACTGGGTTGAGTTGGGTTCCCCAGATACTACCTGTGGAAGAGGAATTTTATTTGTTGTGCTTGGCCCCCAGAGCACAGAACACAGGATAATGAATGGGTGAGTGGGATTTGGTCTCATCAGAGTTTGACTCTCCTCCATGAGCAGCCCAACAGCTTCCCTATCCCCATCTCTATCACCATTTAGCTCCCAGTCCCTCAGCATCTTGCTGCTGTTGCTGTTTCTTCCAGCTATTTGCTCTCTTTAAGGCAGTGCAATTTAGTGGATGGTGCATTGAACTTAGTATCAAGCAAACAGAGGTCTACATCCTACCTCTGATATTAGCAGTTGTGGGAGCTTAAGGACAAGTCAATAAGTGTCTTTGAGCCTCAGCTTCCTAATCAGTAAAATGATTATAAAGCCCATAGTACCCTATCAGAGGGTTACTTTAAGGTTGATATAAGATTCTAAGATATATAAATTACTCTGCAAACCTTAAGGCAGTTTACAAATGTCATCTCCTACACCCTAATTGATACTGTCAGTTTCCAAGCAGCTGGACCCCTGAGAGATTACAGAAGAAGTATAATCTGTATTATAGCCCTGTCAGAATTAAACAGCCAAGACTAAAATGCCTTTGGGCTATTTGAAAGTTTCCAGCTCTTTGAAGGAGACCCAGACTCTGAATGCCCCTGGACAATTTTGAGGCTTTCTGCTCTTCTACCCAAATCCCACAATCCCATCTTCTGTACAAAGGGACCCACTGGTGCCTCTGAGGACTCTATTCATTCTGCTCTGCCAAGAGTCTCCATTTCCTATGCCTAACTTGAGTTAGAACAAATTGGTCCCATTCATCAGTTCTATTCCCCCATGTCCAAGTAGTGTGCCTCCCACTGAGTCATTTGGGGCTTGGAAATGTACTCATGTGCCCTTGCTATTTGCTTGTCTGCCTTCCATTCTCTTCCTCAGCATTAGACCACTCCAGCCACATTCCTTAAGAGCTATTCTGCAGGGAGGGAGGACAGTGTGTGTTTGCTTGCTTGTTGGAGTAACACCTTATTAAAATAATTAGCTCATTTTAAACCTAAGGGGAAGTACAATGAACCCTAAGGTTTGCTTGGTTCCCTGTTCTTTAGCTATAGGGAGTTTATTTTAGGAGAAAAGTTCTGACTTGTCATAATTATTCTGAGCCCCAAGTTAGGAAAATTTCTAATCCTCAGGCAGGAGTGGGGCTCTCTGCCTAATTTTACATTTGTATATCTCTCTAGTCAGCCTCTGGTTTCTTGGTGGTTGAGACAATCTAGTTTCCTGGAATCATTTGGGTAACAACACAACGAATGATGCGAGAGTGTCTGTGAATAGTAAGGCATTGGGAGGAGAAATTAAGGTAAGATTGAGGTGATCGTTTGTTGGGACTTCATTCAGGTTGGGTTGTCCTTTCCAAGATGCCTGTAAAGCCCAATACTCTTGAGATCTCCATGGTCCAGCTCAGTATTTCCTTTGTTCCAACCTATCAAATTCAGTGTCAGAAATCTCCTCCCCACTCCATCCCTATTCTGAGAGTTTTTTTCCCCTTTTATACAAATTGCTTAGGTTGTGATTCAGCTTCTCTCTCTCTCTCTTTTTTTTTTTTTGCTTTTTTTTTGGAGGGCAGTTGGGGTTAAGTGACTTGCCCAAGGTCACATGGCTAGTTTTGTGTGTGTGTGTGTGTGTGTGTGTGTGTGTGTGTGTGTTAAGTGTCTGAGGTCACATTTGAACTCAGGTTCTCCTGACTCCAGGGCTGGTGCTCTATTCACTGTGGCACCTAGCGACCCACTGTGATTCAATCTCTTACACAATAGCTTTGATTGATTCAAGGAGGTGTATAGGCCTGAGAAACCTGGGTGGCATAGTGAATAGAGTGCCAGGGCTAGGGCAAGGAGACCTGAGTTTGACTGTGGCCCAAGACATTTATTAGCTGTGTGACCTGGGCAAGTCACTTAACCCTGTTTGCCTCAGTTTTCTCATCTGTAAAATGAGCTGGAGAAGAGAATGGCAAATCACTCCAGTATCTTTGCCAAGAAAACCCCAAACGGGGTCACAAAGAATCAGAGATGACTAAAGCACTGAACAATAACAGAAGCCTAGTTCGTGCTCTGTTTTGACTATTTGATTTGATCAAAATGGGTCCTCATCTTTTCAATGCACCAAAGCCAAGTGGGAGGACTTTCAATCTCTCCCTGATGCTGGAGCTGGTGTTTGTGTT
>CM053601.1:168056101-168082956 GCA_028646575.1 Pseudocheirus occidentalis | reverse complement strand
ACCAGCTGATTCTTGTCTTGTTCCTTGTTCCTTTCTGTAATAAGATATAATATTGAGACATTCCTTGTTCTGAAAATTGTATATAATATTGTGAACTGTTGAAATTGTGAACATTGTACTGAATCCGATTTTGTAATGGAATAAACAGAGTGTTCACTAATACTGTGTAATCCGAATCTTAAAGGCTGTTCACAGTAGCATTCTCTCAGGAATCTACTGCTGATTGGCTTTACACCCGCCTGGAGAGATAGAGTGGTATCTCAGTACCTAAGACCATGGGAAATATGTGGTTTCCGATGGTCTTATGCAACCCCTGTCAACCCTGTGAAAGGGTCATTAAACCCCCAAAGAGGTCACGACCCACAGGTTGAGAACTGCTGTTCTAAATAGAATGGTTATGCTATGTGGTTAGATGCTTAAAGTCCAGGTTTTTTCTTTCTTATAAATGTAGTTTGTTGAAGGTGTCTTTTTCCAGAATAAACCTATTTCATCCACATTAAAAATGTGTTGATCAGTGTAAATCCACTGCCTTTGATTATTTTCTTCAAACTATCAGAGTATTTATGTTCTTCCTTATGTGCACTGTCTGCCTCTTTGGTAATTTTAATATTATGTAATTGAAATTGATTTTTAAACTAATCCAACCAATGAACTTTTGCAGTAAAATTTTCTTCATTATCCACTTCATTTCCATTTTCTTCTCTTGCCTTAAATTTGAAACATAAATAAACTGAATGACTACTTTGCTAAGAAAAATGTATTTTTTGCCTGTAATTTTCGGTCTGTATGACTTTTTCTTTTATTCTGCCTTTGTGTTTTATAATTTTCTGTAGCATAGAATCAGGCATTCCAACATTTTCTCCTATTTTGGAGTTACCTTTTATCACATTCATGCCATTCACATACATCCAATTTTTGTTCCAGTATAATAAACCTTTTCTTTTTTGCATTGGCAGTGTATCCCTTTAACATTCTTTCTTCTGTTCATTTTGTTAAGGGCTTATAACTTCCCATACCCCCAACTTTTGGTATTAATAGCATGCTGTTGTGAATACAACTCTTGGTAACATCACATGTAGCAGCACATCAAATTCCTCATCCAGGGGAGGAAAATGCAGTTTGACAATGGAGCGGTGTTAAAACCCTTGACTGCCTTCCCCGAAACGTGATCTGATATCATTTTACAACTGGTACTAAATCAAACTTTGCATTATTAGCAGTTACATTAATCATGATCTAGCTGTGCAAAAGAGAAGATAGCTGCTATCCTTGAGGAGCTTACATTTATGAATGGCAGTGACTATACATTTAAAGGAGTGTCGGCCAGGTATTATTTTGGTGCGTTAGTGGAGCATATAAGACAATAACACATCCTTCCTAGTTGTGTGACAGTGTATTTTCCAGCAACTTTGAAATGTCTAACATGTCATTTTTTTTGTTCCAAAAGTTGGAATGTTTTGCAAAGTCAGATGAAGCTTGTTATTTAATGTGCTGATTGTGTTATAGTCAACACATTCTCTGGATGCTTTGATCACAATACCACTGGAAAATGCCCAAGACCTGAGCATATTTTCAGTTACATGTTTCACCATGCACATCTGCAAGTTTAATTTATGAATCTTTAGGATATGTTATGGTTTATGTACTAAAAAATGTTCAGATCTTTTATACCTTCTTATCTCAAAGTTTCACTATTTGTCTTTTTCTTACTTTGTATTTTAAAAACAGAGGAAATGAGCAGCTTTAGGGTAAAATGAGAAATCATGTTTGGGGTATTTTTGGGAGAGGGAATCAACATTTCTGAGGCATTTCATTTTATTTTCTAGTTTTTACTGGCTGCAAGTAGTCTTTAAGTGATTTCTCAATGTATCCTGGCCAGATTCTCTTGAATTAAGTTTTCATTTAAAAAGGTACTTGATAAACCCTTAAAATAATCTCTCAAAAAAATTGAAAGCACAATGTGAAAAATGTGAATTTATTGAAAATTAAATCCTGAGTACTAATGAGAAGAAAACATAGCTATAGTAATCAGTATTCATAAGGTGTAAAATTTGAATGGTTTTGATTTTCTTAAAAATAAAAAAATGTTACCAAAAATAAAGTGCCTAAGTATTTATAGAGTTCCTTTTAATCTACCCTAAATCCGTGTAAGTTATTGTGTAACTTTTAGATTTGGAAGGTCTATTTTCTTACATTTTCTTACATTACATGCAGCTATTAAAAGCCACAGGATTCTCAGTTTGTGTGGGTTTACTTTTTCTTGTACGCTTTTTCATTCTTCACCATGCATGCTAATTTACAGGAAGAAATTCTAACACTTCAGTTGGTGTGTAATTACAGTATAAGAGTACTGAGATATTATGGAATAGGTAGGTATAACTATTATGTCATAGTTCTGAGCATTTTATAGGGAAATATACATCTGGTTGTAAAGCTTTAATAAAATTTGAGGTTTTAGAGACGCTGGTTGTGTTTTCATTAGAGACACATGTTAGGCTGGTACCAAAGTTACCTTGTTAACTTCTTTGGTTTGTAAGAAGTTGGGAATTAAGTGGGTGGCAACCTGTTAAATACAAAAAAGGAGTGGTGTGTCATAAGTTGGTTTAGCTTTGTAGTCTCCCAGCTTGTACCTGGTTAAAGAAGTTCAGGAAATAGTTGATTTTACTCTCAAAAAAAAAGAAGAAAGAAAATTAGAACTTAAAAAAAGATTGATTTAGGGGATTTTATTTTTATATGTTTTTTGAAAATTTTTTTTATTAACTTGACATATATCAGCATGTATCCATGTTTAAAGAGGAAAAAGGATTGTGTATTAAAACCACGAATTTCTATTATGTACAAATTTTTAAAAAATCAACCCAGTAGAATTAAAGTGGTGGTTCTAAATCTGCCCTCATTGTTTCCCTTTTTTCTTTTGCTTTCTTCATCTTTTTAAAGTTTCATTGAAACTTTTTGCTTCTTCTGTTTTTTTTTTTGGGGGGGAAAGCATCATTTTCACTATTTCTGTTTTCCCTATAACATCTCCCCCATTTAAAAATGTAATTGTCTTCCCTTATAATAAGTAAAATCAAACAACAAAATCCATATTTTTTTGTTTATGTCTATGATGTATGCCTCATTGTTCTCTTCTAGTTCATCACTTTACTTCCCAAGAGGTGAGAAGTATTATTATCTGTCTTTTGGAGTCAGTTATTCTTGTATTGATCAGAGTTCTCTTTTTCCTTTATAGTGTTGTCATATAAATTATTGTAGTTCTGCTGATTTCACAACTTGTATCAATTTATACAAGTCTTCTCAGGTTTCTCTGAATTCATGTCTTTAGATTGTTTTATACATATGTTTTTGTGGCATGAGGGTGTTTCGTTCATGTACTATAATTTGTTCAGTTATTGCCCAGTTGATGGATACTCCCTTTGTTTCTAGCTTTCTGTTGAAACAAAATGATGCTATAAATGCTTTTGTACAAATGGTTCCTTTCATTCTTTTTTTTTTCCTTTTGATATATTGTATGCGAAGTCATGGCCTAGCTGAGTATGACTAATTAGTAGTGACTTTTAGGCGTATAGTTTCAATTTATTTTTCCAGAAATTTTGGACCAGCTCAAGACTCTTTCTAGAGTATATTAGCATGCCTGTTATCCCATATACCCTCCTTTAATTTTAATTTTTTTGTCATCTTGCAACATATGATGGATGTGAGGTGGAACTTAAGAGGTGTTTTAATGTATATTTCTATCACTGGTGATTTGAAGGATTTAAAATAATTTTTGGTCTAGCTTTTCTTTTTATATAATTTAACTTTTCCCCTGTACCTTTCTGCTTCCCCCTTCCAGAGAACCCTTTCATATAAAAAGAATTTTTTTTAATGAAAAAAAGAAAGAGTGGGGAAAAAAAAACTAATCAGCAAAACTGATAAATACATTCAGAAACAAAAAAGACTCAGTGTTCCACATCCATGAACCTCCCACTTCTACAAAGGAGTAGAGAGAGAGGTCTTCTCATATCTCTTTGGGGTTATGCTTGTTCTTTGTAATTTTGCAACATTTACTTTGCGGTTGTTTTGTGGTTCTTTCCATTTATTTTGTGTCAGTGTATTTTGTCTTCTTGACTCTATTCTGCATCATTTCATATAAGTCTTTCTATGATTCTTTGTATTGATCATACTTATTATTTACAGCACAGTAATATTACATTCCGTTCATGTACTATGATTTCTTTAGCTATTCTCCCAGTCAATGGGCATTGGTTTTGTTTCTCTGCCATTCTGTTCTTCTAAACACTTTGCTCTCCTCCATTCATACACTTTTAAATACTTTCCTTGCTTTTTCTCCCACGGGATTTTCATCTCTGCTGGTGCATTTGCACTGTCTGTCTCTTCCCCATCCCTGGAGTGTTGTTCTGCTGAAAGGAGGGTAACCATTCTTGACTTACTTTAAATAAGTGATCTCTCACTTCTATCTCATTTCTTTGGCACTTAGCCTTTGTTCTTCAGGCTATGGTTTAGTCATTTCCTTATGCTTATGTTTTGTCTTCTGACTAGTTTTTAAGTTGCCTTTCCAGGCTCTCTTCAAGATGAGATCAAATACCCACCTTTGGCTAGAGGCTTTTTCTGCAGCAGTGAAAAGGAAGGGTCACAACAAAAAATAAAGAATTCTATTAGGGAATACTTTATACAGTTAAATTCTTAACAAATTAGATAAATGAAAGGTAGATGATTTTTGACAAATATATAAATTCAAATGCAATGAATAATTTAAGTAGAATTTAAGCTGACTGGTCTGGGAGGAGGAAGTAAGATATGTAATCAAAGAATTCCTCTTCTTCCACCTTGAACCCTCTCCTCTCTACCCCTCCCAACAAACCACAAACACTTTCCTGGTTAATTTTTTAAAATTGTCCAAGAACAATAGCTTCTGTGTTGTTTAGTTTACTTATGATTCCAGAGAAAAATCACAGTTTATTTTATGTTAGGCAAATAATTTAAAATGTTTTAAAACCAGTTTTCTTAATAAATGTAGGTGTAGAAATAAAAAAATAAATTTTAGGCAATAGAATATAGCAGTAATGTAATTATTCATTAAGTAGGCTTTAAACCAGTTATGCAGTACTGTTTCAATATCAGAGAAGTTACCAGCTTAAAATATTCTGTCACAGCATTCAGGAAATCTTTTACAAAATTGACATTCGTTCATGATGAACATGTGAAATGCAATAGGGGAATTTTCCAGCCTCATAATTTAAAATATTTGTCTTAAACCAGAGGTCAACAAAATAGACAAAGAAGAAACAGAAGCATTTTCACTAACAATAGGTACAAAACCGAGTTTACAAATTTGTAAGAATATCAAGTTTCATCACTTATATTTGCACAGTATTAGAAATTGAAGCAGTTGCAGCAAGAAAAGAAAAAGATACTATTAGGATTAATTAATATTGAAAGTGAAGAGTTAAAAATACCACTTGTAGATGACATAATAGTGTATTTAGAAAATCTAGACATCTCATTGTTTTTACATGCAACCAGGAAATAAGATACACAGACAGAAATATATGTATAGAAATCTATCTTGCCCTACAAGAAAGTAAGGGGAAGGAGGATTAGAGGATGGTAATGGGGGGAGATAGAAGGGAGGGCAGAATGGGGGAAGGGGTAATCAGCATGCATGCCATCTTGCTGTGGGGAGTAGGGGAGGGATGGGGAGAAAATTTGGAATTCAAAATCTTCTGGAACTGAATGTTGAAAACCAAAAATCAACAAATTCTGGAAAAGTTTAAAAAACTAGGCATCACAACTAACAGTTAATAGAGACAGTAAATTAGTTCAGTAAGGTTGCACAGTACAAAGTACCCAATAAAAAACGTTTGTGGTCTTATTTACTATTAATAAGTGTAAGGAAAATATAAAAAGAGAACCTGTTTAAATAAGAAAAACAATAGGGAATTTGCCCAATTATGTAATATGAACTTGCATAAGGACAGGTTTGAGTAATAATTACTTAATGGAAGATATAAGTCTAAAGGCATTTAATCTTCATGAATAGATCAAATTAATATTGTGAAAAGACTTAACTTTTACACTTTAATGCAATATCAGCCAAAATGACAGGATTTCTTCATAGAATTGGGTTAAATTTTTAGGATATTTGTGTGGAAAAACAAGTGGGCATGAACATCAAGGGGCTGGGGGAAAAATAAAAATACGTGAAAGTAATGAAAATGATCTTATATTCCCCAACTTTAAAATATGTTAAAAGCTGGTTATCAAAATTATCTTAACCTGGGCAAAAAGAAATAGATCAGTGGAATAGAATAGAGATAATCAGTCACACAACCAAATATATGCAGAATAGTAGTGTTTGGTAAACGTAGAATTAGAGTGAAGAAAAACCAAGGCAAAGGATTTAGTATTTAGCATATAAACTTGGAAAAACTTGGTCAGCAACTTAGTAGGAAATGGATTTAGAAACACATCTCACGTACGATAAATTTTAGCTGAATAATAGATGTAAACATAAAATATAAAAAAGAAAATGAAATGACCTTTTTATCTACTATGGTGGGGAAATGGCTTTCTGTTAAATAGGAGAAATTATGATGAACAAGATAGATGTGCTTTATTGTATTAAAACACTTTCTGTACAACAGAAAACAATGATCAAAATAAAAAGAATATAAGAAACTGAGTAAAATATTTTTGAAACTTGGAAACTTGGATGTCTCAGATGACTAAGGCACTCTCTCTGTCATTGCAGATCAGCACCTGCTCTGCAATTTAATCTTACAGTGTTTCTTAGGCTCCTCACAAGTGTAGGCCTAAGTGACAGGGCCACTGCGTCTGTGGAAGGATTCAGATCCGTGTTTTTCTGACTCTGAGACCATCTCTGTCCATTGTATTGTTCTGCTTTTCTTTTTACGGGTTAAAAACTTGGCATATAAAATATATAAGGAACACATTTACAAAGGTATCTCCTGTTTAACAGTGGATAAATGGTCAAAGCATGTAAATATTTTTCTAGAGTTTAGAAACACAAATGATTAATTATTTACTATATATTTATATTAATAGACTTAATATCAAATATAATCATCTCAATATTAGATTAGTATATAATGTTATTAATTAATATTGATTATTAATTGATTGACAATATTAATAGGATACTAATGGAAAAAGAGAATATAAAAAAACTCTGAAAATGAAATTGAACAGCCCATAAATAAACATCTAAGGAACAAAAGCCCTGGGATTAGGTGATATAATGAGTGAATTCTATCAAGAATTAAAAGTATAATTCTGATTACACAAATTGTTGGTTTAAAAAGGTAACAAAAGAAGAGATCCTTCCCAATTTTTCTTCTATGGTACAAATATTATATTGATACCTAAACCAGGACAAGTCAAAACAAAACTACAAGACCAAACAATATAACTAATAGACCTAATAAGCATTGATGAAAACATTTTGAGTAAAATATTAGCAAAATGGCTTTAGCAATGTGTTATAGAGATTATATACTATGACTAGGTTTGATTTATACCTGGAAGGTATAGGGTTGGTTTAATAGGAAAGCAATAAAAGAACAATAAAAATCATGTAATTTTAGGTGCAGGAAAGGATTTTGCCAAATATATGGCACTAATTTCTCTTAAAACCCCAGAAAAGAAAGGAAAATAGTAAATAGTATATATCTAAAACTAAGATCGAACCTTATTTATAATTGAGCTTTCCAACATGATCAGGGGAGAATTGTCACCAGTGCTGCTTAATGTAGACTTGCTTCTTCTACTTTATCTTCCTGGAACTTCTTCAGTGCCTGCGGGCATGCTTACCTTGGAGTAACCAACCATCCTTACGGTCTTGTCACCCTGGAATAACTCTCTAAGAGGCCCACCCTTACTCACATTAGTGAGTGCCTCCTGGTAGTGGGTCCAGGCTGGTGAGCCTTCATTCCTGCAAGCTTCAGAACCATACTGAGGTGCTTCCCCAACCCCAAGCCTTCATCTTTCTTTCCCTCTCCCTTCTTTAGGGCAGATACTGACTTTTTTTTTTTTGTGTTTGTATTCCCAGCACTTAGCATCTAGTAAGCACTAATAAATGCTTGTTTCTTTTCCTCCAAGAAATGTTAGTTGTAAAAATAAGAAAAGAAAAAGAAATTAGGGGAAATAAGCATAGACAAAGAAGAAACAGAATTGTCCCTTTCTGATGTGGTAGTGGACTTAGAGAGCACTAGAGAATTGATTAAAATGAAACAGCTTCAGCAAAATTGTAGGATATAAAGGCAATTTATGCAAATTGTGAGCATTTCTATATAATAAATAAAACAGCAAGGAGAGAAAGAAAAATTTCATTTAAAATTAAAAATAACAGGATATACATAGGAATTGAGTGAATATAACTGTACAAACTTCAGGAATTGATCTTTAAATAATTGGAGATATTAATTACTCTTGGTTAGAATAAAATAATAATAGACTAGAGAATATAACAATATAGAATATATGACATATAGGACATATAATTTCTACATGTTACTATATAATCTGTGATATATAACAAGTCTATATAATATGACAGAATATCTAATAGTGGAATATAAAATATATATAGAGTCCTACAAGTGGGTAGGCATGGATGGATTTTAATTTTTTGGGAGAAAATTTCCAAGTTGATAAGAACAGATCTATTTGATATTTTTGAGGAAATTCCTGGTTTGTTAAATCTTCAGTGCTACAGATTGGCACACATATGTAATTTCTAGCCTTAGAGAGTTTGCTGGGAATCCTGAGCCCAAATATTGCCCTGTCCATGGTCACATAGTTAGCATATCTCCAAAGAAACTAGAACAAAACTCTTCCTAATATAAAGACTGGCCTTCTCTTCCCAGTGCTGTGATGCAAAAAGCTGGAAGCAACTTAAATATCCAGAAATAATGAAAAATTTAAATAAATCATGATACTTTCATGTATTTAAATGAATCATGGTATTTTCATGTAAATAAATATCCTTATTAGGATAGAATATAAGGGAATCTGGAAATACTTTTATGAAATAAGGCAAAGTAGAATAAAAGCAGAACCAAAAGTACAGAGCACAAGACTAAGATAGGATATGTGAATGGAAAAAAAAATTCTTGATAAGAGACCTGGAGAGAATGACAGAAAAAGTTAAGATTCTATGAATTTAAATTCATTTATTTAAAGTGAATTTAAAAAAATATGTTTCATTCAGTTTTATTTTCAGTTTTGAATTTACCTACTTTCCTTCTCCCACTTGTTAAGAAAGCAAGTAAAACAAAACCCATGTATTAGGATGACTTGTTGAATGTTTTAGTCAATCTAAAGTTTAAAAATTGTTTTCTTAGAGCCAGTTTATGTTCATTTTTTTCACCATGTCAACACCTTCCTTATATTCTGAAAAAGTATTCCTACTGTATGTATAAAACTTCCATCAACAGACCTTCTTTTGTTTTTTAATGATGAACAGTACTTTTTTTTTTTGCCATCTTTACCTTAACATTGAAGTTACCAAATATTTATGTATTTATTAACTTGGTTTGGAGGATATTGTGAAGTGCTTTGTAAAATTTCTCCTTGGCAACTAATTTTGCCATTTAAGCTGCAGTTATCTACAAAGCCAAATGGTCATTTTTTCCTTTGCTCATCTTCAATTCTGAAAGAAATATGATTATTTGTTGCATGAAATGATACTTGTTGCCTTTCTGTGCGTGATGAAGCCAACTTCTTTATTTGCTTCTCCAAGGAGAAACTGTGAACTGTCCTTCCTGTTTTGTTGCAACTTAAGGGCGGCTGGTTTCATTTATAGTGAAAATGTCAATATAATATGGTTGGTTTGTTTCTTCTAGTAATATGTTAACCCATTTGTTGTTAGGGAAACATCTCCTTTAAATGTTTATTGACTCTGAAAACTGAGTTTGTTTCAGAGCACCTGCTGCTTCCTTTTATGTTTGTCCTTGTCCATCACTGTAGAAGTAGAATGGGGCTATTTTATAATTGTTTTTTGTTTCATGTTTCAGAATTCAACATTAGTGAGTGGCCAGTTTCGTAGTGATGAACCAGTTTGTACTTAGCTATGCTTTTCTTCAGAAAGCTGGCATAGGCTATTGAAAACACAGCGTTTGGAAGTTTTTCAGAGCTTGCTAGAGCTTGCCAGAATTTGTATTCTTTGTAATCTTCAAAGTTCCAAAATTGCTTTTGTTTTATATTGAGGTGTCAGTAAGATTCTTGTGTAGGTACTAGAAAATTGTGGGGGAAAAAAGTCTCTTATTATTTTATCTTTTTACAAATTGCTTTGTTCATCAAAGCATTGTATTTTGCTCCATTGTAAAACCAAGCAAAGAAAACGTAATGTTATTGAGTTATAGGAAACTATATTATAGGCTAGTACTTTCCAGAGTCAGGACAAGGGGCTCCCTGGGAAGTCAGGGAAATCACTTGAGGGGATTTGGGACCTTATCCCAAGGGTGTGTGTGTATATGTGTGTGTGTGTGTGTGTGTGTGTGTGTGTGTGTGTGTGTGTGTGTGTGTGTGTGTGTGTTTAATCAATTGGAAAATGGGAAGACAGGTTACTTCCTGTCTGGCTCAGCTTGTGTCCAACACAAACATCTACCTATATCTTTTCCCAAGACTTTAACTTTCTCCCTTCTTCTGTGTAAACTCCTTGGTTGCCCATTTGCCTCTTGGTGGCACAGCAGATTGATTTGGGCCTGAAGTTAAGACTTGAGTTCAAATTTGGCCTCAGACACTTAGTAACAGTGTGACCCTGAATAAGTCATGGAACTGCCATATGCCTCAGTTTCCTCAACTATAAAATGGGAATAATAGCATCTGCCTAGTAAAGTTATTGTGATGATCAAATGAGATATTTGTAAAGCATTTAGCATAGTGGTACATATTAGGCACTTAATAAATGCTTGTTCCTTTTCCCCATGGCATCTTGGTTTTTTTAAATCAGTAGGAGATGTCTTAATAAAAGTTCTGCCCCCTCTCTTGCCTCTCAGATCTTTTTCTACGGTGGCTCTGGGTTTGGAGGTAGAGGCCAGTGAGTAAGAGCCATACCTTCTCTCATTTCATTTTGGGCAGGAGCCAGGCATCAATGGGTTTGGATCACAGATAGCATTATCTTTTTCCCCCAAGCCCCTCCATTTTCCAAACACTCCTATCGCTGTCCATCCTTCCAGTCACCCAGGTTCACAACCTCAGTGTGATACTTTTCCTCCTACCTAGTCTGTTGCCATACCTGTAATTTCTATCTTCACAGTATCTCCTGAATCCAACTTCTACTCTTCACATAACAGTCACCCTAACTCATCTTCTCATCATCTTATTTCAACCATTGTAAGTCTCCTAATTAATTGAGCTCCCTGTTTCAAGTCTTTCCCTTTACCCAATTCATTCTCCACTTAGCTGCCAAACCATTTTCCTAAAGTGAGAATCTGACTGTCATCTCACTACTTATTAAATTCCATTTGCACCCTGTTGACTCTAGAATCAAGTATTTTATCTTTATTTCATCCTTTCAGAGTTTTTTTTGCTTAAATTTTAGAATGTACCTAATTACAAGTATAGCAGCCCACAAACACAATACCTAAATAAATAAATGTACACAGTGAGGGATGTGTGCTCAGAATTCTTTACATTTGGGACAAATGATCAAAAAAGGTAGAAGACTTGACCTAGGCTATTGTAAACGTCTTCTTACAAGTCTTCTTGCCCCTTGCCTCTCCCCTTGTTAATCTAGCCTTCATATAACCATAGTAATCTCCATAATGTGGGGGCTTGACTGTTTTTCTAATAAAAAAAACAAGTTTGGGTGTTTTGTTATCTAGGGGATACAATTCTCTTTGGCCCAGAATTTCAGACCCTCCATCATCTGACTCTAAAATGGCTTCTTTCACTCTGTCATTGTGTATTCTTGTGCTACAGAATTGCACTTGTAATGGTTATTTCAGGTCCTGCCATTTCTTGCACCTCTGTATTAGTTCCAATGATCCCCTTACCCCTAGCAGACTTTTACCATACATTCTGTTTTAGGTCCCATCTCAGGTGCCAGGTCTTCCTGGTTTTCTCCAGCTAAAATTGTTTGTTTGCTCTGAATGTTTTGTAGAGCCGTTTGGCTTGATTTCTCGTTTGTCCTTCTTGTATCATGCCTTGTATTGTACTTATGTAGACATAGCACCCCCTTATTAGATTGTAAACTAGTCGAGAACAGAGAGTGTTCTACGGTTTTTCACCTTTCTGTCTTAGTACCTCGCTTGCATATAATTGGCATTTAAAAACTTTTTTAAATGGCATGCATATGTTTTTGATCTTCCAAAGCCCAGGAGAACCTAAAATATACCTCTTTCAACTTCTTACCAAGACTTCAAATAAGATATACCCTGCTCCTAGGCTGGTGGGGATAGTAAAAACAGATGCAGTGGAAGTATAAGAAGTAAGATAGAGCCCTTTTCAAGACATCTTATGATGTTCTTTAAGAATCAGGTAATTTTGACTATTATTTCATATCAGTGTCTTTGGTATCAATTGATGTAACTTATTTATATTAGAGTTATATCAGATGAACAGAAGATTCTTAAATGATAGTGGGATGAGGGGAGTGGTGGGGATGCATTTTGCTATTTCTGTGTAAGAACTACTGCTTAGCATTGGTACAAAATTAGTCTTGTGTGAGGACTCTTCCAGTTTGTGTGTGTCTGTGTAGGTGCATTTGTACATACATGTATGTTTTTATATTGCGTATATGTGCATATACATATTGTTTTGAGTTATAAGAGTTTATTTGGTTTATATATCTATCTTTCTTATATGTGACTATTTGAGATAAAGAATTTCTCCATTAGAAATAATAAGGCTTTTTTTTTTCTTTTTTGGAGTAGGCAAAATGGAACAGTGACCAAAGCAGGATTCTCTTGACTGTTTAAACTTGACTTTTATTCGTCTTCTTCTGATATTCTAAATACCTATGTTCTAGGTGTAACTGAAATATTCTAAGATCTCTTGCAAACTTGATGTTTTATATTAGTCCTGTATTGAGTATTTGGATGGGCTGGATATTGTACTGATTGCATTATACATAAATTCTAGATTGGTGAGTTGTAGGATACAGTGCCAGTAAACGTTAGGTCCAATCTTTATACCTATGTCAAATGATACATTACAGTTAAATACTTTGTAAGGTCATCATCCGATTAGCAGACTTTGTGTCTAGAATCTATAATTATCTGCATGCATATGCATTTCCTGTGGGTATTTGATAAATATTTTTAGAATTTTACAGGAAATAAAATAAGTATGGAAAGACTCAAAGGAAATAAAGGTGAGAAGAGGAAAAAGTTATAATTGGTAGAGGAAGGTCCTTATTAGGAGCTCCTTACTCTGATGAAGTTATAGAACTTAATACACTACCTCTTAGTCTCTAATCTTTTTGGGTAAAAATTAAAGCTTCACTTTGTCAGCCTTTGTAAATAGTTTGAAAACATACAGAACCAGTTGAGGAATGTTCAGGACATCCGTTACATCTCCTTTGGAGACATTTTGTACAGTACAATGAATGTAGATGAAACTTTATGCTCCTGAAATTTTAATATATAGATATAGAGATATTTAGTTTTACTAGAAGTGTATCTACTTTTGTGCATTTTAAAAGGAACGTTAAATATTTTTCACCTCAGTTGACTTTCTTCATCAGTTGTAAGTTGATTATTTCTTCTTCCTCTCCTTTTCCTTTGTAGGTATGGCCTCACAAGTCTTGGTCTACCCGCCATATGTTTATCAGACTCAGTCAAGTGCCTTTTGTAGTGTGAAGAAGCTCAAAGTAGAGCCGAGCAGCTGTGTACACCGCGAGAAGCCCTGTCCCCAGGCCTGTGTGAGCGGTAGGAACTCTGGGCTTTCTCATTCTTCTGTTAAGGAGAGCACTTTCCAGACAAAAATACCATTGAACAGATCACGAGGACATAACTTTTTGTTGCAGACAGGTACTACTGCTTTTAAAAACGCTGCAGGTGCTGCCAAGGTCCTAGCTGTGCGGGCACAGCCCTGTCACGTGGAGGCGCCTCCATCTGGGACCCGGGAAAGCGCCCCGCGATGGGGATTGAAGCGTAAGAGTAGAGAACTAGAGAATCAGACCGGCGCAATGCAGATTGTTGATGAGCTGTCCATACTGCCTGCAATGTTGCAAACCAACATGGGAAATCCAGTGACGGTTGTTACAACTACAGCAGCATCAAAGCCAAATTGTACCAGTGGAGAAGGAGATTATCAGTTAGTACAGCATGAAGTTTTGTGTTCACTGAAAAATACGTATGAAGTCCTGGATTTCCTTGGGAGAGGGACTTTTGGTCAGGTAGTCAAATGCTGGAAAAGAGGGACAAATGAGATTGTGGCAATCAAAATTCTGAAGAATCACCCTTCTTATGCACGCCAAGGACAGATAGAAGTGAGCATATTATCAAGACTCAGTACTGAAAATGCTGATGAATTTAACTTTGTACGAGCTTATGAATGCTTTCAACACCGTAACCATACTTGCTTGGTCTTTGAGATGTTGGAACAGAACTTATATGATTTTCTGAAGCAAAATAAATTCAGTCCTCTACCACTTAAAGTAATACGACCTATTCTTCAACAAGTAGCCACTGCACTGAAAAAACTGAAAAGTCTTGGTTTAATTCATGCTGACCTCAAACCAGAGAATATTATGTTGGTAGATCCTGTCCGACAGCCATACAGGGTTAAAGTAATAGACTTTGGATCTGCCAGCCATGTATCAAAGACTGTTTGTTCTACGTATTTACAGTCTCGGTACTACAGGTAGGTGGAAACTATTTTTGGTTACCAAAGGAATGCTCAGTTTTAAGAAGTGGTCATGTTTCCAGGGTTGGAAAAGCATTTCTATGGCATGTATAGATATCAAGATCTGTATACACAGAAAGGTCTGATGATTTCTTAATACCCTTAAAGCACAGCACACACCCTTTACCCTCCAGGGTTCTGCTTGCACAGAGACTGCTTTTAAAAAATGGAGAGTTGAGATTTAGGCTTCTGGTTAATGGTGTCAAGGTTTGTAATAATATTAGCTCACATTAGACAGTAGTGCTTTAGTAGGAGCATACTACTATTTCTTCACATCTGTAAAATAAGCAACGCAAGGACATCCATTCTTATTTCAGAGCCAAGATGCAGACAGATTAACTGCTTTACTTGGTCTAGAAAGCTACCAGGCTCTGTACTGAGAGGACTCCAGTGCTCTCTGCTCCTTCATCTTCAGAACTCTCACCTGAGGCACCACTTCCTTTGGGGAACCTTTCATGATCTCTTAACTTTTATCTACCACTTTTTTTTGTGGGAGAATACAAGGACTGTTTTCATGTTCATCTTTTTTTATTCCTCAGCACCTATGATGGTTCTTAATAAATACTTGTTGATTGGTTAATGTCTAACAGTAAATGCTTATTTGTCATTTTTCTGAAAGATTAATAAAAAATCCCCCAAAATCTATTTAACATATGAATGAACATGTTCTTTCCTGAATGATTTCTCAATTTAAACTCAATTTAAACCTTTAACATGGGTGTTTTTCTCATCATTTATAAAGCATCCATCCTCATGATATGTACAGTTTATGGCTAACATTAAATATGATTTTGTTTTGTGTATAGAAACATATAAATTATTTTTGCTAGTGACTAAAATGTAAAGCTGAAGTTCTTGATTTTGGTTCCCACAAGAATAAGTCAACAGTCTTATACAGATGATGTCCTGATGGATTATCAAGGGCCAGGCCCAGGGACAGTTTAGCAGAAGTTAATAACGATTACTGAAAAATAAGTTCATAATACATGCTTTGAGTAAGTAAGATCATCCCTCTAAAGGAGAACACATTTTGTTTTGCTTAGGAATAGCGATCCTCAAGTTGATTAAATTAATCTTAAATGTTTCTTCTAAATATTTGTTCTCTTTCAATTTAATCAGCAGACTTTGATGACTTTCTCAGCAGAGACTCAGACTTTGATGATTTTTTTGGGGGTAGGGGCATGATGTAGATAAATTTATCTACCATGTCTTAACATAAGATAGAATAATAATTTTTTTCTACATAGCTTCTACCTTGAGATTTTGCTAGATTCTCCTAACTTCTCGTAACTCAATTTTCAGTTGCCTTGTACCTATGTTTAGTTCACCTGTTATTTACATAACAGTATCATTTTGGGTCTTGAATTCTTCAGTAGCTCAAATTTAAGGACCTTTTAGAATCTGGATTTTTTTTTTAAACTTGGAAATTTTGTATTACCTGGTTTTAAGAAGAAATGGGCTCTAAATACATTTTGTCATCTAATATTTATTGAGCGGACAAAAACATGAAATATTTTAAAAAGGTCTAAATTGAAATATTTTCCCATAGTATACTATTAGAATAGCATGAATAAACTAGTAAAGTTTACTAAGGTAGTCTTATCTAGAATTTACATTTACCTTTTATACATGGAGTAATTATTTAAGATATCAATGTTAAATTTAAAGTTTAAGATATCAATGTTAAATTGTATACAATACACTTTAAATACTTGTAATGTAAAATTGTGTGTTCATGTATGTACATACAGGGAATTAATCATAATTTTCTTGATATTAGGATCTTGATAATTGTATAATATTTTTAAAGAACAAAATCTTTTCTGAGTAAAAAAGTGTAATTGTCATCTAGATAGTCAAGGAAAAAAATTGGAAATTTGTCTTTATCCCAGTACAGTTAGACTTAAACTTTCAAGGCATCATTTTTAGTTGTTAAATAGAGTTATGAGGGAAAAATAGGTTATATTGTACTCTTTTTTTTTTTTTGGAGGGCAATGGGGGTTAAGTGACTTGCCCAAGGTCACAAAGCTAGTAAGTGTGTCAAGTGTCTGAGACTGAATTTGAAATCAGAGCTGGTGCTCTCTTCACTGTGCCACCTAGCTGCCCCAAATAAGTTATATTGTATACCCTCAACTTAGATTATATATTATATGAAAAACATCTGGCCAGGAATGTATTTTACTAGTAGTATACAAAAACGTAATGATGATATTTAGAACTTGAACACCAAGAGTTAGCCGCTGCTAACTCTTCTCCCTTTGTGTTACATTACTTCACATGGGGCCTTAGTGAAAATTTAACCCCCTTGTTGTGTGTTAACACCTTGATCTTTAAAAAATAGTGTAAACAGAAAAAGGCAGTTGAGCTTCAGAGACCTTAACAAGGAAACCTGGAGGGAAGAGAAGTGGTGTGAGCACAAATGATCACAGTCCCCCTGTAAACAGCTTGCATTTAGGAATAGCCACAGATGTTATTCCATCACTTTGAACTATGTATCACAGAAATGTAGTAGGGGAGTATCTTAAAATAGGCAGGGGGTGGTGGCTAGAGACTGTTGACTACTATAGATGGTGAAGCTGTCTCACTGTTAGAGTGAAAGAAGCCAGAAGTGCATGCTGCTAAGGGCGCTGATTGCTCAAGGTCAGCATGTCCTCAAGTCAGCTGCTGTACTTATGAATGTGGCTGCTGTCAGGAACATGTAGGGCTTTTGCATACATAAAAAGGCATAGCAAGTAGCTGCCGTGTGTGTGAGGTGGAATTCAGGTCATGAATTTCTTTTTTCAAACACTAAACATTGGCGGTAATGTTCTGGGTCTTTGCAGCACCTAATTCCCGTTTACTCCTGTTCATTTAAAAGTAGAGACACAGAAATAATAAAACACAATACCACTTTTTGGGTTTTTTTTTTTTTTTTTGCTATCCTGATTTTCTCTAAGAACTTTTGGGTTTTCTTAATGTAACTTTTGAGTTATCCTTACTTTTAACTTCAGTGTAAATAATTCATGAATTTTATCTACTATACCATAAATAGTTTAATTTATATTCTCAACAGTTTTTCTCATGTTATTTTTAATTCTTATTTGAGACTCCTAGGTGGTGCAGGGAGGTGTACTCTTAGTTAGGAAGACCCCAGTTCAAATCCTGCCTCAGATACTAGCTGTGTGACCATAGGCAATTCACTTAACTTCTGTCTGCCTCAGTTTCCTCATCTGTAAAATGGAGATAAATAATATCTACCTCTCAGAGTGCTTATGAGGGTAGAATATGATAACATTTGTAAAGTGCTTTCCAGATCTTAAAACACTGTATGCATTCTAGCTAGCTATTTACACATACATTTTGCAGAAAAAGGAAGATTATTGTGTTGGGCAGCCTAGTAGAGAACCCTTTACCCTTTAGCAGGCTGTATTAAACGCTAAATTGGCAATTACAACATCAAAAAAACATGTAACAGAATTTAAATACATATAAAACATAGTTGCAGAATCACTTATTTATAAACATTGTAGTAGATTAACATTTTGTAATGCTTTACATGTTCAGTTTTATATTTTTCACAGCATTTTCACTTACATTATCTCTTTTATTTTTATTTTTTAAGTAATTTATTTTTAGTTTTCAGCATTCAGTTCCATAAGATTTTGAGTTCTAAATTTCCCCCTTTCCCTTTCTCCTTCGCCTACATGGCGTGCAGTCTGATATAGGCTCTACATATACATTCATATTAAACATATTTTCACGTTAGTCATGTTAAAGAAGAATTAGAACCAATAGGAGGAACCAGGAGAATCAAGAAAAAGAAAAGACAATTAAAAAAAAGAATAAATAATCTGCTTCAACCTGCATTTAGACTCCATAGCTCTTTCTCTGGATATGGATGGTATTTTCCATCATGAGTCTTTTGGAGGTGTTTTAGATACTTGTCTTGCTGAGAAGAGCTAAGTCTGTCAAAGTTAGTCATCATGCACTATGGCTGTTACTGTGTACATTGTACTGGTTCTGCTCACTTCTTTCAGCATCAGTTCATGGAAGTTTTTCCAGGTTTTTCTGAAGTCTGCCAGATCTTCATTTCTTATAACACAGTAGTGTTCCATTACATTCATGTACTACAACTGGTTAAGCCATTCCCCAATTGATGAACATCCCCTCAATTTCCAGTTCTTGGTCACCACAAAAAGAGCTGCTATCAATATTTTTGTACACATGGGTCCTTTTCCCATTCTCATGATCTCTTTGGGATACAGCCCTAGAAGTGGTGTGCATGCTTTGTCTCTTCTGATAGATGGAGCCTGATAGGTAGTGGATAGAATGGCAGATTGAGAGTGATAAAAACCAGGGTTCAAATCCTCACTCTGAAATTTAGTAACTGTTTCCCTGAGGCAAGTCACATACCCTGAGCATTTCTTGTTAAGTCATAGGCAGGTTGTGTGTTGGTGAAGGGAGCTGCCACGATGAGTCTTGCACATGCTGAGAAAATCACAGAGCTGCGCAGTATTGAGGTTTTCTTATTTGATCCTCACATTGTTCTTTATGGGAAAGGCAGGATTGATAGTCTGACAGTTGAGAATCCTGAGCATCAACTGTTTAAATGATTCCTCCAGGGTCATCTGGAGGCCACACCCAGATCCCAGCTCTCTTACTCCTAAATTTGGAGCCCTTTTCTAGTTTGAAACAAGCCTTGTTTTGTGACTACAGACTCAGAGAACTGCTGTTCCTATAGCCTTGTAAATCAAAATTTGTTTATGACTTTTCAAGCAAACTATTTTCTCTGATCCAATTATCCTTTTTTCTCTATAGTACAAGCAAGTTGTTAGCCAATTTGCTGATTTTTCTTAGAAAAAATTTTTCCTGCTTATGATGGCGTTCTCCCATTTATATTCATTCAGCATATAATTTTCTATATTTATAATGTATATTTTTGTATATTTAATCTACATTATATATAACATTATCCGTGTTAGGCACAAGGGAAAAACAGTTGAAAAAGAATAAAAATTGGATTTGATATGTAATTATATGGATGAAAAGGAAGGAAAAGCTTACTTTTAAAATTTCAAATGAAATGATGTTTCATGCTGAAAATATTATTTCAGGAATAGTTATCAACGTACTTCTTTTAGTGTTAAGTATCTGAAGTGTTAACCCTTCAAAAGAAAATAATATAGTGAAAAAAATTAAATCTGCTTTAGAATGATTTTTTACATATGTGTTCAGTTCACATTATAGCAACTTTAAAACAACACTAAATATAGTTTTTGTTCTTGTTAGTTATACAGTTGCCTTATTTTGGCATTCTCTTCAATCCCTTTCTCTTCTTTCCCAGTTAATTATTTTAGTTATCTAAATATAATTTAGATTGATCATTGACAATCTCTAAAAGTTGGTATTTGCATTGTACGTTTAAATGAAAAGGAGAGCAGATTATAAATGGGTAGGTGGGGGAGAGGAGGAATATTATCCTAACACTGTGAAAAATTCCAGTCCTGATTCTTTTTTTCTCTTAAAGTTTAAAAAGGTGTATGTATAATTGTAAAAATCCAGATATCTACTTTACATTGTATCAATGTACATTTATTTTTAAACAAAAAGAATATTAAAGAATATTAGTGAAAAGTTTAAGCTTTCTGACTCCTTTGGTAGTATCTTGTAGGTGTTCCCTATTCAGTAGGTCTTTATTTAATGGCAGAGGATTGGGAACTTAATCATCATTCGTTCTTTTAGTTCTCTTACGCTTTCATGATCCCTTTTGATATTTTTCCAATTTTTTAATTAGCTTCCATGACCAGTTTCCTGGAGTTGCTGAATTTGTTTGCTTTAAACATCTTTCAAACACTTTAATATACAGTAATCCCTTTATTGCACACCAGAAGCATATTAACAGTAGCTTTTGTGAAAAAGCTTTCCAACTTCTAGAACTAATTTTAGATCATCTCAAGATATATTTTTGTTTGTCTTTAACCAAGATGAAACCTATAAGTTAGATGCAGTGGTAGGAGACTTCGTTTTTCTATTGAGTTATATTTTTAAAAAATTGATTTAAAAATTGCTTTCATTTCTAGGTATATTGATAGAGAAACAATTAGGTAACAAAAGCACTATATATTATTGGAAAAACAGACATATTAGAATAGCAAAAGTATTTTCTACACTTGTTTCTTTTTCATATTACTTCTTTGTCCTACTCCATGAACATTTCTCTTGATTGTGTAGTTTGCCTTTCAGAAAGAAATTGAAAGGTTTTGTAGACTGAAATCTCACATTGAATTAATAATTTGAGGGTTGTTAAATCATGTTTGAGGGAATTGGAATCATATACCTTTTAGAATTGGACCAGTATGTAAGTCATAGGTAAATAAATCACTAGCTAATGTCCTTCAATTTGTAAATTAGTATGTCTTGCTTATGATGATATACTATGGTTCTTAACATGCAGATTCCTGTTTATATAACCATTGTGTTTATGTGGGGCAGCTAGGATATTAAAATAGTATTTATTAAATCCAACAAAATATTAAGTTGTGTTTATATTGATCCTCTTTATTGCCAAAGGTAATTGTTGGCTTTTAAGAAGTTTTTCCCAGTATGTTAAGAGCTCCTAGGGAAAATCATTAACTTGGGAACTAAATGTTGTGTAAGTCACTTGTCTAAAGTCACAGAAAATTAGTAGTAAGTTGGCATATAACATTGTAGAGTACAGGTTATCTGACAGAAGTTTTGACTTGTTGATCAAGGATGGCTATTTAATTAGGACAGGGCAGGCACATTTTCAAATACTAAAGTCATGCCATTTAACAACACTGGCTTGTGGATTCATGCTGTGAGCCCTTAATACAGGTGTGGAATAGGATGGTATTCTTTTAATACTTAAGTGATTAAATCCACTTTGGTGAAATCCAAAGAATAATTTGTTGCAGCCCTTTTCAGCTTAAAATTTTGTGATTCAATATACTTAGTGACTTTTTACTTTCAAGGCCTCTTTTGCCATTTGAGTTAGTTTATTTTTTTAAAGGTGTTATTTTTTTCTTCAGTCAGGCTGTTGGTTTGCCTTTCTTGATTTTCTTGCATCATTCTCATTTCTCTTCTCAACTTTTCTTACCCTTTTCTTACTTGGTTTTCAAAATCCTTCTTGAGCTCCTCCATGGACTGTAACCAGTTCATATTTTTTTTGGAAGCTTTTGATGCAGGAATTCTGACTTTGTTGTCTTCATTCCATTCCCTGCTTTGATCCTTTTTGTCCCCAAAAAAGGAATCTATGGTAGGATTGCATTTCCTGTGCTTGCTCATGTTGCCAGTCAGTTACTTCACTTTTGAACTCTTTGCCACAGTAGAACTCTGCTTTCAGAATGGAGAGAGGACTGCGATCCAGATCCAATTAGGTTAAAGCAACAGAGATCTCCCTCTGAATGGTTTCGTGGTCCCCCTACAATCTGCAGGCCAGGAGCTCCTGAGGCAACCACACAGTGCTGCACTTCTGCTGCTTCTCACCCCGGGGGACAGGAGCTGGACCACACTCTTTTGTCCACTCCTGTTCCAACAGTGTTCCACACTGACCTTCTACTTTATTTTTGGCATTTATGGGTTGAGAAGTCTGGAAACTGCCATAGCTGATTTTTTGCTTTTCTAATTTTTGGATAAACAGAGCTAAAGGATTGTGGTATTTGTAATATCAGAAGTATGTATTCTGTTCAAATTTAGCTGCTCTTTTAGGTTCAGTTTATACTTTTTCTTCTTAGTATTTAACATCCACTTCAGTGACCCTTCTTTTGCCCCCTCAGAGCCTTCTCCCACCCCCAATTTTATATAAAGATAAAGCAATGTAGTTGATTTAAAGAGCACTTAAACTATTTTATAGATAACTTTTGTCTTTACCTCATTTTTAGAAAAAAAAATGAGAGCCTTCTTAGTAACATTATAGAAAAGTTAATATGACTCAGTTGAATTTAAGAGTATTACTAGAAAGAAGAAGCCTAAATTCAAATCTAATTCTACCACTGAGTCATTGTTTATAACTTTGAACAGGTTACTTAACCTCCCCATTACTAGGTTTACTCATTGGTTAAAAACAAATAATAGTTCTCACTCATCTTTGCTGAATGAATGATGTTAAACGTATAAGACCACATAATATCTAAATGCCGACTAATGATGGAGTGAAAAATGTTTTTAAAGGCTTACTAACATAATGATTTTGTGGTAATTGTGTAGTCTGTCCCTATAAAGTATGCTGCAAATGCAAGCCATTTTTTTAGTCAGCTTCAGATTATGAGTCCAGAATTGCTTATGCTTATTAAATAGCTATTCATTTGCGGAGGAGGAAACCTTAACATTTTTTCATTGATTAATGTTCATAAAAATTCTTTTAGTGAATATTTAAAACCATGTTTAATTTTTTAATCTTTATGTTTGCCCTTCTATAAAAGTAACCTTTGCCCATGCTCAAGTAAGAAATTCCGATATGATAGTAAAATTTCATGTTTATGCTAAGGAGGGAGTTCCAGCACTTATGTTCCTATGTGTTTTTGACTCTTCAGCATTTTAATTGAGAGTGGAATTCAGTTCCCAGGATGCTATTAGTTGGAGTAAGTCTTAGTGTGGAATAGTGCCAATTCAGTGGCCAGTAAATAATTTAGGTATCAGCTGGTATAACAAGATTGTATTACTTAAGAGAGAGAATATAATATGTGCTCAACTTTTGTGATTAAAGAGAATGTAATGTTAAGAATTAATAAATTGAAAGGAAAATTGTAGTTTTTTTCTTGACTGTGGTAAGCATATTTTATTTTACAAAATAATCACATGTGAGTATCCTCTGTCTCATGTTATTTCAGAATCCTTTCACTTAGGTATTAAAAGAAGATACGGACACAACACAGGTATTTTTCTCTGTAAATTCTTCTGAGATAAATTTATTGTAGAAGAAAATCTTGAGTGACAGAAAAATGGATACTCAAAATATATGTTATATGGTGTGTGTGAGTGTGCATGCGTGCACACTTACACAGATAGTGGTAGAACCAGATGACTTATCCATACTGGCTCAGTTAATTACAGGAACCAAAACTAGAGCTCGGGTCTCTCATAGAAAGATAAGTAGACGCAGTTTACATAGAGTGAAAAAGGTTATAGGTTGGTTAAAATTGTTTTGGTTATATTCACTTAGAATCATATAGACCAAGTCCATTTGGTATTTTTAAAGCTCATCTTTGATATAGTTTGTTATAACACACAAGCAGATCCCTCACAAAATACTTTCACCAAAAATAGTTAAGAAAAATCACCTAGTATGGTGATTGTAACTGATAGCAGTTGTCATTTTTTACTTTGGAGTTTATTTTAAAATAGAATTCATAGCCATATCTTTTAGTGTTGGTAACAATCTTGTCCACTGCATATGACCTGGTGATGAATTCATTCTTTGAATTTGTATCACTGTAGTATTAACATAGGGCCTGGAAAGTAGTAGTCACTTAATACTTGGATATTAATTATTTCAAAGTCTGAACGTGACAAAAATTTGTCAGGATTAAAAGCTGCTTTTCAAAAAGATATCTGGCTTTTAAAGTAAGACAGGTTGGAGTGCTTCTTTAAGCTACTTTAAAAAATATTACAATATGATGCTGCTTAGGCTGTTTGATATGTTCCTATTCCTGAATATCTACTCATTTTTGTGTATGTTTTATTCATTATAAATCAGAGACCTATTGAAAGATGAGTGGTAATAGTGTGGGCATCATTTGGCATAGCTAGATAGGTCTTTGGATATCACTCCCTCGTATAGTGCCTTATACCTGGAGAGAATTGCAAAGATCAATGAAATGATTTAAATGCTATATTTTGGAATGATGAGAATGTTTTGTGCCTATTATGTAATCAGAAACATTTATTTGTTTGTAACATGGTTCTCATAACATTAACTCCAAATATCTTAATGAGGAGGAAAAAACAATCTCTTCTCTTGTCTCATTGGTCTCCAAACTAGACTTGTAGTAGGACGCTTTGTGATTGAAGTACTATTTAAACATTCTCTTGACTTTTCTCCAAAATGTTCTGAGTATTTTCTGTCTCCTATTCTGTTCTGTTGTTTTACTTAGGAAAGACTAAAATGTAATTGTGTGGACAATTGGTCTAGTATAGCTAAGTGTAGCATTGGTTTTAAACAAGTTTTTGTACTTTTCTGCAGACTGGGTTACATCCCTGTTGCTAGAGAAAAAGAATGTTGTTAGCAGTTATTTTTGTGGTAAGTATATTCATGAATTCCTTTGGCCCCAAACTTCATTATATATGCTGGCTAACTTTTTGGTCCTTCTGAAAGTATGGAGGACTGATCTCTGGACCTGTACTCAGATATGGCCTTTCCTAAGGTCTAACAGAGCTTGTGTGACCACAGCTAGAACCTGGGGAGCTCAGATTTATACCCACAGCATGAAGAGGAATTGGAGTAGAATTTTTGTGGATATCTACTTAACATCAGTAAAAAGATTTCCCATACTGGTGACATCTCAGCTCTTTTAAAAAAGCACTGGGGAAGTGTGCTTAACTCTGAGTTAGCATGTTACTATGATTTTCAGTGTGATGTGGTTTGTATCTGAGGAATTTTGTAAGATAAAAACCAAAGAAACTACAGCAGCATGTCCTTTACAAATGCTGATTAGAACAAAGTTGAAGTTAGCGTTAGTAATTTTGTAAAAATTAACCTAACCAGATAGCAAGATAAGATTTTGCTTTAATATACTCAGCTTTAAGAACATGTAGGAAGAAAATAGCCATCAAGAGACCTAGCATTGGAATAGTTTGGTGAAGTGTTATGTGGTGTGTGTGCTAGATAGAATCAAGAAGTTTATTTTTTATTTAAATGACTTTGTATTATGGTATAACCCTTGCGAAGGAAACATTTCTGGATTCCTAATAGGTTTTGATTGTGTAATGTGTTCTGATAGCTGCTTAGAACTTGCAGTTACAGTAAAGGATCTTTATTAGCTCATGAAATCCCAGTATGGAAGCTCCCTTTTCCAATGGAGGTAGATCCCAACTGTTCTGTTGCTTTGTAGATTATCCTGTGGAGTTGTCTGAGGCACATGAAAATTAAGTTACTTCTTCTCAGGGTCACACAGCTAGTGGATATGAGAGGCTGATCGAATACACAGCACAATGCTAACTCATATGGTCTTCAAGAAGCATTAGTAATTTTCAAGTCAGTTATTTGATAGACAGCTAGCTCTTCATTTTAGAGTCATTTAAATCATAGATTTTTAGAATTGGAAGGTATTTTTAAAATTTGGTTTCTTTATTTCAGTTTATTGGTGAGGAAAACTGTCTTTTCTCCCTGGCCCCAAGGACTAGAGTTCCCTTTTCTCTTAGAGGCAGCTGTAGTGGGGACATTTGTGATGTAGCAGGTTTCTAAACATAATATTGTAGTAGCATGTGCTCTCAGCCGTACAGGCCTAAGACAAAACTGGAGATGTTACGCCTATTCCAGGAATTATAGAAATATGTGATCCATTATGGAAAACCACAGATCATTCCTAATTTATTATATATAATCTCTTGTAATTTATAGCATTTTGGGTTCTTAATCTTAAAATCAACAGAGCAGTTATCTCTACTTCTTCCATAAATCAAACTTCTCTGTCTTTTCTCACAGTAACTTGTTTTTCCTTTGAACTTCGTAAGACTTATACTATTCCATTCATGTAATATTGAATTATAAAAGGTGATAGCATGTTGCAAAGTTGGAAATACTTTACACGTATTTACAATACATTTTTCGGTATTTGTTTTATGATCATTATATATTTATTAAGTTGCCCATTTTGTACTAGGCATTATTGACAACACAGATAATAATCCTTGGTATTAAGGATATAAAGTACATAAAATGTAGTATGAAGTTGTGGAGCTAAAAATGAATACAAAAAGCAGTATGTGGTTAAGACCATAACAGTGTAGCACATGGCTACGAGAGTTCAAAAGAAGCAAACATCACT
>CM053601.1:168021930-168055601 GCA_028646575.1 Pseudocheirus occidentalis | reverse complement strand
TGCAGTATGTATTTTTAACAGCAGAGATGAATCAGTTTGAAAAAAAGTGGAAATCAAGTGCTTGAATAAGTGAACACCTCTTTTCTAACAAATCGCATTTGTCAATGGTATGAAGAGCTTGTGTGCAGAGCACTTAACTGTGGTGGTTATTAATCCCATCAAATTGAATTTAGTTAGTATTTTTAAAATGCTTTAATTTTTTTCATTGTAGTTCTTATGAGCATAAGTTCTTATGAAGATTTTTTTTCTTTCGTAGGTATTCCTACAAACCCTACTAAAGCTGGCAGTTATTCCTTAAGGGTAGATAATGCAGTTCCACTGGTAACTCAGGCCCCAGCCATTCAGCCATTACAGATCCGGCCGGGTGTTCTTTCTCAGGTTGGTCAGTTTAGCATTTTAAACTTCTTTTCTTTTCTTATGAATCTCCATCCACTAGACTAGCCTTATGACTGAAAACTTATGGAAACTACTGTTTATGGTGATTAAATACTTTTGTAAATGATTGGATTTTGACATGGTTTCTAGTTTTTTTCTTAAGTTTGTGTAAAGGATTACTCGTTGCTTCATGAGTGGTTATTTATTCAGCAGACTTGGTCTAATCGAACTCAGCAGATCCTGGTACCCCCCTGGCAGCAAGTAACACCTGTAGGCCCTTCTACTGTAGCACTGACTTCTGAGACTGTGGCAGGTCCACAAAGGCTTGGAGACTGGGGGTAAGCTAAAAAGGAGAGATTTTTAAAAAACTTTCAACTTTGATTTTCCTTTAGAAATTATTTAATTTTTCTAAAATTTTTCCCCAGGAAAATGATTTCACACAGCAATCATTATAACTCAGTGATCCCTCAACCTCTTTTAGCCAATCAGATAACTCTTTCGGCCCCTCAGCCAATCAGTGTGGGCATTGCACATGTTGTCTGGCCTCAGCCTACTTCTACAAAGAAAAATAAACTCTGTCAGAACAGGTTGGTATTTAGTGTTGTTGGGTAGGTGGTTTAATCATTTGGGGAATACATTTTGCATGTGCACAAAAGGACCACTTGTGTTGTATTAGAAATAATCTCATCTGTTTAAAAACAAACACTAAGCTAGCTCCCTTCTTAATTCCTCAGAGGTATTTTGGTAAAACTAATGGAATGGGAGCCAGGAAGAGAGGAAATCAATGCTTTCACTTGGTAAGATTGCTTTTATTGTACTTTTGATTTGTTATTTGCCTATGACATTAGTAACTTAGAGCATTAAAATATATCTACAGAAATGGCCTTTTGATTTGGGCATGAGTATATTTTACCATGTTAATGGTAATTATGTTAATAATTATTATATTTTATATTTGTGCGAAGACTTAAGCTCAGTATGTGAATGTATACCATATGCATGATCCTATATTTTGTTTATTGAGATATCTTACAATGTCTATTAAATGAGGCTCTGTAGAAATGAATAATGATTAATTTTTTTATAGGAGTAATTCTTTGCAGAATACCAATATCCCCAACTCAGCATTTATTTCTCCAAAGATAATAAATATGAAAGCAGTTGAGCGAGTTAGTTGCACAGAAACACAGGACAATCATAACTTAGAAGACGAAAGAAATGGTTGCAAAGCATCCCTGACAGAGGACCCTGATTCGTCAACTTCCGATAAGCAGCGGGAGGCTATCCTCATCACGGACACCCCAAGTCCTGTAGTGAGTGTGATCACTATTAGTAGTGACACTGATGAGGAAGATGCAGCACAAAGTCATTCGGTTAGAAAGTAAGTGTCCTAAAGGAGTATTATTACTGTTGCTCTTCACGATATTCCTTAAGGAGAATGGTGCCCTCTGTGGTGTGGGGAAAGCTAATCGTTTTGTTTCAGTGATATTCCTTGTCTGTCAGGATCTTTGAGGCAGATGCAGAAAAACTGTTACTTGTGGACCTCTGACTCTGCTCATCCTCCCCAAATTCAGATATCATTGTTTTAGAGCTAATGAAAAAGTTAATTGTAAAATTAGTCTGTTCCCTTGAACTTTCTTTAATGAAGGTCTGGACTTGTGATTTTGTTGATGAAGGGACATCCTAATGAGCTACTACTTCTGTCAATGCCTATCAACAGCTTTGCTGTAATTTATAGTTAGGGGGTTTCCTGGGGCACTTTGAGGGTGAGTGACTTGCCCAGGGTCACACAGCCAGCAGGATTTGAACCCAGTTCTTTGTGACTGAGGCAGTTCTCTGTCCACTATATCATAATGCTTCTCTGCTGTTCTAATAATGTTAGAAATTCTTCACAGGGAAGGATTGGGTCCTATAAAATGGAAAGACAGTAGAAAGCATTTAATAGGATAAATGCAGCAGTTTCTAGGTCCTTCAGAGATGACTTTCCTTGGGTGACTGTCTATGTTTTCAACTGTATAATGGGAATAAAGAGTCTTTACTTTCAGTCTCTTTGACCTATGTTCTCTCCTCTGTTTCAGCTGTAAAGGTAGTTTAGATTGTGAAGCTTGTCAGAGCACTTTAAATATTGATCGCATGTGCTCTTTAAGCAGCCCTGATAGCACCTTAAGCACCAGTTCCTCTGACCAGTCCAGCCCATCTCCTGGCAAGAGACCGAACAGGTAAAGAAAACTCAGCCAAAGGACTGCACCTGGGTCACGCCCTTTAAAAATAAATTGTAGTAAAAATCCTGAGACTTGGGTAGTGCAAGGAATGCTGGGTCTGTGAATGAGCCCTCGTGGTGGACCATGGGTGGGAAAGGATTCTACAGCAAGCTAGCTTTCTGTTACTGTACTGACAGCTTCTCTCAAATAAACTGGATTAGACAGCATTTTTAAAAAAAATCTACTCAGTGCTGGGAATTTTCTAAATTGTTTTGGAAGAGTGAGAAATAAAGTTCTGTTCAATGCCACATAATTTTTGAAAGCATGGGGAAGCCCAATTAGCAAGTTTTATTTCATATGCCACTTTTACTGTAAGGATAAAATATATGTCAAACTATGTATGATAAAACTGAAAAAGAAGTACTTTCTTTGTAAGCTAACGATACTCATTATTACCCCATTGTCTCATGCGAAAGGCTTTGAATTGCTTTATTTCCTAGCTTTGGTGATTGATTGGCATTGCTTTGTGAATATCTTTTGCTCAGGCCTCTTGAACAAATGTATATTTTTAAGGCTTCATTCATTCGACAAATACCACATACCCTAGATAGCATCAGTGAGCCTCTCCTTACCGTTGTAACTAGCTAACTCTGAAAACCGTTCAGAAACTTGAGTAAAATAAATTGACCTCAGCTCGAAACAACAAATGAATTTTTTTAGTGGCAGCTGAACTTTAGATTCAAATTTCAGCTTTATTTTAATGTATTTGTTGTTTTTTCTCAATACCTAATTAGCAGATATATTTATTAAGTGCATACCTACTCTATGTACAAAGTACTGTTAGTTGTCACAGTTACAGAGATGTATCAAGGGTTCCTCACTTTAAACTAGATTATAATCTATATAGGGACTTAAGGAGTATACATATAAAGTTATATGTACTGCCCTGTGTGAGGTACTATAGTAATTGGTAATATAGTGGTGTAACATAATAATCGGTACATCCAGTGAGTGCTATAGGAGTTCAGAAGAGGGAGAAACCATCACGGCCAGCCAAAACAGTATCTGTGGATGTGATTATTTAGTTATAGCTGATTCTTAAAAAAAAAAAATCCATTCTAATTTTAACTCAATAGTTAGCTGTCTTCCCATAATAAGGCATAGCTTACATAGCTCGTGAAACCTTTGGGATACTATGGAAAGACAAAGAATTGAGGAAGGTAATCTTTTTAAGAGAATTAGACATTCAGTTGGTTCAACTGTTTGATAAGGGTCTGCTATCGAAATAATGTAAAGAAATTGACTACATGATAAGCATAAAAATCTGTATCATATTCTGAATAACCTGTTTGGGATTCAGTGTTCTAATGGGTACCTAGATTTCATATAGGCTATATTTATTACTAATTTTAGAGAAAATATTTTTATAAAAATGCCTTTTGTTTTAGTATGTCAGATGATGAGCAGGAGAGTGGCTGTGATACCGTGGATGGCTCACCAACCTCAGACTCTTCAGGACATGACAGTCCCTTTGTAGAGAGCAGCTTTGTAGAAGACTCCCCTCAGATTACAGAGTCGGTAGCAGCTGTTGACACAGAAACCAAGCCAGCTGTCTGCACTGTGGTGGTGCCTCCAGTGAGACTAGAAAATAGACTTGATTCAGATGAGCATATGGCCAATACAGGTAAATTAGGCTCTTTTCTCTCCCTGACCCTTCTCCTTGTCCTTTTTGAAGGGACTAAAATTTTTCTTTCTGAAAGAAGCATCTTGTTGCTGATGTAATTTTCTTTCTGCTGGTTTCCTATGCCATTGTAAGGTCTGGAAAATTATGCCCATAAAAACTTTTCTCTTAATTTTAAGATTTTGGGTAACTATATAGAATACCAAGAAATCTAAAGGCCATTCAGATTTTTCTTAGAGAAGGAAATGTTACAACTCTGCAATATCTTCTTGATCGCTAGATTCCGTATGTCAGCCATTAGGAAAAGGTCGCTCTGCTCCTGGAAGATTAAACCAGCCTTCTGCTATGAGTAACCGTCAGCAGAAACAACATTTGAATCTCAGTCAGGTGAGTTTATTCATGAACTCTTTGTTGTTACGGGGTTTCTCATTCATAAACTATGTCTCACTTTGTAAGAAGACCCTCAAAATTTGTGGTGCATTGATCATTTTTTTTCTCACCTTTTTCCTTATTTTAACTAAGATAGGCACAGTGGTTGGAAGATGAAATCAAGAATCCTTAGATTGTGAATATTTATATAAAAAGTTATGATCTTTAGATTGTCAGATTATTTTATTCTCTCACTTTTTATTTTAAGCACTTTGGTCTCAATATTCTGATTCACTTAGTATAGGTTGCATTATTGGTAGTTAGATCATTCTTCTGGTGCTTAATTACTATGTTTAACCTGTCTTCATGTTTAAGCATTTAAAAAAATAATACAATTATGTATAATCCAGGGTTTTTTTTTTCTTTGTGGTTTGATGGAAGGACCACTGGCTTTGGAGTGTGAGCTCCTAGGAAAGAAACCCAGCTCTTCTTACTACTTCTCTGACTTTGTTCACACTTGACAATTATGCCATCTACAGGTGTTAAGCACCTACTATCTGCCAGGAATTTTGCTGGGCAGTGAGGATATAAGACAAAGAATGAAACAGTCTGTATTGTCAGTGAGCTCCCAGATAAGACAAGAAGTATACATAAAAACTACATTCCCATAACCCAAGTATAAAATGAATAAATATAAATATATACGGAATAGCTAAAGACAAAGTAATGTGGGAGGGAGTGAAGGAACGACTGGGAGGATCAGGAAGGGCCCATGTAAAAGATGATGCCTGAGCTGTCAGGGAGGAAGAGAGGAGCTCTGTGATGTGGAGGTCAGAAGGAGGGTCCTTCCAGCCATAGAGGGTCAGCCCATACAAAGGCTTTTAAGATGAGACCTGGGGTGAGAAACAGATGATCACAGAGTTAGAGGAAGGAGTGTTTAACAAGTTGAGAGCAGTTGGGTCCATGTTGTGGAGCCACGGGCACTTGTACAGTAGGGAAGTGATGACATGATTGGATCTGTGCTTAAGGAAAATTACTTTGGTGGCAGTATGGAGCATAGACTGGAGTGGAGAAAGACTTGAGATAAGGATACCAAGGAGGCCACCGTTTTAATTTAGGCCTTGAAATAGTGGGGGCCAAAAGTAAAATGGTATCTGTGTGAGTCGGGGGAAAGAAGCTGGATGTAAGGGTGGATATAGATAGGGTGAATGAGAGTGTGGAGTCCAGGATAATTACCAGCTTTCTGGAGCTGAGGGTCTAGGACAGAAACTTAGGGAATATTTGTAGCTATGGATAATGAGCCAGCCCAGGTGGAGGAGAGTGGTCAGAGAGATAGGAGGGAAACCAGAAAAGAGGAGTGTATCTACAGACCCAGACAGGGGTAATGTTCAGGGGGAGGCATTGGTCCACAGTTTCAAATGCAACAGTTACATTCAGAACAACTGGGACTAAGAAAAGATCAGGAAGATCAGTAGTCATTTTGGAGAGAACTGTTTTGGTTGAGTGATGATGTGGTCAGAAGCCAGATTACAGAGTTTTGAGGAGTAAGGGGAAGCAGAAGGAAATAAGGGCAGGAGTTTGGCTGAGAAAGGGAGGAGAGGTTTAGGATGATGGCTTGAGGAGATGGTAGGATAGATACAGTTTTTTCTGAATTGAGGAGGATTGAGCATGTCTTAAATCAGGAGAATAGGAAACAGTTGTAATGAAGAAGCTTAAGATTTGAAGGAGTGAGCAGTGATTGAGGATGCAATCTTTTGGAGAAGACAAAAGGGGATGAGAGCCAGAGTACATATAAGGAGTTGGCCTTCACAAGGAATAAGACCACCTCTTTGTCACAGACTGGGGGAAAAGAGGAGAGAATGGGAGATGAGAAAAATGGGAAAGAAGTGAGTTCAAATCAAATGGTTCTGGTTCTTTTTAGTAAAGTATAAGGTGCAAGGCCCTCAGCCGAGAGGGGCAAGGCTAAAGAGATTTCAAATAGCTTCTTTGGAAAGTGAAATCAGGAATCAGGGAGGACGGGGAGGACTGTCTTGTCACATTAGGGATCAAGTTGAGATTGAGTAACAAGAATTTGTAATGCACCTAGCCTTTATATTTGTGAGACTTCCAGGCCTCAAAGTCCCCAGTTTTTTTCATTTTTATGAGAGAGAATGAGCTAGATCATCTCCCTAGGTCCCCTTAGAGCTCCAAATCCTATGTCCCTTCTTAATCAGTGATTAACATATGGATACTGAAATTCTTCTCCAGTGCCTCATCCTGGCTATGCCATCAGAGCACAGGCTCTTTCTTACCAGGCTCTAAAGTTTTACTTTGTAGACCTGGTAATGAACTATGTGCCTTGCATCCTAGGACTTGCAAGCCTAATTAACTTCAAAGATAATTAGCTCACAGGGTTAGCAACCAGGGAGTGAGTTTCATCTTTTGGTCCCTTCTGCTCGTAAGTAGTATCTTATTTAGGCAGAGGGAATGGTATCTATCCAGGCAGTACATGTGTTACTGAAGCATGAACTTATGTCCTAATTTTGCCGCATTTCTTCAGTTAATTTTATTCTTATGTACACCAATCAGTTATTTTTCTCCATGGACAGGTTCAGCACTTTGGATCTGGGCATCAAGAGTGGAACGGAAGCTACGGACATCGGCGACAGCAAGCTTACGTCCCAGCTGCTGTTAGCAGTCATCCCTTCGCGCTGTCACAGGGGAGCCCGAGCCACACAGTGGTGCGTGCCCCTCTGGCTGGGACTGCAGCCCGTGCAGGGCAGCCTGCTCTTCTCCCATACCCACCGGCTGCACCAGTCACCCATCTCTTGGCCTCTCCATGTACCTCGAGACCCATATTACAGCATCCAACCTACAGTATTTCTCATCCTAATGGCATAGTTCACCAAGTCCCAGTGGGAATAAATCCCCGTCTACTACCTTCCCCAACCATTCATCAGACTCAGTATAAACCAATCTTCCCACCACATTCTTACATTGCAGCATCACCTACTTACACTGGATTTCCGTTGAGTCCAACAAAACTTGGCCAATATCCATATATGTGAGAACTCAAATACAATATATTGAGAAAGTTCAGTGATGCAAATGTTGGATTAAAAACAAAAACATGGTATTTAATAAATATTAGCCATGGCACAAGAAAATTATTTTTTGAATCATGTAGACTTGGGTGCAATTTAAACAACTTTGAGCTTTAAAAAAAAACTCACTTTTAATGTGTTTTGCACATTTGGTATAACTTGTCTTTGGTCATGTTCTCTTATATAGTTACTTAGACAGGTGACTTTTGGGAGCCAAAGTCTGGTTTTGCTCCTATTATTTTTTATAAAATTGCCTTCTACTTAGTGCAAGACACGTCTACATTTGGGAAGCCATTCATTGTACAGATTTAGAGCAACAGATGCACATGTGTCAGACGTACAGTGTACAAGTAAACTGTTTGTGTTATTATCTCTGTCTTGGTATTTAAATGTTGGGTCACTTATCTAAAAAAGGCGAGCTATTGTTCTCACATTTGCATGTGTCTTGCATGGGCAAAATTTTGCCTAGACATTGCTCTTAAATGTTGTCCTAATAATCTCGGCTGCATTGTAAACCGTTCCCACACATAGTGCCTTAAATATTTGAGGTTGTCAATGTTACTGCATATATATAAATGTTGAGGACTGCAGCACTTAGAATACAGATCTGCTGGGGTTTTTTGGTAGAGTGATGTTTATCTTTGGTTTTGTGTGGTATAGTTTTTGGTAGTGGGTGTTTTTTCCTTATCAAGAGGGCAGCATGTTTTGCTATAGCCAAATTCTGCTGATTTTTTTTTTTAATGATCTAGCTTCAAGAAAAGCAAGCAATTAATTAGTAATGCTTATTGAAAGTTGATTCAGTTCCTTCTGAGTAGGTGATAAGTAAACTCTTACAACTCTGCATTTTGTAACACTTAGTGGAACCTGCAGTGCAGTCCAAGAGAGGCTCAGTCTGAGCGGATTTCCTGCAGCATGTGTAGGTGCAGGGAGCTGGATGTGGACTAGATAAGGAATGGAAGTGCAGAATGCTTGTCAATTCATGATGTGGTTTCGTCTTAGCTTGAGCAAACCGTGCAGTATTTAATAAATAGTAGCAGAACATTTACTATTGAAGCTTGAAAAGATGTGCGTCCTTTGTGTGAAAGCCTTTATCTATGCATGTGGTGTTTGTTCTGCCTGTTGTGGTGTGTGCTCATTGAATACATTCCGTCAGGGACAAGAAATTTTACGTGCTTTTTTCCCACAAAGTGTGTCTTGGGTTTCTTTTTCTTCTTTTGTGTATGTGTGTGTGTTTGTGTGTGTGATGGTGTGTGGTTGTTTAAAAGAAGTTGCTTTTGCAGCACCAAAGACTTAATCATCCATTTCCTATAAAAAGGTAGCTACTTTTTTGCATAGACCTCAAGTATATCGTAGTTTAGAGATGGGATTTAGGGAAAGATATTCAGATGAGGCTGTGTTTTAGCTTATGGGCAAGTAATAAATTGTATCATTTATCTTGAATGTATCATAGATAAGCTGCTATATAATGATTGCCACTTCAGATAGCTGTGAAATTAGATGATTAACTAGTTCTTATTTAGCTTTCTAATTTCTGTATAAGTCTGATTGAATGAAATAGAAGTGGGGATTTTGATTTATACTTTGCTTTCTTGTTTGGAGTGTCATTGTAACTACTGTATTGTAAATGATGGAAGATGATTGCCTATGTTATTTTGGGGTGTGTTACTTGCATCAGTATTTTATCAACATTAACTTTTGAACTCATCGCTGCATATAAATGGGATATATCAATGTAACTTAATTATTTTTATGTTTTCATACTGGCATTGCGTAGACACTTGAGAAGCTGTATCTTGCAGGCTTGACTTAACTTTCTTTTTCAGAAACAAAATCTGGAATACAGTCTTTAGAGCATTTACTGGAATAAACAGTGCAAACAAAGCATTTGAGCTTAAAATCCCCAAATGTTTTGAAATTAGAGCATTTCTTTAAATGAACGAATTTCATACCACTAGTACAGCTGTCTTACCGAATTGTCAGTAAGCTAATAAGGGATATATTTTTCTTTCTTTACTCCATTAACACAAGCAGTGTTTTATTTAATGACTAGGTAAAATAAATGTGCCTAAAATTGATTTTTAAACAAAAACAAACAACAGTATTAGATCATAAAATAATACCAGCAGTACATTTTTAGATACACTGAAAATGAAGGAGCTTAGTTTTTCCCACAAGTTTCAGTGTTTTTAGTAATCAACTCTATGCATTTTATACAAAGATAATTGTATATAAAATAAACATCAAAAAACGAGTAGCCTGAGAGGAATTTAAATATAATTTAGACATGTAAACAAGCATAAATTTATGGAGTCAAGAAAATATCTGAGTGAACTTGTCATATGCCTTCACAGTCTTACTTATATAATCTAGCAGATTGTTGATTTCTGTCACTTGGTCCTAGGAATCAGATTTTCTCAATGCAAAATCCATTGCTGGCAATGGTTGTGTTGGGGACACCAACAGTAACTGTTTTCTTTTTGTTTGGGGCCGTGCAACTTTCATTGGTCTGATGTATTTTATTTTCCTGTGTTTTAAATTGTAAGGCTGTGATGATGTTACATTGACAAGTGAACTCAAAACCTTAATGTTGTCTTATAATACAGTAATATTTGTTACAGATATTCCCTAGCTAGGTATGCTACTCTTTATGGATTGTAATCATGGAAATCTTTTGCATTTTGAAGAAATGCAAATTTCTTTGGAAATTCTTTCATCTAAATTAAACAAATGAATTTTTAAAAAAACTTCTGGAAAAATATTACCCTTCTTTAAACCATTTATAAACATTTTCTTTGTTGGTTTTAATGGCTTTTTAAATAAAACACTGCATGACTACAGAGTTGCATATTTGCATACTATTTTTAATTTGCAAATTATTTTTATAAAAATGCCTGATCAATTTTTATCTTTCAGGGTGTTTAATCAGATATGCTACTGTATCAGCTAAATCTTTTGATTTTAATGTTTTAAATTTCTACTGCTAATTTTAACTTGATTTTTGTTATGTAAAAGTTAAATCACACTGCAAGGTGTAGGAAGATATTGTTTGAATAAGCCCAATGATGTAGACTTGATTACTGAATTTTAACTGTTACCTGTGTAACACTTTGTAGACTTGTGGCTCTCTCTCCCTCCCCTTCATCTCTCTCTCCTTCTGGCCTCCCCTTCCCACCTCCCATTCTTCCCTCCCTCCCTCCCTTCCTCCCTCTCTCTCTCTCTCTCTCTCATTAGTTGGTTGGGTTTGCTCTTGTTTCTATGCTACACTAGTTTGTCATGTAGCAGTTGCACTGTGCAATATTACAATAAGGACTGGGAAAAAATTTTTATGGCTGTAATGTGTCTTAGAGTTTGCGATAGTATTTCTCTCTAGTTCTCAGTGATTTCAATGTGACCAAGCCTTCTGTACTTTGTCACAAAAAGCGGGTTTTTCAAGTGACTATATTTTGGTGAGTGTCAAAAATAAGAATTTCTGGTGTATCACTGTCAAGACTCACTTTGAATTAAAACATACATCGCAGCAAACACTTGGTTGATTTTTATTTCTGCTAACACAAGTACTGTTTACATACTTTAAATGAGGGATTATTTACTTTAAGGCAGTCATATATTTGTTTTAGTAAAACAGTACCACTCTTACAGCTAGAGTCAGGATTGTGTGGTTTACTTGGTGCTAGTGCCACTGTGCTGAAAACTACTAGGGAATGAATAGCCTCTTGAACCAGGAATAGTTCCGTTGTCCTTTTTTTTTTTTAAATTATTTTGGGATTGTAGAAGAGATCACTTGTCCGACTCATTTAATCAGTGAATAGTTTTCAACATACTGTAATGGAATTAAAAAAAATAGAGATAAAATTATTAACCAAATATTCTGAAATCACCCAATTTCTTTTAAGCTATAAGAGAAATTTGACTTATAAGATGTAGCCTTGGCATTTGGAAGAATCCAAACTATTTTCAAAAGTTACAGCAAAATAAAAAAAAAATTCTCAGTATCTGGTAGTCCTTCTAACTGTGACTTCATTTTTTTTTTTTAGATGAAATTGTTTTATTTTGAGCACTGCCCATAAGTTGTGGTTGTCTTCATCACTATTACCCATTTCATTCCATTACAAATTTCAATTTGAGAGTATCGTGCTAGCCATTTTCAGAAGATTCCTTCTGTGATCTTAAGTTCCATCACTTAGGTTTTTCACATATTTTAAAATCAAAATGTTGTAAATAGCACATTTTAAATGCATTTCTCTTGAAAGTAAAATAAAAAGTACACCCTACTCACTAGTAGCACCCAAAGTAATTTTTAGGGAAAAAAAATCCTTTTAGAAGAAATAGCATGGTTATCTGTCATAATATAATCATTTATTGATTTTCATTTTTGAAATTTTTCTTCCAATATAAATTTTCATAATTAAAATCCAGGCTCCTCAAATAGAACTTTCCTTTTTTCTTTTATCAAGTGTCTCATGACATTGAAGTCCCTGTACTCTGGTAACTTCCGTATCTGGCCCCAAGTGAGCATGCATTTACTTGTTTCTGTTTTGTCTCAGGTTAACTCACTTAAGATGTAGTTTTGATTTTTCTCCTTTAAGACTATAATAATGAATTTTCTGCTTGGATGCAGTTTTTATGATAATTGTGTAGGTGGGTATCACTGTCAACTTGTTCTTAGAGTTGTATGTTTTTAGCCATATTTTACTAACTGAACTATGTTTTCATACTCTTTGAATTTATTATGAAGGAGTACTTTGTTTTATACATCTCCTTTCATGTTATACCTTTTAAGATTATCTACAAACCAGAAAATTCCTGATTCTTTCAAAGAATTCAGTAAGGTAAGCCCCCTTTTTTCTGCAAGTTTTTATAAAACTGTAATTTCCAAATATTTTTCCCTTTCCCCTTCCCAGAAAGTTGTTCCTTATAACAAGAGAAGAAGAAGAAGAAAACAGTTTAGCAAAAAGCAGCTCATTAGCTGAGTCTGGCAGTGTGTAAAATATTCCATACCCAGAATCCCAGACGTTTGCAAAAAAGGAAGGAAGTCCATTCCCTCAATTATTCCCCAAGCTTTTTGGACATTATAATTTCACAGCATTGCTTTTTTTTTTAATGCTGAATTTCCATCTATATTATATGTATTGTTTTCTTGGTTCTTCAGTCAGTCAGATAATAAACACTTATTAAGCACCTAATTAAGCACCTAAACCTTATTAAGCACCAGACACTATGCTGACACTCTGCATCTGCTCCGAAGGTCTTCCAGACACCTCTGATTTTCCACATTCATTTGTTAGGACGTTCTGTTGCATTCACGTATCACTAAGTAATTCCCCAGTCTGTGGACATTGACTTGGTGTTCAATTTTTTGCTACCACAAAAAAAAAAAAACAACTCAACAACCTGCTCTGAATAAGTATATTGATGTATATGGGATTTTCCTGTCTTATCTTTAATTTTGGTGGGGTATATGCCTAGCACTAGGGGGTCAAGAAGATGTCACAGTGGATAGAGCGCTGGGCCTGGAGTCAGGAAGACTCATCTTCCTGAGTTCAGATACAGTCTCAGACACTTCCTAGCTGGGTGACCCAGGACAAGTCACTTCACCTTGTTTGCCTCAGTTTCCCCATCTGGAAAGTGAGCTGGAGTAGGAAATGGCAAACTACCCCAGTGTCTCTGCCAAGAACAACTCCAAATGGGGTCATAAAGAGTTGGACGTGACAGAAACAACGACAACCTAACAGCAGGGATGGACATTGTAGTCACTTTTCTCCTTTTTTTGAGCCCAGTTCCACATTGATTTCTAGAATAGTTGGAATAATTCTCAGCTCTATCAAAAGTGTGTTAATGGTGACTCTTTATGTCCCTGCTCCCTGCCCAACGTGGACTATTTCATCATCTTTTCTCATTGTTGTCAATTTGCTGTATGCATTAGGTGAAGCCTTAGAGCTAGCTCTTTGATTTGCAGTTTTTCTCATTGTTGAACTAGTGAAGTCTTTCAGAATTACAGGGATCATCTAAAGCGGTCCAGACAGGACAGAAATCTCTACTATTGCATAACTAGCAAGTGATTGTCCAATTACTGCCTCAAAACTTGGAAGAGAACTCAAGGCAGCCCATTCCACTTGTCTGCATCTGGAACTATTAGGAAGTTTTTTTTTTAAAGGTGTTCCATAGACATCTCAAATTCAACACGTTCCCAAATGGGCTTCAACTTCTTTTCCCTAAAAGGTCCCTGCACTATTGTAGAGGATGCCACCATGATCTTAGTCACTCGGGCTTGCAAATTCTGTCATTCTCAGCTCACAAATCCAATTTGTTGCCATATCTTATTTGTAATATTTCTGGAATACATTTCTCCTCTCCACACAGCTGCAAGCCAGATGTAGGCCTTATCACCTCACACCTGGATTATTGCAAGTTCTCTCCCTGTCTTGAGTGTCTCCTCATTGTCGAATTCAATAAATGTTTATTTGGTGCTTACTATATATGCACCAGGCATTGTTCTAAGTAATGAGGATACAAGTAAGAAAAAGTTCCTGCCCTCAAGGAGCTCACACTCTTAATAGGGGAGGGAAGAAAATGGTTGCTAGGAAGTATCAAGTGCAGGGGCATGATATCCTGCGAAATCCAAATGGAGCTCCTGATAGAAAAAGTTCTGAGACCGGTATAAAGGAGGACCTTAGGAAGAAATTCTTGTTCGTCCCCATAGTCAGAGGAGAGACCACTCAGGGAATTTCAAAGGCTTATAGAGTCGGGCAGCATGGGGATGAGATTTCAGGGGATCAACTTATTCCTGAAGGAGGCGTAATGGATGCCCCTTGGAATGGAAACCAATAGAAAATGGAGAGTTACCACTCAGCTGACAGTGATTTTTCTAAAGTATAGCTCTGACCATGTTTTCCATCTACTCAAGTTTACTCCAGCAGCTCCCTATAATTTCCCAGGATTAAATCTAAACTTCCTTTACATTTAAAACCCTTTACAGCTTTTCCTACTCCACCCCCATCTTTCCAGTATTCTTAGACTTTACTCCCATGTATACGTCTTACATTCCAGCCATACACAGGTCTTCTTGGTCACAAGCATTAACAGTTATTTTCTATGTACCAGTCACTCTGCTAAGCACTGGGGGTACAAAAAAGCAATCCCTCCCCTCGTGGAGTCCCCAATCTGCAACGGGGAAGATTGCAGACAACTATGTGCTTATAAGATCTATACACAGTAGATGGAAGGTAATCTCAGAGGGATGGGAGGGACCGCAAGGCCTCTTTCAAAAGGTGGTTTTTGAGCTATTTCTAGAAGGAAGCCAGGAAGCAGAGCTGAAGACAGTGTTCAGGAAACAAGTGACAGCCAATAAAAAGACCAAGTCAGGAGATAGCATGCTGTGTGCATGAACTTCCAGAGAACTTGTGTTGCTAGATGGTAAGAATCCATAAAGGACAATGAAGCATAAGGCTAGTTGAGAAGGACTTCTCAAGTTTTTGTATTTGGTCCTGGAGGACTGCTGGAGTTTGAGTGTGGGGCAGGGGGAGGAAGTTTCAGTGTGTTAGACACAATCAGACCTGTGCTTTAGAAAAATTGGCAGCTGAGGGGAGGAGAAATTGGAGTGAGGTAGGAAGATTGACTGTCCATTGCAGTCATCCAGATGTGAAGTAACATCCCACAACAGCACCGTGGCTGCATGAATGGAGAGCAGGGGACATATATGTATAGATCTGTTATCTATTATTAGATACCACGCTTGGTCGTAATACAAGTTGGGTATTCAGGGTGAATGAAACAGGAGTAAAGATGGTGCTGAAGTTGGAAGCCTGGGTGACTGAGAGCATGCTGGTACTCTTAACAGTAATAAGTTCAGAGGAGGAGGAGATTTAGAGGGAAGGATAATCAGTTCTGCTTTTAACATTTTGTATTTAAGATGTCCAAAAGGCAGTTGGAGATGTGAGACAGGAGCTCAGGAGAGGGGCAGCTAGGTGGCACAGGGGACAGAATGCCAGTCCTAGAGTCAGACCTGAGTTCAAATTTGTCGTCAGATATTTACTGTGACCCCAAGCATATCACTTAATTTGTTTGCCTCAGTTTCCTCATCTTTAAAATGGGGATAATAATAGCACCTACCTCCCAGGGTAGTTGTGAAGATTAGATAAGAATAATTGTAAAGCACTTAGCACAGTACTGGGTACATAATAAGTGCTTTGTAAGAGCTGTTATTATGGTAACTTCTTTATAGAGATCATGATTGAACCCATGGGAGCTGATGAAATCACCGAATGAAATAATATAGTGGGAGAATGGGGCCCAGGCAAAGCCTAGGGGGACACCCATGGTCGATAGATGTGACCTGTATGAAGAACAGGCAAAGGAGACTGGAAAAGTTTGATTAGGTAGATGGGAGAACAAGGTCACCAAAACCTAGATGGGAAAGAGTGGTCAGATACTGATCAAATGTCAAAAGCTTTGGAGAACTCAGAAGGACGAATCATTGAGAAAAGGCAATTACATTTAGCAATTAAGTAATCATTGACAAGATGGTTTGGAGGGAACAATTAGGAGAATGATGAGTTTGGAAGTCAGGTTGCAGAGTCCTGCAGAATCCTTTAAGGCAGCCGCTATTAGTCACTTATCAATGGCTCCTTCTGTGCCAAGCACTGTGCTAATCACTGGTGATATGCGGATGTGCAAAAGAAAATCCATGCCCAAGGAGTTTAGTCTGTCAAAGGAAAGAAAATGGAGGCACCGATTATAGACAGCTTTCTCAAGTAGCCATAAAGAGAAGGGATGAAGGATTTTCACAAATGGGAGTGATCAGATTAAGGTTTTTGTTGTGTTTATCAGTAGATTAGAATGAGGATAATAGAGGTGTCAGTCTGCTGGAGATGGCAGGATAGAAGGGTACATGTGGAACGGTTTTAACTTGGCAAAGAAATAAGTCACCTCTCTGTGAGATGGGTAAAGGAAACGGGAGTACATGAATAATCCTAGAAGAGGAGAAGAGATGGCCCCTATTTAGTAAAATATGAAGCAGAGTCCTCTGCCAGGAGACGGGATGAGAGAGGGGTCCCTTGGGCAAGTTTGAGCACGGATGAAAAGATGAATTGGGACAGTATGTTGGCTAGGTAGAAGCAATGGATTACCTCCCTCAATAGACTTCTTTCCAGCTGCCAATGATCTGTCTGAATCCATTCTTCAATGATTAACATACTCTCACCCTGCCATCCTCTCCACATCCAAAGATTTTAATCCTCTCTGGGAGTGCTTGTACAGTCATTGTCTTCCCCCGCCCCAGCCTCCCAGTTACCTGCTCCCTTTCTCCTACCCTTCTCAACTTTGAGCCCTGAAGCATCCCACTCCAGAACTACCCATCCTTTCTATTATGCTCCCTGGAATGTCTGCTCCATAGTTAATAAGCTTGATTTCATCTTAAAACTTTTCATTCTTCCATCTTCTTGCATTCACTGAGACTTAGTTTCTTTCTGATGACATGACCTTCTTGGCCACCAGCACCGGTTACACTTTCACTGGTCATGGTTGCAGACTTGTAATACTTGTTTCCTTTTGCTACTTTGTCCTTTTCTCTAAAACCATCATTCAGTAACTTCTCCTTTGAGGTTCATTTAATCCATATTTATCACCCAATCAAGTTTCTGATATCTGTTAGGTACCAACTCCCAGGATACTCTTTCCTTTGTCTATGAGTTTAGTGCCTGGCTCACAGTCTTTACCCCTCAACACCTGCCCCTTCACATATGCACTGATAACTCCCTCAAAAACTTTAACTTCCTAGTTCTTCAGTTCTTCATTTCCCATGACCTACTTTGCCTCATCTTAGCTACATGTAGAAATGATCAAGACCTTTGATCCTGGCATCCCCCAAAGTATTCCACTATGTTCAGGAACTCTGGAATTCCTTTATCTGATGGCAATCTTTTAATTATTTTCTCTGCCTTAGGACACCTAACCCTGTTCTTCATCCTCATTATGACCTCCAATCCCTTCACCCCCTAGGTTTTTTCCTAGTCTATCACCCTTATGCTTTCCTCCCTTCCCTATCTTGATCCTTTGGTGAACCTGTTCAGTTCCATGCTGTCCTCTATTTTCAAGCTCCTTACCACCTTATCTTGCCCTGCCAGGACTCAATTTTGGATTCCTCCCACCTATCCTCTGCCTTTGCTCCTTCCTATTCTTATATTGTTGAACAGAGTTGGAGAAAATCCTGAAACCTGGTGCATTGACTAAGCCGCTTCACTGCAAATTTATGTTCCATAACGTCAACTGGGCACTCACAGTGTCAAGACAATCCTTTGACACCTTCACAATTGATTCACTGTCCTGACCACCACAGCAACTATTTAAAAGTATTCCAAGCTTTCAAACCTTCATGACCACCCCTCCCTCACTCTCTTAGCTGAGGACATCACCTCATACTTCACTGAGAACAAAGAGCTCTTCCTCTCTGCTTGCTCATTTTGAGTCTTTCAGATGTGCTATGTCCTTGCTGTCCTGCTTCAGGCCACTCTCAAGAAGAAGTGTTCCTTATCCTTTCTAAGACAACATCCTCCACATGCACCTTAGATCCAGTCTCCTGCCAGGTTCTCCAATAGGCTGTCCTTACTGTCATCTCCACTGTCTGTTTTATCTTGGATTTCTCCCTGTCTACTGGTTGCTTTCCCGACATTTTACAAACATGCTCGTGTCTTCTCCATCTTAAAAAGAACCCAAACCCTCACTTTATCCATTGATACCCTCCAGCTATGATCCTATATCTTTCTTCCCTTGTGTGACTGTCTCTACTTCCTTTCCTCTCACTTTCTTAAGTATAGCCTGGTTTCCAACTTCATTATTCAGCTGAAATTGCCCTTTCCAAAGTTGAATCTCTTAATTGCCCAAATTGAAGAATGAGCTTTTTCTTGAACCATTCTCCTTCATCTCTTTGACTTTTGATGCTGTTGATCACCATCTTTTCCTGGATACTCTTCTCTAGGTTTTTGTAGCATCATCCTCTCCTGGCTCTCCTATCTGTCATGCCTGTCCTTAATCTCTGTTGCTGGGACATTCCCCCAACGCTCTCTCCTGTGTGCTCTTTTCCCACTCTATTATTTTTAGTGATGTCACCAGCTCCCGTGGATTCAAGTATTATCTCTGTGCAGATAATTCTGATATCTATTTGTCCAGCCCTAATCTCTCTTCTGACCTCCAGTCTCGTGTCTCCAACTGGCCACTGCACATACCTAATTGGGTGTTCTATAGACATGTTAAACTCAACATGCCCAAAGCTGAACACATACTTTTTCTCCTAAACCTTCCCCTATTTTGAACTTTCTTGCTTCTGTTGATGGCTTATAACCTAGGTATTGTCCTTATTTGCCATATCCAATCTGTTGCCAAGTCCAGGTGATTTTATCTTCTTAACATTTCTTGTAGACTTGCCCTTCTCTCTTCTGACATTACCACCACCTTGGTGCAAGCTCTCAGCACCACGTGCTTGGACTATTTTAATAGCTCCTGGTTGGTCTCCCTGCCTCAAGTGCTTCCCTTCATTTTAGTATATAATCTACTCAGTTACCAAAGTGTTTTTCCTAAAGCAGAGGTCTGATGATGCCCTTCCTCCTACCCCATCCCATTCAATAAACTCCATAAACCATCTTTCCTTTCAGGGTCAAATATAAAATCTTCTGGTTGGCTTAAAAAAAAATTGACCGCTTCCTATCTTTTCAGTCTTCTTATTGCTTTGCTGCCTTCCCTTCTATGACTCAGAGATATTGGCCTCCTCGTTGTGCTTTGTACGGACACTATCTCAAAATTCTGTGCATTTTCAATGACTGTCTTCCATGCTTAGAACGGTCTCCTTCCTCACCTCCACTTCCTGGCTTCCTTGATTTCCTTTAAGTCACAACCTGAAATCTCACCTTCTGAATGAATTGTTAGTGATTTTCCTCAATGCTACTTCCGACCTTTCCTCTGACATTACTTCCCTCAACCCTCTATACAGAGGCACCTTGATGGCTCAGTGGTTAGAGTGCTAGGCCTGGAGTCAGGAAGACCAGAGTTCAAATCTAGCCTCAGATACCTACTAGCTGTGGGACCCTGGGCAAGTCACTTAGTCTCTGCCTTAATTCGCTGGAAAAGGAGATGATAAATCACTCCAATATCTTTGCCTAGAAAACCCTATGGCCAGCATGTCATTGTCTATCAGCCAATAAGAGGCATTTCTTAAAAAACTACCTTCACATGCAATCATTGGAAGCCAGAGATGAACACAGTACATAGCTTAAAATTTTAAAAATAAATTTAATTACAATATTATTTTTTCTTTTCTCAATAGCAATAAAAACTTTTGGGTTTTTTTTTTACCTCATCATAGTTTTCCCCCTTCTCTTTCCTCTTTCTAAGAGAGTCATCTCATATAACTAATAGTATTAAAAAAACAAACAAACAAGGAAAAAGGAACAATAGGGGGAAAATCAGCATAATCGGCCAACATATACATTGAAAAGTCTGTATGTGCGATGTTTAATACCCGTGGACCTCCAACCTCCATGAAGGGGCAGCTTGGGGATGTCATCCCACATCTCTTCGTTTCAATCCTGCTTGATCTGAATAATTTTGCTGCATTTACTTTTAATTTTGAGGTGCAGTTCCTTCCATTGACTTTGCGTTAGTTACTGTCTGTTGTTTTCTTGACTCTGCCTACTTCATTGTGTACCCATTCGTGCAGATCTTTGCCATGTTTCTCTGTGTTCATCACATTCATCATTTCTTACAGCACATTCATGTTTCACAGTTTAACATCCATTTCCCAATTGATAGGCATCTACTTTGTTTCCAGGTCTTTACTATCACAAGTGCTACTATTGATATTTTGTCACATATGGGAACTTTCTTCTTATAAAAAGTTCCTTGCGATATAATCCTAGTAATGGAGTTTCTGGTTCAAAGGATATGAGGAATTTTTGTCACTTTATTTGTGTAATTTTAAATTGTTTTCCAAAAGGGTTGTGCCATTTCTCAGCTCCACCAACAATGTATTATTGTGCCTATCCTCCATCATTGACTTGCCATTTTTGGTCATCTTTGCCACTGTGTGAGTGGCAAGACCTCAAGATTATGATGATGTGCATTTCTCTTATTATTAGTGATTTGGCACATTCTGTCATGTGGCTGTGAATACTTTGCATTTCTTCATTTGAGAACTGTTTGTAAATAATCTTTGACAACTTATCTACTGAGAAATGACTATTAGCCATATATATTTATTGATTGTTTATATGTCTTTGATACCAAACCCTTGTTAGAGAAATTTGATTAAAATAATTTCTCCCCATGCAACCACGTCCCTTATCATAGATACATTAATTTTGTCTGTGCAGAAGCTTTTTAGTTTCAAGTGGTCAGAAAACGTGTAATTTTTTGGTAATCTTTTGTAATTGTTCATGTATTTCATGTAACCTTTTGTAATTGTTTCTATTTCTTGTTTTGTTAATAATACATCCACTTCCCATAGCTGTAAGAGGCATGTGATCTGTTTCTATTCAATTTTTTTTATAGCATGATCTCTGTTATTAAGGTTGCATATCCATTTGGAATGTGGTATGTAAGGTATAAGCCTAATTTCTGCTAGCCTGCTTTTTAGTTCCCCCAGCAGTTTTTAATCAAATGAAGGGCTTTTCCCTCTACGTACTTTATGGTTTTTTCCATTTTATCAAACACTGGATTATTGAATTCTGTTGTTTCTGATTGTCCCTTGTTTAGTCTGGGCCATTGATCTGTTTTTCTACTTTTTAATCAATACCAGATGGTTTTGATTACTCCTGCTTTATTACATAGTATAAGGTCTGGAAGAGCTATCCTCCCTTTGTCCATTGCATTTTTCTTCATTTCTCTTGATGGTCTAGATTAGAGGAAGCTTGAAATCTTCATACTGCCTGCAAAACTCCCCAATGCTGCCCAACTGGATTAAAATGCAATTGGGAAATCTTTAACAAAATAATTAAAAATACAGCACAACATAGATAATGTTAATTTTTGCTTTTCTAATGCATGAGTAGGGATATGTTTTTATTCAAATTTGACATTACTAGACCTTTTAGTTCTAAATCTTTTGTTTTTTCCAAATGAATTTTGTCATTATTTTTGTCAAGTTCTATAAAATATTCTTTTTGTTAAATTGATTGAGATAGTATTGGAAGTATATATAACTTTGGCAGTATTGTCACTTTTTTATTATTTTGACATGGTCCAGCCAAGAACAGTGATTATTCCTTCATCTACTTAAGCAGTTCTTTATTTCTTTAAGCAGCACTTTTATACAAAATAAATCGAGGCAGCTGTCCTTTGAAAGTCTTAGTTAATCCACTCAGTTTTGGAGCTCTTCTTTGGGGCTAGGTTGTCCTATTAATAGCTTTTGTAATTGACTCCATTTTCAAAGGAGCTCCAAGCTGGTTGTGGTCTTGCCTCCTGTAATCCCAGCTACTGGGAGGTTGAGGCTGGTGGGTCTCTTGAGCTCAGGAGTTCTGAACTGCAACAGCCTAAGCTGTCTACACTCATTTGGACAATAATATGGTGAGCCCCTGGGAGTGTGTGTGTGTGTGTGTGTGTGTGTGTGTGTGGCACCAGGTTGCTTAAGAAGGGGTGAACTGACCCAGACCAGAAACAGAGTAGATCAAAGTTCCTGTGCTTATCAGAGTGGATGGAGTCAGCCCATGACCACTCTTTGTATTTCCAGTGAGAAAGAGGGAGACCAAGCATTTATTTATTTATTTTTAATATGCAACTCCACAGTGTTAGGGGTGTAGTTTATGACCACGTAAGTTAACTTTTCCTATCTACAACTCCATGGCACAGCAAAATATAGACTAATACGGTAGAGAAATTGAGCAAACTAATAAATTGTTTTACCCTAATTATTTCATTTTAATTCTTTCATATGTAGTCCATGGTGGTTCTTTGAATTCTGGGATACAAATGCCACATTTTGCTATGACCTTAAAACCAAAGCCCAAGTTTGAGACAGTGAATATTTCTCTTTTTTGAGGTACTACAAAGTGATAGAATTTTAGAGCTGGAAAGGAATTTAGATACTCACTATTATGAAAGCAGTGTATGATGCACAATCAGATTAGTATGATGGGTAATTGCTTACTGGGTCTTAAATATAAAATATCCATAAGCAAAGAAATTTGCTAATTATAGAATTTGTTTTGAACTGGTAACTGTGCTGTATAGAGCTGTGGCTTCTGAGTTGGGGACTACTTAGTTTCAATTTTGCTATCTAATTAGCAGTATAAACTCAAACATTTCCTTTATTCCCTTTGAAGGGGTCCAGTCAAAGGAAGGTATTGGATTAAACCAACGTTTCCCAACCCTTTTAATGATTTTTTAAAAATGTCTTGATTTTATGTGAAATAGTGCTTGTACCATTAGTGTCTACTGACTGAAGAATGTATGATGATACAACACATTCCTTTATGTGAATAATAGTTGGCGACTCAAAATTATAAACAGCCAGACTAGATAATCACTTAAAATTGCTTTTCTTTCTATATGCAATTAAATACAGTAGTACTGAACTGTGACCAGCAGATGGCGCAGGCATTTTCTAATAATTTTGAATTCTACAAGGTTCCCACAATCTTAACTGAATAAATCAGAGAATTGACTGAAGGTCAAAGTGATTGCTGTTCCATGAAAAATAAATAGGTATTTTTTTCTTTTACTGCGTGGAAAGTGATCCTTGACTATGTATTCTCCCTTTCCCCTCAAATCCAGTCAGTTGCCAAAACTGGTCAATTCTTTTTCTTCAGTATCAGCTTTAAATCTTCTCTTTACTCAAATGGCCACCTCTTGCCTAGACTACTGAAATAGGCTCTTACCTGGTTTCCCTGCCTTAAATTTCCCCACTCTCCACAGAACTGCCAAAGTAGTATTCCTTAATTATTGGTCAGTCCATGTGGATTCTTCTTCTATATCTGGTCACTATTAGCCTTGGGAAGTCCTCTTCCTGGCATTTACAGCACTTAACAGCTTGTTCCAACGATATTTACAAGATTAGTGTCTATCAGTCCTCTTCGCCAAGAGTCCTACTCCAGTGCCTTAATGATATGGAGAATGATATGGGGGGATCTTGAATACATTATGTTAGTGGAACACAAGTTCTGACAGGTTTTGCTTCAATGGAAAGACTGCAAGCATGATCAGAAGTGTGCTGGTAAAAAGTTTAATGACCAGGTTTTTTTTTAGGGGGGTGGTGATAGTGGGGAAATGAATGTCCAGCTCCCTTTTAGGTTCAATCAGCATTATTAGTATGTATGTGCTGGCAATCTTCCAACAGTTAGCAATAGCACTACCGTATAACATAGTCTATAAATGTCCAATTTATAAGATTAAAAAGGCAAATCCTATTAGTTTATTAAAATTTTATTTTAATATTTTAAATTTGAATTAATTTTAATTGAATTGATTGTTAATTAATTTAAAAGTTTATTAAAATTAGTTTAAAGCAGATATTGCAGAACTCAACAAAAGGCTGTGTTTCTATCTGAACTCAGCTGTGTATCTTCACAGGCAGGATACTTTAGCGTTTGATATTCAAAGAACACTCACACTATGATAGAATGTGATAGAATAGATAATAAATCACAAAAAATGCTTTTGATAATTGACAACATTTTAATAATAGAATTATAAGTAGGTTATTTATCTTATAGAAATTTAGAGAATACAAACTGGAAATACTTTTTTTTTGTGAGGGCAGTTGGGGTTAAGTGACTTGCCCAAGGTCACACGGCTAGTTTTTGTGTTAAGTGTCTGAGGCCAGATTTGAACTCAGGTCCTCCTGACTCCAGGGCTGGTGCTCTATTCACTGTGCCACCTAGCCACCCTGGAAATACTTTCAAAGAAAAATATTCATGGCTCTATAAAGGCAAAAAATTAGAAACAACTTACATGTTCAAAAATAGGAGAATGTTAGAATAAGTATATAGCCTAGATTTGGAGGTAGCTAGATAGTATAGTAGAAAGAATACAAAACCTGGAGTCAGGAAGACCTGAATTCAAAACCTGCCTCAAAGAATAGCTGTGTGACCTTGGCCAAGTCACCTAACCTCTGTCTGCCTCAGTTTCATCATCTTGAAAATGGGATAATAATAGCACCTACCTTCCAGGGTTGTTGTGAAGATGAAATGTGCTAACAGAGTGAAATGCCTTGCAAATCTTAAATGCTAACTGTTATTAATATTGTATTAATGTCATGATTTTACAGATGAGGAAACTGAGGCAGAGAAGTTAAGTGAGTCATAGTGAGTGTCCAGGGCAGAACTTGAAATCACTTTTTCCTGACTCCAATTCTAGTACTCTATCCTCTGCATCACCTGCCTGCCTGGATATTATAAATATCACGAAGTATTATGGCCCCTTACTCCAGTGGATCTATGATTGCATTGATTTTAGAAGGTCCTTCCAGCAATGTAGATTGTCACCCATTCATGCCTGCTGACTGTTCTGACATTGTACTGGGAGTCAGGAAGTCCTTGGTTCATGTCCTACCAAAGACTAGATGTGTGATCCTGGGATAGTCACTTAAGCTTTCTATGTCCCAGCTTCCTCATTTGTCAAATGGAGAAGGGTTACACTCAATGGCATCTAAGGTATCTTGCAGATTAAAATCTATGATCCTGTGCCTATATATTCCCATATTAGCTACAAGGGTCCACTCAGTGAGTGTATGGGAGACCTTCTTTGCTTTCCTCTGAGAGGATATTAATGGATCACTTGCGATACCTGCCCATCAGCCTTTTCTGTGATAAACCCATCTTCTCTACTATCATACATTTCCCTATTGACATCTTTTATTTCTATTTTTCAAAGTTTCTTGTTGGTTACATTTTGCAACCTCTTTTGCTTTTTTTTTTTTTTTTGCTTTTCGGAAGGCAATGGAGGTTAAGTGACTTGCCCAAGGGCACACAGCTGGTTTTTGTGTCAAGTGTCTGAGGCTGGATTTGAACTCAGGTCCTCCTGACTCCAGGGCCGGTGGTCTATTCACTGCGCCACCTAGCCACCCCAATTTTGCAACTTCTTTACATCCTCCTGGGACAGCTAAGTGGCACAGCTGATAGCATGCCATATCTGGAGTCAGTTCAAATATGGCCTCAGATACTTAATTAGCTGTGTGACCCTGCAGAAGTCATTTTGCTGTGTTTGCCTCAGTTTCCTAATCTGTAAAATGAACTTAAGAAGGAAGTGGCAAACCCACTCCAGTATCCTTGCCAAGGAAGCACCAAATGGGGTTTCAAAGCATTGGACGTGACTGAAACAATTGAACAACGTCCCATCCTCTATGTCCTTCTCTGAGTGATATTTATTTTGCATTCTTTGAAAACCATTGAGCTCTACAATTTGTAAGCAAACCACACCGGTAGATTATTGGCACTGAAAGGATGAGCTTTTATTTGTAGGAGAAGATGGGGAACACTGAAGGAACACTGTAGTCCCATGAAGATGATATGGCCCACTCTTCTCCTGTTTGTCTCAGCACAGCTTATTGTTCATTTGGACTGTCTGTCCCAGATTAATGAAGCTATAAAATGGGAGTTATGATGCACACAAGGGAATATAGAAAAGATGTAGAGAAGGTGATGGAATGGAATACGAAGGCATTTATTAAAATCATCACTAGGGATACAAATAGAGCATAATTACTGCTCTCAAGGAACTCACACCATGTAAAGGACTGCTCAGGCTCAGGTTCAATTCATGGCAGAAGGACCATAGACGGTTACAGGGAAGATGGTGAGGCCCTGAGGATCTTGAGGAGTAAGGGCTGGATAGAGGTGCTTTTATCAAGAGCTTAGAGAGGAGTGGGGCTCTGTGATGCCTCTGGGAGAGAGATGAATGTGGGAATCAGTATCCAGCTGTAAGCAGGTATCTTGTATGTGATGACAATGGGACAGTATACTGATGGGGGTCGTACTAGGGAAGGAAAAGGTCCATGGATTCCTTCTGGTGCTGCTGGTTCATCTGCCCTCAGGTGGTAGGCTGGGGTTGGAGAGGGGAAGGTCCCCACTCTCACAGTGGTGGCTGATAGAAAATGATCAGCAACAATCTGAACCTGATACATCCTGATCCCACAACTATATCTTCTATAATAAAAAGGAAAAAAGAAAGTAAAACCAGTAATTCTATGACCATAAAAAAGAACCTAGACTTCATATTTCAAGAAATCCTAAAATAAAATTGTTCAGATTTTTTTAGAACCAGAGGGCAAAGTGTTTCACCTCCTGAAATAAAGTCCAAAATGAAAATCCCCAGTAACATCATAACTCAAATCCAAACTTTCCAGGTCAAGCAAATACTACTGTAAAGAGCCAGAAAGAAAGAATTCAAATCCTGAGGAGCCTCATTCAGGATGACATACACATTAGCAGCCACAACTCAAAAGGAGTGAAGAGCTTGGAATATGATATTCCAGAAGGCAAAGGATATGGATTTACAGCCAAGAACAACCTACCCAGGAAAACTGAGTATGAAGCTCAGGGGGTGGGAGGAAATGGGGGGAAATGGACCTTTAATAAACAGAGCTGTGGAGAAATCTTGAAGTTCAAACAGGAGTGAAGATAAACAAAAAGATAGATGTGGATGAACAATGATAAAGGACTAGGCAAAGACAAACAACTTACATTCAAATATAGATATTCCCTCTGATGCCTTTCATCATCAGGATTTATAGAGGGAGTTCAGTTAGATAAGGCATGGAAGCAATTCTCTTATGTTTGAATGATCTTAAGAAAAGAATGGAAAGAAAGGAGAGGAACTCACTGGGGTGAGGTATATGGGGAAGGAAAGGAAAACTATCTCATAATCTAAAGTCGACATCCATACAAACAAGGTAGGGGAGGATAGCTGACATTTGAACTGATAAAAAGTAGGAAAAATACCTAGAAACACATAGTTGGATATAGAAATACACTTCACTCAGCAGGGAATTAGGAGGGAAAGGGAAGAAGAGGGAAGCTAGACTAAAGAAGGGATTCATTCCAAGCAAAACAAATGCCAAGGCTGGACAAAAATGTTTATAGTTCCTATTGAGGTGACAAAGAAAGAGGAACAGCAGGGGTGCCCGTCAGAAGAGAATGGGTCAATAAGTTACCATTACAGAAATGTGATGGAATAGTATTGTGCTGTTCTCTTGTCAGTGTAATGAGCAGCCAGGATTCCAGAGGACTAATGAGGAAACATGCCCCCCACCTCCTGAGAGAAAGCTGAAGGATTCAGAGTGCAGAAGGAGAGAAGGCTTTGGACACAGCCAATGTAGAGAGTTTTTTTAAATTGACTATACATGTTTGTAATGGATTTTGTTTTTCTTGTGCTCTCAGTTGGGACAGGGTATGTGGGTGGTGATTGGGGCTGGAGGGTGAGAAGTTGGATCTTCTCTAATTAAAACTCTCTGTCTGTCTCTCTCTCTCTCTGTCTCTCTCTGTCTCTCTGTCTCTCTGTCTCTCTCTCTCTCTCTGTCACTTTCAGAATCACTTTTCTTCTTTATAAGGGCTTTTCCGGTTACCCCTTCTCTTTATGGCATCTTGTCCCCAAAACTATCTTGTACTTATTTAGTATACTTTTTATATACTTATTTGTGTACATGATCCCATTACCTGTTGTTCCCCCCCTTCCCATAAGACTATAAGTTTTGGAAATCAGGGACCATTTTGCTTTTGTCCTTGTGTTTTCTGTCCTTGGCATAGTGCTTACTCTTAATCAATACTTATTGATTGACTAATTATTCTATTGTTGGAAAAACCAAGAAGCCCTTGACCTCATGGTAGCCTTTGTGATACTCTTCTTCCCAGAGTCGAGTGCATGGCCCTGCTGGTGTTTCTGCAGCTGTTGGGCCCGTTCTTCCTGATTCTAGATGAAGGACTTTGAAGATAGCCCAGAAGATGAGCCACCAGGAGATCCAAGGGCACAATTCATGCTGGGTTTGTGGTCGGCCGGTCTAGCATCAACGTGGAGAGTAGGTGCCTATGCACAATTGAGTTAACTACTTCATTTTTTGTCTTTTATCTCCAGTACCCAGCACAATGTTTTTATATAGTAGTACAGGATAAATAATAAATGATGAATTCATTTGACATGATTTCAGCAGCAGCACCAAGAATTTATTAAGTGCCAAGTACTGTGATAATTGCTGGAAAAACAAACAAACAAAAAAAGCAAAAACATGGTTTCTGCCTTCCAGGACCTCAGATTCTCTTGAAAATTTTATTTTTTTCAGTTATCAAGAATTCATTTTTTCATTTCCCACCTCCCCCCACTCACTGGAAAAAAGAAATAAAAGTAGGAAGAAAGGAAGGAAGAAAGGAGGGAGAGAGGGAAGGAAGAAAGAAAACAAGGAAGGAAGGAGAAAAGAAGAAAAAGGAAAGGAAGAAAGAGAAAAAGAATGTATAATTATGAAAGCAGAGTCAAAACGAATTCCCACACTGGCTGTATTCAAAATGCTTTCTTTATTCTGCGTGTTGGTTCATCATCACTCTTATGATACGGGCGGTGGTTTAGTTGATCAATCCTACGGAATCACGGTTGATTCTTTAATAGCGTTCCTAAGTTTTTCAGAATTATTTGTTTTTATAATATTGATGTTATAGTATAAATTGCTATCGTGGTTCTGCTCACTTCACTCTGCTTTAGTTCCCACAAGACTTCCCATGGCTCTCTGAAACCATCCCTTTCTTTCTTCTTTCTTCCTTCTTTCTTTCCTCCCTCCATCCCTTTCTTTCTCTTTCTTTGTTTCTTTCTTTTCTTTCTTTCTTTCTTTCTTTCTTTTTCTTTCTTTGTTTCTTCCTTCCTTCCTTCCTTCCTTCCTTCCTTCCTTCCGCACATTAATGTGTTCTGTAACATTCATATGCCAGAAATTATTCAGCTACTTCTCAATTAAGAGGCATGTCTTCAGTTTTTAATTTTTCACCACCAAAAAATGAGCTATTACAAACACTTGTGTACTTAGAGGACATTTTCATTTTTCTTTGATCTCTTGAGGGGTAAGCCTAGCAGTGGTCTAGCTGGATCTGCCGACATGTGCTATTCAGTAACTTTTGAGGTAGGCTTCCCACTCTGCTTCCAGAATGGTTTGGTCCATTCCAGCATCATTTTGCAGATCCACCAACAATTTTCCTGTTTAGCAAGTTGCCACCAACAAATTGCCATATCACCATGCCTATTTTCCCATGGCTCTTGAACATTTTTCATTTTCATCTTTGTCAGTTTTGCCAGTCTAAAGAATCACTTGAATTTGCATTTCTCTAATGACTTCGGATGTGGAACGTTTTAGAAATATGGCCATAAATAGCTTGTGGGTTCAAATTCTAACAACATGCCAACTAGAATGGACATACAAGAAATATATAATGTAAGTGGGAGGTAATCTCAGAAGGGAAAACATTATTTATCTTCTTTTGTTTTCATTCAGATTTTCACTCAATCTACCAACAAGTATTAGGTCTCTTAAAATGATATATAGAATTATCTCCCCATGGGAGCAGTAGGTCAGATTGAAGTGGCCCTTCCCATCAGTCTAAAAGATGAGGCTGTCTCTCCCAGGCATGAAGCTATGGGCGTGGAAGTTTGGATCAAAGATGCCATCTGGGCAACTTTTTATTACTTTTTAAATCAGATTGTCACAGTGTGAATTCATCATTTTTTGGAGTGTTATTTCACACCCAAATTAAGAGACATTCCATAGTCTTATATAAATGGCGATTGCATAATCTATTTATTCTATTGAACTGTGACAGCTAGGTGGTGCCATGGTGCCATAGTGCATAGAGCACCAGGTCTGAAATCAGAAGAACTCACGTTCCTGAGTTCAAATCCAGCCTCAGACACTTCCTAGCTGTGTGACCCTGGGTAAGTCACTTAACTTGTTTGCCTCAGTTTCCTCATCTGTAAAATGATCCGGAGAAGGAAATAGCAAACCATTCTAACATCTTAGCCAAGAAAATCCCAAATGGGGTCATGAAGAGTTGCCTGCGCAACAGCATTGGATTGTAGGTTACTAATAATAGTTAGCATTGATCATATATTGGTTTAAGAGTTGCAATGTGCTTTACAAATATTATGTTATCTGAGCCTCACAACAATTTGGGGAGGTAAAATGAGGTAGTGTACCCACTTTACAATTAATGAAACTGAGGCAATTTAAGACAAGTTAAATGACTTGCTTAGGTTCACACATAGCCAGGAAGTATCTGAGGCTAGATTTGAACTCAGATCTTCTTGACTCCTAGCCCAGTATGCAATCTACTGCATTGTGTAGCTGCCTTGTAAAATAAGGACTTTTATCTAGATTATCTCTGAGGTACTTTTTAATTCTTTTGTTTTGAGTTGGAAAAAAGGAAATGAAATCTCAAGAGGCTAAACAACTTCCCCAAAGTGATGTAAGTGATAAACCACAGAGCAGAGAGTGGAAACCAGAACCTTTGACCCCATCCCATGATTCTTTTTGCCATATCATTCTGTCTCCTAGATCCTGGTCAGTTCTCTGCCTAACTTGCTCTGTTACCTTGAGAAAACCCTTTCACTCCTCCTGGCTTCCCTTTCCTCCTCTGACAAATGACAGGAATGTTCAGGGCCCATTCTACCTCTGAAATTCTGAGCCTTTCCAGCAATGACTGCAACCCTCATGGGAATCTTGTCTCCTTAAAACCTTATTATTCTCTTGAGTTTCTCAAGGCTCTGGGTGATTCTAAGAACAGAGTAAGGAAAAGCAGGGACTGGGACTTTTCCATCATAAAGTTCTGGACAATCCTGTTCATTCCGTTTGTAATAAAAGAAATATGGGTATTATTTATGACCTTATTTGAGGCATTTCTGGGTGGATTGGTTATGCCATGAGCACTGCAAAGGAAAAAAGATGCTATGCTTAGCTCTTACTGGGAGCCTGCCACAGACCTGGAGCGCCAGTGAATACTGAGTCCAGGAATCTTTGCTTCACCTTTCTTTGTCCCCTGAGCAATGCTGCAGGAGTGCTTCCCTTCCCCCAACATACTTTTTAAACCATAGGAGTGCATAAGAAATTTCCTAGCACAGAAGAGTGAGTAGGGGAAAGAGAAAGCTAATGGTGCTTATTTGAGTGGGAAGCAGGAGAGAGCATCTGTTTACTTTAACTCTAATTATACGTATATTAAAGCTATAGCAGTCCATATGTTGCCTGTTGGAATTCATTGGGTGCAAAAGGGAGAGAACCTGAGAAAGGAAGTCACTCCAAGGGGTGGGGGCAGAGCCAAGATAATTGCAGCAATTAATGTATTTTATTATCTTTATAACAGCAAATAGCTACAGGTAGACCTGGTGAAGCTAATAAGGGAAAAGCAAAAGCAATGCATCCCACCATGAATGGGATCAGCTCTGGCTTTGAGAGCCCTCTGGTGGCCAGAGGGGGTGTTAAAACCTGCTGAAAGGTGGAGAGTCTTACTCCTTCCTAACAAAGATACTACTTAAGTTGTACTTAGTGGCGCCTCCTGCTGGTCGATTCAGATACTGTACACTGATTTACTCCATAGCCTTTAAGTGGATTTTAATTTACAGGCCAGCTGTTTCTTTTTATGTTCAAAGGGGGACAGCTCAGAGCAAGCCAAAAAAATGTCACATGACTATGTGGTGGCATGACAGCTGTCCGCTTGGGGGGATTTATTTTCTTTCTTCCAAGGTCCACTAACCTTCATTAAAAAACAAACATCCCTATGGTGTGTCTATAAGATGTGATCTAAATTACTTTAAGAAACAACTTCTTAATGTGAATTTCCCATAGACAGAGCTTTTCTTTACTTTGATGTGCTTGAAAGCAAATTATATTTCTCTGAAAGTGAGCTTTTATTTGGTCTGGTCTGAATGGTGGCACCTGCTGCATCATGCTACAATAATAGCAATTATAACACAATGTTTTAAGGTTTACAAAATGTTTTCCTTACAGCTTTGTCAGGCAGGCTGTACTGATAAGATAACTTTCCAAGATCACATAGCTAGCAAGTGGCAGAACTGGGTCCTTTCATTTCAAACCCATAGCTATATGACTCTGGGAAAGTCACTTAACCTCCTTCTGCCTGAGGCTCCCAGCTGTAAAATGGGGATAATAATAGCACCTCCCTTATAGAGTTGGTGTGAGGATCAAGATGATATGTGTATAATGCTTAGCATAGTGCTGGGTACATAATTGACGCTTAATAAATGCTTTTTCCAAATTAAAACAACTCTCAGGTACTACCTCACACCTGTCAGCTAATATGACAAAAAAGGAAAATGATGAATGTTGGAGAAGATGTTGGAAAATTGGAACACTGATGCATTGTTAGTGGAGTTGTGAACTGATCCAATATTCTGGAGAACAATTTGGAACTATACCCAAAGGCTTATGAAACTATACATACCCTTTGATCCATCAATAGCACTACTAAGTCTGTATCTCAAAGAGATCATACAAAAGGGGAAAGGACTCACATGTACAAAAATATTGATGGCAGATCTTCTCACGGTGGCAAACAATTGGAAACTGAAAGGATACCCATCAATTATGGAATTGTTGAATAAGCTATGGTGTATAAATGTAATGGAATACCATTGCTCTATAAGAAATGATGAGCAGGCGGATTTCAGAAAAACCTGGAAAAACTTATTGTGAACTAATGCTGAGTGAAGTGAGCAGAACCAGAACATTGTACACAGTAACAGCAACATTGTGCGAAGATCAGCTTTTATAGACTTAGCTCTTTTCACCAATACAATGATCCAAGAAAATTCCAAAAGATTCATGATGGGAAATACTATCCACATTCAGAGAAAGAACTATGGAGTCTGAATGCAAATGGAAGCATTCTCTTCTCTCCTCTCCTCTCCTCTCCTCTCCTCTCCTCTCCTCTCCTCTCCTTTCCTCTCCTTTCCTCTCCTCTCCTCTCCTCTCCTCTCTTCTCCTCTCTTCTCTTCTCTTCTCTT
>CM053601.1:168000958-168016328 GCA_028646575.1 Pseudocheirus occidentalis | reverse complement strand
CAGATCCAAATAAATGAAAAAATAGAAAGCAACATTAAATATCTCATTGGAAAAACCACTGAGCTGGAAAATAGATCCAGGAGACATAATTTAAAAATTATTGAACTACCTGAAAGCCATGATCAAAAAAAGAACCTAGAAATCATCCTTCAAGAAATTCTCAAGGTAAAAAGAAATATGGTGGTGGATCAATGGAATAGATTAGGTACAAACTGCATTATAGTAAATGATAACAGTAATGCAGTATATGATTAGCCCAAAGATCACAGATTTAGGAGCAAAAACTCATTATTTAACAAAAACTATTGGGAAAACTGGACAACAGTAAAGCAGAAATTAGATACAGATCAACATTCATACCAAGATAAGGTCAAAATGGGTACATAATTTACACATAAAGGCTGATACTACAAGCAAATTAAGAGAGTGTGGAATAGTTTATCTGCAAATTTATGGATAAGGTAAGAATTTAGGACCAAATAAAATATAGGGAGCATTACAAAATGTAATATACATAATTTTGATTATATAAAATTTAAAAGGTTTTGCACAAACAAAGTCAATGCAACCGAAATTATAAGGGAAGCAGGAATTTGGAGGAAAATGTACAAGTATCTATGATAAAGGCCTTATTTCTCAAATATATAGATAACTGAGTCAAATTTATAAGAATACAAGTCATTTTCCAATTGATAAATGGTCAAAGGATATGAACAGGCAGTTTCCAGACAAAGAAATCAAAGCTATCTATAGTAATATGAAAACTACTCTAAGTCATTATTGATCAGAGAAATGCAAATTAATACAACTCTAAGGTACTACCTCACATCTATTAGAGTGGCTAATATGACTGAAAAGGAAAATGTTGGATGTTGGAAGGGATGAGGGAAAATTGGGACACTAATACACTGCTGATGGAATTGGTTACTGTTTCAACCATAAAACTGTGCATACCCTTTGATGCAGCAATACCACTTCTAGGTCTCTATCCTGAAGAGATCCCCCCAAAAGGGAAAAGGATCTATTTGTATAAAATATTTATAGTAGCTCTTTTTGTGGTGGCTAAGAATTAGAAATCAAAAGGATTCCCATCAATTGGGGAATGGTTAAACAAACTGTGGTGTGATAGATATAACAAGCAGGATGATTCCAGAAAAACTTGCAAAGACTACATGAACTGATGTACAGTGAAATGAACAGAACCAGGAGAACATTGTATGTAGTAACAGCAATATTGTTTGATGAAGAACTGTGAATGACTTAATTTCTCAGTAATACAGTGATCCAAGACAATTCCAAAGGACTAATGCTGAAGCATGCTATCTGCCTCCAGAGAAAGAACTGATATTGAGTGAATATAGACTGAAGCTTGCTATTTTTCACTTTCTTTAATTTTTTATTTTGAGTCTTCTTATACAAAATGCCTAATATGGAAATGTTTTACATAATTGTACGTGGACATGTACAATTATATTTGATTGCTCACCATATCAGGGAGTGGATGGGGTGGGAGGGAGGAAGGGATAGAATTTGGAACTCAAAACTTTAAATAAAAATGTTTAAAAATTGGAGGAAAAAAGAAAGCTTATCTTCCTTCAGACTCATCTTCCACCTCCATGAAACCTTCTGTGATTCTTCTCAGATATTAGTGTTACGTCTTTATTCAGTATCACTCATTGATATGTTTGTGCTCCCCAGTAGAATGTAAACTTCTTGAGGTCAGGGACTAGGTTTTTTTTTTAATTTGTATTCACAGAGTCCAGCACAGTGCCTTGCACATAGCAATCACTTCATTAATTAATGTGGATTTGAATAGATTAATTATTTATTAATAATATAAAGTAATGATATTATATTAACAATATTAATCAACATTAATTAATGCTGAATTGAATAGATGCTGAAAGAGTATCTCCACTTTAGAAATGTCCAGTTTAGTCTCGAGCTGGGAGCCACAGGAGTGCAGCTTCTCTGTCTCTCTAAGGAGTGTAACTCAGCTTTTTGATCTAGGGCTGCCTGCCTCATGGGGGCAGTGTGCCATTTCAGTAGCCAGTGGACAACTGTTCCCAGATCCCATTTGCTGATGAAGATTATAGAGGAGTGGGGAGGTAGGGGATGGTGGAATCCCCATAAAGCAGAAGGTATGGAAACCTTAACTAGTGCCCACATGTCAAACAGAAGAAAGACCTTCAAGATTCCCTAGAGTGTAGCTTCAGAGAGGGCAGCAAAGATCTGGATGGATGGGAAAAGGCAGCTGCAGATGGACCAGTCTCACAGGCAGAAGAATGAGGCATTTTTCATCAGTGTTTGTCCCCAACCTTTACAAGGTCCCCTAACAAGGCACAGGAAAATGTCTCCATCCCTGAAAATTACCTAAATAGGAACACAGTGATGAGAAGGGCTGCCAATTTCTTGAATCTTTTTTCCTTCTAATTACATCTGTATAAAATGATTACCACCAACACTATCATCTTTGTATAAAAACAAAGGCAGTCTACCTCCAGGAATGGAGGGGGGAAGGATTAAGAATGGAGGGAGGGGAACAGGAGAAGCATTTCCGGCAAAACTATTTTTTTTTTAAATCACGAGAGATGAAAGGAATCTTAGTGCTCATCCTGTCCAGCCTCTTAAATCAGCAGATGAAGAAACTGAAGTCTGGAGTGAGGAAGTCACTTGTCCAAGGTCTCCTAGCTCATTAATATCAGAGTTGGGTCATGCATCCTAACTCTGCTGATAAACAGGTCTGGATGATCTTGCTACATACCTCTTAAATGTTGCATAAATGTTGGCTGCTACCATCACTACCGTCCTGTCTGTTCACTGCCACAAAGCAGTAAACATAATGAAAGAAGAACCAGGAAGAGTGGACAAAGGACGTGGAGACCATGGGGGAAAAGGATCCAGGTCCCCAATTACACTGACAAGTCAGGAAACTCCAAAAGAGAGAGGTGGGGATACGGGTTCAAATCACTTAGCCTAGGCAGATTACTGAAAGTCACTTTTCACATGTATTTTGCCCTACTCGCTTTAAGGCATTCTATGCATTCGGCCCATCTAAACTGGACCTTTTACTGTCCCTTAACCTTTTACTATCTTCTTCAAATTGTATTTTTGTAAAACTACCCCTCCAAATAAACATATTCCTTTCACCCTTGGACCTGTTGAACATTTTTAGCTTATCTGACAGATCTCCCAGGAAATCATTCCTGATGATCTGGAGTGGTCTTTTTTAGAAATTGCTCATCCTTTTTCAATCTTCCATCTTATCAGAAGTTAAAGGCTGAACCTAATCTCTGCACATATATTATCTCCTTCTAGCCTGTAAGATCCTTGAGAGCAAGCGATTGTGTCTTGTTTCCCTGTCTTCAGTGCCTAGCATAGTGCTCTGCACAGAGAAGGCATTTAATGAATAAACATTAATTGAACAGAAGTGGAATTTTCTGGGAAAATAAAGTTTTCTAGTCACGTCAAGTCCACTAGATGGCAGTAAGTAATTAATTTGTTTTGAACAGTTCTACCTCCCTTTCGTTAGCACTTCAACAGGAATGCTTATTTATCAGCCTGTTAATTATTAACTAAAAGAAAATCCATTAAAAAACATTTGGGGAGGGAGATGGCCCTTGAAGCTATTAAGCACATTAGTTGTTTGCTCTTTTTTTTTTTGAGGGGGGAACATTCACATTAGTTGTTAAAATAAGTGTAGTCACTGAATTTGAATTTCTGGAAGCATACTTTGGCTGGTACCTTTGTCAGGATTTACTGAGGATTTTCTGCATTCCCTCTAGAGGTGGAAAGAGAATAAATAGCATAGGAAATCAGAGCTGGAAGGAACCTCAGAACATAGAACATGAAATGTCAGATCTGGAAGAGACCTTAGAACACAGAACTTAGAATAATAAGAGTTGGATGTGACTTTAGAACATAGTCCCCAGAATGCCGGATGTTAAAGTGGAAGACATCTTAGGTTATCCTAGTAATGGTTCTCTAAGTGTGATTTGGGGACTCCTAGAGGTCCCAAGATGTTTTGGGGTGGTCTATGCGGTTAAAATTATTTTCATAAAATACTAAGATTTAAAAATTCATAATATAGTAAATATCAATAGATATGACTCATAAACAAAAGTTCTTTGGCAGGGTCCTCAAAAATTTCTAAGAGTTTAAAGGGGTTCTTTTACCAAAAAGTTGGTGAACCATTGGGATATAGAATATTTGAGCTGGAGAGATACTTAAAACATAGAAGATAGTTTTAGGGCTAGAAGGGCTCCTAGAACATAGAACATTAGAACCGGGATGGGATCCTACCGGCACATCTCCATAGGGCTACTTCCCCAGACCTTCATTTTACTTGCAAGTTGGGTTCCAAGAGGGGCTACCAGTACCTCAGTTTCTAGCAGTCACCCCTATGGATGACTTTTGCTACTATTATACTTCATAAGCCCCCATCAGTTTTCTTCCCATTAATGATTAGCTAGAAGTCTTAACTACATCTTATCAAAGGTATTTACCAAAATGATATAGCTGGTACAAACCATTCTCCCCAAATCTAGGGAATACTCTCTCACAAATACACATAGAGTCAGTGGGGGAAGGAGGGTGAGCACAGACCCAAAGTACAATGGTATTGAAGTCCACGTGTAAGTTGCTGAGGCAACTTGCAACTCTGTGATTACAGAGCTTCTATGTCCTTTCTTTCTTGGAGAACACTCATGAAATTCATGTATGATTTTGGTAATGGATGAGTCTGATTCTAATCCAGACTGGTTCTCCACAGGGTATTAGCACTTTTGTTAGGTGGGTGGTTTAGCTGAGCTTTCTTCTTATAGGGGATGGAGATATTGCTGAATGGGTTACTTTGTTGCTACGTTTGGTTGGATAGGTTTGGAGCTAAGAGTAAGGTTAGTTCCTCAAAACTATCCTGCTGGTCTTGTTCTTTAGAGACCTTGCCATTCCTGCTAGACAGGTTGCTAGACTCTCTAGGATTACTCTTCAGTAGACAGCTATAGTCTCTATGACCAACACCCTCCAGTGGGATACAGTAGGTTGCTATTGTGCTCTTTCTGGACATGGACCCTTATTTGAGAATTGGCAGAAACCACTCTAATTTGGCCCTCAGTCAGAGCCCCATGACTGAGCTTATAACCTCCCATATAGGGTGTGGAGCAAGCATAGCCTCTCCTTTCAGTAACTCTTCCTGCTTCAAAGCTGGGATCCCTCAGTGAGGGAATTTACCATAACTTATGGTAACTATGCAGGTATATTTCCCAAATCTTCATCTTTGCAGGTGGGGCCACAAACAGAAAATGTCTATTTGCTGAATAATTGTCAAACAGTTCTGAGGATTCAGAATTTCCCAGTTTTTGTTTGTTTGGTTTTTTAAACTTCAAGACTTTCTCTTTAGTCTATGCAAATAAATGTCTAGGGGAAAGGCTGTTTGTGCACAGGAATGAACTTATTATCTTTTCTGGCCTTTTCATATGCAGCTGAGCTGCTCAAACTTTCAAATGCTTGGTAAGGTATGGAATGTGGACTGCTAAGTGGTACAGAGGATAGTGTGCTGGGCCTGGTGTCAGGAAGACCTGAGTTCAAATCTAACCTGAAATGCTTACTGGCTGTGTGACTGTAGGCAAGTCACCTCATCCTGTCTGCCTCAGTTTCCTCATCTGTAAAATGAGCTAGATACTCTAGTATCTAAACAACAAGTGGGGTCACAAGGAGCTGGACAGGACTGCTTTATTTATACCTTAAAGTTCCTCACTGTTATATTTTACGGTCTCTTTGTCTCTCACATTCCAACATGTTGAACCTCAAAAAGGGATTACACTAAAGTTATAAAATAGAATATTTTTAAAGACCAAATTTATTCCCCTTCTTTCAAAGAAAATAAAAATGAGTCAGTATGGGACAATCAAAGTTGTATGTAAAAGATGTGGAGTAAGAGAACCTGGTTTTGAATTCTGGCTCAGTCATTTACTACCTGTGTGACTTTAGACAAGACACTCCATCCCCTACCCTCGGTCTCATCAAATTGAAAACGAGGGGAGTGGTTTAGATAGCCTCTAAGGTACCTTCTGGGCAGCTAGGTAGCACAGTGAATAGAGCCCTGGGCCTGAAGTCAAAAAGGATCATCTCCTGAGTTCACGTCTGGTCTCAGAAATGTACTAGCTGGCTGACCCTGGACAAGTCACTTAACCTTGTTTGCCTCAGTTTCCTCATCTGTAAAACGAGCCAGAGAAGGAAATGGCAAACTGTGCCAGCATCTTTGCCAAGAAACCCCCAGACGGGGTCATGGAGAGTCAGACAGGACTGAAATTACTCAACAAAAACAATGATGATGATAATGTACCTCCTGGCTCTGAATCTATAATCCTATGCGTGTCTACATTCCGTCAACCGCTGATTTCTGGTTGTTTTTATCAACAGTACATTCATTCTCCGTGACACTCACACCCACTCTCCCACTTCTGCACACACCTATTGGGGAATTGACTGAAATGTACTCATTAAGCCTAGCAGGATGATAAATTGTGCTTGTGTTTTGTTCCCAAGGCAAATGGAAGAGTAGATTTTGCTTCTTTTTTTGAACATAATTTTGATGTAAAAGCCTCAAACAAGTAGCTTGAGAACAGAAACATCAATCCAGGCACAAAATCACAATGTGCTGATCAATAGTAGATGGGAATATCTGGGAAATATAAGAGATCTATTCTTTGCCTTTATATAGGACAAATACACAAAGTTGCCTGACTTAAATGCCAATCAAAAGTAGCTAGTGGGGGTGGCTAGGTGGCGTCGTGAATAGAGCTCTGGCCCTGGAGTCAGGAGGCCTTGAATTGACTCTGGCATCAGACACTTTATATTTACTAGCCATGTGACCTTGGGCAAGTCACTTAACCCCAATTGCCCTGCCTCCCTCCCCCTCCAAAAAAGGCAAAAAAAAAAGTAGCTAGTGGTCTTCTCAAACCCTACACCTCTGAGGGGTTTTTATGAGTTTAATTTTCTTTAACTTGCTCATCCTTGTGAGTAGTGAGTTAAAAATTCAAGATTGATTGACCTTCAGTTTTATTTTTTGCTTTTTTTGGAAGGGGGAGGGCAGGGCAATTGGTGTTAAGTGACTTGCCCAAGGTCAGACAGCTAATAAGTATGTGTCTGAGGCTGGATTTGAATTCAGGTCCTCCAGACTTCAGGGCTGGTGTTCCATTCACTGTGCCACCTACCTGCCCAAGGATTGTCCTTTCATAGAAAGGGTTGAATGAGGGGAAATTCCAGGTACATTTTGGTATAGGGACTAAGAGGAAATTTGCTTGAAATTCCAAGGAAATCACCTATGGTACAAGAACCACTGGAGAAAATTTGGTTCACCCTTTGAAAAAAGGGACACCTAGAAAATTTGTCTGGACACCAAACAGATGATGATCTTATGCACTGATCATAGAAAAAGAGTTTACCCTCAACTTCTGGAAAGAACAGAGGGTTCCTCTAAGCCACAGGACTGTCAGGAGACCTCAGAAAGGACTAGAGGCAGCAGCCATCAGCTCCAGGGCAGCAGTGTTCAGACTGGAACACTCAGAGCTAAAGTCCTCAGCACTTATTTTTTGGAAAAGCCATAAAGGGCACTGAACTCAACAGGGAAACAGCTGAGGATAGGGAAGGCAGGGAAAAAGGGCGGATATTGCCAGGGAGGAAATAGTCACAAGCAAAACAAAATTCCTGATTCCAAAGGGGAAATTAAGAAGAAAAAAAGAGAAAGGAAAACAACGAACTGAAAACTAAGGGGGTGTCCATCAATTAAGGAACAGCTGAAAAAATGACGGTCTGTAGATATAAAGGAATCCTATTGTTCTATAAGAAATTACAACAGAAACAATTTCAGAGCATTTTGGAAAGCAAGAACTGATGCCTATATATGATAGACATATACATACAAATGTGTGTCTGTGTCTATGTCTAAGTCAATGTCCATTTAATATGAGATATATTGGATATATATTTATGTAAGTATATATAGACATGCAAATGTGCACACACATGTATATGAACATATATGTGGAACATATTCTTAAGGAGTGTACACAAATACATATACGTGTACCTATAGCATGTATGTATGTATTATAGCACATACATTATAAACATACACATACAACAAATAGATATGAAGTGATTTTGACAGGGAGGGTAAAACCCTCTGCAGGGATGAGGAAAGGTCACACGTAGAAGGTGACCTTGAGGATGAAGACTCTGAATAAGTAAGAAGTGATCACAGCTAGGACAGTTTATACAATGACACCACCAGTTTCAAAAGAAGTGACCAGCCATGTCTCCAAAAGACCTGTAATAAGACATGTTATATTCACTTCTTGCCAGAGAGTTCATGGACCCAAAGTACAAAAGGAGACAAAGGCTTTTGTACGTGGCCACCATGTAGGTTTCTTTTACTTGAGTGTGATCATTTGTTACAAGGGTTTTCTTCTGTTTTTAAACTGGGGAGGGGGAAAAGGGAGGATAGTATATATAATATATATGTAATATAATATATATAATAGAGGTTGCCTCCCCCCCCCCAAAATAATGAAAGAGAAGGCTAGAAACACCAACCAGAAGAACAGCTTTGAAAATGACATGCTGGGGGAAAATGTGGAGGGGGTGGGGCAGGGATGGTAGTGTCCAAAAAGAGAAAACAGAGGAACTTGAAATATTTGCCTGAACAAATGCTTGAAAAAAAATGTTTAAAGTGTGGAGAGGAATACAGAAGGTGGTTCAGAAGGAGGCATGGACAGATGGGATAAAATGGCATCTGCCTTTAAGGAGCTAACACTGTATTTGGGAAAACAGCATCTATATATACACATGCATACATAATATAGTATCCACACAAAGAGGTGCACACACATATGTGTACACAGAGTTACACAATGTGTACATGAATAGAGATACTGTGTAATATACACACGTATATAGGAAATATGTTTAAGGGGGAGATGTGTGTATGTGTATGTGCACACATGTAGATGTGTGCATATAGTCCTAAAATGTATGTAAATACATAACTAATTTTACATATGTGCATGTCTCCCCCCCAGATATGAGATGGTTTTTACTCTGGAGGGGTGAGGAAAGGTCACATATAGAAGGTGACCCTTGAGGCATGAGGAGTTTGAAGGATTGACCGAGATGGTTGCCTGAATGGAGTCAGGCAGCCCGTTTTGCACATTCTGACTCCTGCTGTTTGCCTAAGTGTGGCCACTGGTTTTTCTGGTATACTCTCTTCCCTATCGTCTTTGGAATTCTGGTTGATTTTTTGTATCGTTGTGGGGTGGTTGGAGTCACTTTGTGAAGCCACTGGATTTTGTCATTGGACGTCTTGATTACCCAGTGGCTAGCACAGTGTCATGTACATACTTGGTGCTTAATAAATGCTCCTTAATTGATTGACTAAACATGACCACGTGCTTCCCCTTCTCCAATAGGCTGAGCCTCTTCGCAGCAACCGTGTGCAATATAGGTAGTCCAAATATTGTAATCTCTATATTACTTAATTAAACTGTGGTTCTGAGAGGTTAAATGCCCTGCCCATGAGCAAATGGAAAGGACTTGTCTAGTACAGGATTCAAACCCTCTCCTTCAGTTCCAGCACTCAATCCATTAGGCTATCCTGCTTCTCAGTGAATTGATACATAATTCTTGTTTTATTACATGACTGTGATTGTTCATCCAGGGTGAAATCCAGGATCTCCTTTCATGGACCTGTGCTGAGACACATGGAAACCCAAGTCTGACAAACAGGATTCTAAACAGCCAGAAATTAACAAAGAGAGCAAGCGTTTAATGAATGTTTGTTGAATTATACTGAATTGGCCAATCATGACATTTTAGATATTTGGAAAACACAAGTGGATCCAATAGACGTTGCCTGTTTCGTGTTGCTAGGCAGAAACAAAACCTAGCCATGCAGATGGGGACAATAATTCTAGCAATACTGACATCTTTACAGGGTAGTGCACATTTCAAAGGACTTTCATATCTCTACCCATCATAAAGCTCTGCAAAGTTTGGTGGAAAAGCCCTCTACATATGATAAGGAGAGCACAGCAGAGTAAATATACCAGCACTTCCTGAATTATGGTGTGGCTTCAGGTCAACAGGAATCAAAATACCAATGGGTCATTCTATAGCGTTAAATAAACTCCTAATGCCTAGGTGGCATTGTAGAGTGGCAGATTTTGAGTTGGAAAAATTCAAGTTCAAATCCCACCGTAGACGGTATGACCTTGGCCAAGTCACTTACCTCTCTCAGCCTCAGTTTCTTTAACTGGATTCTTATGAGGATTAAATGCGATAATATTTCCTTATTTCCTTAAAGCATTTCCTTAAAGCATCATATAGACTGTCAGCTATTATTGTATGAACAAAATAAAAGGGAATCTTGCTTAAGAAGTTAATGGAGGACAATGTTCTCTGCCAGACTTTAAAATATGCTGCAAAGCAATAATTATCAAAATTGTAACTGGTCGAAAAGCAGAAAAGTAGATAAATGGAACAAAGGAGCAGCTCCAGAAACAGAAACGTCTTTTGTGTTTGTGCCTGTACAACAATGAAAAGAAAAAAAATAAGCAAAATAAAAAGAAAAATGATATATTGGCAAACTTTAAATCCTTAATCCTCAGCTCAGAGCCTGGGACCTAGTAGTTGCTAATGAGATGTTCATTATTTGGTCATTGATAAAAGTCTGGCATCCGGAATTTCTGTGGAATCGATACACATTTATAAGAGACTTGGGCAATCTTTAATGGGTAAAAGGATATGAATCTGCAATGTGCAGAAGATGGAACACAAATTATATCTAATAACCTGAAAATTGTTCAAGCCCTCTAATAATGAAATACAAATTAAATCCTCACATCCAGCAAGTTAGTAAAACCAAGAGTGACAAAACAGATGCACTCACACATTGTTGGTGGAATTGTAAATTGCTGCAATCTTTTACAGAGTATTCTGGCAACAATTGCAAAATCGATCATATTCTCTCACCCCATGATCCCATTTCTGTAAAGCAATTAAAAGAAAACAAGACTTAACCAAACAAAAGCTCCTTCATTTGGGGTAGTGGAAAAGTTGGAAATGACATGCCCAATGATATGGAAAAGGCTGAACTAATTGTGGCCATGTAATGAGATAGCTATGACAGATGAGGAATATATTGAAATATGGAAAGATTACTTAGATAAGGCAAATTGAAGGAAGATCTAGAAGACCAACCTGATACACTGATTACAATGACAGATATAAAGGGACAAGAAGATTGGAAGGAGACGAAATTGGATAAAACGTTAAAAAATATTTTTATTATAAATGGTTTTGACCATATTAGGAACTTTAAGAGATTTCCTTTTTGTTTTGTTGAGATTGTTTAAAATATTTCCTTCTACTCCTACTTTAACTGTGGCGGTCCTACTTACTAGGGTTTGCCTAACTTTTGACCCTTCTGCCATTGAATCAGATCAATTCGTTCTAGTCTTCAGGAGAAATACTTCTAAGACTTTGGTTTCATGTAGCAGCAAGGTGACAGTGGATAGAGCACTCAGACTGGAGTCAGGAAGACCTGAGTTCAAATCTGACCTTAGATACTAGCTGTGTGACCCTGGGCAAGTCACTTATTCCCTCTTGTAAAACAGGGATAATTAATATTAATAATACCTAGCATTTATATAGTACTTAGGTGCTAAACACTTTACAAGTATTATCTCATTAATAACACCACCTACTTTGCAAGATTATTGTGAGGTTCAAATGAGGTATTTGTGAAGCACTTAGTATAGTAAGTACTATATAAATGCTTATTCCCCTTTCCTTCCCTTTCATGTAAGGAAAGACTTGCTAATAATAATTAATTAATAATAATTAGATCTATCCACAAGTTGAATGGTTTCCCCTGGGATTTGGGGCTCTGATGGTCATTTGTTGATTGTGGCATAGAGGAAATTCTTGTTCAGGTATGGGTTGCTTGGGTCAGATTCCTTCTAATGCCAAGACTGTGATTCTGTGGGTAGACTGAGGCATGGAATCAATCCATACTGGGTGGAAACACCTTTTGTATATAAGACCTCTTGAATCAAAGCCCAAAGCCTAAGATTTCTTAAAACATCATCTGGTAAAGGGATAACAAGTTTCTTTCTCAATCTTCCCTTCCTGACCACCCCCACCCCTCATAATGTTGGAATAATATACTTATTAAAATCAGGAACATTTTGCTATCTCAGGTCACTAACTGTATTTGGAGTATTGTAGTTCAAATTGAACCAGAAAGCCAATGAAAATATCTCAAATAAAGGAGTACTGGTAATGGGGATGTTGTTCATAAGCCCCCCAAATCATTATACATGATCTCATTAAAAAAAATTACAGATGTGCATTATAAACAACATGGTAGAAGGTATGATGTAGTAGAATATCAGTGGTTTTGGAATCAAGAGTCCCTCAATTACTTTGTGCATCCATTTATGCAAGTACTTATGGTCTTCCCCAGTAGAATGGGATTGCTTCATTTTGTTTTCCTGTCCCCAGTACCTAGGATAGCGCCTGGCACTTAGAAACTACTTAATATTTGTTGACTGCTTGACCCAGGGCAGGTAAGTCACCTATGCTCTCTGTGTCTCAGTTTCCTCATCTGTAAACTGAGTTAGATGAGAAGATTCCTAAGGCTCTTTCCCAGAAATAACATTTAGGAGTACAAGTTAAATCTTCCTGAATGTCGAACCCATGACTAAGAATACAGTACACACTAGAATCTTTCTAATGAAAGAATGAACTCTGGCATTTTCCCAAAAGATTCAAATAATATAATTGACTAGAATTGACTTCAAAGATTTAATAACTCTTCCTGGGGGAAACAGGGAGATACAGCTTTTTGTAAAAATTATACGAAAAAATTCGAACTTGTGGTAATGTAAAGGCTGAGGACATTTACATGTCCATGAATTTTACATGCATTCATTATAACCTCTAACATGTCCAGAGCTCAGAGATTTCATCCCAAAGCATAAATATTTAAATTGCACAATTGTCTTTAAGGTTCTATTTGACATACAGGACTTCCAGGCAAACACCACTTGGATAGAAGGCAAACACTTCCGGATTGACAGAGTGGCACTGATGATATAGTAGCATTAATAAGCAACAGGGAGAGTTAACTGACTTTATCAGACCAATACCTATTTGTATGAAAGGCTGAGTTTCTTTGGCTCTTTTTGCATTCACATTAGTTGACTGCCTAAGATTAAATTTACACACCACACAGCAATTTTTCAACAAAGTCTTGTTGCATCTATAGTGTCTTGCGAGTTGACTTAGTATTTAGTCCATAGCAAATTGGCCACTGGTAGAAATATACAGTATATACACATGGAGATTATAAAAATACATTTTATTTATATCTGATTTTTTAAATAACAAAAAACACTAACATTTTGAAAAATCAACCAGTTTACCAAAAGGTTCCTCATTATTCTATGTGGTCTGACCAAGATAGATATTTGAAGATACTACCACCCATTATCTCTGGTATTATCTGAGATGGGCTCATTGTTTTTGAAACAAAAAGATTGCTCAGTTTTAAAAGACTGTATGTGCTTTGTTAGTCTGAACCTTCCTTTCATGTTCTCTCAGATTTTAGACATGGCCCCCAAGCTAACCCAACTTTGACTTTTCATCTCAGTTAAAGACCAAAGAAACTCATGCAGAGAATGAGGTGATCAGATCAGATACAGAACATATATATAGCTGTAGCTGAATGGATAACAGAGAGAAGGGAGGCCATTAGCACAGAATTCAACATATGTCAAGTACATCCATCCCCCACACTGGGGACCTCTGCTACTGAAGCTGGTTTCTCAATGAAGGAACCCAGAGTATCGCCCATGGTCAAGATGTTACTTTATTTGATTTGACTTGGGGAAAACGAATTCTGGACATGTTCAGTAGCTCCGGAGGAAGATGTGTCCCTTACAATGAGCTGAAGAGGTCAGATTCCCTACCAGGGGTGAAAGAGGATTAGCAACATTAAGCACACCATGGTTAGCAGTCTGTAATTTTAGTAAATACCAGCTCCCTCCCCCCCCCCCCAACTCCCTGTTTTCATTGAACAAGATGATTTGGTTAAATTCATACACTTGTTTTCATTAATTTACATTGGACCATAAGTCAATAGGTTGCCCATATTCCAAAGTTTCTACAAAGACTGGCTGGGAATTGGAAAGTCTGCAGATTCACATATCCCGTTCTGAACAGACATCAATCACAGTTTTATTTTGTGACACCTGGCAGCATTTACTGAACAGCATTGTTTGAGAGAGCTGGAAAGCTTTATGATAAACAGAGGTTTCCTTGTGAAAGTAGATGTACCTATTATTCTAGGAGAGAAAGAGAGAGGGAGAGAAAGAGAAACAGAGAGAGAGGTTGGTTCTCAGGCTACTTTCAATGTAGGGCAAAGAAAACGGACTCAAATAACCATTTTTCATTTGTAGAATTCCCCAAAGCTCTTTGCACCAATTCTCTCTTCTTCATCTTCTTTTTTTTTTTTTTTTGTTAGGTCTTCAGCACAACTCACAATGCATTCTATTCCCCAAAGGCCAACACTTTTTCAGATGCTCAAGAGGGGCCTTTAAAAAATTTGGCAAACACCAATTCCGCCGCCACAATCAGTCTCCTCTCCCATCTTCTCTGCTTTCGGGCCATTGTACAGTTAATGAGAAACTAAATCGGGACTATTTACAAGGGCGATTGTTTGGGGAGAACCAGAAACATAAATTTCACTTGGCCTTGAGCATGAGCTTGAAATAAAAAGGGTTGAAGCTACTTCATTGGATTCAGTTTCCCTTATCCCAAGTTCAGAGATGATTTTTTGTTTGTTTAAATTTTGCTATTGTTTCAATGAGAAAGAATGCAGTCTGGTGCTTGTCTTCACTTTTTTTTTATCACAGAAATACAGATTGAGCATGCAGAGGTCATGGTAGTTAGGTCTGGAGTTTGTCCTCTCTCTGGTTACTTATGAAATACGGCATTGGAGAGCAGTATACCAAGGAGCATCTCTCTCATGCCTAAGGCTTCTCAGGACATACAATCATAATCCATGATTTTAATGGATCAGCATATCAAATGCAGTTACCAGCCAAGACAACCTTGACTGGCCAGCCAAAAAGACAGGTCAAGAGCTTTGCTATTCAAGGAGTTACTCCATTTAGCAGAAACCCCAGAGTTCAACTTTCCAGGAAGTGCTGGGTCAGGCAGAAATCCACCCCCTCTCCCAAACAAACAGAAGACACATTTCCTTGTCTCTTTGCAGGCTTTGTGGTTGGGAGTTCAATGGCTACAAGAA
>CM053601.1:167977906-167993338 GCA_028646575.1 Pseudocheirus occidentalis | reverse complement strand
AGTTCCTCATGTTGTGGTGACCCCCAACAGTAAAATTATTTTCGTTGCTACTTCATAACTGTAATTTTGCTACTGTTATGAATCGTAATGTAAAGATCTGATATTCAGGATACATTTTCATTGTTACAAATTGAACATAACTCACAGGTTGAGAACCGCTGTGGTAAAACTTTGTGTAAATGGGTTCTTATCAGAACCAGCCCCACAACTGGAGAGCTTCTGAAGGAGAGCTATCCTACAGATGAAAAAAAAAAATGACCTCCCCAACAACAACCCCAGACCAGAATGAGTGTTCTCTTGCATTCCCAACCTGCCTCTCCCCCCCCCTCACCAAACATACACATACACACACACACACACAAACACACACACACACACACACACACACACACACACCTCTTGGTTCTTCTTCTTTCGGGGGGTCAATTGACACCTTATCAATAAAGAGAGAATCTAAGATAGAATAAATCCCCAGATTGTAGTTAGTTACCAAACTGGACTCTGTCATTTTGCTTCAGATTTTCCTCCAGTCATTTGTTTTCTTTGTAGCCTGAGGATCGTTGCCCCTTTTCTAGGAAATAGGCAGGAGGTGACTCGGTCACAGACTGACTGACTGCCTGCTAAGGGATGGCAAGTTACAGGCTGGGTGGGTGGAGAAAGGACCCCTTGGAGGAAATCACTGATCTTTGCAAATGTTAAGGAGGGTATCACACTGAAAAATGATTGTTTTAAATACTATATTGGTCTGAATACAGAGTGGGTTTTTCCCCAGATTTGGCTTGTTTAAAACTTAAGTACAGTCTATAATTGTGCTCCTGTTAAAATATAATAGATAAAAAAGAGAACAGGGATGATTAAAAAAATGAAGAAAATATCTTTCTTTGAATTGAAAGTGATATTAAAAGATGAAGGCTATACAGTAAATTTGTTATATTTTAATTTTCTGTTATTATTTTCCAGTATGCATTTGTATATGTGCATATCTATGTATACATACACATGTGTATATACATATGCACATATACATACATATATATATATATATTTAAAAATTTTCCCCCTTTCAAAGCACTCTAATTTTAGGGCTAGAGCATAATTTGAAGCAATATGCTTATGTAACACTTTGTAAGTGGAGAGCAGACTTAGTGCTCTTTTATGGATTTACATGTTGTTTTCAACATTTAGTTTCTATTTTGAGAGGCAGTGTGGGTTAGTGGATAGAAAGTAGGCCTCTGAATGAGGAAGACTCTTTCTTTTGACATATATGGGCTCTGGGACCTTGGGCATATCTCCTAACTTCTCAATGCCCTAGGCAACCAAGACTACAAATTGCCATGAAGTTGGCAAGCTTCATTGTTTAAAATACTTTCCTTAATGGAAGTCCCTAACAAAGAGTAAAGATTTAAACTTTGTCCCTCCAGCCTCAAAGAGCAACGTGTTAAGGTTGTTAGGGAGAATGTGATGTATTTTGCCCACATAGGTTACGGATGTTTACGTGGGTCTGTCTACATTTGCTTGAAGGGAAACAGGTCTAGAGTCTCTACCAGGGAAATTGATTCCTGACAGGAAGGGAGCAGGAGGTTTGGGGTCAGAGACAAAAGGACCCACATAGAAAAGATTTACAACAGCTCTCTTGGAAGTAACAAAGAACTGGAAGCTAAGGGGGTGTCTATTAGTTGCATGTGTGTGCACGCGTACATGCGCAATAATAATGATATGCATGAATACATTATAGTAATATAATAATAATAATAACAATATGTTTAAATTGTGGTATATGAATTTAACAGAATATTAATGTGCCACAAAAAATGAAGAAAGGAGCAGGTTCAGAGAAACCTGGAAAGATTTGTAGGAAGTGAAATTCCAGGGCAGCAGTTCTCAACCTGTGGGTTATGTTCAATTTGTAATAATTAAAATACATTCTGCATATCAGATATTTACATTACAATTCATAACAGTAGCAAAATTACAGTTATGAAGTAGCAACGAAAATAATGTTATGGTTGGGGGTCACCACCACATGAGAAATTGTATTAAAGGGTCGTGGCATTAGGAAGGTTGAGAACCACTGTTCTAGAGCTATTTATGCCTCTAGCTAAGCCCATCTAGACAGATCCATGTGAACACCTACATGGGGAACACACACACATACACATACACCCCTACTCTTGCTTCTTTTGAGCTAGGATTCTGCATTTTACAAAGTTGCATCATGAGTACAATAGTACAATTCAAAAAGCCTGTGGACACTTAACAAATACACCCAATAAAATTACAGAATTGGCAATGAATGTTTTTACTTGCTTCTGGCAACGGGCAGTTCAAATATTCCCTTTAGGAGTTAGCACTAGAGAACATACTTTGTAATCTAAAGCAAACATCAGAGTCATCTTGGGAATGTGAAAAACCTGAGAATTTTTTTCTATTGCTTTGTATCAAGGGTTGAAACACTGGGCTTTGGACTTAAAATAAATGGAGAAGAAAAAGAGCCAAGAAGATGAACTTGCTTCTCAATGTTTCAATCATAAACTCATTACCAAAGAAATGAGGTCAAGGTAAACTTTTGCAGGTTAAACCTTCCAGAAAAGTACATAGCGATAGGTATTACCTAATGCAACCTGAATTCTTCCCTACACACACTTAACAGTCTAGCCAACTCTTTCAACCTGGTGTTTCCTGAGCTCTGTACCCTTTCTCACTTCTCTGTGCTGTGGCACAAGCCATCACTTCTCCAGGCCTTAGCAAAGGCTATCCCATATGCCTGGAATGCACTGTCTCCTCACCTCTCCTTGTAATGCTAAGTAATTTTTTTTGGATGAATTAAAAACTTTATTTTAAAGTGTCCATATGTTTTACCAGATTGCTAGAGAGGTCCATCACACACACAAGAAAATTTATATTATATAATATATGATAATTGACTAATAATAATGATAATAATTGACTCCTGATTGTTAGCACTTTTTTCCTCAAATTAGATTATATGACTTATTTGTATAAATGTTCTATTCCCTCGCAATATAAATTCCTTATGGAAAAAGATTGGTTTTGTCCTTGTAATCCCACTACCCAAGATAGTGACGTATGTAACAGGCCCTTAATAAATGTTTATTGAATCGAATCCAGAATTTCAAAGCAATTTTATTGAAAAGCTAGAAGTTGTTGGAGATCTCCCAGTTATTATTACTAATTCTTAATTTGCAAATTGAGTTCTGCCCATAATTAAATTTTCAATTCAATTTATAAACATTTATTAAATGCCTACTATGTGCCAGGAACTATGCTAAGGGCCAGGGATACAAAAAGAGGCAAAAGACAATTCCTGCCTTCAAGACTTGCTCATGGAACTGGGAGTCTTACATTTATACAAATATACTTAGCTAAACTGTCTGGAAGGAAAAGGGGGGAAAGTCCAGCCAAAGCTGACAGTAGTCATCGAATTTAATTATACCCAATCAAAGACTGAAAGAGCAGGCAAGTGCTACTGATAGTTTTGTTATCCAATTATAGGTTATTAACTGTGTAGGATGCTTAAAATTATGTGGGTTTAGACTTCAAGACGTGTGTAAGCACAAATTATACTGCTTTTCTCTTGCGGCTATATTAAGAAGCAATGCATCATTGCCTACATACACTACATATCTTAGGGGATCCTCGTACAACACAGAATAGCCTCTGCTCAGGTCAGAAAGAAGGTCCTATAAAAAGAATAATCATTGTGTTAGTTCCAGTACTTGCAAGGGAGCTGAAGGTCCTTTAGGGAAGGGATACAGAGAGATAAAACATTTATTAATTTGTATTACGTGGGGGTGGCTAGGTGGCTCAATGAGTAGAGCACCGGCCATGGAGTCAGGAGGACCTGAGCTCAAATTTGATCTCAGACGATTAACACTTACTAGCCCTGTGACCTTGGGCAAGTCACTTAACCCCAATTGCCCCAAAACGCACATTTTTTTAAAAAAAGAGTATATTATGTGGCAGGAACTGTGCTAAGTGCTTGTGATAAATACAAATATGAAAAAGAGGGTAAAATTCCGATGGTTGCACGTTTGAAAGTGCAAGTCAAAACTTTTTTGTGTGTGAGATATTTCCCTTTACCCTAAGATTGAACTGCTAGAGCCCAAGTACTAAATGGGTTACAAATGCTTTGACTGGTGAAGGATGTCACCAGGCATTGACAGATCTGTAGAGGAGTACCCATTCTGAAGACAGACGACTCTTCCCTCCCCTACACCAACTTCCAACATTAGCAGCCATAGATATGGCAGAGGGTCTTGAACATCTAGCTGAGTTTCTGGATTTCTGGAGCAACGAGGAGTGACTAGCTATTCTGAGCGGAAGCCGACGTTAAGAAAATGAATCTGGCAGAGATGTATAGGGTGGGTGGAGATAGGGAAGCAACGGTTATTTTAAAAGCAGGGAAACTTTGAGAGACTGTTTCAGCAATCCAATCCTCTGGAGAAGAAAAAGACCCTTGTCAATGATGATCCAGGTGAACTTCTGGATGTGAAGTTAAGTGACGCGATTGTAAGTCACGTAGAACAGCAGCTGGATTTAGGTCTTCTGAGGTCCCTTCTCACAAAAAAGAAAAAAAGGCTAAAGTGAATCATTTAGGAGGAGGGCAAAAAGAATAGACGATCTTGAACTTCAGGGGAGGGGGAACAACCTGGTAACAAGGGCCTTGGAGCAGCAGAAAGAGGGGAGTCAAGAAGGTGGGGTTCAAATCCTGGGTCTGGACCCTGGGCAGGTCCCTTTAACGGGGTGGCCAGTTCTGGAGCCGGTTGTTGAGAGTGAGCCTTTACATGTCAGAAATCGCCATAGGCCCTAAATCAGGGCTTGATTTGTCTTATGAATTGTCCGGAGTTAAGAAAGAGATGGAGAATGTGTTTATAGTGAAGATTAAACCCAAGGGAGTGTCAAGGGTACTTTTCTTTGTTCTGAAATCCGGTGGTTAATCTTTTACCAACACAGCCGTTCTGGGCGTCAATTTCTACATCTGTAAAATGGGAGAGTCGGGCAGGTGTCCACTAGGTCGGTCTCTACGATCAGAGGAGTGCCCCGCCCCGACTTCCGGCCTTCTCGGAACCGGAAGGGCGGGGCGCGGACGCCGAGAGCGGTGACGTCAGAGGCACCCGAAGCGGGCCCTTGTGTTGTCTAGGTGCCGCGTGAGGGCGCTGCCGGCGTCACGACGGCCCTCGGTGCCCCGGATGTTCTCCCTTCTGGCCCCTGACAGGGTCGGGGCGCCGCCATTTTGACTCCTCTCAGAGTGGGAGGCGGCGGCGGTGGGTGCTGGCGGTCTGGAGCCGCCCGCCGGGGACAGGCACCTCACCCGCCTTTTTTTCGGGAGGTGACTTCGAGTTTCCTTTTTCTTTTTTCCTTCTAGCCCCGTGCCGCGGGCCAGCTCGTACGCTTTCGCCAGGCACCCGGCGCGATGTCCGGCGACGGAGCCGCCGAGCAGGTGAGGAGGGGAGGCCGGTGGGGCCTCATGGCCACCGTCCCTCAGCCGGGGCCCGGCCGGGTCGTGAAGGGGGCGGGATAAGTGGACGCGAGGCGCTGCGAGCGTGTCTAGGCCGTGGCTTGAGGGCAGTGGGGTGGGGGTGGCCGCGCCCTGACCCCCAGCCGAGTCGCGCGTGGGCCCGGAGGGGGCGGGGCCAGGCCGGAGGGGACTACCCCAAAAGCAGCCCCGCCCCGACCTTGATCCCTTCTTCTGGACCCGTAGGAGCGGCGGGTAAACCTTTTAGAGGGGGGGTGGTCTGTGGGTGGACGTCAGGGGGTATTTTAGATGGGTCGATAGGGTAGGAACTTGCCATGTTCCACCGTCCTATTCCACCCCTTCCCCTCCCCCAGCCTTGGGATGTGACAGCATAAAGCCAGGGCAGCTTCGGGGTCTCGAAGGACCCCCCGGGGCCAGAGATGTCCTCGCCCCCCTGGCTCTTGGGTTCCGGGCCATTTAAAAGCTCTAGTGCCGCGAGCCCCGTGGTCGGTGAGGACACCTTTGCTGAGCCCAGGGTGGCTGGGAGGTTCGTGCCCGGCGCTGCGCTGCCAAACTTACTTCCTCGGTTCAAAATGGAGTTGTGAGCTAGTTTGTCTGCGCGGTGTTCTCCGCCTTTGGGGAAGTTGGCCCCGCCGTCCGTGGGAATACGGAATAAAGCAGTGTTAAGCCAGGCCTTTTCTTCTTTAACTAGCGTTGGGTTTTAAGTGGCTTTAGCTTTAAAAAGTTCTTTTCTGCTCATCTTCAAGTTAAGGTGACCCTTCGTGGTGGTTGTACTAAACGAAGCCAGTCCGACCTAACCGGCGCTAAATTAAGGGCAGTTGCGTCGGGTTGGCACAGCGTCGGTTAGCAGCATGTCGACAACAAAACTACATCATTTGTCCCTCGAGGAGCTGGCGTTTTACTGCGAGGTGTACGTAAATAGGTTAGATCAGTCAGCTTTTTATTAAGTGCTTACTGAGTATCATTGCCCGGGCTAAGCAGATGACGGCCCCGTAGATTGAACGGTGGGCCTGGGCTCCGAACCGAGTTCGCATTCGGCTTCAAGACCCCGGGCAAACCTCGGCCTCCATCTGTGGAAGTGGTAGTTGTACCTGCCTCCCAGGCTGGTCTTGTGAGCCCCGGGTCTGGCTCGTAGTAAGCACTTCGTGCTCGTTCCCTTTCTGCAGCTTCTCCTCTTCCTCTTTCTCCCTTACCTCCTTTTCTTCCTCTCTTCCACAGACAAGCGTACAGGTATCCTTAGAACAAGAGGGATCAAGGAAGGCATTTCCCACAGGAAGTGGCAGACAGAAGGAAAGAAGAGTGCGAAGGCAGATTTGAATACTCTGTAGAAGTTATACTTGGAGAATGGAGTATTATTCTGTTAAGGGATAGCCAGGGGGCCTGGAATAATGTAAGCCTCAAAAAGAGATCTGGATGCAGATTTTGAATTGCTTTAAATACCAGCTTTAAAAAATGTGTATTTTATCCTCGAGGCAGTAAGGAACCTTGGAAGTTTCTTTAGTAGAGGAGTGATAGGATTAAATATTTACCCGGAGGAAGATGGTTTTGGCTTCTAGGTCAGAGAGGGAGGACCAGTATCGGGGAGACTAGTGAGGAAGCTTTTGCAGTAATCCTGGAGAGAAGGGTAGTAGTTGTGTGTGTGTGGAAAGAAGGGAACCAGTTGCAAAATAAGGTATGGAGGTAGAATGAACAAAACTTGACGGCTCATTGGATTAGGGTGATGCTGAGGGAGAGGGGAGATAACTCAGATTGCCGACGTACCCGGGTGCCTGGAACGATGAAAATGTCCTAGATGGAAATCATCCAGTTTGGTGAAAGGAAGTAGGCTAGCTCGGTGAAGGGGGGCAGGTTTGGAGAGCAGTATAGAAGAGAATAAGTTCTTTGAAAGGAAGACGTGCAGAGATCTGTTCAAGCAGTCAGTTTAGTCATGTGGAATTAGAGCTCTTGGGTTGGATAAGCTGTTCCCTGTCTAGAGATGATAACTGAACCTTTGGAGCTGAGGCCCTTACAAAGGAAGAGGGCGTCCAGATAGAAGAGGGCCCAGGACAGTTTTGGAGAACCCACAAGATTAGGGGGCTGAACATAGGTGAAGATCCAGTAAAGGGAACCCAACAGGAGTGGTCAGACTGGTAGGAATAAAACCCAGAAAATGGGGAGGCAAGGAGGGGTCAACATTGTTAAGTCTGAGATGATAAGAAGGATGAAGACTGAGAAAATGCGATAGAACACTTGAGTATAAGTGATCTCAATCCTCTGAAACAGGCATTAGTAATCCCAGTTTGTAGATAAAACTACTGAGCCTTAGAGGTTTAAAAGGGTGATACGGTTAAATACATGGGGCTCATCTTTTCCCATCCAAGAATATTTAAATTTTTTGGCGTCCAGCAGGCTGGAAATGCCAGGGAGGGGACGACTTTATAGGAAACGGCCTGAGCAAAGTCAAGGAGGTATGAGAGCCCAATTTATGATTTGGGCATGGCAAGCTTTGTCTACTTTTCCAGTGGTGTAGAATATATGAAAGGAAATTACATGAAAGGATAGACCAGAAAGGCACTGAAGATTTTGCGCTGATAGACCAGGTCTATGCATAAGATATTCTTGCCTAGACTATTAAGATAGAATTAGAACAGACACAAGTTCTCTCCTGGAAAATTTTAGCACCTTGAGGGCAGGATTTCTTTCGTCTTTGTTTTTGTATTTTCAGTGTTTGGCATTTGTTAATTTTTTTTTAAATTGATGCCTTATAGAGGTGGGAGAAGTATCAGGGGTGGTTTGGGGTACTAGTGGAAGAGAGCAACTATGCAGATGATGTTTTGGAATAGGCTTTACCAGGACTTGTCTAACCTAATTTACCTAATCTAATGGACTAGATGTGAGATATGAATCAAATGCAGCTTTAGGATTTGGAAGATGGGAGACTAAGTGAGAAATATGCCACAGAGAGAAATAGAAAATCAGGAAGAAAAATAGGTTTAGGACAGGGGTGGGGAACCTGAGGCCAGAGGTGGCCCTCTAGGTCCTCAAGTGTGAGGCTGCAGGTTCCCCATCCTTTGTTTCAGAGGAAGGAGTGAACTTAATTTGGGGAATTTTGAGTGTGTAATGTTAAACACCTGTAATGTTTAAGTGAAAATATCTACAGGCAATCCAGATCTCTGAGAAGTCAGAACTAGAGTTTTGATTAGGGAGTCATGAAGCTGTGGGAGTGAATGAACTTGCTGGAAGGCTCAGTAGTGTGGTATATGGAAGAGAGAAGAGGGCCAAGGGGAACATCTACATATAGGGATTAGAAATTCATTCTAACAGAGTAAAAGTAATTTGGAAATAGTTCAGTCATAAAGAAGGATGTGGATAACTCATTCATTTTGAACTTTGAGGGGGAGGAAAAAGAGTAAAAGGGAGAATAATTTGCCTAAAATGACATGAAATTATGGGAAGTGTATAAATTGTTAAAAAAAAAATAACAAACAAGAAAACAGTTGAATATTGAAAAGTGTCAGATGTGATATCTAGAGATTATGTAAAAAGTGGTACAAAACAGAATCCTACTCTGATGACATGTTATAAGACTCAAGTATATTGTCTTAGTGTATAGAGTAAATGTTTTTCTTTTAAAAGTGTTTTAGTCACATGGATTATGGTAGAGGTGGGGGGGGAAGGTTTGTAAATTTTTCTAGTCACTTGGAGCTAAGCTGCCTCAGGAAAAAAATTGTTGACTTATGCAGTGCATAAGTAATGAAATATCATAAACTTTCTTATATCCTGATATCAGTTATTTGAAATGAGTGGTGGAATTGTGGCTGGTAGTTTCAGGAACCTGAAGTTTAGGAGAGGATTTGCACAGATCCCAGGGGTCTGGAGACCATTATAACTACTGTGGAATGTGCTTTTTGTGTATTTTTGGTCTCTTTTTTTAGAATGTTTAGTCTTAAGTGGTTTCAATAAGGAAATAATTTTATTTTATTTTTCTTATTGCATCATAAAGTAGCACTTTATATGGAATCTGCCTTATGTAGTAATTTTTATTAAACATCAGCTTGTTTGTGGTTCTTCATCTAATACTATATTTGCTTTCTTTGACAGCATATGGAAACAAAATTGTGTTATGTGTAGTGACTATCAGCCAGCAGAAATGTCAGGTCTTTGTGAGGAGCTAGAGCTAAATTTTTTGTTTTGATTGTTTGGTGTATTTTTTTTGTTTGTTTGTTTTTTTGGGGGGGGGGTCTTTGGGGTTTGGGGTTTTTTTGGCATCTGTACTAAAGTTAGCAATCTGCAAAAGATTGACTCCCAAAGACATGTTTTCCTGAGCTGCTGTAGTACTGTATTCTATTTCCTTCAGAAAACTTACTATCTTTCCTCATCCTTTAGAGAAAAGAATGCTTAAGAGTATATATTTTTAAAATATATTTTTTAAAAGTTACTTAGCTTAAGGAGCTGTTTTATATATAATCAATCAGTAAGCAATATTGAGAATCTCTAGACACTGCTAGGCACCAGAAATAAAAAACAAAACAAAAATGAAATGCTGTCCTCAAGCCTCAGTTTTGTCTAGGAGACAACACTTATATGTATAAGTAATACAAAATGTATACAAAATAAATATAAGACAGTTTTGCAAGGAGACTGTAGTAGGGAGGGAGGAATTGAGAAAGATGGCTCTTGGATTGAACTTTTCTTTTCCCCACTTAATAGTATTTTATTTTTCCAATTACATATAAAAATAGTTTTCAATATGCACTTATTTTGAGTTCCAAATTTTTTTTTTCTCTCTTCCCTCCCCCCTCAAGACAGGATGCGATCTGATATATGTACAATCCTGTTAAACATATTTCCACATTAGTCATGTTGTGAAGGAAGAATCAGAAGGGGAAAACCACAATAACTGTATTTCCCTCCATCCTATTCCCTCCTCACCCCCTTGTTTATTTTGTTGTATCTCCTTTCACCCTGTTGGACCAAGCTTTTAAGGTAACTAAGTGTGTTCTATAAAACAGGTGATCCAAGTGAGTACTTTTTAGGCATTAAGAAGGTGTGCATCCAGTGGCCTTGGTGGGGCATCTTTGCAAAGGCACAGAGATGGAAGAAGGAAAAACACAAATGAATTAGGAATGGTTCTCAAGGACAGTATTAAAGACAAAAATCAGTGTTTGATTTTATATTAGTGAAAAACAAGGTATGCATTGTTATTCAAAGGAAGTAAGTTTAAAAAGCCATGTGTTTTATAGTGTGGTGTTAAATCAATCGAGAAAAATATTGCATTTTTATTATCTGTTCATGGGCATTCAAAAGAAATTTCAACATTTACCAAGGTTTTTAAACCTGACTGATGTGGGGGGGTCTGGGGAAAGGTGGGAAGTATATCTGTGAAAGAAGGAAATGTTTTGTTAGGTTCCTCATAGGATCATAGATTTTGAATTTGAGGATCTTTAGACATTATTTATTCCAATCTTCTCATTTTACAGGCAGTAAAACTAGGCTCAGAGTTTAAAATAGTTTGTCAAAGCAACACCTAGTAAGTGGCAAAGTTACAATTAAAACCTAGGAATTTATGTTCTATTGTATAATTGTATAACAGCATAGAATATAGACATGCAAGAAGACAAGTACAAATTACTTAGTGTTGAGGGAAGAGGGATATTACTTCTATTTAGGGAGAGTGTTTTATGGAGATAGTGTCTTTGAATTGTATCTAAAGGATGGATAAATAGGAATTATATCTGTGGAACTCAATGAAAAGGGTAAGGAAAGAGTCCTCTGGGTAAAGACACACAAAGTCAGAGACTCACAGGGATATTTGGGAGAATGACAAGTAGTCTAGTGTGGGAAGTTTATGAAGGGGACATCCAAGGCTGCTTATAGAGATTGAGCTGAGAAAAGAAGGATAATTGCATCAATGTCCCATTGGATGAGATGGCAGAAATGAATGGGCAGTTAACTGTAAACTGGAGGTTTCTTCTGAAAATGAAGAAGAAGGTAGATGTTTTAAGGAGGAATAGATGGGAGCTACAGGAAAACTTCTTTCTTTAAAAGTAAGAAATGAGATAATTTGCCATCATCAGGGTAAAACAGGTGGGTGTTTGAGAAAAATGGAAGAAGTTTGTAACAGGCACTGTGGGGAATTTTAGGAAGTAAATACAAGTTTCTGACAGCTATGATGTGAACATAATTGATTGTATTTTCTTCTCTTTAAATTATTTTAGTATGATAATTTAAAAGTAATTGTTTCCCCAGGATATGATATTTATATAGTACTACTTTATGTATGTTACCCTCTCAAGATCAGGGACTCCCTGAAATCTATTCTCATGAATCCCAAGTTAACCCTTGGTTTAAACTTAAGGTTGAACACATTTTAAGAATCTTGAATACGAATCTGAAAGCTAAATACATTAGTTTGGTATTTTTCAAAAGGTATCATCTTGTGGCTTACATATTTTGACTACTCATAGCTAAAGGGAATCGGAACTGAATCAGTAATTCCTTCTACCTATGCTATGTTTGTCAGCACTTCTCTGTAACTTAATCTTAGCAAGTTGCAAGAGGTTGAGAGATGTTCAGTATTGAAAAGCCCATCTGTTGTGGGACTTGAATCAGGTCTTCCTGTCTCAGAGGACAGCTCTCTCTTGTCTACTAGGCCAGAAATTCTTAACCTTTTTGTGTCATAGACCCCTTTAACATGCTGATGAAACCTACGGACCCTTTCTTAGAATGTTTTTAAATGTACAAAAATACAAAAGAAGCTAATTATATTGAAATCATTTTTAAAATATTAAAAACACAGACAGGTTCACAAACCTTAAGAATCCCTGCTCTTAGCCATGATTCCTCTCCTAGCTAAATCAGTTGCAAATTCACATTCCTAGAGAAGTCATCTTCCTTGTATTTTTTAATACAAAAGTATTAAAAGTATTTTTAAGCTGCTTTTTACTTTCAGATGATCTTAAGATAGAAGAACAAATTCATCAGGGTTAAAAAGTATTAGAATGATTATTTTTGTACAAATAAACAAATAGCTAAGCATCTCTTTTGACTTAGAGAACATAGAGATGCCTCCTAAAGTTAAGCCTTTGACTTGTCTACTTACCAAGGAGATTTTTGAATCTTTGTAGATCTTGGAAATCTGTTTTTTAAGGGGAAAAAAATGTGTTATTGTTTCATTACTGTAATATAAGTTTTGCTTTTTTTTTTTCTTGGTGAAACTTTATTAATTTCACACAGTAGTTTTAAATGACTGTTTAAGTAGTTTAAATGAACCGGCACAGCTGTCCGTTTCAGTTGGCATTAATCAGAGCCATGTGGCATCATCAAGTTTTTTATTTTGTGAGTATGACAGTTGATGCTAAAACTTAAATTGACTCAGTAAGTAGGTTTGCAGAGCTAACTTAAGTTAGCAAAAACTAACTTAAAGTAGGTTACATATGATTATAAAATTTCTTGAGAAATACCATTGTCTCTCTTAAGCATAGTGAGAGAGTATTTTTAGCTCTGGTTTCCCACAGTTTGAGGAAACCTGATAATATGAAAATCGATGTTTTTAGAATGGCTAAATTAGAAGACCATTTGTATTTCAGAATGACTCATTATCTTATGTGCTTCGGTATCCTCAACTGTGAAGTGACAGTATTTATTCATGCTATAGAACTGTTGTAAAGCATTCAGATTTCTTCTTAGCAAAGAACTCTTTTTTTCTCCAAACATCTATTATATCCATCCATTTCTCCTCACTCACCACAACTGCCCTTCCTAATTTGGGACTAATCTAAAATACAGCCTTTTAATTGGTCTCCGTGTGTCTAGTCTTTCCATCTTTAATCCGTTCTTTATCCAGCTGCCAGAATAATAATCCTGACCATGTAACACTCCTGTTCTACTTAACTCTGGTGCCTCCTTTACAGCTAGGATGAAATATAAACTCTGGTTTTGAAAAGTCTTTCACAATCTAGGTATAACCTGTCCTCCTCAAATTGTGCTTGTTACTCTTCTTGCCTTCTGTGTTCCTGCCAAACCAGCCTGCCTGCTGTTCCATGTACAGAAACTTGCCTCCCCACCCCATTGCTTTTGCACAGACATTCTCCCATAACTGGAATGCAATTAAATTTAACATCCTTATATTATTAGTGTTCTCTGCCCCATGTATACTGAGACAGAAACAATCAGTGCCCTCAAGGAACTTAGAGACTATTAGGAAGCATTCCTGCCTTTCTCCCTATTTACCTCATTGAAAGATCTTGAGTTCCCTCCTACTTGTGAGGTTTTTTCCTAATTACCTTTCCAGGCAGCTCGGTGACTTAGTGTGGATTGAGCACTGGGCCTGAAGTCAGGAAGGCTTGAGTTTATCCAGCCCCAGACACTTAACTTACTGGGTGACTTTGAGGAAATCACTTATCCCATATTTTCTCAATTTTCTCAATTGTAAATTGGGTGCAATGATGGAATGCCTACCTCAACAGGGTTGTTGTGAAGATCAAAAGGAAATATTTGTGACAGGCTTATCACAGTGCCTGCCACATAGTAGGTGCTATTAAAAAGGCTTGTTCCCCTCCCTTTTCTTCTCATCAGCTCGTGTATACATGTTATTTCTCTCATAGAATATAAACTACTTGAGGGAAAGGGATCCTTTTCTTTTCTTGATCCTCCAAGCCTGACTCTATGCCTAGAACATAATAAATGATGATTAACAATTGGTGTATATATGTATTAAATGATTCTTCATTGCAAGTAATTAATTTATCTGTTGTATAACTGAAATAGCATATTTACAGACTATAGCATATTAATTGTGTTTGAAACTTCCAGCATTAACATACATTTGGATAGAGCCTGGATTTGGAGTCAGAACTGCTTTTTGAGGGTTTGGGGCACTCAATAAAGTACTTGATTGATTCAAATGAAAACCACACCAGCAATTAGGAGACCTCAACTCAAGTTGTTCTTCTCCTCTTAATTAGCCAGTACAGTCAGTATTATTCATCAGTCAGTATTATTCATCAGTAAACATTTATTAAGTCCCTTCTGTATGCAGGCATTGTGCTAAGTGCTAGGGATAAAAAAAGAGGCAAAAGAGTTCCTGCCCTCAAGAAGTTCACTATCTAATGGATGAGACAAGAAGTAAAACACAAGTAATATACACGCATATGTGCGTATACATATAAAATAGATTGATAGAAAAATGGGAGAGGGAAGGCAGTAAAATTAATAGGCATTGGGAAAGAAATGGGCTTTTATTTGGGACTTGAAGGCAGTAGGTAGAGATGAGTGAAAGAATTCCAGGTATGAGGACTAGCCAGAGAAAATGCAGAGAGCTGAGAGATAATGGACTGTCTTGTTCCTGGAACAGCTAGGCAGCCACTGTCACTGGATTGGAGAGTACATACTGAAGATTAAGGTATAAGACTGGAAAGGTAGGAGGGGTCTAAGTTATGAAGGGCTTTGAATGTCAGTGGATTTTGTTTAATCCTGGAGGCAATAGGGAGCCACCGGAGTTTTTATTAGTAGGGTGGTAATATGTTTGAAATTATGCTTTAGGAAAACGAATCACTTTGCAGATTATTGCAGTAGTTGAGGTGTGAGGTGATGAGGGCCTATACCAGAGTTGTGAGAATGTCATAGAGAAAGGGATATATGTTCCAGAAATTGCAAAGATGGCAACAGATTGGATATGAAAGGTAAGAGATAGTGAAGCATTGAAGATAATACTTAGATTTCAAACCTAAGGACTGGGATGATGTTGTATGGTCTACAGTAATGGGGAAGGTAGGAGAGAAGTGAGCTTTAGGGGGAAAGATGAGTTCTTCTGTGGACATTTTTTTAAATTTATTTTTTATTTGTTTTCTTGTTTACATTATTCATTTTCATTACATTTTTGAATTACAAATTTTCTCCCCATTTTGCCCCTGCCCCAACCCTAAAACAGCAATCCCACTGTAAAGCCCCTCCCC
>CM053601.1:167951345-167977406 GCA_028646575.1 Pseudocheirus occidentalis | reverse complement strand
AGACCCTGCCCTCCCCTCCGTTGTCCCCCCTCTCATCCCCATGCCCCCTGCTCTTCTGTGTGGCATGATGCCCAGTTTAGAGTTTATGTGTGGACATGTTTTTAAGGTGTTTATTGAACAAACATCCAGTCTGAGATATCTGAAAGGCAGTTGGAGAAATGAGATTGGAGGTCTGTTGGGGCAGGACTGGTAGATTTGAGAATCATTAGCATTGAAATAGTAATTAAATCTATGGCAGCTGATGAGATCTCCAAGTGAAGTATGGAGGGAGAAGAGTTCCAGGACAGAACCCTGTTAGACATAGAGGATGTTATCTAGACGAGGATCCAGCAAAGAAGACTGAGAAGGAACAGCCAGATAGAAGAACCAGGAGAGAAGGACGTCTTAAAATTTAATAAGAGAATATCAAGGAGGAGAGAGTCATCATCAGTGGCAGACTGCAGAGAGGTCTAGAAGGAGAGAGTAAAGACTGAGGAAAGGCCATTGCGTTTGGCAATTAAGAGGTCATTGGTAATTTTAGAGAAGAGTTTTGGTAGAATGAGATTGGAAGCTGCTGGAATGTAAGAATTTAAGAAAAGAGTGAGAGGAGAGTAAGTGGAGGCATTTACTGTAGGTGGCCTTTTGTAGGAGTTTAGCCTAGACAGAAGAGATACACATGAGTTAGCCAGGATGGAAGGATCAGGTGATCCTTTTCCAGGTTAGGGAGATGTGAGTGTATTTGTAAGCACAAGGGAATGAGCTAGTAGATAGGAAAAGACTGAAAATAAGTGATAGAGTGGGGATGAATGACAAAGGGGTAGGAATAGGGTGACTTGAACAAGTAGGAAGCGTAAGGATGCCTTATTTGAGATATAGGGGTAAAGGAGAAAGTGTCATAGCTTCTGAGCAACAGCAGATGAGGAAGAGAAGTAGGGAGTTCAGAGTGAATGAACTACATAGATTTTTAAACCTGCCTCAGATACTTATTAGCTGTGTCACTCTTATTAAATCACAACCTTTCTGACCTTCAGTTTTTTCTTTAGTAAAAGATAGATTATAATGGCACCTACCTGTAGGTTGCAGTAAAGATCCAATGAAGTAACACATGTAAAACATTCCGAATTTTCCCTGGTATAAATTCAGATTACTTAAATAAATGTAATATTTGAATTACTGCTGTATGTGAGAGATACAAAAATAAATGACAATCCCAGGAAAATTAGATTGTACTTTAAATGTTTTTCATTCAGATGATTTGGGTCCGACCTTCTACTAGAAAGTTTCCTAATACTTTCCAGTTTCCAAGAGTGCCTCTCCTCGTTTCCTTTTGTGTGTGTGTATTTTGTATTTATTATATGTATTGTTTTCCCCATAGAAAGTAGGCTTTTTAAGGGCAGAGACTTTTTGAGGGTTTGGGGCACTCAATAAAGTACTTGATTGATTCAAATGAAAACCACACCAGCAGTTAGGAGACCTCAACTCAAGTTCTTTTCCACTTAATTAGCCAGTATACCTCCCTTCTCTTGCTCACCCAGTCCTTTAGGATTCAGTTTTTCTTACTGGTTAAAAAAAGAGGGAGGAAAGTGTTTGGATAGGCATATCCACAGACCCCAAGCTGTAGATAGATCATGGAATCTGTGAACTTGGATGAAGGAAAAAAAATTACCTCTTTATTTCAATATTTTTGGTTTTCTTTGTAATCCTATGTGTTTTATTTTATGTATTTAAAAACATTATTCTTAGGAGGGTCAGGATTTACCAGACTTCCAACAGGGATTCATGTTACAAAACCTTAACCCCAGGATTGGCTGTCAAGGGTCCCTTTCAACTCTGATACTCTGTGTTAAAGGGAATAATCATGCCACACCTGTTGTTTGGGTGAATTTTGAAATAATACTTAGCCTTTGTTTGAATCAGACTTTACTTAGAGATAAATAATAATTTGATAGGAAACCAACTCTTACATAGCAAGCTTTATTCTGTTGTCAGTACCACTTCGAATCTCCCTCCCCTTGTTATTTGAGAAAGAGAAGTGAGTTTCAGCTCTAAACTTAGATTGGTGACTCCCAATGCTAATGGCTTCCATCTTTTTTTTTTATTTCCCATATCTTTCCTTTAATTAGCTGAAACCTTAAACTAGCTTTTAAAAAATTCACCCCCATTTCAGTTAACCGAAATTCTTTGCACTAAAGCAGTTTTTTTTCTTCAGAGCCTCTAAAAACACACAAAAATCCTTCGCCTTTCCTCATTTTCCTCACTCTCCTCACCTTTTTATCATGATTAATTCTTTCATGCTTTTCCACTGTTCCCCTTCTTCTGCCTATTTCTCAGCTTGCTCTTGTCTGTTCTTTGAAACTTCATTATTAACTAATACAGTCCAGTAGTTTTTCTAGCTTACTAAATGCTTATTGGGAGTGGAAAGGAGCCAGAACTACATAGCAGAAATAAAATTTATGAGTTAGAAGAAGGGTCCTGATATGCTACTGGAAGAGCATTTCAGTGAATTGTCTTTAAGATACCTCCTAATTCTAAGATTATTGAATTCTGTAAGATTATTTGCTCTCAACAGGGCCCTCAGTCACCATTGGTGAAAATGCCACAGCTAGCAATATCTCTTATTTAAATTAAATTAGGCACATTTTGAGAATATAGTTAGAAAGTACAAACTTAGTTATTTTCAAGGCATTTTCCTTTTACAGGAAAATCTCTAGTTGTTTGCCTTTAGATCCTCACCTTCCCCCAGCCTACCTCCCTGTAACCCCCCATTTTTTTTTGAAGGTTGAAAAAATTTTAGGTCAGTTTAAACTGAGGCCAAATAATCCTTACATAGCATAGTAATATTTTAAAATTTTACTTAAGTATACATGTTTTACAGTATTGCCTTGTAGCTTTTTTGAATCAGGCTGATAAGATAGTGAACCAGCATTGTTCTGCCAAAAAAACTTTGGTTCAGGATTCAGTTAACAGTGAGAAGTCCTTACCAAAATCTTTTTAATGAAGATTTTGATGGTAACTTATATGGAAGAAAAAGTTCTGTACTTTTTCACTTTGGGCATATATGTGCCACAGATAAATTTATTATTTAAATTATCCCAAATGAGCAATCTGTTTAGTGAATACCCAAAGTCACAGATATCCATTCTGCTTCTGAAAATCTCTCTCATGAGCCATTTTCTATCAGTTTATATTATTCCCCAGGAAAAGACAAAATTCCACCAATTACATAAAACACAATTAGGTAGTTCAAGTGAAAGTTCCTGAACAATTTAGATTCATCAAACAGAACCAGTAGTCATTTAATTTTTGTAGTGCCCTAGAGAATAATTTTCCTAAAAACATTCCTAACAGTCTTACTGGTCCCTCCATCATTTCTTTTTTCACACTGTTAAATCAACTTTTTCCTATTTTTGGTCTAAGACTTAGGAAAAGGGGATGCTACTTTAAAGTGGATTGATCAAGTAAACCTTTCCTTTGTCCAGTTACCACCCTAATTCTTTATAGAATTCTTCCCTGAACTTTGCCTTACTTTCTATTATATTTCTATTCTAGTGGAACTAAGGATTCTAGATTTTCTCCCAAAGAGAACAAAACAGGCTTAGTATGTTTCCATGCTTGGATATCAGGAACCTGTTTATATTAAATTATAAAGATGCCTTTGTACTTATGTATACATGGACTGTTGGCAAATTTCTCAGGTTTTATGACCCTCTTTGAACCCTAATGTTAGTCATTTCATTTTTGACCAAATGCTTTGGGTTATCTACATCAAACTTATTTTTTTATCTGTCTTTTCTACAGCAGATAATTAAGAAAAAATATTTTTAAAGCTTAAAAATATTGATACTAGTGCTAGTCCTTATAGCATAAGGTTTTCTGTCATGAATGCATGTGTAACATATACACGTTCTTCTGTTATTTAAATTAGGCATCATCCCTTTGGATTTTTATCGTAGGGAGATCTTGAATTATCATGTTGATGGTGCTTTTCATCTATTCCAGGAGTGAGGCAAGCTATCCTGTAATTATGAAATATACTGGTAGTGGAGAGAAGGAACCTTCATTTCCAAATCAACTTCGTTTTCTCATTCGAGAAGTTTTTTTTTAAGTGACTGGGTAGTAACGAGAAGAGTAGTTACAAGGATTAGACTAAAAACATGTAGTTAAGATCTCATAAAGAGTACTTCTTTTAGTCTGGGCCAATTTACCAATGAGGCATCATCCATCTATGAATCAATTACTTTCACATGAATGGGAAACAAGGTACACAGTTCCTATTTGTTTCTAACCATCCACAACAGAAAAATAAGTGTTCGTTTTATTGAAATTCTTTAAAAACTCTTTGAAGTACATGTCCTGCTGATAGTAATATTATTTTCCAAAACCCACAGGTTACCAGTTAATTTTATATACTCTTTGGTTGTAGGTCTTTTGTTTACGTCAGTTGGAGGTGTTCTGTGTAAGTCAGCCCCAGTTGTGCATTATGCGCCCCAGAGTAATCTTGTTTATCTTGGGAACCAACCAGCTACTATACCACCCAGTTGATTTAGGATTTTGAACACCCTGAACTCTTAGATTCTTCTGCCCTTAATTGAATTGGTGCTGGAGTCCTAAATGAGAGTGAGGGGATAGTGAGGAACATTCTTATAGGGCATATTTGGCAATGAGTTTGCTGTATGTGTAGAACTGTAACTTTGGTTTGAGATGTTAAACTAGCTGGGTAGTTCAGTAAATAGAATGCTGGGCCTAGAGTCGGGAAGACCTGACTTAAAATCTTGCCTCAGACACTTACTGTGTGATCCTGGACATGGCTCTTAACACTGTTTTTCTCAGTATCCTTAACTATAAAATGAGCTGGAGAAGGGAATAGCATAAAATCCACTACTCCTGTATCTTTGCCAGTTCAAGTTCAGTTGTTTTTCATTTGTGTCAAATTCTTCATGACCCTGTTTGGGGTTTTCTTGGTAGAGATGCTGAAGTGATTTACCATTTCCTTCTCCCCTGTGCTGCCTAGCTGCTCAGTCTTTGCCAAGAAAACCCCTAATGCAGCAGTTCTCAACCTGTGAGTCAGGACCCCTTCGGGGGTTGAGTGGGTTGCCTAAGACCATCGGAAAACACATATTTCTGATGGTCTTAGGAACCGAGACACAACTCCTATCTGTCTCCAGGTGGGTTTGCCCACATGCAGATACGCCCACATATGAGTATTAAAGTATCTCGGCATTAGGAAGGTTGAGAATCACTGCCCTAATGGGTCATGAAGAGTGGGACATGACTGAAACTACCGAACACCACCACCACTGGGTAATATAAGGAATGGAGTTTGCTTTCTCCAGCAGATTTCTGTTTCATATGGAGGCAGTACCTCTTCCATATAGGATTTGTTCGGTCATTTCAGTTGTGTCTAACTCTTTGGTAGCAATGCCGAACAGATTTACTAAGTGTCTGAAGCCAGGTTTTAACTCAGAAGATGAGTCTTATTGACTCCAGGCCTGGCACTCCTTCTACTGAACCAACTTATAGATCTACAAAAGAAAGCTACTGAAATACTGTTTTCAAAAAAAAATTTTTTTTAATTGATTTCATGGATCGGGTTAAGAGCCTCTACCCTATGGATATAATCCCTCTTAAATATGACAGTTTTGGGAGGGGAAAAAAAAGACTGAGCAAGTCCAGGGAATAGGAATGCTATATTTGGTAGTGTTTTCAGGTTTGGATAAGTGTTTTAGAATGACCATGGAAAATGTCTATTTTGTGGGATTGAACTATGCTACTAAACTAATGGAAGTGAACTACTTGCCATTTTGTTTTCATGTTTAGTAGGGAGTACTGTGTTTCTTAACATAGATAGCTAATAGCCATGGCAAACTTATTTCTTAGTTTTGTTGACTTGGAGAGACATTAGAAATTAACTTCATATGGTCTTTTGTTTTGCAAATGAGGAAATAAGGACACAAAAATGATGTGCTGGGATTTTTGCCCAGGTTCAGATTGCCTTGCTCCAATATACCGTGTTCTCTCTCTAATAATTCTACTCTCTCCTTGATTTACAGTGTAAATTAACCTAATTGGGTGGTCGGGTCTACTTAAATTATTAGAAATATAGCCATTTGGTATAAAGGGGAAAGTGCTAGGCTTGTGAGGTTATCAGAAATTCAGACTTTTTGTTAGTTCATGGGCAAGTCACTTAACCTCTAATCCACCATTTCCTCATTTGGAAAATAGGGAAAGATAACCCATCTCACCGGTTTTTGAAGGAGGTACTTTATACTCTTAAAGTGATATATAAATATGAATTGTTTAATAAAGCTAATCTTAACTAACATTTAGTTATTATTCCTGTAATTTGTTCCCTTTTGTTCTTATCTTTCACGTGTGTCTTTCAAGCAAAGAAACCAGTTATTTTCCCCAATAGGAAAATTGTGTCCTAAAATCCTTCCTTGGTTGTTTCCCCTTTCATACATCCTCTTATTCTTTTATGTCTCCTCTCTAAAATAGAGCCCACTTTTTTTTTCCTTTCCCCTCTTCCAAACTGTATTACTGTCTAAAGTACTGCTGTGCTCCTTGTTACCAAGGCTCACAACCTAGAAGCTATCTTTCATCCTTCTTTTACTCAGTTCACACACTCAGTTGGTTGACACGTTTTCTCATTTCTACTTTCACAGTGTCTCTCACATGTTACCTTCTCGTCATTCACACAGCTGCTACCCTGCCTGGTTCAAGCACTCATCACCTTACGCCTAAACTGTTGCATTAGCCTTCTAGATGATTGGTCTCCAGCTCATCTCTCCATTCTAATCTGTCTCCCACTTAGATGCCAAAGTGATCTTCCTAAAGCCCAAGTCTATCTCTAGTTCCTTTTTCCCATCTCCCCTTCACTCTGCTCCCTTTTTTTCCCTCCCTGTTCTCAACTCAAAGTCTGGTGTCTCCCTGTTACCTCCAGAATCAAATATGAAATCCTGTTTGGCCTCTAATGGCTTTTGTAACCTGTTCCCTTCTTGCCTTTCCAGGCTTAAATTTTACTCTTCTCTATGATCTCAGCAACACTGGTTTCCTTGCTGGCATTTCCAGCTTCCTTTGAGACTCAGAATCCTACCTTCTGTAAGAAGCAGTTCCCAGTCTCCCTCTGCTAGTGTTTTTCTGCTCTGAGATGACCTCCCATTCACATTGTGTATATATAGTTTTTGTACATAGTTGTCTTCATCTTGTCTCCACCATTAGAATATAAACTCTTTGAGGTCAAGGGACTGTTTTTTTTTTTCTTTCTTTGTGTCCTCAGTGCTTAGCTCACTATGCCACTGGTTGTGGCATAGTAAGCTCTTAAATATTTGTTGACTTGCCTTAGTGTATGCTTTACATAACGGAACATTTGGGGTGCTATTCTAATGTATTGAATCCTAGGATTTATACTTTGGACTTACATTAAGTTATTGGCAATGGACACTTAAAACAGTAATTTCTGTTCATTATCTGTTTTTTTCCCCCTTAGGCTGCTGAATATGTCCCAGAAAAAGTGAAGAAAGCAGAAAAGAAATTAGAAGAGAATCCATATGACCTTGACGCTTGGAGCATTCTCATTCGAGAGGCACAGGTTTAGTGATATAGGATTACATTTCCTTCTCTATGGGTCCAATCACACTCTTTGGTTCTGGAGTAAATATTTACATAATCATAATATTGTAAATGCTATTTATTGGTTTTTAATTTTTAGAATCAACCTATAGACAAAGCACGGAAGACATACGAACGCCTTGTTGCCCAGTTCCCCAGTTCTGGCAGATTCTGGAAACTGTACATTGAAGCAGAGGTTAATATTTTTTATTTTACTTTTCTTTATATAACACCCAGTAGGAAATGAAGTTTACACAATAGTGATAGAAAATAGAAAATTAGGAACATTAACCACAACTAGGACAAGGAGGATTTAAATGTCTCTTGCCTTTATTTTGTAAAATAGGTATAAAGGAGTAATTAAAATGAATTCTGAAATTTGGGTCTTTCACAAGCTGATGATTGTTGCATTATGGAACTGCAACAACATTAAAACAGTTTCAATGGTATTGGAGTGCTTTAGCCTTTTATTTACTTGTCGTGTCAATTTATTGCCTCCTGTGTCATTTATTTAGAACTCATTTTTCTTTTTGTTCCTACTTACAAACTAAATATGAATGGGCTTATGTGAAAATATGGAAATGTTAAACTTAGTTTCATAGGATATTTTGAGTGTCTCCAATGATGTGTGAAACATTGTTTTGGAGCACAAATGATTTCCAGTTTAAATTCTGTATAAATGTATGGGTTGTCAAAGTATTGTAATCACTTAAGTAATACAGAAATAATTTTATGTGTCTTGAGTAAAGGTTAATTTTAAAGTGAAATAAACACATTTATTTTGCTGAAGACACAAAATTTAGACAAAATTACTTGTAGAAATTCCTGAATTTTTATAGTAGCCATAGAACAAGTTTAAAATTCATTTAATATTAACTAAATCTTTGTCATTTTAAAATGTGAAGTCAGGGTAGTATCAAATATTAATGAATTTAATCATTTGAAATTGATTTTTATAAATGTTTTAAAGTCCAAATTAAGCTACAAGTTGTCTATCTTATAACCACTTTTATTTTGGATAGGAGCTTCTCAATGTAAATTCTCCACATTCTTAGCTACACTGGAACCTTTTTATAACATGATCTCATCATATCACATTTATTCCAGGATGGGTCTCTCTTAGAGAGTTAGTTGCCACAAGTGCTGAAAGGACTTCACTTGTAGCACAGTTTCATCTATGATGTGTTCCACAACATGGCCTCTAAGGTTAGTGTTATAGGGAGGCTCCAGTGTGCTAATTTTATTTGTGGTCTGTTGAATTATATCATTTTGAAAAATTTGGAAGAGATTAGTTTAGAAGAGTATGAACATTCTGTGTGTATGTTGCTGTGTGTGTGACACATACCTTATGCGGCGTCTGGTTGCATTTCTTCTGCTTCACATGCTCTGAACAAATCTTTGAGGACACCTCGCTCATTCTCTGGTAACATTCCTTCCCCTTTAAAACTAAAGCATCAGATTAGACTGCCACAGCTATAACAGGTGAGTGAATAGCCCTATCTGAATTGCAGACATCTTTGCTGCTCTGTCACTCAGTAAAGGAAGGAGCCTGGATCACCTGAACCTGATCTGCATTGCAGTGCTGGCTTTACAGAGAAACTAGCTTACATGCAAGCTCATCAGAAATGATTGTATATCATCTGTAATATATTTTCAATAATGGAAATATGGTAGTTCTTCGTATTAGAAATCTTACATTTCTGCCACTCACCTCCTGACCAAGAAGTGATAAACTTAAAATGCAGAAAGAGTCATATGTTTTCGTACATGACCAATGTGGGAATCTGGTTTTGCTGCACTATGCCGGACTACATCTCTAGGGCTTTATTTTTCCGTTTGTATAATGGGAGGAAGAGACAGGTTAATAACTTTTTTAAAACTTCTGGGGAGGATGTTGAGATAGTAGCCAAACATTGAAATTGAGAATTGGCAAAAATACCGTAGGTCCTTACTAAAGATATTGAGACTCAAGCTATAAAATGCAAGCTACATTCTAAAGGAATAAAATGTGTTTTCAAAACATTTGCAACCAAATTGAATTATTCAGGGGACTTAAACATGGTTAGACTCATTTAATGATAATGTTTTAGAGCTGGCCATCCTTACTTTATTTCCCTCAGTAGTTTTATGAAATGTTTGCCAAAACAGTTCCTGGATGATATAGGGAAATAAGGTTATGAAGGGAGGTTTTTTTATTTGTTTTTTAAAACCCTAAGACTAAAGATTATGCACTTTGTATTTTGTGACATCATTTGCTTGATTAGGAATTAATATAGTAGTTCATTTCCTTATTCTTAGAAACAGTTATTTCTAGGGTATATTTCTCTACTGATAATTGGCTCTCAATTTTTTTTTCCAGATTTGCTATTTAAATTTTACCCTTACATCAGAGTTAACACATTTTCTTCAGTCATCCTGCTTTAATTTGGTGTTGATATTTTTGAATGATACATAACATTTCAACTTCTTAAGGTGATAACAATGGTGGCTGGCATAATACACAAGGGAAAATTCATAATACTTGCCAGGCTACTCTGAAATTATCCTAAGATTTGCTATGTGTACCTGTAAGAAAATGAAATTTTGTTAGCATAATTATATTATTCACTTAAGGAGGGTAGGTATTGATTCTTAATTTCATTCAGTAGCTCATTCAACAAAACCAATGTGTTCAGCTGGACTGAGTACAATGAGTCCAACAAAGTAATACTGTGGTTTTCCAAAAAGAGGGAAACCAATGGTATTTGAATAAGTTATCTTTTCCCACCTTCCAAATAGAGAGAAAGGAAGGGGAAATATATTTCTTGAAATTATTTTTACTTACACATTGACAAAACTATTACAAAACAGTTTTTTTTTTTCATTTTTTTCTTCCAGTGTCAGTGATAAGAATGAGGTAAAAATCAGAACTTAAGTTTTAAAGTTGAAACAGTTAAAATGAAAGCAAATATAGATGATTTTATTTAGGAAAAACAGCTCATTAATATGAATACTGGCCAGTGGGGTGTTGGTGTTTTGTTTTTTTTACACACAGTAAAATAACAATAGTTAACCATTTAATATGGATTAAAAACATGAACTGTAAATTACATCACTCATTTTGCAGAAGATATTTACTTGTAATAGTAAAATGGGCTACTTTTCTTACTATGCAAATTTATCTGTTACTGTGATTTAAAATTTTTTTATTAAAAAGTCTGAAATGACCCGCTTTTTGTATATCCATGTGATATTTTAAAATCTATTTCTCCAAGTTACTTTAGATCACAATTTTGCCTAAAAGTATGTGTATGAACTATATATATTAGGTTTTTAACATCAAAAAAAGTTAAATATCCCCTTTTTTTAGTGTACCATTTTCATGGTTTAAATCATGTCTATGTTGAAGTTTTTGATAGTTGGCCGTATAATTAACTAGACATGAGTTTAGAGACTCATGTCTGCTAAATAAACACAGGTAATAGAGTCCAGAAATCACCATCGCATGATCAGACTTTTTAATTTTTTAAATTATGACATAGCAGACCTTTTTACAAAGTCTTTTTGAGAGTACAGCTATAATTAAATATTAAGTAAAAGTAGTTTGTGTTCTAAGAAATGCCATATTCCTATATTCCCCTGCGTCACATGGAATGTAACACTGCTGTAATAACCATTGAGAAGAAACAGCTTTTGAATTGACATTATTTTGAATAGTTAAGAAAATAATGAAAATCAGTGTCAAAATTTGAACACTTGATTATTTAATGCTTAACACTAAACTAGAATTGTAGAATATGAATACACACACTTGTCATCCTGTTTGCTGTTCTTAATTCTATACTTGATACAAATTTATGTGTAGGCAATGAAGACAACATAGAAACTGCTGCAGCATTCCATTACGTTAGCTACAACTCAGATTTTCTGAGTTGTGACATTTTATGAGGATACTTGTGATATTTTTGCCTTTTGAAGGATGTTTTTAATGGTAGCTACATGAGTAATGAAAATGCTGCTAGGATGAATGTTTTGTTTATACAAAGCTGTAATTCTTGAATAAAATTATGTAGTGAGTTGATGATTGCTTCGTTTGGAAAATGTTGAATTTAAAAAATTTTTCCCTTATTCTTCAGTTTTATCTTTATCTTACATATAATAGATTTAAAAACTATATGCCATTTTAAAAATAGGCTTTCTGCTTGGGAAATCGAAGTGACTTCAGGATGGAGCTGGAGTGACCTAAATCGAAATAAACTTCTCCACTGCTAACATTCCTCCTTAATACTTTTTTGAGCTAGCCTTCAACTATACTGTATTAGAACTTTATTTGTATAAATATAGCCATGTGACTTTTACAAGTAGCCAATTCTATATGATGCTTGCCCTTCTTGTATGCCTCCATACTGCATATATCATGTAGACAGTAGGTTTTTTTTCTGTTTTATTCTTAGCCTACAACTTAAAACATCTGTACTTTTTCCTGATGGACTTGCTCTTTTTCTGTTTGTAATAAATGTTGGTCCATGTCTGTGTGATTATTACAGATTTTATCGTAGAGATCAAGTGTGCTTTTTTTGTTTGTATGATATGCTTTTCTGAAAACTAGTCTTATGGGGTGTATAATTTTGATTGGAAAAGGGAGTGTGAAATGTTTTTATAAACACATGTTTTGTGCTAGTAGAGAGTGAATCAAATGTATGAAGACAATCATCTCAAACAGTTGAATAACTATTAATAATTAGGAAAGGAATGTGTTAAGAGAATACCTAGTATGAATAGATGTTAGTCCTTTGAACATCTTGTAGTGTTTATTAAAGTACTCTTCCTTTCCCACATCTCACCCCTTCATTTGTAGCGTAGGTCCTATGTATTTCCATTTCCACAAACAATAATTATGCCCTTTTGGTCATTACTCTTCATTTAACACTTTTCAGACTTATCATGTAAAGTCATTGTCTAAAGTAAAGGACACTGCCTCAGATATTTCTTTTGAACAAGTAATTCATTTCCCCACAATAAAATCTTTTATTTTCTATTCCTTCATATATCTTATTAGAAGCACAAAAGCTATGTTTTTTTTCTTTGAAACTTAGCCTAATATATTTGGGAAGTACAAGGTTTTCCAGCATATTAATGTTTTTCTCAGTTACAAATCACTCTGCACCATACACTTTTTATTTCTCAGTCATTTTGTTTAAGTAAAAGCAGTTCATTGACAGACACTGAAAGAAATGCACATTTTCTTACCTTAGTCACCATACAGTATAGTACATTCATACCTAGCAATATGAAGGTGCATCTTTAGCCACCACAGTAGCAGAAAGTACCAGGATTTGAGACATGATGGTATGTAAGGGACAATGTGTCCATCTAAAGCTTCAGGACAAAATAGATTGTTAATATTTTATTTAGATTCATTGATTATTATTCTTCAGATTATTATGAAGATGTTGTTGAATGGAAATAAACTTTTACATGTTGCTTAAATACTGGGCAATTTACTTTCTTCTTGCTTTCAGTTTATATGTTATTATGTATATGGTTATTTTTATTGTCATACATTTGAGTCCCCTGCCACAGCACATATTTAGTTATCACCATAGTTATTCTTCCACCTATTCTCTCCATGTAGTCCAATGTCCCATGAATGAACAGAACAAAAAATATTGCTATCAATATTGACAAAAAGTATCAGAGCAAAAATGGTAGCACAGGTGTTATTATTTAAAAGTCTGAGCGTTTTGCAAATTAAGCCTTGCCCAAAGACAAAAACATGTGATATTAATTCTGAATTGCGATACTTGCCATGAACAAATATTCTTGCCCATTGTTTTGATCTCTTTATAAGTCATAAAAATAAAATTCTGAAAGCTAAAATTCCTCAAGTGCTTTCTAATAGATTAGTAGTTTTGTTTGGGGGTTTTAAATCAGTATTAACTGGGCTTTGCCTAAGTGTAATGACTAAGCTTTTGATCAAGCTTTAATGGAAAAAAACATGGAATTGGAGTCAGAGACATGGGTCGAAATCTTGTCTCTATTATCTATGAGCAAATCACTTTGACCACTCTATGCCTTCTTTTCCTTGTCTGTAAAATGAAGGGACTGGAGTAGATGATTTGTCCCTTTGAGCTCTAAATCCTGTGATTTTATGAACTCTTATAGACTCAACCTGCAGCTGTGTGCATATATGCCAGATTTCGAATGTACACTATGATACAGGTAGTAAGAATAGCTTTTTGTTGTTGTTGCTTTTTTTTTGCTTCTTTTGGAGGGCAATTGGGGTTAAGTGACTTGCCCTAGGCATGGCTAGGTTTTGAGTTAAGTGTCTGAGGCTGGATTTGAACTCAGGTCCTCCTGACTCCAGGGTTGGTGCTCTATTCAGTGCACCACCTAGCCCCCACAAGAATAGCTTTTTAAACAGCTTATAGTTCATGTACTTACTAGATTAGAAATGGCTATGTAGGTGATTTATTGTACAGTCACAATTTATGCCTTGGTACAGATTGCTTTTTTCAAATTAGTAGAGCAGTTAGAGAATTTCATCAGAATTAAATTATAAAATCTGTGAATTACAATTTTCCCCCTGTACAATTTATCTGGAAATTCAGTAAATACTTTGATTCACTGGCATGAGTTTGAATGGATTATAGAACTCAGATCTTCCTGACTCCAGGACCTGTGATCTAGTCACTGCGCCACCTAGCCACCCCCATAAAGAATATCTTGTTCAATTTAACATGTTTATCAAGAATTACCCTTACAGGGTCCCTAATATTCCTGATTGTGTGAGAGTAGGCCAGTGTTAATTAGCTCATAAGTTGCATTGCCATTTTCTATCAAGAGGAACAATCTTGCCCTTCCAAAATTCAGTTAAATGCTGAATCCGAGAAGTTAATCTTCTTTGGAACCAAAGGAGTTGTTTCTAAAGCTCATTGCTTTCCATTTGCATATGTGCACTGTCTTTTTGAAAACACTTTTAAATATATGATTTTTTAGTCTTGTGAGTGTCCAACAAAACCATAGAAGTTGTGGTGCCTTATTTATCTGTTACCTGCATATCTGTACTTTGAATTTAACAACTGTGAAAGACCCTTTTCACATAACCCATTTGATAAGGGAGATAAATTACATAATTTTTTGTATCCATAGCATGAGTGCACTCACTACATTAATTTATTAAGAGCTTATTATGTACAATATTATTATGATAAAACTTTCTCTTATTTGCCCCTCTCATAACTTCCCTTATAAATTCATTAACCAATAAATGACAAAACCAGGATTTGATGCCCAGGTTTCCATACTCTAGTTTGATCTTCCCACTTGAATTATTTATATAATTTTAGAAAATGTTGGATAATTTTTAAAAACATGCTTTTGAGTACTTCCTGTATGCCCAGGACTGCTCTTATTTGGTTGTTTTCATTGCACTACTGAGGTTATCCAAAGACTTGCAAAAACTGGCCTGATTTAGGTGCCTTGGTCATTATGCTTGAGATTTTATCTATATTATGGTCTGAAGTACACCTCTAAGAAGCTATGAAAATAATACCCACTTCAACTCTAAGAAGCAAATAAACCCCTCTAAGTTTTGGATCCCCAAATACTGAGTTATAGGAACTGTTTGTATAGTTGTACTTATTTTAAAGAATAATTGCAAGAAATTAGAGAATTTATATACATGGTACATACATACACATACACACACACATATATATGTATATATAGTTGAACTACTTTCAGAGCTCTGTGTCAGGACTACGGAGATTTTCTGTCTTATAGCCTTACTCTGCTTTAAATATATAAAATTATAGGAAATCTAAATTTATGAAGTACAAATGGCTAAGACTTATTTTCTATTCAATAAACATTTTCTGTTTTCAGAAGAATATGCTGTTAATACAAATGTGGAAGCATTTTTTATATAAAATTTTAAAATAGATTGTTTTTCCTTTTAAAGATCATATTAAGGGTACTCTTAAAGCTTGATTTTATTACATATTATTTTACAATCAACCAGGTTTTACTTAACCAAACATTATTATGAATACATTTAATTAAAATTATGGAGGCATTAAAATAACTTTTCCATAACATTCCAAGTTGTTCCTGAGATCTTCAGTACAACATAACAAAAAACATTCTAGTTTTATAGGAATAACCTTAAAAATCACTAAAGTTCCTTTTGAGATCTTTATAGTTTTTGTTTTATCTAGTAAATGGGCCAGCAGCCTAAAAGTAAATGCTGCCTAAGGACTGGAAAATCTAAAAATAAGTTGTATCAAATAGTTTTGTCTTTAATATTGTGACATCATTTTAGTAAAATGGAAACCTATTTCTCTGTACATTAGAATATATTTTTATGGGACCTGTGATTCCATTGGTATCAGTAATGCCCAGTATGGGAACTGCTTCTACCCACATATATCCATATTTCTTCCATAACTTTTAAAGTCTTAAAATTAACTTAGGGCACCAAGAACATTAGTTCATTCACACAAGTTAGGGTGTTTTAGAGATTAGTTGAGCTTGCATCCAAATCTTTATTTTTTTCATGGCTGGCTCTGAATTCAATAGCCAGTGTTTGCTTCTTTAAAATATTTTTCATATATATATATATATATATATATATATACATATCTATGCACACACAGAGCATGTGTATCATGTTATGCACGCTAAAACTATAAGAATGATGTACTTGGTGTTTGTGCTACAGTAGTGTCCTTTTAGTATTTCTAATTACAAACCCTGTTTGGAATAAATTTCAAACCATAAAGGTTGTCGTTCAATGAGTAACGTCTATTTTAGGTAAATGTTTTAATAAATATTAGTAACAAACATCTCTATGGATAGGAATATTTAATAGTTGCCATTTGTGATTCTCACTAATCTTAAAGTGGAAGAAAAAAATGTATTATATACGAGTTGGACCTTTGGAATATTGTGAAAATAAATGAGGGGGCAGTGTGGTCTAACGGGAAGTGCTATATTTGGAGTCAAAAGAATCTTGATTCAAGTGAAATTCTATTATATGTTTAAGTCATTTTAGCCCGTGGTTATCAGTTTCTTCCTCTGTAAAGGGAAGTGCTTAGATAACAGGGCGGTCTTTCAGCTCTGAGTTTTATGATCTAGAAAGATGGATGGATTTTACGTTTTTATAGGAAGTACTTACAAAGTTTCATAGGACAGAATGACATACATGGTTTGTCATTGTGATTTTCTTTTTCTTAAAATTGATTTTTCTCTAAACTTGCTATTTATGGGATCTTTGGAAACAAAGATTTTATTTTTTTCTTCAGCTTATTTAACCTCGCAGCTTCAGTTTCCTCATTAGTAAAATACCTATAACTTATTCTGTGTACCTGTTGTTAAGAAAGGACATTGTAATATTCAAACGCTGTAGATATTTTGCAAGATTATGCAGTCATTAATGTTTAAATGGTTTTATGGTCATTTGTGTGTCTCAGCAATACACTGAACAAAATTTTTCCACTCTGTAGTTAAAACCCTTGCCAAGTGATTTACAGTATAAATGTAATTTTGGAATCTTTCCTAGCATAAATGCTAAGCAATGTTTCTATAAAATTAATAAAATAGTCATGTTTGAGAATGAGTGCTTCTTATGTAGTTTCTTATCACAAAATATTGCTGTTAATAGAATGTAAGCTCCTTGAGGGCAGGGATTGTTTTTGTCTTTGTAACTCCAGGCACGTTGCCCTGGCACTTAGTTGGTACTTAATAAATTCTTGTTCAATTAATGATAGCATCATAAAACTTTATTGCTTTCTTGAACATTCTTGAGTAAGTTTATGCTATGTTGACATGGCTTATAAGCCAACACTTTGTGATATAGAAAATATTTTGATGAATTTTGAAGGGTTTCTTTAAAGAAATATGATGGTAAATAGTTGAACTTTACTAATAAGGAAGATGATATAGTTGAAAGTGAATGGGTTTTAATATCAAGCAGTTGTGTGACTTTGGGCATACTACTTGAATTCTATGTTTTTTGATGGATGGAACTCTAGATAATAAAAGGTACTGTTTACCTCTGAAGCTATTGAGCATGAACTAAAGCATATACTAATACATTTCTGCCTAAACCTATTTTATAAATTTATATTTTTTTGATACCAATACTCTAGTTCAGGACCCTCCATCATTGTCACAAGAGAAACCAGCCTACCTGGTTTCCCAGTCTTCACTCTTATCCCTCTCCAGCCCATTCTTTACACAACTGTCAAATTCTTCTTCCTAATCATGGGTCTGGACATATATCAGTCCCGCTTTAAAAAGTTCAGTGAACTATAGGATAAAGTATAAAGGTCTGTATCCATCTGTCTCCAACCTTCCTTTCTAGCTTTATTTACAGCATTGTTGACATATACAATACCAGATCTAAATTGGACTACTAGTAGCTAGTCTCCTATGGGCTTCTCATGCCAATGAAATCCTCTTCATGGACCATATTATATTTACTATTTTACTTAGTTGAAAGTGAATGCTCAAAATATCAGGTTTGGTGCCAATTTTAGAGATTTCTCTTTTGCCCTCAATGTGTTCTACTTTGTCATTTATGTACACATTTTATCCTCTATAATTAAGTAAGATCTTTGAGGAAATATACATCTTTTCATCTTCCTATTCCCCATATATAGTGCCTTATTAGATGCTTAATTAATATTTGTAGAATTAAATGCTAAAACTTTGAGAAAAATATTTTATGGGGGGGGGGAATAGGTGTTTTGGATGTAGCCTCCAGAGATGACTTTCAGTTTTACTGTATATGTCACATAGGTTTCTTTTTAATGTGTACAATAAAACTTTATTTTTTTAAATTTAATATGCTTTAAAAATTTTTGAAGGATGGTGTGGAGAATTACCTGGGGTCATATACTTTTTCATACATGCTGCCTGAAAATCAGAGGTAGTTTTTTTGTTTAAGATTATTTATGGAACACTGATCCCTGCTTCACTCTTTTAATAATTTATAGGGGTGGTAAATATTACTGTGATGGTTTGTTTTTAAGATTAGGTGACCAAATTTGTCTTTTTATAATATTAAGTGTAAGAAATTCTCCCATGTTTTGTTTTAATGAAATTACGTATTTACCAAAAGTCAGCTTTCACATCAGTTATTTTTTAATCAAGCAACAGAAACACAACAGTGACCCAAGGGATGGTTTCAGTCTATGATTGTAGAATTCAAATTTTGTGTTCCCCATCCCACCGCCTTACCCCCAATTATGTAGCTTAATTTATAGTAAAACTTAAAATCAGCAGTCCTTGTTCTTCCAAATATATGTTAGACAATCTTGGCTTTACAAAATCTGAATTTAGAGGATAATTATAAGTTGAAAATATAGCTAGTGGTGGCTATCGGCAACATTTTGAAAAACTCATCAATGAACATTTTGATGACTACAGAAAAGAGCAACCATAAAAGATGCTTAGTTGAGAACGATAGCTTTAACCTTACAGTTTTCCTGCTTTTAAAGTTACCTTGTTTCCTATAAAATGAAGATATAATAGTTCCTACCTCACAGGGTTGTTGTGAGGCTCAAATTAAATAATGTATGTAAAGAATTTTGTAAGCCTTAAAGCTCTCACTGTATACTAGCTCTTAGTATTTTGCTGTTTTTCATATTTTTCATACAATTTAGAACTATCCAGTCTACCAGAGTTTGGGTGGACTTACAAATTACATTTCCTCAGAAAAATTATTTGCTTGGATTGGGTAAGTATTACTCTGAAGGCAGCAAAGAAATTTATGAAAATATACTTTGGGCCTAAAATGCTATAGTTTCCATTGGACATTAGCATATTAAAGTACTTAATGGTGTTTTGGAAGTTAGGATTTTCATTTCAAAATGGAATTATGTTCTTGAACTTAAAGCAAGGCAAATATTTAGGATTTAGTTATTCCATAAATCTTGGGTCAGAATTTAGAAAAAAGTTAAAATGTCCCCCATAATTCCTAGTCTTCGTAATTTTTCTTTTTCTAGCTTACAGTATAATGGAGATCAATTGATCGGTTGATTGATCATTGAACTGGGAGGCATTAAACTTCCCAGCACTTTGACTAAGTTTTTGACTTGGGGCAAGTCTCTCCCTCATTTTAAGTCTTCTAGGAAACATACTTTTAAATTACTTGCCACAGAATTCCAAGAGTTGGAAAGGAACCTCAGCAGCCATTTAGTACAACCTGCAGATGAATACTCTCATTATATCCCCAAGAGTTCGTCCCAGATTTTCCTTGAAGACCCCTAAATGAGGAAGATTTTCCTACTTCCCAAGACAACAAATTTGTGTTTTGGGATAGCTTTGATGGTCAAGGCTTTTTTTTTTTTAATATCAAACTGGAATCTGCCTTTGTACAATTTCTACCTATTGCTTCCAGTTCTACCAAAGGGCCAAAAAACAAATTTAATGCTTGGAAGTACTTCAAGACCACTATTGTGTTTCCTATAATTCTTATCCAGGCTAAAACATTCCCATTTTCTTCCATTGATATGATCTCAAGGCATCTCATCTTTTCCACCTTCTTGTGGATGCATTCCAGTTGCCCTTTCTTTGAATGTGGTATCCAGACCAGATTAGAATTCTCCATATGTGCACTTAACCTGGGCAGAGTATAGTACTTCTATCAGCTCCCATGTTCTGGATGTTAAGTATGCTTTTTGACCCAAATAAAATTGAATTAATCTTTTTGGATACTCATTGATCTAAAGGATAATAAGATATTTTAGCTGTGAATTTGGCCTTAAAAGTTCCTGCCGGTTCTAATGTCTTATGCTTGATTTTCAAATATTCTTTTTTGAGAAAGTTGTATTTTTACTATGAAACTTAAAAAAATAATGGCATTGGAATTATGGAAAATATTTAAGACATATTGTAGTATATAAGTTGTAGGTTGCCCATTAATCTTTAAAAAAAAGTCCAGTGTGAAGTCACTATCAGTACCCATTAAAATTAGAAAAACTCATTGCCATATTGTGTTGCATATTTTGTTATAAGAGATCTTTGGCCCTAAAACCAATTGTTTAAATCATTTTACTTATGGGGAAGAATTCATTTTTCTATAATTCAATTTCTTTTTCTGGTGATTACCAAAATTATTGAGCTTAGGTTAGACAAAATACAAATATGATTTGATAACATTTTAAATGATAGAAACTTGATTAAAAAGCCTTTCACAGATTGTAAATGTAGTAATTTCTTGAAATACTGAATAGATGGGGAATAAAAAACTACTTCCCAAAGGGAAATTTCTTAAGTTTAAAATTGCAGCTTTAGGGAACTCTTCAGGTTTTTCAAAGTCAGCTTCCATAATTATGCTGGTCACTGACACTGCCTCTTTACAGGCCTTGTTTGTCCTTTGCATGAAGAGAATTGCACTGACAGAAAAGCTGTTTTAATCTCAGCTTTGCTATCTACTAGTGTGCAGTTTTGGACAAGTAACTTCAAACTGTCTCAGCATCATCTCTAAAACGGTGATAAAAATAGCTGTCATACTGTTAGACTCAAGAACAGTTTGAAAGTGTTTTTTTTTAATACTTGAAAATTTTAAGCTGTAGATTATTACGGTAGGTGCTAAAGTGGCACTTTATCCTTGGTATTAAAAATAAATGAGGTAGCACTCCATAACATTACCAGTCCCAGTAGTGAAATTGACTCAGATTGTTTTTTAAAAATCTTTTGGATACCTCTTGTTTTTGTATCACCTTTAATTTAGGAATATACCCATTTTCTTCCCCTACTCACTGGTCCATGGCCCATTGCTTTTAAAAAAAAAACCAACATATTAATAATAGTCAGACTATGTATTCACACATATCACACACATGATGTTCCACACTCTTAGGCTCCCATCTATGGGAAGAAGGGAGGGAGTTAACATTTTTCTCACTTTATCTTGCCAAACTTGTTGACTGCCAATTCATAATTATATACCTAAGAAACCTCATTATCCCAACACCAGCTGAGTATACAGATGGGTTTTTATATAAAGAAAGTGATAAATAATTGCACTTGGAGTTTGGCCATTGAATTCTATTGGCAAAAACGTTACATCTTCCATTTTCTCTTAGGAAACTTAAACAGTTAATGTGTTACTTGTAATTTTTTTTTTAGCTTTGCTATGTGAAGCTTGTTGTAAAGTAGTTTAAAGAAAGTATATAATACACGTTCTGTATCCTGCCATCATTATGTAGTACTCCCAGCATATAAGTACATTTTTAATCTGCAAAGTATTGATTGCAAAGTCTATAAGCTTAAGTGCTATTCAAAATTAAGCTTTATTAATTACTTGGTATTTGGTTTCTAGGAATTGAATAGATGATATGTAACTATTAAGATGAAATTCCCCCATACCACAAATGTGACAGTCTGGGATTTGTATTTTTGGTATTAGGAAGTATGATAGGAGATGAAACGTTCAAGTGGTTATGAAATCTAAGTTTTGCCAGAGGAATACAAGCACTGTATGGGCTTATCTAACTGAAAAGGTTTGGAATTCTTGTCCTGGGTCTTTTGGCTAAGTACCAGCTTAGTGAAGTTCAGAGAAACTCATCACTAGGTTGGCCACAATGGTAAATTTTTCAGCCATAGTAACTTTGAAGACCATCTACTAAGCCATAAAGGGCCTATCTCTGACATCACAAGGTATATAGCTACGCCAATAAAATTCATAATGAAGAGGCATCACAAGATCCGTAGTTTAAGAAGTGTGAGTATTTTCTTAAATTGCATCAATTACACTGAGTTCTTGGTGTAGTCAAAAATTTCATTGCCTGGTGGCCCCCAACTGGTAATGAACTTCCTGGGACTTAGGTTGATAGATGTGCCAGGCTTTCCAATATTCTAAATCTGTGTGCAAATTATATGCCTGGAACTTTTGTTGACACTGGGGGATTTTAAAGTAATCCCTTGGTCACCTTTACAAGAGTTTAATGTCAGAATGCTCATTAATGGCTAAAATATTTGAGTTAGGATCTGAACTTAAATATATTTTTAGTACCAATATAAATTTGGATAATAGAATAACAAGGGTTGGATGCCTATTAAAGGAAGATATCTTATGTATTTTCACAGAAAATAACTTGTCTTTGCCCAGAGATAGTTGTTATTTCATTTTTAAATCGTGGATTTTTTTCTTCTTCTTCTTTTTTTTTTTGGAGGACAATTGGGGTTAACTTGCTCAGAGTCACATGGTTAGTGTGTCAAGTGTCTGAGGCCGGATTTGAACTCAGGTCCTCCTGACTCCAGGGCCTGTGCTCTATTCACTGCCCCAACTAGCTGCCCCCATGAATTTGAATAACAAATAAAATAGTCCTTTTAGTCCGTGAAGCTTTTTACATTTTATGATAGCTATGAGGTGAACTGGATGTCACAAACAATTTTGAGATTCAGTTCTAAGAAAATTGATATTTAAAGGAACATTAGAACAGTTCTTCCCCCTACTCTCATTTTTTCTGTTCTGAGTACACCTTAAGAACAGTGGCCTTTGTTTTTTAATAAAATCTTGTAGCAATGACTTTCATTTTGAATAAAACAGTGCCCTTATTCTAAAACATCTTTTATTGTGAAATGTTTTTGAAATGTCATAACAAAATTTTACATTGAAGGCACCTCAAAAAAGATCTGTAGTTTAATCAGGGTGAAATTTCTTAAATGACAGATATCCCCAAACAATGAATGGGTTTTAAGAGTCCCTGTTAAGTACTAAAGCAAGTTTTTTGTCATTCTCCTTTTTTTTTGGTTGATAATCTTTTCCAAGTGTTCACACTAAAAATGACCTCTTTAACTATTTTTTCCAATTAATCACAAATTTTACTTCAGCAAAATTAGGGAATTTCAGGGCTGGAAAGGCCTCTAGAAATAGTTCCCTGTCCAATAGGAAATAGGTCCAAGTACCTCATGGAATGATGTAGTAGCAGGATGGGTACTTCTGACTTCCAGTCTTACCGCTGCTCCTGACTCTGATTTTTTGTAAATGGTTGGCTGTTGAATCTTTATATCTGCAGTTTAACTGTTAATTTAAAAATTCTCTTGGGGGCATAAAGGAGAATGGCAGTTTTTAATAGCATTTTAATCATAGAAAATAAAATACATTGTATTTACATAGATTTCTTTTTTTTTTTTTTTTTTGCTTTTTTTTTTTTTTTTGGAGGGCAATTGGGGTTAAGTGACTTGCCCAAGGTCACACGGCTAGTTTTTTTGTGTTGTGTCTGAGGCTGGATTTGAACTCAGGTACTCCTGACTCCAGGGCCGGTGCTCTATTCACTGTGCCACCTAGCCGCCCCTCACATAGATTTCTTAATTCTGTTAAATTCATACATAGAAGTTAGCAAATCTGTGTTTAAGAAAGTATTATATAGGCTAAATAATTTGTTGACCAAGTTATCTACGCTAAATCTAAAAGAATCAGCTTTTTAGTTTTGAATAGGCTCTAGGCCTGTTACAGCGTTCTTTAAATCAGACTCAAGTCTTGTTAAGGTAAGATCAGGTCCGTGTAGCCTGGCCTTGTGACTTCCTCTGTTTGGGAAATCTTAGTTGTGGAAACTCCCTGCATTGTGATTCAGATCAGGAACTTGCCGGTAGCGTACAGTCTTAGGGTTAGTGACTGGACTGTGCGTCAGGCTCCCTTACTCCAAGTCCACTTCATACACATCATGCTGCTTTTCAGAATTGTTTATATAGATACGTTAACATCCGTAAATATTTCTATAATAGCAAAGTCACAGAAGGTTTTTAAAAATCAGACCTTTTTGCTAAGTTAGTAACAGAACCAGACAATGAAATTGAAACTCTTCAGCATTCCATCTCTAGCACCCTGTTCATTTGCAAAGACTGCCTTTGTGTCTGAAATGTATTTCCTTCATGCCTCTCTCCCTTAAAATCTTTAGCTATTCAGTAACTACCTCCTAGGGAAGTCTTTTTCAGGCTTCACACACACACACACACACACACACATACCTTGTTTGTTCTGTCTCCTCACATTACCTTATATTACTGTACAAGTTGAATATGCCTAGTAAAGTGCAAGCTGGAGGGCATGGGACTAGTTTGTTTTTGTCTGGCAGCAAACAGTGACTTGAGTAGGTACTTAATGCATGTTGCCTGAGTTGCTTAGTCTATAATTTGCCAGATACATAAGATCTTCAATTTAACTATAACCTCTTAAGCCCCAATTTAACTATCACCTCTTATGTGTAAGACTCTGTGAGTGTGAAGATAAGAAGGAAAGGCTGCTCCTACCTGCATAAAACTTACATTATTCTGAGGAATACATCATGTATAAGACATAAGAAATATGCAAAATAATTAGGGAGAGGAAACTATCAACTGTGGGGCTTTAGTTAGGCCTCTAGTAGGAGACTGAGCTTTTGGACACAAGCTGTCTTGAAACTCCTAAGACTTATCTTTAAAGAGATGGAAGAGGAAATGTGTTCCCAGCGTGGATGGGTTAGGAAGTGGAGAGGGGGCCTGTGCAATATTACCTGAGAAGGAATAAATCTTGAGTCTGGAAAGGTGGGTTGGAGTCAGCTTGTGAAGGGCCTTAAGAACTAGGCTGAGGAATCTTAGAGGCACAAGGAAGCCACTGAAGACTTTTGAGGTTGTAATGGCCACTAGACCTGTTTTTAGGAAATTGATTTTGTCAGCTATGTGGAGGGTGGTTTGGAGAGAGAGAAATTAGAGCAAAGTCATCTAAGATACTGCTGTAGTAGAAATGAGTCATGATGAGGGCCTTAACTAGGGTGGTTGTTATGTGAGTGTGGAAAAGGGTCCAGATGAGGAAGATGTTGAGGTGTGGGTGAGACTTCATATATGATTATGGATGTGCAAAGGAAGGAAAGAATCAGAGATGACTTCCTCTGAAGTGATGATGGTGATTCCAGCAACAGAAAAAAGAGTATTTGGAGGAGTGTTAGCATTAGGAGAGAGGCTTATGAGTTCTGTTTTGGACACAAGTTTGGTGATAGCTATAGAATATCCAGGTAGAGAGGTATAGTAGGCTGATGATTTGTTGAATTGAACTCAGATTTGGGAGTCCTCGAGTTAGAGACTATGATTGGATCCATAGGAGTTGATAAGAGTACTGAAATGTAGAGAAAAGGGCATTGAGGCTAGGTAAGAAAGTATTAGGGGGGTACTAGAGATTGAAAAGGAATGGTCAGGCTGGAAGAAAACCAAAAGAGGATAGTGTCATGGAAGCCTAGCAACTAGAATGTATATGCAGGAGGAATAGTCAAAGATTGTCAAAAGCTGGAGAGATTAAGTAGTATGAAATCAGAGAAAAGACTATTAGAGGTCTTGTGATAACATTCTTAATGATTATTCATAAATCCATATTCTTTATAGGTAGTACTTTAAAACAGCAATTCTTTTTCTGAAAATAAATTTATTTTTATTTCATAGAAGGAAGGTAAGAATGATTTTTAAATGGTAAAGTATTTTCAGAAATAAGGAATGAGAAAGTCCAAACTT
>CM053601.1:167913351-167950845 GCA_028646575.1 Pseudocheirus occidentalis | reverse complement strand
CGCCCCCACACCCACCTTGTAGCCGAGGGCCTTGAGCTCGGAGGCGGAGCAGGGGTACAGGTCCATGAACTTGTACCTGTCCACCAGCAGGGCCGTCTCCTTGCCCTCGTACTCCTCCTTGAAGGCCGTGAAGCGCCTCTTCTCCACCTTCAGGATGCTGGCCAGGTCGCCGATGTTACTTTCAAAGGCCAGGAATCGGGCCCATATTTCTCTGCCCGGGAGAAGAAAGGGGAGGACGGGTCGTTCCTGGTCCTCCGGGAAGTCCCGGCCCCTGGTCAGCGGCCCCCCTCTTCGGCAGCCCCCTGACCCAGCTGGGGCATCATCCAGGGGCAGTTCCCAACATCAGGCAGGTCCTTTCATTAGGGAGAATTTGGGATTTGGGATGGGAAGGGGAAAAGACCGTCCTATCTCTCCATTAAGTGACTCGATGAAAACCGCCCTAGGTTGAGTAGTAGAGGTGCCCTAGGAAATGTTTAACAACCGGCTCCCCTCCAAACATATGTATAATACACTGGAACATTTTCTCCATCGCTTTCTTATCCTTGACATCTGCTGATTTCCAAAACACAGCACTTTGGCTCCAGAGAGCCGGGGATGAGTCCCGGGGCATCCCCCCGGTTCTGCCCCAGTCTCTACCTAACTAGAACACGGCAGCCTTCCTCAAAGCTGACCGTGTGGACGCTTTCAGGAAGGCGGAGGATTCATAAAAACTTCATTTTTGGCAAGGCCGGCCACCTGCCTCCGGGGGAGGACAGCACTCATCAGCTGCCCTCTTCGTGATGGGCACACAGAGAGCTTGATGCAGCTGCGGGCAAAGGGAGGTGTCCTGAATGTGCCCCGGGGGAGAGTGGGCCGCTTAAACTTGTTCCTCAAAAGCCCTCGCCTCCAGTGACAAAATCATTACAAAACTGGCTCGTGCAGGAGCCGCAGGCAGTCGCTATTTAAGGTGCCTACAAACCACTCTCATCATGCTGGCCAGGTCCCAGAGAAGGGCATTTCATCCCTGTGCTCCTGGAACCTGGCAGGGTCAGTTAAGTTCTATGAACTGAATGCAGGAAGCTGCCAGAAGCTGGGCTCGCATCATCCCAACCCCAAACCTGTACCTCCAAGGATAGACTATTACAGAACTACCCTGAGTCTTTGATGTTAAAAGGATACATTGAAAACCAAGATTAAAGCTAAAGGGATTTACTAATTGTACTTTCTGGAAGAGAGAAAGTTCAGATAAAAGCAAGAACAGTTGGGTAGCAAGCAGAACAAAATTCAGATGGCTGGGAAGGCCTACAAGGACCCCTGCCTGGGAAGACCGTTAAGGTGGGCGGCTCTGTAGGATCCTTGTATGCGAATGTCAGAAAACGGCCGGGGACATGGCACCAAAAGATCAGAACAGCTGCTGACGTTAAAGCAGAAGGTAATAAATATTTAAGTGCCCTCTATGTGCCAGGCCCAAAGACAGAAAGACAGAGAAGAAAATGATGCCCGCTGCCATGGAGCATAAGTACATTTACAGCACATTCCAAAAGAAGGAGGGCCCTTGTAAGTTGTGTAAGAGGCACTCAGACTTTTGGGACAGCCTCTGTGAGAATAGGCAGTAACTAGAAAAAGATTAAGAACAGGATCCCTGCCAGTGAGAGAGGGTGAGCACTGCGGGGGTGGGAGGGCAGCAAAGTTCATTCAGAAGTGATGCTTGGACAGCATCTTGAAAGAAGGGGATCAGTTCTACAAGGTCAAGGTGAGGAGGGAGTGTTTGGGGCACAAGGGGCAGCCTTGGACGGGAGACGGAGAGTTGTGTGTGAGAAGCAGAGAAGGAAGGCTCAGCTGCACAGCAGTTTTGGGGGAGGCAAGATATCCTCAAGGGGACTGGGGGTCCCCTGTGGGCCTGGACTGTGAAGGGTTTTAAAAGCTAAATGAAGAAGTTTATATTTTATCCTAGAACCAAGAGGGAACCACTGAGGTTCGCTGAGTAACGGCACAGTAAAGATCTGTGCTTAAGGAAAATTACTTTGGAAGAAGTGGGAAGATGGATCAGAGTGATGAGAGGAGGCAGAAGACTAATCAGAAGGGCACTGCTGGTAAGAGAAGGGGGGCGGGGTGGGGCTTTGGGGAACACCCACAAGTAGGAGGCGAGACATGGATGATGAGCCAGCAAAGAAGTGGTCAGAAGTGTTTTACTTTGCTCCAGGAGACACGATTTGAAAGACTAATAATAAAGAATATATTTAAGCTTTCCTCTCCTCATTTTCAGAAGGAAGTGAGGTCGGTTGCAAATTCAAACAATGCAAAATAAGACACATGGGGGAAAGCCCCCCCAAATATACTCTATTCAAAGGAAGCAAAGTGTCTTAGGTATCATATAAGGTACGTGAGCTACAAATGGGCAGCGACACTGGAAATAAGTTTTCTAGTAACTGGACCAACATGGGCAAACTACAGGGCTTTTGTTTTATGTGGAGAAGAAGCATATGAATTCATCTGTACAAGTAGTTCTTTTTCCTGAAACTAGGCTTAAAAATAAGTTTATCATTAAGTCCAAAAGCCCAGGTAGATGTTGTCTTTATGCCTAACATTTTTGGGCAAAGCTTACCCAGATTTCTCAGGTGGAAGGCTTCCAGAGGTCAACACTCGTTCAAACAAAACTCGGGTATTATTGTCCTCTGAGGGAATTCAAGAAGAAAACAAATGATTAAAATTAGCTCATAACCATTTTTAATAAACATAATTCATAATCAAATGCAAATCAAGTCTGACCTTATGTTAGATTTTATACTTCAATATGAAAAGCATCAGCAAAGTAGGATTTTGGGGGAGTTGAATTTAAAAAATTTTTCTGTGTAAAGGATTACAGACTTCAAATTTAATGTGTTTTTAAATTTTTCTTCAAAAAAAACATTAACGTACTAGGAGACTGGAGGTGGGGGGAGCAGAAGGAATGTTGTTTCTAAGAGTAACTTTCTAGACAGTCTTATAATTAATTGCCTGACCAGCCAACATAGCACATCTGCACTGAAATATGACAATTTTGGGGCACAGTGGATAGAGCACCGGCCCTGGAGTCAGGAGGACCCGAGTTCAAATCTGCTCTCAGACACTTAACATAGAACTAGCTGTGTAACCTTGGGCAAGTCACTTTACCCCAACTGCCCTGCCTTCCCCCTCTAAAAAGACCAAAAAAAAAAAAAAAAAAAGGCAATTCGTGTATGTTTTTACTATATTAAAAATAGAAGAGGCACAGTTAGACTCTATGTTAGTCTCTATGATACTTTTGAAAGTAAATATCTTAGTCTCTATGATACTTTTGAAAGTAAATATCATTTGCTGCTATAACTTAGTTTTAAAAGTTCAACAGAAAATTTAAAACTTTTTCAAATTTAAATTTTAAAATTCTCTTTTAAAAGATGATACATGTATAATGGGGATCATATTTCTCACCTTTTCAATGGGTATAGAAGGGGGAGAGAAAGAAAGAATTCAGAACTAAAAATAAAAATAAAATTAAAACTAAAAGGATACTTATTAAATGTAAATCAAGATGCAAGATAAACAGAACAGCAAATGACCCTACCTGTCCTGTATCATGGATCTTTAATCGTTCCAGATTGTTTTACACCCTTCACATATATTAGCTCATTTAGTCCTTACAACAGCCTGTGGGATACTATGGGTTTGATTATCTCCATTTTACAGTTGAAGAAACTGGGATTTAGGAAAGTGGAGTCATTTGGCCAACCCAGGCCGGCCTTTACTGAGTGTGAGGGTCAGAATTCAGCCCCAGCTCTGCTGATTTAGGGCCATCACTCTGTGCTGCGCAGCAGGGACCCTCAGCCACTTCTTACAATGGGTACACCCTCCCATCTCAGCAGATGGTTGCCCCTCAGCTTTACGGGAAGAGAGGCCAAGCATCTGTCAGGACATCCTCAGCTCTCCTTATCATCTGTAAATCTGGCCATTCCCTCCAGTCTTGGAGAAGCTTCCTTCTTGCCAAGGACAAGCCTTTTACAATGTGCCTCTTGAGCCCTCCTCCCCTGTTTCTGGGTTTCTCTGTATTTCTCTCTCTCCTCTCCCCCTCATTCTCTCCTTCTTTTGCTCTCCTCTCTGTCACTTCTTTGTTCCTCCTCTGTCTCTGCTCTCCTCCTCTCTCTGTCACTTTCTCTTCTCTCTTTTCTCCCTGCTTTTAGCTGTTTTTCCCTCTCTCTGTCCCTTTTCTGTCTCTGAGGTCTCCACTAGAAAAGGAAACACACTCAGCTGGCTAACTTCAGATAATTTCATTGAATGCAGGGCAGGGTCACAGCAGTGGCCTTGGTGTCAAGAAACCCAGGTTCCCACTGTGGCTTGGTGACCATTGACAAGGTACTGAACTGTTCTGAGCCTCAGTCTTTCTTCTGGGCAGCAAAGCCAAGAGTAGCTCCTGTTTGTCAAAGGTTTTATGGGCTCCCCAGTGCTTTCCCTCCAGGATATCATCTGATTCTCAGCACAGCCTGGGACAGGTGTCATGAGGGTCAGCATGGTAAAGATGGGTTCAGGGCAGGTAAATTTACTTGCCCCAGGGTCATGGGTGATTTAGAGTTGGTAGCAGGATTCGACCCCAGGCCTTTGGTGCCAGACCTCTCTCTAATCCTGGCACTCCCTTCCTGCCTTCTCCACACCAGGGCTGTTGTAAAGAAAGTAATCTGCAAAGTGCCAAGTGGTAATTAATACACGTGAGTCATCCTCTTGGACTCCAGCATTTACTTACCATTGAGGTGAGAAAGGTAGTCAATATAGGCTAATACATATTCTGGAATGTCACCATATTTTTTTAACCCCAGCTCAAAAATCTTAAAGGCCACTGATTTATCCTAGAGAGAAAGAGGAAAAAAACCCTCACTAATTCATTTAGATTCAAATGGTTTGCTATATATCCAAAAACGGCCTGCTGATGAGCAGGGCAATGAAACACATATTAATTGAAAACGACAGAGCTCCATCAGCCTCCATTCTGAATGGGCTGAATGACTCACAAAGTTAACCTTGAGATTTCCTAGATATCCCCTAAATATGTGGGGGGAATCTCATGGAACTGAGGGAATCTTTCAAATTCTGAGGAATCAAGCTAAATCACTAATTCTAGGATGATCTTCAATTCCAGAAATATTCCTCAATAAAAGAAAATGGGTTTTTTAAAACTATTTTTTCACACCGACACGTCAGTGCTTACCTTACTACAGTAGTACTCCATTAATGCTGCGGTAACATAGACATGATGGCGGGTTCTTGCATCTTCTCTTGCTTTTTTAAATATCATCCTTCCAGATTTGATGCCTTCTGCTCGCCTTGCAAACTTCATATACTGGATGTATACCTACATAGATTTAAGGGATTTGTAAAAATCACTCATAAAATCTGAGAACACCCTGGCATATTATTGAGCCACAGGAAGGTCCGAAGAATCCAAATGTCTGAATCACACTTTACTCCCTTCTTACTTAACTTACTCAAAAAGGAGCAATCTTGATCTTCCTAGAAATAAGAATGTACAATTATAACCTCAGCATGTAAGCATTAGCTTAAATCATTTAAGGAGCATTTAAGTGTTGACGAGGAGTATTACTTTCCAATGCAAGTATCATAGCATTCATTTGACTCTGTCAATTTTCCTGGTGCTAAAGATACAAGGATTTCCAAAGATTACATGTTGGAATCTCATCAATACTCTATTCATTATGGAGCAAAATGTAGGCTTTCAACCCAAGTTTTCTGAAGTGCCGCCCCTCCTCTCATGGACCGTGAAGACAGTGTTGTGGCCACTGTCTAGAGTGGCTGCACTCCAAGCTCTTCTGGAAGTCTGACATGTGAAATACAGGCAGGCTGCTTATGCCTCTTATTTCATAAAGAAAAATCATAAGAGACTATAAAGGTGGGGAAAAGAAAGCATTAAAGCTTCTACTCACCAGAGTCGGGTCAATGTCCTCAATAGCCAGAAGGCGATTGTATATACTGTGTACCTTCTCATATTTCATTCGACTCTGAGGTAGCAGAAAAGATTTGGAAAAAAATGATAAATGCACACAACACAAATCTAAATCCATAGCCTGTTTCCATGTCCATATGTAAGCAATATTCATTCAATCAGCATTTATCAAACACCTATTGTGCACAGATGCATCATTCTGACACTGTTTTACACATATAAGTAAGTAAACATAAAAGGCAAAGGGCTACCTGGAAATAACACTGCCATAAGTGGAATAATTCACCCACATTTAGGAAAAACATCTCAACATTTGTTTTTGTCACTCACCTCTTCATAATCTGCATATGCAAAATAAAGAAGCATATTCTTCTTCAATAAAGTGCTAATTGCTCTCTCATATATGTTAGCAGCCTCATCACTAAATAATTTAGCATTGTTCATGTCCTATGGAGGAAGGGCAAGAAATAAAACTCACCTTCAGTTATTTTAACACAACTGAGAATGCAGTTAATTAATACACTTTATCCTGTTTATTTATACATGAATACATATTTGGATCATGTTTTGTTTTGTTAAAAGTTCACATTTTATTTGGGGGGAGAGGATGGGAACAAACATGTATGAAACGTTACTATGTGCTGTGCTAATTAAGCACTTTACAAATAGCATCTCATCTGATTTATCACTAAATAAATTCAAAACATAATCAGTCCCAAGGCTCATACAGCAAAAAGAATATATAAAAATGACTGCCAATGGAATCGTCATTAAGGAAGTTATTTAAAACCATTGCTCAAAAAGAACTACAGAGTTTGCATGCAGACTGAAGCAAACGACATGCTCTCTTTCGTGTTTTGTTTCATTCCTTCTTTCTCATTCACTCTATTGGTCATAATTCTTCTTCACAACTTGATTACTGTTTAATGGAAAGTATTTGTAGAACCTATATTGGATTGCATGCTGCCATGGGAAGGAATGGGGGAGGGAAAATTTGAAACTCAAGGGATTGTGGAACTGAATGTTGTAAACTAAAAGTAAACAAATAAATTTAAAAAAAAGCCATTGCTCTATATTTACTTTTTAAAAGTAGCCTGTCCATCATCAGCCTTCCTCACTGACATGCATTCAAAATGTGCAACAATTTTTTGGACTGATTCTCATCTTTGAATGCCTAGTTAAAGCAGGGTCAGGTCCAACCAATCCCAGTGAAAATAACCAAGAAGTTGTAGGCTGACTTACCCCTTTCTCAGCCAGCAGCTTGCTGGACTGCTCCAGGTACTGGGCAGCTTCGTACCAAATATCTGGGTGATGGCCCAACACCAGCAAGCACTGCTCATATGCAAACATCACTACGGGAAAATGTTCCACAACAACAGTCAGAAGTCTGGCTATGGGCCCTTGGTCTCAACAGACTCTCCAACCTTTCCAACAAATGGCTCTCAGGGCCTACTTGAACATGCACCCCCATGGAAGGAACTCCCCAAGACATCCCATACTCTAATTTCTAAGAAAGCCCCTGCATTTTGAGCTGTTCAGGCACCTCTTTTTGTGATGAGTGTCTGGTCTTCTGTTCGCAGAGGGTTGCTCTTTTCCCACTGGATATATTTCTTCCACATGTCCACCTGCTGAGCCTCCTGGGGAGTATTCTGGGGAGGTACTGAAGGGGCGTTGCGGTCTAAACCTTTCATTACTGTTTCATATTCCTAGAAAAATAAATATTTAGCAAGTTTTAATAAGTCTATTTTCTTGGCTTAAAAAAATTCAGCTTTATTTTCAGAACATGGAAGCCTTCAGGAATTTGCTCGTCATCCTCCCTGTGACGGAGCCATCTACTCTTCTCTGTAGGAGTCCTGTCTTAGGCTCTGTACTGCCCAAACAAGCACTAGTGAGCCAAGTATACTCAAAGTATAGATCGAATGGAAAACAGCCACACACATAAACTGTCCAAAAGGCTTCTTCAAATACTGGTCATTTTATTATAGCTAAAAAGTACTGGTGTTTTACATTTCAGTGAAGAAGGAAGGAAGGAAGGAAGGCTGCTGGTGTGATAACAATGGAACACAGCGCTGTCCTGACTGCTCCAACAGAACAGCTCTGAAGCCCCTTCCTTTGGCTCCTCTGGGGATGATCTAAAAGATCACGATGGTAAATAAGGGAGCAACTTAACGATCACTGACCTCTTAAAAATGCTTCTGCTTTAGCTTTCCAATAAAGTACAAAGTAATAGGAATATCTTTTCCAATTTCCTCTACGATGAATGTAGGCATATAGAATTCTCTTTGACCTATAGGGACAGAGCCTGAGGCAGACTGTCTCACCAAGGCAAGTTTAGGTATTTAGATCAAATCCAGTTTGTCATTCAGGTTGTTTCCCTCTTTGCTTGTGAAAAACAATTTTAACTTTTTAACGCATGCTCACTTTGTATTTTATTTACCAAACAGGCTGATGGTAGCAATGGCAGCAGAATACACAACACCTTATATTCACATAGCACTCTTCACAAGAGGAGCCTCCAATTCAGCAGTCAGGTGACTTGTCTGAGATCACACAGCCGCTGTCCTGGAACTGGGCCTGGAATCCCAGGCCTTTGACTTCCAGTCCAGTGGGCTTCCTAATACTGGGCACGGGACCTCACAAAGAGCAATGTATTCATAATTCATTATTAAACTAAACATACAAATTAAATTCCAAACCTTTGCCACACGCCTGGCATTCATGTAATCTCTACTTCTATCTTCGATCATTTTTTTGGCTAGATGTATGTTGATGCCCTAGAATAAAATATGCAGAAAACGTATTACATTATTAACACTTAAAAATTCTAGCATTCATTTTAAAACCAAAAAATTCTGGACAAAGAAGAACTTATAGTAGGATTGTATACAAATAACTTAATTCTAAGAATGGCCTTATTTTAGAAGTACATCTTTTTTTTTGTTTTGTTTTGTTTTTTGCTTTTTGGAGGGCAGTTGGGGTTAAGTGACTTGCCCAAGTTCACACGGCTAGTTTTTTGTGTTAAGTGTCTGAGGCCGGATTTGAACTCAGGTACTCCTGACTCCAGGGCCGGTGCACTATTCACTGTGCCACCTAGCCACCCCTTAGAAGTACATCTTGAAATAAGATGAGCAGATGTATTCACATTAATGTAATGCCCAAGTCTCATTCATCACATAGCAGGACATAAAGGCTTTGATGGAGAATGTCTCTGACATGCGAGTGCTTTCTAGTGCTATGTATTAATATTTGATGATTTAACACTGAGAGCCTGATAAGGGAAAAGAATTACAGATAGTCATCATTAGCTTATACCTTAAAAAAATCTTTTCCCTCAACTATTATGACATATTAAGGCACACAATCCTATGCAAACTGACCTTGGCTTCAGACATTTTTAGCTAAGGATGATTAAAACATCTTCAAACATAGGACAGAATATGAAAAAGGATAATTACTTAAAATACAGTTTCTAGTAAAATTCTATCATAAAGAATAACAGAAGGAGCTGACCATTCAACACTAAAAACAAATCATCTAGATTCATTCATTATGGTTGCCTCTCTTTATAACTCTGACTTTCTGAAAATCCAAACAGGACTACAAAAGAAACCTATGAGGTCATAATTCCTTCACTAGTTTATAAAGTACTTCCAAATAAGCATGGAGATAATAATTTCCTTCTAAACACAGGCATCCTTCCCTTGACTAGAACTTAGTTGGTTAAGACATCAGAGAGCATCTGAGCCAGCCCTCTCACCTTACAAGGGAGGACCCTGAGGGTCAGAGAGACAGTAATTTGTACAAGGTCACAAAAGTACCATAAATCAAAACGGGAGAGGAAACCCAGTCCTCTGACTCCAAATCAGTGTTCCTGCCACTATACCAGACTGCCCCATGGTTTCAATTAGCTTCCACTAGTCACTGCTGCTTGAGAGGACAGGGTGAATGGCTTAGGGTAAACTGTCACCAGAGCTAGAAAAATCATTTAAATCACAGTCCCTCCTGAGAGGTCAGCAGCACAGTCTATATTAATTAAGGGCAGCATACTTTATTTTCTACTTGACTTTTTTCTAAATAGTTTATGTACAAGATAAGATATCGAAAATATCCTTTGTACTTCATTCTGGTCAGTCAGAACACAGAAGTAACTCTCATCAGTATCACACGGAAACCCCGACACTGCCCAGAGCCCCGCAGCAGCCCTTCCATCAGGCATGAGGGGGACACCAAGTGTCCAGGCACCAGGAAGGCCAGAACTTGCAGTGTCTGGGCAACTCTGCAGCCAGTCAGCGACTGCTTAGTTACCTCTTCATATTTATTATAGTCTCTCCACAGCTGCTCAATATTGATCATTGGGTTAACACAACCGCGCTGATAAACTCTCCGGACGGCTGTTATCCTTTGGTTCTCTGCGTAAGATCCGACAGCTTCCCTGCACGGCAGATAACACGTGTCATTTTTGCTATAGCACTAAAACAACAGTTCAAGCATAAAATGAAATTCTAAAAATACTTACACGCCTTTCAAGAAATTGATGTAATCCACCCAAATCTGAGAAATAAAATGAAAGGTCATTCACTTTCTTTACCTATTTATATTCATTAAATTTGGTATAAATACTTTTATAACAAAACATACCTGATAAGACATAATTTCCATTCCAATTTTATCCAAAGCAAAGTCATACGCTTGTGCCATTTTTTCTCTGAAATACAGGTAACAAAAAAAGATCTCAATTTAATTCATTAATTGAGCACCAGGCCTTGTGCTGGGGATTCAAAGAGATAAATAAAATACTTCTGGCCCTTAAGGCACATTCCATGAGGGGTGAACTAGTCAGCACAGAAAAGAAAATGCAAGATGTACAGTCAAAGCAAAATAACTGGGGAGCGCTCACAACTCGGGAGCTCAGAAGGCTTCTTGTGAGGTGCCGTACCTAAGTTACGCTTTGACAAGTCAGGAGGGAGAGCGTCCCAGGGGCATGACCTATACAAAGGCAGGGAGGTAGGAAACATAATCCCATGGACTAGGCAAGGGAACTGCAAACAGACCAGTTTGGCTGCAAAGTAGAGTGTGTAAGAGGGAATAATAAAAAGTCAAATTTATGAGAAATCTAGAATCTGGATACTGAACTACAGGTCTGGAGATATCTATATAGAGAGAGATGTAGATGTCTAAATCTAGAGACCGAGATGGTTCTGTGTTGTTGTTGTACAGTCCTGTCTGACTCTCTCGAGTTGTTTTTGGAAGAAATACTGGAGTGGTTTGCCATTCTCCAGCTCATTTTACAGATAAAAAAACTGAGGCAAAGAGGGGTAAGTGACTTGCCCAGGGCCACACAGTCAGTAAGTGTCTGAGGCCAAATGTAACTCAGGAGGATGAGTCTTCCTGCCTCTGTGCACTACGGCGCCCCCTAGCTTCCCGCAAAGAGGGAAGATACCTAGATGCAGAGATAAAGAGAGATCTGAAGAGGTCCAGATGTAGGGATACAGAGATAACTGTGGTTATAGCTATAGGGTCCTACAGAAATAGATCTGCTTTTCTAGATCGAATAAGAAAGTAAGGCTGTCTAGACTGTCCACAAAGATGGGCAGAGCCACTCTAGGCAGGGCTCTAGATTCCAGGACAACTGGCCCCTGATCCCAGTGACAGCAGAGCCACTCAAGTTTCTCGAGCAGAGGGAGTGACACGGCCACAACTGTGGCTTGGGCACATGGATGCAGCAGCTGGAGGGAGTCGGGGAAGGACAGTCTGGAGGTGGGAAGACCAGGTAGGTGGCTATTTCAATAGTCCAGAAGAGGTAACAAGGCCCTAGAGTACGTTAATGTGTGAGGAAGCAATGAGAGATGCTGTGGAGGTAGAAGTGATAACAGTATTCAGAAAGGGAATCCAAAATGTCATCTACAATTAGAACATTAATATTCTTTGAGCACATTAAAAGAAGCCAGAGGCAAAGATGCAGATTACTTGGCTGCAAACATAGGATGCAACAGTGCAAAATGTGTCCAAGGGCTCAATTTTTACTTCACTGGCCATCCCTGATTGTACTTTCAGCTCAGAACAAATTGCGAACGGTCATTAGGTCTATGCATCCCTTCTACTGGCTGACACAGTGTTATTAATATTGCTAAAATACCATTTTCCCAACATCAGCCTCCTGTTCCAAACTGTTCATGGCTTCTCTGTTGACTGCAGGTAGAAGTCCCATGTCTATACCACAGCGTTTAGACTGATCCCTACGTTTCCATCTTCAGAGTGCTCTACAGCCAAACCAATCTACTCATTGTTCTCTGAAAACAGCATGCGCACAGACCCACTCCTCCAAAAAGAGCCAATTCCCTACCAGAAACGCTCCTCTCTCATCTGTTTCTCTACTTACTTAAATCCTACCCCTCACAATCTCCCTCCTCCCAGAATTTAGTTTTTGTTAAACTCTGTATCATTATTTATATTTTTATGTCCCCCCAATTAGATTCTAAGTCTCTCAAGGGCAGGGACTCTTATTTTTTTGCATCCCCAGAGACCTAAAAACCAAAAGCAGTCAATAACTGCTTAGTGAAAATGCTAGGAAGCTGCAGGCATAGAGACTATATAACAGGATGGAGAATGCTTAAAAGGGTAGGAAAATAGGGTTTTCTTCAGAAAGACTGTGATGTGCTTTAATCTCCTTTTTGGGATATGTCTCAGAATAAATCTATTAGAAGGTAAGTATTTTGTTAGAGAAGCCAGTAAAGAGTCGTGCATCAGGTCAAAGGGAGAATTCTGGCTGTGGCCGTATAACTCCCTGGTCTGTCTGCATGTGAACAACGTATAAGGCTCAACTTCACTAATATACAAACGATGCTCAGATTAAGACAGTTCTGAGGTACTACCTTATACCCACCAAATTAGCAAAAATAACTGAAAGTAAGGAAACTCAATGCTGGCGGGATGAAGGAACAGGCACAGAAGTTCATCGATGGTGAACAGGCAAGCTAGTGGAATCTTTTTGGAAAACAATCTGGCAATATGCCAAAATTACAAAACAATCATGCCCTTTGATTAAATAATTCTATTATTGTAAATATAATGGAAAGTGTTTAAAAAAAGGGTTAAAAAAAAGACCATCTATTAAAGATTTTTACAACAGTAGTATTTATAATTACCCCAAACTGGAAACAACCTAAATGAACTAAAATAAGGGAACAGTTACACAAATTGTTGTATATTGATGTAATGGAATACTCTATACATAATGCAATTAAAATGGACAAATAAGGAATACAAAGGAATCTAGGCCTTTACTAAATACAGTAAAGAAAAAGAAAAGCATATAAAATTAAGTATTTTTATGCTTTTTATTTACATATTCACTACAACAAGCTAAGAAGAAAAATGGATAAAAATGAATAAACAAAGAACGCTGATGGGGACTTAGAAATATACAGTGAAAATTATGTTTTATGCTTTTAGATGTACTTGCTATTTATAAACATAAATATTTGGAGAGTAAATTTGGTTATATGTGATGCTTAGTATTAAGCATGTAATAAAGAATGTTTTTAAAAATAAGGCAAGGAAAAATGAAAAATAAAAACATAAAATTTCAAAAATAGAAAAATATAAAAAATTAGAACTGCACCTAAAAGGACAAAAGAGTACATTATCAGCTTAAAGTATCACTTAGTCTCCACAAAAAAGGAAGATTGCCAAAAAAGTCCTGTAAAGTTATTTAAGGCACTGCCACATCATGTAAACTATCAACACAGTTGGCATTGAACCAAGCTGAATTCTGATAAGTGCGGTGTTTCAACAGAAAAAACTAATATGTATTTGAGGGACCACCAGAAGTACCTAAGCCACTTGCTTTCACTGAAACTTGAGGATTTTTTATGTAGTTGAGTAGAAGACCCCAAGGTCTAAAAGACTAATCAAACATGGCAATGTGGCAATCTGTTATTTCTAGTCCATACATTTTCCCTAATTCCTTTTAGTATCTGAGAGCAGTAATAGGAGCAAATGTGAAAATATGTGTTAGGGTCGGTTTGCACTTTTGGGACCCCTGGCTTAACTTACTTGTAGCTGGGTAGTTTTCCCTTCGTTTCTCTGACATAGGAAAGATAACACTTCCATAAATCGATATGTAAAACCTTCATAAGGCATCTCTGAAATAACTGTTAACACAAGAGAACATTATTAGCTATGTATAATAAAATTTCACTTTTACATTACTGAAGTGAAATTCATGAATTTAAATTCAGCAGAAAGACAAATAATTCGACTGCATTAGAGAAATTTCGTATTCTCATAAACAAAGGGTACATAAATATGAGGAAAGAACTTCTAATAGTCTAGGTGTCTTCATTTATGTAGTGGAGGCTTAAGCAATCAAGCCTATTCTTTTACTTATGGCCGCTAAAATATAACTGCAACTACCAGTTAAACTGTAGCATAATATTTTGAGTATGTTTGAATGGATACACTCACCTTTTCAACCTTGTCATAATTTTTAGCTTTAATCTGCAGAGAAATAGAAAAAATAGAAAAATAGAAAAAATAAGGGCTTAAATTTTTTATCTTTAGAATAACAGAAATAATTTTTATACAATGTTTTATATTGTATAAAAATTTTTATTAAAATTTTATAAATTTTTATACAATGTTATTAATGGTTTCTTTCCTCAGAAATCCATTCTTCCTTAAATAGCAAATACCATGAGAGTATGGAAGTAAAATTGGGCTTGTAAACTTATTTTTACTTGGAAAACTATTATACCACAATAGTTTTCATAAACTTTTAATATCAAGACAGATAACCCATAGCGTGATTATCAAATAAGGCAAACCAGGTACTGCAAAATTGGTCCTAGGACAAGTAGCAGGATAGATGCCCTCAAATGAGCTTTTTAAAGGAAGATTCTGTTATAGGAGAGATCTCAGGGAAATACTTCAGACTTTAGGACACAGGTCTTATTATGTAGGGAGAAAGAGACCTGAGGACAGGATAAACTGTTAAGGAAGATGTCACCAGGGAAGGAACAAGGGTCGGTGTGTCCATCACCAAAGGAAAGCCCTTGTTTTTTATTTTATTTTAAACCATCATACTTGCTGATTAGGCATTTAAGCTCAGTTATTTTGTTGTGCTGAAGTACAAATACTAATAGTATACTCTAAACTGGTGCCTTGGGGACAAAGCCCAGTTACTTCAGCCTCTGAAGTGACCTCACAACTTACACAAAATATTGACTCCGAAGCCAAAATCAAATACAAGAATCTGTAGGAGGTCACCTGACAGAAGGATATTTGGAATGTATACTAAAGGTAATATTTGATTCAAGACTTGTTTTTGCCAAGTAGCCCCAAAGAGTGACCAAATGAAACTATTGGGGGTAAGGCACTGAGGTTAATTTCAGTGAGTTTCTGAATGTATGTATGTATAACAGCATATGAATCCGATTATTAGAGAAGTGGACCTGAGGTTAATGAATATAACTGCCAGGTCTTTATGCTTTTGTATTGTGAACTCATCTCGTTCAAAGCTATAGAATTATCTATTATATTGTTTGTTTCCAATGCTCTAAGCACGGTACTTAATGACATTAAGAGGTCAAATAGGATTGTGGATAGTTGACCAACATAACATTTGTTGCTGTTGGGGCAGCTAGGTGGCACAGTGAATAGAGCACCAGGCCTAGAGTTAGGAAGACACCAGCTCAAATCTAATCTCTCAGACACTTACTAAACGTGACCCTGGAGTCATGAAGAGTCTGACATGACTGAAACAACTGAATCAAATAGTGGGCAAACAGCACATGACATTGCTTCTTACAAAATTACTGTAGTTATGTTAACTATTTTTAAGCTTCACTTTACACGATCAAAGGTTAAGTGTTTAAGGTCTTACTATAAGGGCAGTTGGTGACACTGTTTATACAACTCCCTTTGCCCAATAGCCTTCAGGGATCTTACTGAAACGAGCTTCTTCCTTAAGAGGAATTCCTGTGTGCTACACCTCCCTCCCCTCCCACCAGTATTATAGAAATACAAAATACACCAAATTATGAACATTCATAACTCTTTTCAACACATCAGCCAGTTCTACATACGTCTTCCACTACTATTCACCACGACTGGGCTCACTGTGTACATACATTATAAATTCATGTCATTCAACTTCAACTAGGCCCTTACTGCAGCAGGGTAAGTCTTTTTATGCCCTCTGAACGATGCTCTATCTCATTCTCCATAGAAGCTAATTTCAAACTTTTTCTTGCTTCTTTAAGCACCCCATGTCTCCCCTCCCCTTTTCAAATGAAAACCTTACCTCCTACTTTACTGACTAAATTAAGGCCATTAAATGTGAATTCCCTAGCCTCCTATTTTCTTAATTTCAAAACCTATTGACTATCTCCCACTCTTTCCCCGAGTCTAATCTTTGAAGGCCAATCCTGCTACACATGCAGTTGATCTCATCTTTTGTCTTCTTTTTGTTTTTGTCTTTTTCGGAGGGGAGAAGGTAGGGCAATTGGGGTTAAGTGACCTGCCCAAGGTCACACAGATAGTTTTTGTGTTAAGTGTCTGAGGCCACATTTGAACTCAGGTCCTCCTGACTCCACAGCCAGTGCTCTATTCACTGCACCACCTAGCTGCCCCTCTTTGTCTTCTTTAGTAGATTACAACCTCAAACATTTCTTCTCAAATCTTCAGCCTCTTCCCACTGCCTGAAACATACCCATCTTTAAATAACCTTCGCTAAATGCCACCATTCCCTCAAGCTGTTATCCTATAACTCTCTACCCTTTCCTAGCCAAACTCTCTGAAAAAGGCGTCTACACTATTCACCTTCATTTCCTCTTCTTTCATTCACTCCTAAACACTTTATGATCTGGTTTCTGACCTCAACAGCTCTTGTCAAAGTTACCCATGATCTCAGTCATTTTGACCTATCTGCTAGACACACTTTGCTCACGGATATTTAGTCTCTCTGGGTGTTCACGACACTTCCTTCTCCTGGTCCTCCTACTTACTAAGCACCCTTCTTCCTGTCCTCTACTAGCTTATCATCCACATCACACAACAGCTTACACGGGTATCCCCCAAGCTTCCACTCCAGGAATTTTAGGAACCCTCTACCTGGGGTCTTTTATTTAATTATCATCTCCTATGCACACATGCCTGGAACATAGTAAACGCTTAATAAATATTTATTCATTGCTGACATTTATATCTATACATCTCATCAACCTAAGTCTCTCCCCTGAGCTGCAGTTCTGCACCACCACCTGCCTACTGGCCATTGTAACCATTTTCCTTTTGAAAGTGTCAACTCTTCCAAACTTCCCTATCTCTGCAGAAGGTACTGCTGTTCTTCCTGTGCTACCCCTGACTCCTTTCTCTCCCTCACGTCACATATGAGACTGCCAGACCTTGCCATTTCTTTCATTACAACTCATTCAGTCCTTTCACACAGCTACTGTCTTAATTCAAGTTATCTTTGTCTCTTGCCTGGATAACTGCAGTTATCTCTTATCTCTCTTTTTGTCTCAAGTCTCTTATCCCACAAGTCCATCCAAAATTATGCTGCCAAAGTAATTTTCCTAGGCACAGATCCGACCATGTCACCCTTATACTTAACTCCAGTTGCACCTAATTGTCTCTAGGATAAAATATAAAATACACTAGTTAGCCATTAAAACTCTTCATGATCTGGCCCCAGTCTATCTTTTCTGCCTCTTTCAGATATGACTTCCCTTGCTTCCTGCATTTGAAATCCAGCCAAATCAGTCTTCTCTCTTTTCCTCACATGACAATTCATCTCTTTTCTCCACTTCCATTATACCATCTCAGATACCTAAAATACACTCCTTCCTCAACTACTCCTCCAAAATATAGCTCAAGCACTGCCTTCTGCAGGATGCCATTCTTGATCCCTAAAATTGCTACTGCCCTCTCTTCCAAAGCATATGAATATGGCTTTGTATTTATTCACTTTCTATCTATTGTGTATTTACTTAAAGAACACACTTGTTGCCTTCTCCATTAGACTGCATGTTACAAATATAGGGATTTTTTCATTCTGTTTTCCCAGAGCCTAGCAGTGACTGCACATAGTAGGCATTTAATCAATATTTGTTGACTGATGGTAGTAAAATAATGTAATAAGGCTTTTATAATTGTTACTATATAGAATGGAAGACTGTCTAACATCCTCAACAATCTGCAGCTGGTAGCTGACTCATCATTCAACTGAACCTACTTTTCCCCAAAATACCCTTGACCAATAGCTGTGACAGATTTCTCTCAGACTTCATTCATTCTAATGTAGCTATTACTTTGGTCACTGCTGAACACCCTTCTCTTCTTCTATATTTTCCACCGTAGGTTTTCATCGGTTAGTGGACAAAGCACTGGGTCTGGAGGTGCACCTACCTCTCAGGGTTGTTGTGAAAAGTACTTGGCAAACTTTAAGCATTATATAAATTCTAGCTTTTATTAAATGATAAGTTTTTACTATTCTCTCCTTATGCTTGGTTTAAGGATTTTTTACATCTCAAACTAAGCTCCAAGGGGCATGGGGAAACAGGGAAAAACCTTAGCTCTAAGATAAATCTCGATCAATTAATGAATAGTACCAATAGGAAGTGCCGTATAAAAAATTATTAAAAAGATAACAATTTTTTTCATAGCATGTTGGAATATTTACTTCTGATTAATGGATATTCTAGCATAAATGCTACTGGAGTTAGTTTATTACTCTAATTATATCTAGACAATTACCGCAAGGTGTTTATTTACAATACTATTTATACCTTCTAAGATAAAAAAAGGAACATTTTGTTTTAAAAATCATATATGTGTAAAATGATAAAAAAGTATCTCAAAGAACTTCACCATTTGCTCTTTCCATAAGTATCTGGGATGCTTCTAGAGTGAAAAAGAACGAGGCAGAGAAGGCATTTAAGGTCATTTCAGAAAGCACAAGTCTTTGTTTTCGATAATATCCAAGATTTAGTGCACTGGTTAAAAATCAAGTATTTCATTTTGAGAAAAAAAATTGTTTAGTTCAATAGAGTTTTTAATAAGGTTCAAAATTTTCAAAATTAATAAAATTAACAAAATGTTAAGATTATGACTAATTTGAAATAATGTTCCTGATATTTTATTCATGACTTGTAGATCATTCAGTCAAATTCACAATGATGCCCCAAACCTAAATGATGAAAAATCATCTTTTTGCAACTTCAGTTTTCATGTGAGTTTAATGTATAAAACTAATGTTCTTGCTGATGGAAGAATGGTAGATGGTAGAATTTGTACTTTCCTTTTGAAAGATGTAAAAATCTATCCCCTAACCAAATACCCTCTTCCTTATTTTAAGTATAGACTGGTGTCTTAGTAGAGTGCCATCTATTATACATGAGCATTTGTATTAGTGGTAGTCTTCATGGATTATTCTAAACTAAAAGGAATACTGCATCTTTATTATATTTGTTCTGTCCTGTGCCTGAAGACCTAAGAGAGGTATAAGTATTCAGTTTAAGGAAAATACATCATAACTTCTTCTTATAGACTTATATTAGTATGAACTCCTATGAAATTATAATTTTAAGTGCAAAAGGATTTTTAAAAACTCTGATATGCCATAATCTAGCATTCTGATCAGCATTTTTCATCCTCAAATGTTCAAAGAAAATTTATCTTCAAATTTGAGGTCATGTTAAAAGATAAAAATAATTTAATTTTTTAAAAAAAAATTATGGCCATAAGCATTATTATCAGTGTGTATAATTATACAGAATGGTTCTCTAAGACAATGAATCTTATATGCAGATAGCTCTATATAGCAATGCCTAGGAAGAAACCAGGTGGACTACATGAATATAGCATGTCTTTAAGTTTATTATATGATAGAAATTTAATCAAGTTTACCTTTTCAGTTACATTTTCATAGCATTATGGAATTATAGGAAAATTCTGAGTTTACATATCGAAGGAAAAGACTTGTGCTCTTTTTCTAGTTTCCTTATAGAATGTAAGCTCCCAGAGAACAGGGATTGTATTATTTGTCTTTGTATCTTAGCTTAATCCAGCAAATAACTGACTGACTAACATACAGTATGCAGAAAAGAAAATGAATTTTTTTATTGGGCATTTAATAATTGCTTAGCCCTGGACAAATAACCTCTCTGAGCCTGTTTCCTCATCTGTAAAATGGTGGTACCACCTTCATCAAAGGGGCCCTGGTCAGGATTAAATGAAGATTATGCATTTTGCAAACCATTAAAATGCCATATAAATACCTGATAGTCTCCCTCCTTAGACCCACAGCTTTGTGTCCCTGATCCCATTCTTAGATCGTTGTCTGACATCTCTTACTTCCTCTGAATCCCAGAGGAGCAAATGTGTAGTTAGAAGCATCTCCACAAATGGCCAAAAATCTCATTCTGATCAACTTTGGAAGTTTAAATATATATATGTGTATATATGACTAATACACTGTGGCACAGTACAGAGAAAAACGGATATCATCAAGAGGATAACGTTTTATAGTGTGGCTCTATCCGTTCTGCATGAACTTGGGCAAGTCACCCGAGGCCCTCAATCTCATCCTCACCACTGCACAAAACAAAACAAGATCCCATCTGGCATTTGAAATGAATAATCAACTTTGCCCTTCAATTTATAATACTTTTTTATCATTCTCATTATTTTTAAAGATTGCTATAGTTGTCTTTATTAAAAAGGTTTAATTATCTAGTGATTTACATAAATATCCAATTTTAATAACAAAATCTAACCATGTTATATTAAAATATTTATACCTCTAAAAAGAATGATAATTCTATTTCCTAAAAATTGCTAAGGTACACAAATTAAAGACATTTAAATAACTTTCTACAAGTGGATTTTCTTTAAAAGGTGGTAAAAACAGAAATTCAATTTAGAAATTTAACATATACACACATATGTATATATACACACACATATATATGTATGTATACACATACATACATGGCTTAGACATATAATTTGAACTACGATTTGAAAAGCTGTACAAAATCCTCTTGATTTCATCACATTGTACCATATCAAACACTTTGCCTGTCTGCTCCTTTACCTATGCTGAACTGATATATACAAATGTCAATGACTTTCTGAGTTGATGTCAGTCTCTTCACTAATTGGAATAAATCATATTTAGTCTAAATAATACAGTAATAGCTTTTATGATTTCAAATATTACACATTCTAGGTCAGCCTTTCAAATTTAGTGCTTTTCCACTACACCACAAAATGATCAGTTATCATTTTTTTTTTACTTTGGAAATTACTCAAACAAATTGGGTTTTCAGTCAATTATGGGGAGCTTAAAAGTACAATTTATGACCCTAACAGATTTCATTTTCAGATGTTTTCAGATAAATTATTTTGGCTTAAAACCCAGCACCAAAAATTTCACTAACTTTCTATTCATCAATGGCTTCTCTTTTCTTTTCTCACTATGCTCTTTTCTTGTTCATCTCATCCACTCCTCCTGAACACACAGCTCCTAAATCAATACCATCCAACCTTAATTCTTTTTTTTGCTTTTTTTTTTTTTTGGAGGGCAGTTGGAGTTAAGTGACTTGCCCAAGGTCACAGGCTAGTTTTTGTGTTAAGCGTCTGAGGCCGGATTTGAACTCAGGTCCTCCTGACTCCAGGGCCGGCGCTCTAGTCACTGCACCACCTAGCCGCCCTATCCAACCTTAATTCTAATAACATCCCATCCCATCTCACCAACTGTTTGCCGGGTATCTCCAACTGAATGTCGCGTAGGTGTCTCAAATTCAACATGTCCAAAACGGAATTTATCTTCTCCCCAAATGTACTCCTCTAAACTTTGTTCTGTAATGTTTTTATTTGTGCATCCCTGGTGCCTGGCACACAATTAGTAAATGCTTGCTGAATTGAGATGATGCATCTGATTTAAGTGAGCATTAACTTACAGATTGTGAGCTATACTTTCAAATGAATTAAGATCAAACTTCACTTGCTTACTGAATGACTCTGAATACTTGATTAAATTAAACCAACTCACGGAAGCAGGGTTACAAGGGCCATTGTTGGGGAGACAAGTAAATTTTTTTACATGTTGAATTTCAGATGACAGCAAAATGGAAAATGTCTAATTAGCATCTCTAAGACTGGACTTATGTTATCAAACATAGATTTTTTTTCTTAAACATCAGCAGAATAAATTGAATTAGCTGAAAGAAGTACAGTTAAAGATATGAGAAGGAATCAGTTTTGAGGAAATAGGTGTAAATATTTTTATAAGGTTAAGAACTAATTCTTAGGGAGTGCTCACAATTAAAGAGTGAATAGAGAAAACAGAAGGTGCAGAAAAGTGGGAAAATCAGGAAAGAGTAAGATCAAGGAGACCAGGAAGTAAAGATTTTCTAGAAGGAAGTAATAGTCAATAGCATCAAATGCAACACAGACACAAGGAGACAAAGGATACAGAAAAGATAACTGGAATTGAGAATAAATAAGATAGTCCTGGGAGGGAAGTTTCAGAGACCCACTAAATACAATGTGTGTTTTTTTTCCCCCAGAATTAACTGTTCCATTTTTAAAGTCCTTAAAGACAGAGAAATCCTAATGCTCTTAGCTTTGCCTATAAAACCAAAGAAAATGAAACAACTGCAGGGCACACTTGGTAATATAAACAAAAATGGTTATTCCAATGCCTCAGGTACACTTTTAACCTGAATGACTATGAAGCTTGCCAATACTCTATTTCACTAATTGCCTCGTCCTTGGCCTATGTGTCATGCAGAGTAAACTGTTTTGGTGGGCATTAATTCTTTCAGATCAGTACTGTGGTGTAAATATGTAAACTTTCTTGTTAGTATATATTGTTTCAAAATAAGTGAAAATTAATTTTCAAAAATAATCTTGAAAATTCTAATAGTAAAAAGCATTTTTTTACTTGGAGTTAATTTGGGGAGGACTCCTTTTGGTTTGAAATACTTCTATCAGTAAATTCTCAGTTTTTGGAGTTTAGATTTTTTGACACATCTCAAAACATGGATATTCCTGAGGATGTCACAAAAACAATATTTGCAAACCACTAACCTGAATATCTGAGTATATGAATTTTCTACTTAATAGCCTAAGTGATATTCAAGGAAATGGAGATGATTCATTTACCCAACCCGATATACAAATGTACTATGTTTCTAACATAATGCAATTCTCTATTGTTCTTCAATTTTCAACTTAAAAAAACACATGAATCAATGAATATGCCTTTATCCAATAAAATTCCTTTTATCATTATTTATTCGCAATTTTCAGGGATAATTTGAATGGCAAGCATATTTTGCTATATTTAAAATATCTCATTCTACTTTGACTGTTAGGGAGTTGACTGTCCATGTTACTCACCCTTCACACTAAACTGAAAGCTGGTGGCAATGATGTTGGTAAAGATCAAACTGCTGTTCCATATACTAATTCCTGGTTTCTTTACTCTCACAGAATCAGGGGTGAAAAGGTCCTCAGAGACCGTCTAATCCAACCAGTGCCTGAATAAGAATCTCTTCTATCACATACCCACAAAATGATCATTGGGCCTTTGCCTGATGATCTTGGCTGAAGGAATTCATTATCCCTTGAAGCAGCCCGTTAAGTTTTAAACGGAAGCTTTACCATATATTAAGACTAAATCTTTCTCTTATAACTTTTACCCATTGCTCCTAATTGGGCCTTCTGGAACTAGGTTTGTTGGGGTGTGGGGGGGTGTCTAATCTTCAGCCACACAAAAGGTCTTCGGATACTGTGTATTACATATCTCTTGCCTTACAGACTCGAATTCATTAAAAAAAAAAGTTGTCTATACTCATCACCTTCACTTCAGAATCTGAGAATTGGAAGGTACTTCAGGAAACTAGTCTAAAAGAATGTCCATGATAACAGCTAACAAGTTCCTCTGAATGCCTCCACGGAGGGGTAATGTGAAGCTCATTCTATCTCCTCTCCTCTCACTTTTCAGCCTCTTGCAGTCTGCTTCTAATTTTATCACTCAACTGAAATAGTTTTCTCCAAAGTTATTAACGATTTCTTAATTGATAAACCTGATGGGTCTTTTTTCATTCCTCATCTTTATTTATGTCTCCTTTGTACTTAGCATTGACCACATTCTCTTCCTAAATATGCTTTTTTTCTCTAGGTTTTTGTGATAATATTCTCTCCTGATTCTCCTACCTGTCTGCTCCCCAGACTTCTTTGCTGATCCATCCCCCATATGCAGGTGCTCCCCAAGTCTGTCCTGGGATCACTTCTTTTTGCTACCCTCTCTCATTTGGTGACCTCATCAGTTCCCATTGGTCCAGTTTTCATTTCTTTGCAGATGACTGACAGATCTATACATATTCTGCTGAAGTTCTTTTCATGAACTTTAATCACATATTACCAACTCTTTTGGGCATTTCAAATTGCATGTCCTGCAGTCACCTCAAACTCATTATGTTAGGTAGGTGGTGTAGCAGCTAGTACTGGACGTGGAATCAGAAATATCTGAGTTCAGATCTAGTCTCAGACACTTACTACTCATACAATCCTGGGCAAGTCATTTAACCTCTATTTGCCTCAGTTTCTCCATCTGTAAAATGAGAATAATAATAGCAACCACCTCCCAGGGTTGTTGTGAGGAGCAAATGAGTTGACATATGTAAAGTGCTTTGAAAACCTTAAAGCGCCATATAAATGCTAACTATTATGTCCCAAACAGAACTTATTATTTGTCCCCTGACCAAACTCATCCTCTTTTCTGAACTCCCAAATTTCTGTTGAGGGCCCCACTATTCTCTAGTCACCCACATTTACAAACTTGGTCAGTCTCAACTACTCCCTCCCACTAACCTCCCAGATCTAATCAGTGCTGAATCTTACTGATTCTCCTTTCACTGATTCTCACATTCATACCCTCCTTTCCACTCAACGTGCCATGGGAGTTGATGCTCTCATCCATCGTCCAGGTAACTACAATAGTTTAAGTGGTCTCCCTGGCACACTCCCTTCTCACACTGCCAAGGGATGTTCTTAAAGCGTAGGTCCAACCGTGTCACTCAGTCTTTCCTCTAGAATCAAATACAAAGTCCTCGGTTTCACACTTAAAGCTCCTCACAACATGAGGCCTATGTGCCTTTCTCTCCTTGCCTCATCTTCACCATGATCCTTCCCTTCAGGCACTCTACTGTCCAGTCAAGCTAGACTTCTCACTGTTCTCCACCTGTGACATTCCTTCTTTGCACAGGCTGTCCTCTCCACACCTCGAATGGATGACCTACTCGCCTTTTCCTTCTTAAAATCTCTAACTTCCTTCAAAGTGCACCTCAAGAACTACCTCCTATATGAAACCTTTTGTTTCCCCCTGCTGTTACGGTCTTTCTCCCCACCAAAAAACAACAACAACAAAAAAAAACCAACCAAATAAAAACCAATTACTTTGTATTTATGCTAAAGCAACTGGGAACAAATTAAGATTTTTGAGTAAGGCAGTGACATACTCAAGATTGGTTTTAGAAGTATCACTGTGGGAGCTGTATAGATGATGTATTGGAGAAGGGGCAGAATGGATGCAGAGGTTAATTAAGAGGGCAAAATAGTACAGTCAAGAGGTGATGGGTCTTGAACAGGGAAAGCGGGAATATGAGCCAAATGAAGGGTATGGAAGAAATAGTGTCAAGACAAAATAAACCTACAAGACTTGGCAACTGATTGGATATTGTGGAGTGGAGTGTGAGGGAAAGGGAAAGATGGCATTGACTTCAAGGTTGCAAAGCTGAGTTGCTTCTTTTTTTTTTGGGAGGGCAGTTGGGGTTAAGTGACTTGCCCAAGGTCACATGGCTAGTTTTTTTTTCTGTGTGTGTTAAGTGTCTGAGGCCGGATTTGAACTCAGGTACTCCTGACTCCAGGGCCGGTGCTCTATTTACTGCGCCACCTAGCCGCCCCTGAGTTGCTTGATTCTTAAGGAATCTATTATCAATGAAGATCACTAATCCTGAAAGTTTATAAAACTCATTTTGCAAACCCTGAATACCAAGCATATGCTTCTTTAAAATAAAATGCCCCCCCCAGAACCATCTTATCAAAATAGTCTTTCACCAGTACAACTGATAGGTCAGACATTATATGTGCACTATTCCACCTGGCAACCTATTGTCCCACAAATTTTAATTCATTCTTCACTCCAAATTTTTAGTCAAGAAAACACAATTCATATTTGTAATCTGATCCCCAAAGTCTTTTGTATGTTGTATTCTGCCATTTCCTAAGTGTATTTTATTCCTAAAGAACCATATCCCCCCCCCACCATGAATTTGAGAAGCAGGTGAGATGAAGAGGTTCATGTTTAAAACCTGAATAAAGAACTGATCATAATGTTTACAAATTTTAAATTTCATTGATCTATATTATACTCTTATTCCATTTACTAATTTCTTTTAACTCGGTCAACCCTATCTTTGAAATTAATGCAAGAAACTCGACAAACATCAGATATTTAGCAGAATGCAAAAACATGCATTTATATCAGTTCTTTGCTTCAGTTTTATATGTACATATATATATATATATATATGATCATTCTAAACTGCTGTAAATCTCTACTTTTTTCTGAAGTCTTTTAAGGCCAATATACTCATTTTTAATCTCCATTTTCAACCCTTCTCACTTTTTAGAATTACTGATACTGAATTATATATACTTGCACTTCAACTAGAATTCAAATCCTGCCTTGGCTGTACATATTAACTACGTAACCTTGGGCAAGTCACTCACCTATCTGGTTCTTTTTCCTCATCTATAGAATAAAAGGGTTGAAACAGATGCTGAATCTATGATCCAATGACCCTAACTTCCCATAAATACATACGCACACATGTAAATAGGTAATTTTTAAAGCCACCATTCCTTTTAAAATTACAAATCACTCTATTTGGCAAAAATGAAATCATTTAGTTTAGGAATATTACTAGGATTATGATTGCATTTTAGATCATCTGTATCAGGCAGAGGCAGGACATACTTTTCCTAAATCTTTTTTTGTTTAGAAAAAGGTATCACCATCTAAGAAGGAAGGGGACACAGACTATGGACTAAAAATTCTACCTGGAGCTAGAGTTTTGGGGATAAGAGATCTTATTAGTTTGTGTGTATCCCAACTTAACACAATTTCTAAATCACATGTTCCTCAGGCCGTGTTATCCAATATACAGTTTTAATTTCTGAAGTAGACATTCCATATACCACAATATTCAAGTGTAAAGTGTAGTTTTGAGATGTGCCTTTAGAATTTTGAGAAAGGGCAAATACACAGAAGATCTAAAAATGCACACTGGCTATACAGGCATCGCATCGTCTTACATCAACAAGGGAAACCAGGGAGATGCTTACAGATGGGAAATTATTTGTTGGAGACAAGGAATGGATTTTGAAATTGTTAAGAGAGGAAATTTCCATGCTTAATACTGATAATTATTAGAAGTTAATGTTTGCCATACGAACTGAAATTCAATTTTCTCAAATTTATATATCACCTAAAGATTAGTAAAGTACTTGAAAGATTAGTAATAAACACATAGCCTTTTATATACCACTTTCAGGTTTGCGAATACTTTCTAAAGCTTATCTCCTTTGAGCCTCATAACAGCCCTGGGAGGTAGGTGTTATCATCCCATTTTGCAGATAAGGAAACTAAGGCTAAGAAATGGAATAACTTGCCTAGCATCATGGTCAGTGTCTAAAGCAGAATTTGAATTCAGGTCTTTTTGACTCCAGGTCCAACACTTTCTTCAGTGAACTACCTTCATAGAGATAAGGCAACTAATGTTTCAAGGTGGGGGATTCGCCCGTGTTCAAGAATCTATATTTAAATATGTCTCTTGACTAGAATTTCAGGGTTCTTTCCTCTTTAGGTTGTCATAAATTATATTGGTCTTAATGCATACATATACACACACACTCACACAGATATTTTGTTAGTAACTTTTGAATTAAAAAAATCTAAAATAAAATATTAATTACAACCAAAAGGAAACAATTAGATGCGGAATATATTTTAATGGCTCAGTTTTTTAAAAAGAAAGTTAATGCTGTAATTTTACTATTTTGGTGGTACCATTGATAAATACAAGGATACACCTTTCCTGTCACAAGCCTATTGAACATTTCATATAAGAATAAAGAATTTAGCAAGACTGGGGGTTGGGCCAGGAAGCCCTTGTTTCATAAACAGAAGCCAATGTTCTCTTTCCAGTATTCTTGGGTATTTTGAGAGGTGACCAGTTGTTTGTTCAGGCTATAACTTTAACAACCATACTGAAGTTCTATTGTGGCCCCATCTAGACAACCCAACTGCAAGCAAGGTCAAGTTTATTCACTGGTGTTCTAGTGAAGATGCTTAGAATTTCTTCAGAGAATCAGGTTTCCTGATTCTGCTGCTCTTTATCAACAATTATAGGGAATGTTGCAAATTTGCGCCCTAAAACAGGAGTCTTTCACTTATTTTGTTATAAACCCCTTTGGCAGCCAGGTGAAACCTATAGAACCTTTCTCAAAATAGTATTTTATTAAATGAATAGAATAAAATGCTTAGGATTACAGAGGAAATAAAATATATTGAAATAAATAGTATTTGTTTCTCATGCAAGGTCATAGACCCCTGAAATCTATCCATCAACCCAAAGTTAAGAACCAACGCCTTAGAAAAAATAGGAATGAATTTTAAAATTTGTTCTAGAGACATTCATGGTCAGGAGGTGTTGACAGAATGCTCCTGGTTAAGTCTTCACCTCAAGTTAGGAAAGTATTAAAACCGGTCAAAAACTTTTAAAACACCAAATAAGTTCTAACAGATCACAGTATTACATGAAAAATAATGGAACAATAGTTGCACATAAGTCCCTACCTATACTGGAAGATAGCTCTTTATTTTTGTGACTGTCCTTTTCTATCAACGAAACCTTAATATAGACTGGATGACTCGAGAAGTTATGCTACTAAAGTGATTCGTTAATTTGTATTTAATTCAGTCGTGCAGAGGCATTCAGAATAAAAACTGCTACTTAAGGGGCTAGTAAGTTACATAAGACATAAAAATCTAGTCATCTTCATATTTATATATACAGTATGTATATATACATACATATATATGTATATTTCATAAGACTAAAAATCAATCTTTGTTTCTTCCATGGTCTTTTCATTCTATTTTGGAAAGTAATTAAATAAATGGAAAGAAAACCTACTGAATGGAAGAAAAATATTCTGTAGTTCTTGTTATGTAAGGTATTTCCAATGAAAATTATTCAAGCATTTACAATGAAAGAATGAAAAAGAATGTAGACTATATGCAAACATAATATAAAACAGGGGGCCTACATTTTTTTTTTTGCTTTTTTGGAGGGGGGAAGGCAGGGCAATTGGGGTTAAGTGACTTGCCCAAGGCCACATGGCTAGTTTTTTGTCAAGTGTCTGAGGTCGGATTTGAACTCAGGTCCTACTGACTCCAGGGCCGGTGCTCTATTAACTGCACCACCTAGCCACCGCAGGGCCTAAATTTAAAAAAAATGAAAATTAGGTAAAATGTTTATTAAATATGTTTGATATTAAATATCAAATAAATATTTGATTTATACCAAAACAAAGTATCAGTCCCCATATAACAACAGAACAAATAAATGCATTAATTATGTATTAAGTGCCTACTATATGCCAGGAACTATCTAGGTGCTGGGGATATAAGAACAAAGAATGAAACTATCCCTCCTCATAAGGGGCTTATATTCTAGCAGCAGAGGCAAGTACATATAGTGAATAAATAGTTTGTCCCAAAAGTCTTAGTGGGGTTTTAAGCTTGCTGGGTGGACTAAGACTTTTGGTACGACACCTTGCACATACAAGGCAGTAAAGTGGAAAGGAAGGCAGTTACCATTTGGGATAAGAAAAAAAAAAGGCTTCATCCAAAAGATGGCACTTTAGCTGATCCTTAAAGGAAGAGAGGGATGGGATAAGACAGAGCTGAAGAGAAAATGTCAGGATCAAATATGTGCTTAAGGAAAATTACTATGGCAATACTGTACAGGACAGACTGGAGTGGCAAGAGACTTAGGCAGAGAGACCAATTAGGAGGCTACTGCAATAATCTACAGAAAAGGTAATGAGAGCCTGAACTGAGTTCACCACTAAGGTAGTGTGAATGGAGAGAAGGGATAAGAGGCAAGAGATGTTAAGGATATACAAAAGGCAGAATTTGGCAACCACACATGTGCAGTGAGGGAGGATGAGGAATCAAGGATGATCCCAAAGTTATATACCTGGGAGACTGAGAGAATGCTGGTGCCTTTGACAAAAGCAGGGAAGTTTGAAAGACAGGAAGAGAATTTGGGGAAAAGATAAAAGAATCCAATTTTGTTCAGTTTAAGATGCTTCCAGAACAGTTTGAAATGTTAAATAGGAGACTCCACAAAACTGACAGTCCAGGGAGAGCCTAAGGTTAGACATACAGATGGCTAAGTCCTATGCATAGAGATGATAATTACACCCTTGGGAGCCAATGAAGTTACCAAGAGAGAGAAGGTAGAGGAAGAAGAGGGTCTATGACCTAGTTTTGGGAAATTACAATTGTGATATGGATAATCCGCCAGGAAAGGAGTAACAACATTTGGATGGTTAAGAACCAAGAGGAAACCTAGAAAGGAGAAAGTCTTCAAAAGAAAAGGTCTAACGCAGCAAAGGGTCCAGCCCTGTCTAATGTAGCAAAGATGTGAAAATGAAAGAAACTAAGAAAAGACCATCAGATCTGGCAATTAAGAAATTACTGGTAACTTTGGAAAGAACAATTTCAGTTGAGTGATAAGGTAAGAAGTCAGACTATAAAGGTAATTTGAGAGGAAAAGTAGAAACGAGCGTAGACCAGCTTTTAAGGAATTTAGCTGAGAAAGAACTATATGATGATAGCTTAGGGGAATGGTGGCATTTAGCAAAGGATTTTTAGAGATGGGGAGACTTGGGCATGTGTGAAGACAATAGGGCCCAGCATATAGGGAGAAGTTGAAGATTTAAGAGCAGAAAAGATTGTAGTTGTAATCTGCTGAAAAAGACAGAAGGGAACAGCATCAAGTACATATGGAAAAGACTGGCACTGGCAAGAAGTGCCACCCTTTGTCATAGACTGGGATAAAGGAGGAATAAGTTGGAGACAGTATCACAGCAAAAAGCTGTGTCTATTTTATCATACTCAAAATTCAGCACAATGCAAATTAATCTTTCCATTATAGTTCCTTAGGATGACTCAATTCCAGCTGGCAATTAATGTTAATAAATAAAACTGCATCTTTAGGCCAAAAGGGGGCTTGGGGGAAGTCATATCACTTCTATGGACTTATTTCCTCATAAGTATAATGAGGGTAATTGTGATTATCAATATTAAAACCAAAAGGAGGTAATTAATTATAAATAACTTTCCAAGCAAAAAATCATATTCAGAGGAACAGACAAAAATAAATACAATGTGTTCAGAAAGTAGTAAGTACAGAGACTTAGAGGTACGGTACCCTGAAGATTCAGTTTGCACTAGATGTGAGATCATGGAATGAGGAAATTCAGGGAAACCTTCATGAACAAGATGGACTATGTTGATTTTAAGAGATAAAGACAGAGAATGATCCATTTTAGGCATGAAGGAGATCCATTTTGGGCAAATGTGAGATTTTAAAAGTTAGGCTGAGTTAGGAACCTGTAAGTAATGATCAGCAAATTTTTAATTTAAATTCATATTAGTTTTATGTACTATATTAATAGTTGAGACATGCTACTATGACAATGAAATAAAAATGTAAAAACGTATTGATTGCTATAAACATCTCATTTTGAAAATGTAGCTGAACTATACAGTACTAGTGTTGAATTGAAATACAAATAGCTAAACATTTTTAACTGGAGAAAACTTTAATCTTGGGCATAGAAATGGGATGAGAATTCTGAAAAAAAATTTATTTAAATTCTAATGGAGAAATTTATGCAATCTGCAGTCAGTTGGAGAATATTTTAGAACTATTTTAAGCTAAAATTCCTTGACAATTTGTATAAAACACATACAACTTATTTTCCCAAATAAAACATTAATTCTTAATTTTGTCCTATTGACAGAATACTCTCTGAAAACATTTAATTTAAAACAAAAATATAACAATCCGACTATAAAACTTACTACCAAATAGATGCTTACCATGAAAGCCTCAGTAAACTTCATGTTTTGAAAAAATGATATTACATTATTGGCATGAATAATAGACATTAAATATTTAGAAGCATGAGTACTATTTAAAAGGAATTATACATTTTCAATGGACATGTATCTTGTGTTACTGAATTTTTAAAAATTCAAATAAATAAAAATATCAAGGGATATGGTCTAATGAATTATATAAAGTCATTAAACATCCAATTTGGGGTGACATCTAAGAAGTTTATGATATTAAAGGGATTTAAAAAAGCAGATTGGAAGAACCCATAGAAAAAAATTAATGACTGGTTAGCAATTAAGTTTTCAATAATTCAAGAAACATTTATTAAACCACTTACTATAGTCTAGTTGGGAAAACTAAATTGATTGGAAAAACCCCCCAACTTCCTGTTCTTTGGGAGGAGGGGACCAAACTATGATTCTATCAGTATGAAGAGCCCACCCCTTCTACCAGTTCAGACTGGCAAACTTTCAGCTTATCCAGAACTTACTTGTATCGAGTTGTCTGGGGTTCTAATCGGTTATGATGTGAGGCAAGTCATACAACTAATATGTATGAGAAGCAGAACTTGAAGCTAGGTCTCTGCCTCCAAGACCAGCCCTCTATTTACTGTACTATATTGCCTGCCAAGATAGATTAATGATCCTTTAAACTCATCTGAGGAATCTTACAAGCACTGGGATCCATATGTGTGTGTGTACATATAGACATATACATATACACACACTCTATCCTATACGTGAACAGAACCATTTAGTGATGATGCATTTATATAATTTGTATTCTGAGGTTTAAAATTATGTGTATAAGGATGAACTTGGTTCCATTTATATGAGACATTCTATTTCCATAAATGCCTACAAATAATATAAGATCTAGAACAAAAGTGCCGAATTTCAAGCCAAGCACTCAAATATTATGCTTGCATGACAGCAAAATGTTTCCATGAAAAATTGGACTTTTTAACATTCAATGGAATGATTGGCTTTATGTAAGAGGTTTGTGGTTTATAGACAGAATAAAGGAAATGAGCTTGAATGACAATTAGATATAAGAAAAACTAAAACAACAAAACAGGTAGCCATATGCAATTACCTAAGGTTTCTGTTCAAAAACTAAGTGACTATTACCTACTTATTCCTGTTAATTTCTAAGAACTTTAAACATGGGATAATCTGGTAGAGAATTTGGCTTGAAGAACAACAACAGAACAAATGGCCTTTAGGTATCTAAGTCCACCTCAAGGGCAATAATAATTTTTCTTCTAAGTACTCTAGAGGGCCTAACATTCTACCTAGAAAGTTAATGCAATTCTAAACCATGTTTTAGGAATTTTTTTTTTCAAGTGATATTTTTCTTTCCTTAGCAAGAAAAAAAAAGGGGGGGGAGGGTTCTTAATGTTTTCAGTATTGTGTTTTTTACAATTTATTTAAAGATTAATATGTCTAGACTTGAGAATACATTTTTCTTAAAATGTCTATTATGCATAAATGTCTGAGAAGCCTAATGGATGAAAGGGAATAGCATTAGAACTTTAAAGTAATTTAAACACTGTCTTTATGTATTAAAAATGAAAATTCTAGATTTGTGTACCTGGTTATTGTCTATTGGGAAGAAATTTCATCACAACAAAGGCATGATTTGTTCTGATACCTGTATGTATTAGTATGAATAAAGTTTCTGTATGATTTGCCCATCACCAAGATCACAAACAATGAAATTCAATTACTTGGAAATTGTGCCTCCAAGCTTTATTTGTAAAAGTGAGAGAAATGACAGTAGCAGAGAATTACAACTCATGTTGACATTACAATCCTGTTTGTTAGAAAAGGTTTTCAAGATATGTGAAAATCAAAGTTAATATGATTACCTTAAAAGCTATTATCTTTAAAATAATAGATAACCCTGAAGCATAAAAGATTCTTCTGGAATTCAGTTTTGCTTGTGATTTTTTTTAAAAACAGCTTTGTATCTTAAATTTCAATATGTATAACAGAAATATTTTTAAGATCATTAGAGACGCAAACTAAATACCAAATAGAATTAGGATACAGAAACTCAAGAAATGTAGAAAATGGTCATATAAAATACTTATTCTGTCAAAGAAAGATAAAAAATTACGTTTAAAATATCTCCTTATTAAGAAATCACAAGAAATTAAGCATTTAGGGACATGCCTCCCAAAAATAAGTCCAAAAGAAGATAAAGAATGCAGTTCTTTATCAGTTTAGTATTTCCTCTACAACTTATAACCTTGAACTGATAAATCAGTAACTGGCCTAGTGTCACAGAGCCAGTTTGGGTCAGCAGGGAGGACTTGAACCCAAGTGATACTGGCTCAGAACCTAGCTCTTTATAACACCATGTTGCCTTACATACAAAAGGGAGCCTTAATATGTGTCTGCAAATGGTTGCATTACTGCAAAAAGCTGGATTCAAATGTAGGTATGCCCTCCATAAATGCATACTGGAACTCTTCCATAACTTTAGTACATGCAAATCAATATTTCCAGTAAATTTAAGGTTAATATTTGCTCTTCTCAGGAAGTAATCTGTAGTTTTCAGATAACCAAATTCAAATTTCACATTTGAGTTAAACACTTCAGAAATACTTAATTTTCACAAACTTTGCTTAAAACATATTTCATAGAAGTTTCCACACAATATCATTTTCAAAAATTTGCTGCACCACTAAGGTGTGTGTGTATGTGTTTAGTCTGAACTTCTTATTTCATTGATGTAGAGCAGTGACCGTCAACATCAAATAAAAATGGGGCCATTAAATCACAGAAAGATCCCTGACAGCTGCATAATGACTTCAATTTATGTTCACTATAAAAGACATCAGGCTTGTGATGAGACATTTTATTGCTTTCTGAAAGTCTGTTAAAGCCAATTTACTGATGATTATTTAGTGAATAAGCTCGTTACTGTATCACAATTAAATAGGTATATTTTATTTGGTTTGAGGCACAAAGATGCACAATCAGAAAATGAGAAACTATGCCTATAGAGCTTTTAAAGAAGGCAATTTATTTCCTTTTTATTTTTACTCATGATTATAAAAATAATTGTCAGAACTATTCGTGAACTTGTAAGCATCTTAAAAATATTAATATGAACAAAAATATGAGAAATATCTTCAGTGAAAAAGTGGAAATATTCAAGTTTTGTTAAATTAAAATTATGACAACTTCCATTTTATATAATCATGTTGTTTAAATCAGGAGTCCTTAACTTGGCATCCACAATTTTTTTTTTAACATTTTGCTAACTGCATTTCAATATAATTGATTTACACATTTAATATTTTGAGAAGCATTTAGAATACCTGGTTTAAAAGAAATCTCAATTCCTTATAGAACATAATACCTAGGTTACACTAAATTTTTAATCAACTGTTTATGCATCTTCAAATAGCCAAACTTAATGAATTTTCACTTTTCATTGAAATGTTTGGCATCATGTTATTAACAAATATAAAAAACCGTGGCAAAAATGCTCAGATATGACTAATCTTGGTAGGCCCAATTTGATTACACAAGTCAATCAATACAGACATACTCATCACACATAATAATTTTGTTGCCATTCAACTTTCTAAAGTTAAAAATGACCAAAGACAAAAGTAGCTTCCTTTTTTAAAGGAATGGGAGAAAAGGAAAAGTCTTGGGAGGGAGGGGAAAGACCAGGGTAAGGGGGGAAGTTGGGGCACCTGAGGAAGAGTGCTTTAGGTAGAGGGATTGGATACAAAGGAAAGCTATTGTTTTGGTAATCTCGTAAACTTATGGTTTGTAAATTAGGTACCACTTGATCAATAATTATTCCACATATACGCCAATAGATTTATGAATTCTTTATTGAGCTTATCATTCCAATTCATCTCTGTCCAGCCATTCTGTGCAACGTGCAAATCCCGTAAGAGGAAAAAAATGTGTCCATCAAAAATCCTCAGTCAGCATTCTAGGGATTAATTTCACTCACATTTTCCTGACAATCAATGTAGACTGTTCATTCTTCTCTCACTATATGATTAGCCTATCTTTTTTCAATAATTTCTTTCTGATGACATCATTTATACCATTGCCCTCATACAACCCCTTGTTTGTAATGTGTTGCATTCTACTCACAGCCACTATCTACCACTTCTCCTTTGCCCTTGGGATGATCCCTAATGTCAATGCTTTGAAGGCTATACTGTTCCATACTTCTAGTCACACATACCAGAAGATTACTTGTGTTAAAATGAACTTTGAAATCTTTCAAAGGCAATTTAGTCCACTCTTTTCTTCCCATTAATTCTGGGTCCAACTCATCATCTTTTTGCAGGCTCTAAAGATCTCTCTCACTCACTCACTCACTCACACACACACACACACACACACACACACACTCGCACAGGTGTAACTCTACTGGGGGTCCATCCAACTGAATACTATTGGACAAGAGCCACTTTTCATCCACTTGTTTTTTCTTCCTTGGATAGTTAAGCCAAACTTTTGGGTGATTATGGATTTCATCTAGGAGATTCCATTCGTGTCTGTGGGCTTGAAATCAGTATCAGAACAAGGGCTTGTCTCTTGTTATAAAGGAATCTTGCATAATTTTCACGTATGCTAAAGAATACTTTTTTTTTTAAAAGAAATCTTTTCAAGACACCTCATTCCACGGAATCAAATCCTTTTTCATAATCAACATTAAGCACAATGAGATCTTGTATTCGGTACATTTGTGAATTGTTGTTATACGTGCTCTACTTGAATATCACTTATAAAAGCTTACTTATTCCCTTCTAATTTCCTAATTAAGGATGCCTTCAATGCATATATCCTCACTTTTTTTTTAATTAAAAGTTGGGAAAGTAATCATATAGGTCAGTAGTTATTGATGTTCTTAATTACTTTTTTTCCCAGTCAAAAAACAGTCCAAGATTTTTTCCACAACTCATTTTCTCCTTCTTTGGATACTGTAAGAATGAATCCCTCAACACTATCAACATTACATTGCTTCTGAACAGACTTCCTCTGAATATACCTGGTCTAGATCTGTTGCTTTTACTATTTTTGTTTTCTTCAGTACCATTTCCGTTTCAAGCAGCACATCCTGAATGGGAAGGCTGGAGTTCAAATGTAGTGTTAAGTATAGTGTTCTCTACTGTCCTTGATAATGAAACATTCTGTAGTCTTCCTTCTAGTTCCATTCTTAATGCTTTCTGGATAATCATTTAATTGGTTTTCTCACCATATTTTGTTAAACCTATTCTTCCTTCCACTG
>CM053601.1:167838277-167912851 GCA_028646575.1 Pseudocheirus occidentalis | reverse complement strand
GGGGGGCTGCGCTCCGGGGGCGAGGATGGCCCCCCCCTCTGGTTTCTTGGGCTTTAAACCGTGAGAAATGGCGGAAGGAGGCGGTCAGGCAGGCCGACCCCTCCTGTCAGCCCCCAGGGTCAAAGAGAACGGGAGGTGTCAAAGGAAAACCGGGCTTCTCCTCGTTCTCCCGGAGCTCGGGCTCTTCTTTTTTTTAACTTTCAAACATGGGGGGGGGGGGGTACTGGTGGTTCAGACGCTGCTCAGCGAGGCTCGGAGCGCGCACGTGGCGCGTCCGGGGGGATCACGTGGCCGACAAGCCTCAGGCCGAGCCGGGCCCGCCCCCGATTTCCTCCCGTCGCTCCCCTCCCCGCTCCGTGCACGTGCCGTGCCCACGCCCTTCCTTCCGGCTCAGGCCGCCATTTGCGCTTTTTCAGGACGTGTCTCGAGCCAAGCTGGCGACCATCATTCCCGACCCGGTGGTGGCTCCGTCCATCGTGCCCGTCCTCAAGGACGAGGTGGACAGGAAGCCGGAGTACCCCAAGCCGGACACGCAGCAGATGATCCCTTTTCAGCCGAGACACTTGGCCCGTAAGCCCCGCCCCCGCCCCGGGCCTTTATCTTCAGATTCTAAAATGGTTTAGAGAGAGGGGGGGGGGGGCAGCCCCCATGCTGCGGGTAAACGCGCCCTCGGGGCCCAACGGCCGCTCCGTCTGCGGGGCCGCCCGGGGCGAGGTGCGGCTGCTGCCTCTAGTGGGCCACGGCCCCCCGCCCCAGGCTCCTCCGCCCCGGGGCGGCCTCTCCTCATCCGCGAGGTCCCGTGCCCGGCAGGGGTCGCCTCAGCTCTTGTCTCCTTCCAGCCCCGGGCTTGCACCCTGTGCCCGGCGGGGTGTTCCCGGTGCCGCCGGCCGCCGTGGTCCTGATGAAGCTGCTCCCTCCTCCCGTCTGCTTCCAGGTGGGTTTCAGGCCTCGCCCTTTGGGGAGGGGGGGGGGGAGAGGAAGCCGCGCGGCTCCTGCGTGGCTGTGGATTACAATCTGTGCTCCAACGCAGGGTCCTTTTGTACAAGTGGATGAGCTGATGGAGATTTTCCGAAGATGCAAGATCCCGAGCAGTGAGTCCGGCCCCCAGAGCCCGAGCCGCGGAAGGGGGGTGGGGGAGGGGTGGGTCAGGGGGGCCGGGAAGGTTCTGGGGCCTCCCGCCTGATACCGAGTCCATGTGCCACAAAACTTTGCTCATTGTAGCGTGAATGCTCAGATCTGGCATGGGAAGGTGATGGTTTTTAATTGTTATTTTAAGGGGCAGTAAAGTTATTTTTAAAAAAACAAAGGCAAATGATTTCTAAAACCTGGCCCAGTTAACAAATGGATGGGGAAATGAATGTTGATAAAGGAAACTGCGTTATGTCTTGTTCGCTAGTGTATCTGTTGTTTTTTCATGACAATCTTCCACCGAAATCTCCTAACCCCACCATTTTGTGGCTCCTCGCAAAGCCGTGGAGGAGGCGGTGAGGATCATCACTGGAGGAGCGCCGGACCTGGCTGTGGAAGGGAACGGCCCCACGGAGAGCAGCACCGTGCTCACCAAAGCCGTCAAACGGCCCAACGAAGATTCGGATGAGGACGAAGAGAAGGGCGCCGTGGTGCCGCCCATCCACGACATCTACCGGGCCCGGCAGCAGAAGAGGATCCGGTGAGGAGGGCGGCGTCCTCCCGCAGGAGACAGACTCACGCCGACGTCCCCTCGCCTCCTACGGCGTCCTTTGTCACAAGCATCTTGGAAACAAAGTGATGCTGTCACCGGTGCCTCTTTCTGTCCAATGGTTCTCAATAAAAACTTTAAAAGCCAACTAGAAGGGTGGGTCTTACAGCGTTGAGCAGGTGTGTGCTTTGAGCAAAACTAGGTTTTCAAAAATGGGGAAATAGTGCAAAATGTCTGAACACATTTTGTTCCCTCTTCAGGTGTGTCTGGTGACTCACCTGAAGCGTTGTTGGTTTTCAACAGTTTTATTTTTAAAACTGGATGGCTTCTGATTGTGAAACATTTTAATTCACTTGTTCTGGAAGTTACTCTTTTTGCTCATGTAAAGTCCTGCCTTATTGTTTGTTTTTATTTATGGCAGAATGTATGGAATCTGTTTTGTAGTTTAAAAAAAAAGGAAAAAAAAACCAGTTCTTTTAACAATAAAAGGGTCTGCAAAACTCTGTGCCTCAGTCTACTTTTATTTAGAAGCAATTCTACTTATGTATATCATGCAGCCAAAGCCCTTTTAAAAACATCTCAATAATACCTTTTTTGCATTTAAATTTTATTTTCAGTTCCAAATTCTCTTCCTTCCCCACCTACTGAGAAGGCAAGAAATAGAACAGTCACTATATGGATGAAGTCACATAAAATGTATTTCCAGGTCCGTCTCAACAGTACATTTAAACACTGGCAGTGACCAGTCATCCTTCAGTTTCTGTGCCAAATGAAAATACACCCTTTACTCAAACGTCCTGTCTTGCCTGCACTGAACAGAACAGGCTCTATTTCCCTTCCACAACAGAATCAAATTTAATTGTGCCATAGCCTGAAAACTGTTTTTGAAAGACATCTTGAGCCAATCCGCCACCATCCTGAACTTTTGCCAAATTACTGTTTAGGTGGCACCCCAAGGACACTAGAATGTTAAACTTGTTTTTACATTAAAATAAAATGACTTGGGAAAGATATTAAAACCAGTGTTTTCACCTGCAGATGTTGATTTATGATGGTATGTTTAGCCATGAAACATGCATATTCAGCGTAAGCAATGTTAAATGAACCAACACACACAAAGTTAATGCCACTTAAAAAGTTCAGTTCTAACAACAGCTGAGAAGGTTTTTTGTGAGCAGTAAATGTTGAAGGGGCGTTAACAGCAGCATTCTGACCTAATGGCTCATTTCTGAATAAATCTGTTTTGCATTTGACTTGCAGCTGAGCATAAAACTTTTACAATTTGGAATGAAGGGACCACAGCTAAGAAAAAATGGGCAGAAAGAGGGTTCTGTCCCATGATTATTGGGCATGCCACACACAATTTACATAGTCATTTATCGCTGAAATTTAGGACACACGGCTCACTGCTGCAGTTGAGCTTAAACGGGAAAAACAGAAAAACAATTTAATGCTAAAGTCTATCTCAAATCTCTAAGTATATTGTCACTAGCAAGTATAGTCTTGTTATGTTCTCCAGTTAAAGCTACGGTTGTCCGAATATACATGGATGGCTATAGTTCGTTTTTTGTATCCTCCCAAGTTTGGAGGGTGTGAAGATGACAGCGTCCTTTTCAACCTACGGTTCTCATAGTTTGGTTTGTTAGGCTGTCTACCAAGGGTCCCAAATGTAGACAGAGCCCCCCCCCCCCCCCAAGAACCTTGAAGGCACAAGCGGTCCCAGACAGCAGAGACTGAAAGAAAACAGAGCAGAACCTCTCTCAAAATAGCATGTTGGAGGAGCCCAATTGATGCCTCAGGACACCTGTGGGTAATCATGGGGCTGGGGGCAGGTTCCCCTCAGGTACACATGGCCTACAGAGGAAAGAGGACCCACTTTTGTGTCAGGGAAGGACTACCAAGTAAAAATCCCATCTCTGTGTTTAAGTGGGCAAAACTTTCAATCTTCCTGGGCCTATAAAATGAGTGGAACTAGCTGGCTTCTGAGGAGCATCTGCTCTGGAGCCCTGATTCTATCAAGAAAATGAATTTTTAAAATGACAAAGATAATATGGAACTCAAAATTTTTAAAAACGCTTTTAATATCTAACTGAAAGAAAATATAAATTTTTCAAAAGGCCAAAAAACCCTCTAAACTCAAAATGAAAACTGCAGCAAAATAATGTATGCCCACTGGCCTTTCAGACTGGCCAGTGGAGACTGACCTTTGGATGATCAAGGTCAATGCAGACTTCTAGGATGATGTCTACAGTAACTATTCCTAGGCTTTTTTTCCTTTAGAAATTGTCAATTTTCACACAGGAAAGGGTCTCATAGGAAAAAAATTCTTATGTTTTAACTCAGAAGCTATTGCAGAGTTTTATAAATATTTTCAAATATTGAATTTTAATGTAAATGCAAATTGACTTTACAATTAACATTTAAGATTTCTCAGCAAGTTAGTAACTCAAAATTTCTCTTTAAAAACTTAACCCTCAGGCCTCCATAGTGCCTTCACATTAGCCCTCTTCTGGATACGAGCCTTTTCACATGGATTACTGTCAGACCTGAAAAGTTTCCAAAGAAACAGAATTTTTCCAAACACTGAAACAAGGTGTTTGCAGGCCTAACATAACTAATTTACAGCAAAAATAAAGGACTGTGGAAGCTACCTATCAATTTATAATGATTCCAACAGTAAGACAAAATAATCTCATTAGCTTCCGTCAGCATTAGTCTTGGTGTGATTCTTAGGAACCTTTAAATTTTATGTACTCGTTTAGGTGCCACACCTATAAATCAGATGACAAAGAGCAATTAAGTTCACAAATTAACCCTAATTACAATTAATTTAAATAGCAATTGCAATGGTTGTTGGGATTTCAGAATACTAAATTAAACAAATTCTATTTCCTTCTTGGTGATGAACCTTGGCCCGACATTTTGTTGATCTGTTTTCTGACCAGCTGATCAGATTAGCTCTTGGCATTTAGGTCCAGGAGCTCGCCAGCCCTGAAATGCATTTCATAAATAGTAAAACATTTAATTCAGTAAATGTTTGTTGAATTCCATTGTGGTAGCAAACTAAAAACAACAACAAAGATACCTGAGAATTATAACAACTAATAGCTTTTTTTTTTTCAGGCAGCTGATATTCATCTAATATTTACTCATCTTCTAAAAACCTGATTAATAGGAGATGGCCTGGTCAAAATTCTGCATATCAGTGAAGCTGATATTACAAAAGATTTTTTAGAACCCCATGAGATTGCTTAACTGTCAATAATTTATTTTTATTTTTTTGCTTTTTGGAGGGCAATAGGGGTTAAGTGACTTGTCCAAAGTCACACAGCTAGTTTTTGTGTTAAGTGTCTGAGGCTGGATTTGAACTCAGGTCCTCCTAACTCCAGGGCCGGTGCTCTATTCATTGCACCACCTAGCTGCCCCAACTGACAATAATTTAAAGAAAAGAACTTGTATTTAAATACTCTCAGGTCAGTTGGGTCCATGATCTCACTGGTGTGAGTACCTGTTCTGCCAGTGTAGACTGAAAGCCACCCACCCTGTGGGGCCATTCTTGTCTATGTCTTGGTGCAACTTCTCCAGAGACTACCATACAAATATATAACAGCACTAACTGGGTATCAGAGCCCATAGTAGTATTGCTGGTCTTTACCTGTGGGGATTGCTCTTCAGTGGGAGTTTCCATGGCTTTTTACTCATGGACCACACCTCAAGCAACAATCCAAGTCCAGATCAGGCATGCCCCCCAGAATGAATGTCCCTGATGCAGGAGGTTTGGCAGTCACCTCAAGGGATACAGTACCACCAAATCCTCCCGTGACAGCATGAGACCTCACTTAATATCCTGTTACTCAGACCATTCTCTGAAATGGGCATCTGGAAACCAGCCCTGTGGGTACTTAATGCACAGGCCTCAGCACTGTCTCCAAAGGCCTGCACCACTGTCTGGCCAACTAGTTAGTTAACTAGTTAGGCCAATGTGATGCAGTTAACCTGGTCCTTTGTTGACAAGAAGAAATTGGGTAGAGAAGGAATGGCTTAAAGAGAGACCGAGGCAAAGGGAACAAGGTTGGCTGCAGTTCTGGAGGGAGAGAGGGTCAAGCAGACAGCAGGGTAACTCAACACCAATCATACATCAAGCGTGTGTCTGAGCCCCACCAGTCTCTCCATGGATGGTAAAACCCAAGTGACGGGCTTCAGCAAAGTTGGTGGACAGGCCTGGAACCCAAAGCCAGTGGCTGGAGACTGGGCTCCTTCATAAGGAAGGGTCCAAGTCTGTACCTTCTGAAGCCTCCTGGCTGAGTTCAGAGCCTGCAGCCGCAGGCCTGGCCTCCCTGCCTCTCCAGGTCTCACCGACACTAGTGTCCCCTCCCCACCCAACATCTTCTCACAGCCACTCTTACTACTCCTGCAGTCTGGGCTTCAGGTGTTCATTATGTAAAAATGAAGACTCAGGAAATGCCAAGACTCTAGGGCTTTACACCAACTGCTAGTATATTCTCCTACCCCCAGCAAGGCTGAGGCTTTGGATAGATTCAGAGAGGCTCCTTTCCCTGTGAGGGCTGGGGACCCTCTATCATGGAGAATCTCTATCATGACCCATGGGCAGACGCGCTTATTAGATGCCAACGTCACTGGGCACGGACCGTCGTACCTCTGTGGTAAATCTTCCATGGCTTTTATGCTGACCCATGCCCGCGCTCTGGTAGCTGTCTTTACGCTGACATTCCTATTTGGGTTTTAAACTTACACAGAGTCCTATCCGTGGAACTGCCCTTTTTCTCCAAAAGAAAGTCGCTGTGTGGCCCGCCTGCTGACGGGCAGCCCATGGACTTGGTGCAGGAGGAGATGCACAGATTTTTTGGTCGTAGCCAAGGTAGGAGTTTATTCTCCGTGACTATGCGTGTTTGTTCAAAGGGGGGAAGGGGGAGGAGAGCGGCCAAAAAACAAAATTCTGTTAACTGAAAAAATCGAATCAAAAAAACAAACAAAATGAGATCATAAGCTAGTGCTATGTACAGGAACAGAGAGGGGGAAAAAACACCAGAGACTGAAGACCTGAGGCTGCAAGGCCCAGCACGGACCCTTTTTTAGATATGTTGACCTTGGACTTGTCATTTCTCCCTAAGCCTCAGTTTTCTCATCTGGGGGCATCACCCAACTGCAAACCCTCTGGTGGGAAGAAACGTGTTGCAAACTTCAAGATGCTACAGGGACAGGAATTATTCTCCCACAAATGACCCCAAGGCCTGGTGCTGCTATCTGCCTGCTGCCCACTGCCCGCTGCCCGCTGCCCGCTGCCCACTGGGGGCCTGCTTCTTGTAACTCCCACTCCACTTTTACAGATTCTGAAACAAAGCCTCACATGCCTGCCACATGCACACTGATCCCAGAATCCCAGAGCTAGCGACTCTGGAGGTCATCTGGTCAAAGGCCAGTGTTTTCCAGGGGAGGGGCCCGTGAAGGCTGAGTGACCTGCCCGGGGTCTCACAGGTAGACAGTATCAGGGGTGGGATATGAACCCAGGTCCTCTGACTCCAACGTCTCCAGTCTCTGTTCCTGCCAAGGTGAGCTTGGCCATCTCCAGAAAGGGCTAAAAGATAAAAGAATTTAGCCTCCACCACCTCCCCCCACCATGGGATTGGTTGGCACAGGCCTGGCTTCTTGTTACTGTGCAATGACCCAATTCAGCTAAACGATGCTTTTCTTCTGGCAACCAAAAACCCCTCATGCTTAAAGGGTTTGTAATATCACCCTGTTTCAATGTTAACTCTGAGAATTCCAGAAGAAAATAATCCACAGATCTTCATACAAAACCACCAAAGAACAGGCATCAGGAAACCCCATGGACATTTGGATTCTTAACTGTGCATCAGAGAACCATGGATCCTCAGCGCTGGGAGAGACCACAACAATCATCTAGCCTGATTCCTTTTTGCATGGGAAATGACTCTAGTACTCCAGCCAACCTGTTTCAGGTTGCCAAGGGGATCGGCCAGCCTCGCCAACCTTTCTGTGATCTCCCTAGGTATCCGTCCACACTCCAAACCATTCCACATCCTTCCTGAGGAATCACTAGCAATGAACAAGGACTCAAAATACTTTAGGAAGGTAAAAAGGGAATCTTTTCCCCCTCCCCTCAAGTAGAACCACAGGGGAGAAATCATCTTCATTGTTCTGGTGGCTTTATTACATTTAAGACCTTAACCATCAGGAAAAAGAATTACCCACCAGGGACGTAGGCCCAGAAGGCTGCTCTGTTGGGGAGCTCCCCTTTTTGCTGAGAAAGAGTCACCAGAACCAGGAAAGAAAAGCTCCCGACCTCTTTCTTCCATAACATCACTTGGTCCATGTGTGCATTACTCAAAAGCACTGGCCCCCCACCCCTCTGGCCTTTTAAAAATGTCCCCCCACCATGAGCTGCCAGTCCAGGCTACACTCTCAGAAGTGGTGCCTCTTTATCACATGGCATCATTTGGGGGGCTAGAGGTTTGTGAGGCAGCTGGGCAAGAAGAGACACCCTGGACTTGGAGTTGAAGGACCTGGCTGGAGCCCAGCCTCTGCTGCATAATGGCCTCTGATACCCTGCATAGATCACATTCCTCCCTGGGCCTGGGTCTGCCGTACAATGAAGAAGCTGGAGCCCATGACCTCTGTGTCTTGGGGCCTGAATGAGGATTTCACAGGACCTCATTTCCTGCCACGATCCCCACCACAGGATTCCCATTCTCTGTCACCCAGATGTGGGTCCCCCTGGGGTTCCCAAACTTGGTTTCTTAAAAAAGTTCTGATAGAAACATTTGTAATTGGCTCCCTTTATAGCCCTAATTTACTTTGCGCAGGTAAAAACAACACTCAAGAGGAGGCTTCAGCCCGCTGCCACAGGAGCCTGAGACAAAAGATCTGCTTTGCTGGAAAGGGTAGACGGGACCCATGGCTGGGTTTGCTGGAGGCGCTAAGGCTGCAAGAGGCGAGGGGGACGGAGGACAGAGGATGGAGGGCTTCGTGGCTGAGCTCTCATTTCCCAGGCACCCAGAATCGACTGAGGCTGTTTGCTCTTTTTTCCCTTCCCTCTTCCAACAAGAAACAGGAGCTGACAAACCGCCCTGTCTGTCTGGATTCCATGTCTGAAAAGCCGTCACCTGCTGCCTTTGTCTAACTCCTCCTCTGCTCCTGGGGCTTTCACCTGAGTCCTTTGTGCAAACCCTGGGAACTTCTGAAATCTCCCTGTGCTAAGGGGTAGGATTTAGGCTGATCTGGCGGCTTGGGTGTTGATCCCCTCGGTATTTGCTCCTGTCCTGGCTCCCCTCCTGTAGCCCCTACCTGCCCACTCCCTCCTGGAGCTCAAACTGGCTGCTTCTCTAAAGCCCTTAACCAGCCCTGGCCTCTGTTTGCCCCAACCACAGCATCTAGACCTTCCGAGAGCTGTTCCCCAGTCTTTCCCAAAGCTCCTGGTTCTAAGACAAGGTTCTTCTCCTGCTAGTCAATGGTCTAATTTAGCCCTAAAATCCTATTCTTTCTGCATTTTCTCCAGTAATTCCACAAAAAAGTTATTTAAAAGTTGCCTTAAATGGGATCTCCCAAAGCTGCCTTCTGACCTGAGGGATTCAGGGGAGAGACAAAAGGACTTGGAGCCCAGAGGACGGCCGACTGTGGCTTGTTCTTGCTGTTACACTGTCTGGGTCTGAGCTGAGCCAAGCCCAGATACAAAAGGAGCTGGAGGCCTGCCCCTGAATGCACATCCCGGCCTACACCTCATGGACAGGGACATCAGTCCTGCTCCATGGGCTCAGGCAAGGTGGGTCCCAACCAGCAACACCGATGCTGGGATATGAAGTACGTGTATTTAAACTGTCCGGACCAGGAGACAGTGCAGGATCCTAAGCAGAGAAGCCTCTTCCTTGTCCATGGCACCCATTTACTGTGCAGTCTATAGAGCTAGTGTTGTATCTGGGACAAAGGCTGCTCAGAAACCACATATCCCATATAGCCTCATCTGCAGGAACTGAAAGGCATTTAGTGAGCTCGGAAAATTCAGCCCTCACCTCCAAGCCAGGCCTCGTCACTCCCATCCTGTCCATTGTACCAGAAAGTAAGATCTCAGTCTAAGCCAAAATCATACATCTTCTGTCCATCTTCACAGTGATATCAAATTTACATGTCCTCCCCTAAAAATGAACCCCCCCCCAATCCTAAGCACTCAAAAGAGTCAAAGAAACTTAACCTCCCCAGGCCCCAAGGGCCTGAGTTGCCCCAAACCCAGCTCTGGCTTCATTCTGTTGCTGAGTAAGTTCATGACAACCAGAAAAAAATTCTCTAGAAAAGTGAGAATCCTTCCCGTGCCCAGAGGGTCCATTTGGCCTGGCATGGAGCAATCCCCAGAAGAAGAACCAGGAGAAGCAGCAAGGTTAGGGGTACTTTTCCCTGTAGTTCAGTTCTACCCCAGGGCTCTCGAGGGGTGGGCTTCAAGAGCTTGCAGTAAAAACTCCCTTGACCTTTCCCTGACTAAGCCCACTGAGTGTCTAGAAGAGAAACTACCCGACCCCCCAGGAAAGACTGTGAGCCTTCGGCAAAGGTACATCCTGCCACGGAAGAGGTGAGGTCAGCTCGGCTCCTTCTGAGCCCAGCGTTCACCTGATAGCTCACAAGAACCTTCCTTCAGCTTGTAAACATTCACTCGTAAATCTGTATGGCCCCCCAGAACGGAATTCAGAATACGGTTCCATTTCTCATAAATCCGGACAGCCCCCTAGAACGGAATTCAGAATACAGTTCCATTTCTCATAAATCCATATGGCCCCCCAGAACGGAATTCAGAATACGGTTCCATTTCTCATAAATCTGTACGGCCCCCCAGAATGGAATTCAGAATATGGTTCCATCTTCTTTGTTGTTGCTGTCTTGTGGTGACATATTTTCCCTTTTAGAGTCAATGCTGAGAAAGAGGAATGTATAAAAGAGAAAGCCATTTTCCAAAGCAACATTACAGTAGAGAACAGGTTGGTAGCCAACTAAATAAATGCTGCTGCTGCTGCTGCTGGCAGGGGTGGGGACCCTCTACAAGCCAAGTGGGACGCGGGAGCCCTCCGGCTTTAATATCTTACTGAGGATGGTGTCATAGTAAGGGCTGAAAACCATCCGGTTGTAGTTGACCAGACGAGCAAACTTGACAGCTACCTCTTCCATTTCCTTCTGGATAGGGCCTAGGCCCCCAGGAACTGCGGGGAGTGGCTTGTGGAGACCAGAGGCAAGGTAAGCCTCCAAGAAGGCCTGGATTCTGGCATCTGAGACGGAAACAAAAGAGAAGCCATCATGACGTGGGAGAACGGAGGGACCATCCCTGACAGACATCCAGCGCCTGCCTGCTATGGAGTGCCCGGCATTGTGCAGACACCAAAATCACCCTGGGGTCTTCCCTCAAAGTAATGCTAGAAAACATGCTTATGGACTACACCACCAGGTGATGGATGCTGTTAGCTACACAGAAGGAGCAACAGTCTGTGGGCAGTCTGCCTAGCCAGCACATAGAACAGAAACAGCAGCGTCTTTCACCATCAGTCTCAATGCCTCATACACCAACCCACAAAGAAAGGGAAATGGGTAAGCCTCCACCTTGGGGTTGATAAAAGATATTCACAGTGTTAGACACTTGCACTGATACGTTGTTGGTGGCCACCCTGGAAAGCAATTGAGAAAGAGGCTAAAAAGCTGATTAAATGGTTCACTGTCCTTTGCCTCAGTGACACCCCTAATGGGCACACATCTCATGTAGGCCATAGGCAGAGGAAAGTCTAACACACACTGAAGTGTTGACAGAAATGCAGTCTGAGGAGACCAAGTCCTGGGAGACCATCTATGAGGTCATAGCTAAACAAAAGGTGGCACACAAAGGGCATGGAAGATCACCTACCCCATAAGAAATCATGACTATGCATGTGACACTCAGGACTGTGAAGGTTTGGATAAATGAAGGCAGAGGCAAGTAAGCAGGACCAGACCCCAGAGATGTAAACACAGCATTCTGGTCAGGCTGGGCTTCCTCAGCACAAGCCTTGAGGTCCATGGGGCCATCATTAGGATGTTCATAGAGCGAGAGGCAGGAGGGACCTCAGAAGTCACCGTTTAGAGACACAGAACATTCAGGGAACAACCCTAAGTCACACAGGAAGTGATGAGCAGAATTTGAACCCAGGTCCTCTGACCCTACACCTAACACTTCAATGACAAATGCCTCAGAAACTCTGGTTTCAGGAAATCACACTCTGTTTATTCTCAGTCTTCCAAGGCCAATAAGGACGTTCAGCTCAACCTTGGAACGGGAGACACAGGCATCAGCCCAGTCTTTGTTGAATGACCTGACTCTAAATGACCCCATGACTACCATTCAAAGCATAAGCATGGTCAACAGCCTACTGTCAGACACGCCCATTGTTGGAAATGATGACTAACTTGCATGGCCACCCTTTGCCACCGATGGCCAATAAAGCTCTTAATCACAGCCCCTGAAGTGCCTTCTAAGTCAGCAGACTTCCATGACAAGTATGTTTTAGGAGATTCCAATCCTCTGAAAATGGGAAACTCTCAATTAATCAAGGCATTAAATCCTACAAACTAACCAAAATACCCTCTACTCCTAAGCCACGCCAGTGAAAAGTGTTTGCTTGTGGCCACTCCTCCAGCCTCCAGGTAGGATGGCCACCCTGATGCTCTTCCCTTCCACCAGAACATCAGCCCAGCGGAGGACAAAGAACTGGACATATGGAGTCCAGGTCACAGCCTGGTTCACCCCCTTGGGCCCTCAGTTTCATCATCAGTTAAAAGGGGCTGAGCCTAATTGAGGGGTCCTTAACACGGACTCCATTAACTTTTTCTAAAAAATGTTTTCAATATAATTGGTTTCTTTTGTAATTCTCTGTATTTCATTCCATTCTTTTAAAAACACTATTCATAGAAGGGGCACGTAGGTGTCTCCAGGCTGCCTTAAGGGCCCGTAATGCACAAAAGGGTTAAGAGCCTTTGGCCTGGATGGCCTGCCAGCTCTGAGTCCCCTGATCCTACAGAGTGCATCCCCTCTCTGCCTCCCACACCCACCAGCCACGACCACACTCCCAGCAGATAACATCAGTTAAGCTCCATGTAGGAAACATATCCAACTGTTGCCAGGACCCCCCAACATACCCACAAGCTTGCGAATGGGGTCATCAGGACTGGCAATTGCTTGGATCTGTCCTTTGAGGGCAGTCTCCTTGTCAGCACTGAAGGGGGTGAATCCACACTGGGCCAGGCAGCCAGTCACCTCCACGCACACTTTCTCCCCAATGGTGGCAAGGGCTTCATTCAGATTAAAGGGCCTAGAGAAGAAATGGGATGAGAATCATCAGTTGGGGGCCTGGGAAGGCACAGACATGTGGTCAAACACACATGACTCCAAGGCCACAGGACACAGCTCTGAAGACAGCTGAATTGCCTAATTAATTTGATTAGCCAGAGGACACCTAGAATCTCCTCTCTTCACCCCCAAGCCTATCTCAGTGAGCTCGTGATCCACCAAGAACACAGTCGTTCAGGAGGAAGGGGAGGCTCTGGTAGTGTTGGGCAAAGAGGCTGGGGCCCCTTACTATGATCCATGCCATTAAGGCCGGCTTTAAATGGAACCTAAAACTTCTCTATTCTCTGTAGGCTTCCAGGAGCATCCGGAAGGCCCAGATCTCCGGGTCTCCATACTGTGCTTGGCTCCTGCTTTCTGTTGCCAGGGGCCCCAGGGGCTGAAAGGCAGAACATTCAGAGCAAAGACATGGTTTCATTTGTTTCTTTCAGTCACCAATTTGATCTCACCAGTGACAGTTAAAAGTGCAGGTCTGAGTCTTTTATGACATCACATACCCTCCTTACTGGTCCAAACCCTGCAGAATGTGACCAACTGCAAAGCTGGAAGGTCTGGAAGAGCCGTTTGAGATGCCCAGTGGACTGGAGGGGAGTGGAGGGGACAAGACAGAGAGAAGGAGAGAGAGAGGGAGGGAGAAGGAGAGGGAGAGAGAGGAAGGAGGGAGGGAGAGAGAGAGAAAGGAAAGAAGGAAGGGAGGGAGGGAGGTGGAGGGGGCATGGCAGAGGGACAGAAAGGTGACCTGCGCTTTTAAACAGATAAGAACAGGAGTCAGCCCTCCGATTCCCAGAGGTCAGTTCTCTGACCAGACTCCCAGGAGGGTGCCTCTTCAGGGCTTCATTGCTCTCACCCTCCTGACAAGGATTCATGAAGAAAGGCTGAGCCGTCCCCTGGTGCCACCCCAAAGCTCCCTGCTCACTTACGGCAGATGCATGTCTGTCAGCAGGACCTGGACGACCATCTTGAGCTTCTCAGCAAAGCCTGCTAGGCTGGATACCCCTGGGGCTGAGGCACTATAAGTGACCAGCAAGATCGCCCCCACCACACTGAGCCTCTCGAGCTCCTGCTGCATCTCTTGGAAGCGGGGCTGGTCCATCAGAACAGTCTACAAGACAACAGGGTGGCCATCAATGCCCCGACCCAGGGATGGTCCATCAGGACAGTCTACAAGACAACAGGGTGGCCATCAATCCCCCGACCCGGGGCTGGTCCATCAGGACAGTCTACCACCACACAACAGGGTGGCCATCAATGCCCGGACCTAGGGTTGGTCCATTAGGACAGTCTACAACAGAAGAGAGTGGCGATCAATACCTGACATGGCCAGCAGAGGGTGTGCTATCCAAGTCACAGTGCTATCCAAGCAGGGCTCTGGGTAATGGCCACCACCATGGATGGGTTGACTTGGGCACTTCTTGCCACATGACTCTTGTTCTAATTGCTCTAGAGGACCTTCCTGCTTAGAAGGAAAAGAGGGGCATGGGAGATGGGGGAGGGAGAAGGAGGCAGCAAGAGAGGGCAGAGCCCATGCCCAACATGTACAAGCTCTGTAGTTCTAGGCACATCACCAATGGTGCCCAGCCTTGATTTTCTCACCTGTCAAAGTGGCACAATGATGCCAGCACCACCTATCTCCCATGAGCACCATGAGGAAGTGCTTCGCAGACTTTAAAGCAGGAGAAAAACAAGGTAATCTTGGCATCTCTGTATCCCGTGAGTGAAATGCCCTAAACATGGGGGGACCTCAATCTGTGAATCAAGAGAACTTGAGTTCAAATCCTGCTTACACGAGTCTGGACAAGTTAAACTCTCTCTGCCTTAGTGTCTTCATCTATAAAACGAAGATGATAACAGTGCCTACCTAACGAGATTATTTGCACATCGAACTCAAGCCTTAAACGGCTCCATAAATGCTAGTAATTATTTTACTTTTTAATGAATAAAAGACATTCCAAAGGAAAAGAGAAGGACTAACAGAGAGCATTCGAGGTCATTCTGCAGAGAGAAGGCTTCCCACTGGCAGCTTTGGGCTCTGAAGGCCTGGTCAGAGCCAAGGTGGCAAAGGTTTAAGTCAACAAGCACTTGGTAGGTGCCTACTCTGTGCTAAGCACCAGGGTACAAGGAAGGCAAGAGACCAGTCCCTGGTCTCAAGAAGTTCCCAGTCTGATGGGGAGAAGATACGTTATGGATGAAGGAGGTACAGACAGGACAAGTGAGGGAAGGCACAGAGATGCAGGAGGGCTGGGAAGGCTTCCTGGAGAAGGTGGCATTTTCCCCGGGGGTAGGGATGGGGTAGAGATGAGGAAAGAGAGGGCTCCAGGCACAGGGGGCAGTCAGCATTATTGCCCAGCAGAGTACAAACAAGGGAGTCAGGTGTAAGAAGACTGTAAAGGGAGGACGGGGCCAGGTTGTGACCTGGCTTTAAAAGCCAAAGGATTTTCTACTTGACCCTGGAGACAATGAGGAGCCCCTGGAGTTGAGTGAATATGATCAGGCCTGTGCTTTAGGCCGATTACTCTGACGGCTGAATGAATAAAGGATGGGCTGGGGCTGAGAGAGCAGAAGCAGGTGGATGCCCCAGTGACAACAGTCTAGGCAGGAAGTGATCAGGGTCTGCTTCGGAGTGCAGGTGGGGGTGGCAGGGTCAGGGGAGAGAAGGGGGCGTGTAAGAGAAAGGTTACAAAGATGGATGCAACGGGCTGCATACTGGGTGGGAGAGTAGAAAGACAGAAGGTCTGCAAGTCCGTTCTCAATGCCGGCCCTGACTCTGCTCCTTAACCCCTGTGAGTCTGAATCCTTCTTTGTAAATGAGAAGGCTGCACTAGGTCCCCTTCCAGCTCTAACATTCTGTTTTAAGGTTCCTTTCAGCTCTGATGTTCTCAAACACCCCCCAACGACTCTACAGAGCCTACAGTTCCAAGATGGTTCTAGAAGTCTTCTCCATTATGTTTAAGAAGCTAAGACCCACACACAAAGGGGCAGGAGCCCCTGCTCTTGAAGGGTCAGGTGAGATGTTTAAACCCAGGTGTGGGGTTCTTCCCTGTCTCTTGATTTTAACCTCATTGGAAGATAACACCTTTGGGTTTTCCGGGTCCTGGAAATGGCGTCATCTTCACAATAAGTTGTGACAACCTTGGACAGGGAATAGACATCTTTCCCCAAAGCAGACCCCCACATCTGTTCCCAGGCAAGGTGGGTTCAGCTTGAGACATGAGAGCCTAGAAATTAGGGGAGTAAGAAAGTTCTTCCCAAGACCCGCTCCACTTCTGCCTCTGTGTCCTTCCAGGGGCTCCCACAGGGGGGAGGACAACCCTCCTCTTTCCTCCAGGCTCTCTCCTGGGAGGCCTCGGTTGCTTAGAAATGTAGAGACAAGACTGGAAAACTCAAGTTCCCAGAGCTTTCAAAAAGTTCCCGACAGCATTTAAAAACACACGACTAGAGGACACTGAGAAGACCAGCAGGGGCTAACACTGGAGAAAGGAAGGTTTTGAGTTCACTCCAAGTAAATGATACACTTTCCAGATAACAGGTGTTTTCCTGGCAAACAGATAAGCCCTCACTAATAAAAAAAAGGCAGGAGTGGCAGGAAGGGGAAGCTTCTTGAAATAATCTCATTTGTACAGGAGCAAGGTGTCGCCCATGGCTGGAAAACCAGGGACAAGCTGGTCAATAGTATAGACAGAAATGGAGGCCTCTTTGGGACATACTTCAGGGAAGGGTCTGTGCAGATGGTCCCACTTCAGAAGCTTCATGTAGGCGTGGTTTTGGACGGTCAGAGGGCATGGTGAGGCCATCTCCTCTGAGCCTGGAGCACTCTCCTCAGCCATCAGGGAATTTTTGTTCCTCTGATTAATGAAGTCTTTCAAAGCCTCTTCTAGCCACTGGGTGACAAAGTCAAGGGCATCTGTGAAGGAGAAGGCAGAGTTAGGGGGAAGTCTATAGGGACTATGTTAGGAAAAGATGTCTTTCAGCCCCCTCCTCTCAGGGCAAGTGGGAGACCTGAAGGAGGCTCCCTTGCTAAGACATTCCCTTGGAAGAAAGACAAATGCCCTCCCAGCAACAGTAAACAGGCAAAACTCTAGGACGGCCATGCCCCTGGACTGAGGGCTGTTCTCTGCTGAAAGGCTACTCTCCCCCATCCTCTCCCTTTCACACACACTGTTTCTGTCAAGCTGCAGTACATAAGACGCTGAACTGAGCCACCACTCAGGCAGCAGGCTGCTCAGTGCCTGTGTGACCCTGGGCAAGCCGCCTCCTCTGTCTCCTCATCTGTCAAAAGAAGGGACTGGACTAGGTGACCTCCAAGGTACCTTCTAGCTCCACCTCTGCGGTCCCAGGATGTTTCATCTCCTGCCTTTGCACAGGGGGCATTCCAAGGCTACAACACACTCCCCTGTCCACTTTAGAATCCCTATCTTCCCTCGAACACAGCTCAGGGGCCACCTCTAACAGGAAACTTTTCTGGATTCTGCTCTTTCCCTCAGGGGGTGACTTTGTAAAATATTTTTTATTTATTCATTTGTGTGTGTTTATATCCTAAAAATAGAGGGTAACCTCCCTGAGGGCTGGACTGCTTTCATTTTTGCTTTTATCCTATTACCACATAGGCACATGGTAGGCATTTAATAAATGTTTGTTGGATTGGATGACTGTGGCTGCGACAACTGGCCCTGCCCAAGACAATTCAAACAAATGTTTTTAAATGCATTTAGGGTCATTTCTGAGAGAAAGAAAAAAAAAAGCAGAAGGGTCTTCGAGTACAGCATGTAGGCTGGCATTTGGGGGAGAAGACCTGGCCCTTTTTAGCATGTCCAAAGTTTCTTCCAGTTTGATTTATAAACACGTTCTGAGTGCCTGCAGCGTACAATGTCCTAGGCAAGGCACTAGGCGAAAACAGGAAAAATGAGATTCCCTCTCCTTCCCTACCATAGTCTAGTAGTTTGAGAGAAGAGAGAGAGACAGGGAGACAGAGAGAGAGAGAGAGAGAGAGAGAGAGAGAGAGAGAGAGAGAGAGAGAGAAAAAGAGAGAGAGAGAGAGAGAGAGAGAAAGGGAGGGAGGGAGAGAGAGAGATGGAGAGAGAGAGAGACAGAGAGAGAGACAGAGAGAAAGAGAGGGAGGGGGAGAGGGAGAGAGGGAGAGAGAGAGAGAGAGAAAGAGAGAGAAAGAGAGAGAGAGAGAGAGAGGGAGGGGGAGAGGAAGAGGGGGAGGGAGAGGGAGAGAGAGGGGGGGAGGGAGAGAGAGAGAGAGAGAAAGGGAGAGACACACACACACACACACACACACACACATACACACACACTTCTATTTCAAAGGTTCATGGCTCCCCTGACTTGCTCCTTAGGAACAAAGGATAAAAAAAACTAAAAAGAACGGGTCCCAACCCTCAGGGAGCCTATGCAGCATGTACATAAATACGTATAAAAAACACTGAATGTGGAGAGGCTGAAGGGTCAGGGGAGGTTTCCTCTCACACGTGGCAAGAGTTGGACCTTTAAGGAAGTTGGGGACTTAGGAGGCAGACGGGGCTGCAGTCTGCCTGGGAAGGGCCTACGGGCCAAGCAAAAAGGAGAGAGGGTCAAGGGAAGAGGGGAGGGAAGAGGATTCCAACCAAGATCAAGAAAGCGCAAGAACACCACGGAAAGCTGAAACGTACTTGGTTGTTTCTCGAAAAATTCTTGAAACTTCTTCCTTTCATATTCAACTGACTGGTGCATGAGATGAGGCCTAATGCTAGTGACAGCAAAGTTAGCCATGTCTACCTTCATTAGGTCTAGCACGGAAAACATTGCCCTGCAAGGCAGAAGGAAAAGACTTTTTAGTGCTGTGCCCACATGACAAGCAGACAAGCGCGGGCCCCTGGCTGCTCGCCATCCTGGAGTCTGTCTGACCCTCACAGCCCTTTCTGGGGGAACCTCTCCCCTCCCGTCCCCAGAGTAAACACTTCCTTAGCAAAAAAAGTCCGAGGAAAGCCCAGTGACTGCGGGCCTCCTCCGCTTTTTAATTCCTCCAAGTACGACTTTCTCCATCTAAATTGTGAGAATCATTCAGTACGCCGTTCTTCAGGGTATGCTTTTTGTCTCTGTAGCAATTAATAAAAAGCTTCCCATGGTTCTCTCAATTCCTCATGACATTCACAGCCTCGCGGGTTAATCTTAAAGCTCGAAGATGTCCCAACACACCTCGGGCGGTTGAAGAGAGAAGCCCTCTTGAGGAAGAAGCCCTCAGGAAGGGCAGTTCAGTTCATTTCATCTATCAAGGGTTTGAGGGCAGGGGAGGAGTTAGACCAGGGCAGCAAAGGGGAAGGAGCACAGGATTTGGAGCCTGAGGACCTGTGTTTGAGGCCAGGTCCTGTTTCATTTTTTACCCCCTACACCGCCTTGGGCAAATTCATTCCCTTCTCTGGGACACAGTTTCCAAATCTGTAAAATGACCAGACAGTCTCTAAGGAATGCGATTCTTCACCTTTTCTGGGCCAGGAGTGGACCTCTAGGCCTTGGGTCATCTGGTGAAGCCCATTGAACCATACTCGGAATAATGCTTTTAAATACATAAAACACATAAGACTACAAAGTAAACCAATGATCCTGAAATACAATTAGTCATCAACGTATCTTAATTTAAAAAAAAAAGGTTCCTGGGACCTGGGGAAAGAAGCCCTATCCAAAGCCTTGTTCAGGATTAAATTCTATGATTCTATCCCCTGGCAGGCAGACAGACAACTGGCCTTCAGAGCCTTTCCAGAGAAGACCAACGGTAATGGGATAGCTACCGATGAAGGGGAGGAAAAAAGGCATCTTTTGTGTCTGTCCTTGTCTGCAGGGCCTTGCACATCCCAAGGACCTGGTGAATAGCACTGGATTTGAGAAGAGGGATCCGTTTACATCTGTCAGAAAGACGGCCCCACTCAGCTGTTTCCAGCCTGACTGCTGAGGGAGAGGGAGCAGAACGTCCTCAAGGTGAGGCTGAAATTAGAGACAGGCTGGCTCCAAGCCTCAACTCTGGTTGCAATATAGGCCATATAGCAACACCCCCATGAAGAAGTCCCCACATAATTAGCCACAGCTGATTCTTGTTTGGTTCTGAGAACATTTTCTAAGCCTTGAGGATGGACGGCGCCATAAGGACTCTCGGCAGGTTCCCAAGGGACATGAGACCTTCCTCATTTGTAAAATGGGAGAGAGGGACCAGACGCCAGCTCCAATCCCAGAGTACTTGAAGTATCAATTAAGGAACTGGAGAACATCAGGTGGTGCTGGTATGACAATGAGGCCTGACCCTGCCCAGGGGAAGGGACAGCAATAAATGTCCTCTTCAGTCCCACCAAGTCCTGTGATTATGATTCTACTAGGCATGATGAAACATGACCCTCCCTCCCATACTACAAAGAGTTACAGGGACAGTTATGATGTTTTAGGAATAATATTTCCTCTCTGCCTCCTAAACTGCCCAAGATGAAAAGCAAACCCTTTATTGGTTCTTTCTCTATACCAGGCACGGCTGAGGAGGCCTTGAGGGCACTGACCAATCGGGGCCTGAGTTCCTGAACCAGGCCAGGGCCCATTGCTCTCCTGGAAGATGTGGAAAGGAGCCAAATGCCTCTGGACCTCAGCATGCTTTCAATGTCCTTGCAGCCTGGCTCTCAGGCTTCATCTATGGCTAAGGCACACGGGGGAGGGTTTCCTACAGGACCGGAACAAATGTTTAATGTTCTACAAAGAAACCATTAATCTTTGTAACTGGCAGGCCACCACTTCAAGGTTTTCATCAAAATGTAAACAGACCTGGCAACCCATGTTGTAATATACCCTCATCATAGCTTGGGTCTGGGCAATCAGGAGAGCTCTAGATCCAAATCTTGTCCCTCATCCCTGTAAGTTGTATGACCCTGGGAGGCAAAGCAGTTAAGCTCCCCAAGACTCCTTTTCTCCAACTACAAAATGGGGCTCTTAATAAGAGCCGTCCAACTCTATCACCTCCTTCACTGTGTCGATCTGGAAACCCCAAAGCCACAAAGGATGTGAATTCTTGTTATCACTGAGACATTCCTCCCCAAAGGTTCCCATCACCCACTTACAAGGAATCAGACGCTGATCTTCATTTTCTCTAGAGGAATCTCCACTGGGAAATTCCTTCCTTGCCTAGGGACCTCACCATTTTAAAATGGCTTCCTCTGAGAAGGTGCCCATTGAGGATGGCGATCAATTCTGCATCCGTCAGGGAGAAAAGGCTCTAAATCCCACTTGGATGAATTTATCACATTAAGCTGTGTGACCCTGGGGAACTCATTTCACTTAACCTCAGTATTCTCAATGTTAAATGGACGTGAAAAGACTTTTAAGAACCACATTACAAGGTTGTTGAGAGCCTCAAACAGATAATATATGTAATGCCCTCCACATACTTTAAAGTATACATGTATGTGTATTGCTACCTACATAGTTGTTATTGTCAACTCAAATCCCAAAAAACCACTATTTTGCTAAAGAACCTGTGTCTCCTGATATAGGATAAGAAGGTGTGGACTGAATGGTTAGGAGCCCAAATCTCATGATGGAGGGACTGATACTCATGGACTGGCATCTCTCCTGGCAGACAGAGGTATATGATTCCTTTCTTTATGATGGCCAATGAGCCGGTTGGAAATTAAATAAGAAGGGAGCAGAGGTTAGTGTTCAAAAATGAGTGGTCAGCAGGAGCAAAAAAACCTCAGAAAATGACTTCATCGGCTTAGCCAGATCTGACCTAATTACTAAGCACTCATGAGCAAAGCTCTGTGCTGGGCTCTGGGAATATAAAGACAAAATGCAAAAAAAGGATTCCTGCCCTCAAGGAGCTTTCATTCTGCCTGAGAAGGGGGAAGACATTAGATGGCACCCCCAAAGGGCACAGAGGGCATTTTCTGGCGTAGCCACGCTGCAAGAGGAAAGAGGATTCCTTTCCCCTTTCTCCAAGTCTAGCTTCAAAGACAGGATCCATAGTTCACAAACACCTTCTTATTTAAGGCAGTTTTTGTACCTGAAAAGGGGAACTATTTCCTTAATGTCCTTCAGTTTCTTAATCTCCTCATCTCTAGCTGGGGCACAGAGTGTTCCCATCATCCCAATGATGAACTCAGCCAGCCTGGAAATGTCCAGGGCTCCATTCTCCGCCTCCTGCTTTATCAGGTCTAGATCGAGGACTTCTCTGATCTGGTTTCTCAATCTACTGTGACCAGGCAACAGGAAAGATAGGAGGGTCTACAAGAAAGCAGAGTGAAGCTTAATCAGCATTTCTCAGACAGTGCAGACTCAGAGAAGCAGACCTACAGAGGAATTCTGCCATGATCCACATAATGACTAACAGGGAGCTAGACTGTGAAACGCTTTGTAATTTAACCCCTGATTCCATTCAGGAACGGACAGACCACTTTGACGCGCAATGGAAGAGAACAGATTTCATCTGCTTAACTTAAAGACTCCAGCCAGCACAGAAAGGACACTGGACTTAGAGCAGGGAACCCAAGTTCAAATCTTGTCTCTGCCACTTGTTAGAGGCATAACCTTGGCCAAGTCACAACCTCTTTGCACCTCAGTTTCCACATCGTAAAAATGAAGGAATTGGATTAAATCTCTGGTTCTTTTTACCTTTGATCCTGTGTTATAAGAAGGTTCGACTTAAATAACCTCTGAGGTCCCTTGTTACACTGAGATTCTGTAATTTTTTAAAATATTATTTTCTTGGTGATTCTGGTGAAAAGTAGAGCAAGAAATAGTCCCTCCTTCACCTCTTCTCTCAGTCACCCCAAAGCCAGGATTTGAGGATGTGTTTCCTCTTGCTGTATTGCTAGGATACCCCGCAAATTACCAAAACTATAAATAACTATAAGATAATAAAAGAAAGCAACTGCATTTCGGTTACTTTCACACTAATGCTTTTCTTCAACATTTCTATCATTGGAGGCCCTGAGGCTGCCATGGCAGGATGATCCAATGGAGAAAACTTCCCTCACGGTCCTTCTGTCTTTCTAGCTCTCAAATGGGCATGATAAACCCTTTGGTTCAGGGATTCAGAGAGAGTTAGCCGTCTGATGAGTTGTGGAAGATCTTCTCTTCCCCTGCTCCTCCTCACCTCTCTGATCTCCCCAACAAGCTTGATGGCGTGGTCATAAGTCGGTGGATCTTCGCTTAGCTGGACACTCAAGCAATCCCAGAAGGCTTTGTGGACAATCTCCCTGACTCTCTTCTCCAAGCTGCGAGCAAACACAAAATGCAAAACTCTGAGCCCCAAATTACAGACCCAAGAATAGATATCATTTGGGTTTCAAGAACTCTGAACGAAACTAAGAGAGCTAAATCATTTATTAGTTATCAGATATGAAAGTGAGAAAAACTTAACAAGTTCAGGATAAAACAGGTCAATTCCAGGGGTAACTGGGTCAATGACAGAGATAATTTTCTCTGTACTCTGGGAGCAATCTTCTCTGATGCTTTATCATGGCTGTGACCCCAATTTCTTATCTTTACCAAGCTGGGAAGGCTTCAGGCTATGGGACCAACATAAGGGAGAATGGTGAACTATATGCTGGAAATTATGGCTCAGGATTAAGAAACAAAAGACTCACAGGCTACCCAGAAGCTCTACCCCTCTATATCATGACAATTGTCTTGCAGAAGAGATGGAAAGTGGGTTTGTGACAGCACAACAACAACAACCTGTCTCCATTTGGATAGGAAATGATTGGTTAACAACATGTGAGTCACTTCAGAATCGGGTGACTGCGGGCACTCAGAGGTTAAGCAAAGGTCAACACCAGCACCCTTTTAGTAGAAAGGAACTAAGACAGGAGGATTCTGTGTACAATTAGAGCTGTTCCAACCTGACCTATTCAAAGAAGTTACTGATGGCCACCAAATGGGAAGCAGATAAAGGAAAAGATATGGACAAATACCATTCCCTGAAGAAGTTTGGCTTGCATAAGAACAATGACCACTACAAGACCAAGAGGACAGAAAGCATCTCAGCTTGGAAATACTCAAGCTCTTTGTTAGGCAGCCCAGGGCAATGCTGGTTAAAATACAGACTCATTTTTAAAAGTTTATAGAGATGTAAGATTACAAGGAGCATCATCCCCCAAAGCAGTGAAGTTCAGCGTAAGGAAAATGGGGCCTCACAAATTTGGAATCAGTCCCGACTCAGCCACACACAAAAGAGCATTTATAGACAGAACTTGAATGAGGACACGCAGATGAAAAAAAATGGAACATCTGTTAGCATTTCTATGATACGCTTCTTTTTATCACTGAAAACAGTGTAATAATATCTGGACAGGAATCAATCCACAAAAGTACTTACTGAGCACTTCGCCCCAGGCACGGCCCCAGGCTCTGTGCCAGGCGGGCACTTGGCACCTCAGCCCCTGATGAGCTACAAGCAGCTCCAACAGTAGGAGTGTCAGATCAAGTAAATACAGACAAACTGCATCCTGGGAGGGATACAATCATGGAAGCACCAAAGGGTTTGGAAACTATGAATGAAGAAGAAGATACTGAGCCATTAGAAAAAATGACAGAGTCATCTGAGGACTCCGAAAAAAAGGGATGGAAAGGAAATGACAAACTACCAACCATGCAGCTACTTCCTCTATCGGTCTTTATGAGCATAATTTATACACAACAGGTGGAGATACGATGGAAATGTGAGCAGAGACCAGACGTCCTTCCACAACTTATCTTTGATGGCTGATTCCATCCTTAGGCTCAATACAAGAGCTCCATGTGCTTACTGTCTCTTGATTATGGAAAAAGGTACTCGACTCAGTAGGTTCAAACGTTCATAGATTTAGAGGAAAATTCTGCCTTACAGGATCCCCTCTAACAAGGTGTCTCCCCTGCACTGAACAAGGCATGAAACAAGATCATGGAAGTGAGCTCAAGCTGTCCTCCGCTGCCCTGAGAGATGACCTGTCACAATCTATCTCTACAGATGGGGGGATTTTCTAGATATTCCTATTTGTGGCTGAGATTTGTGGACTGAAAATCCCAGAAGAGTACCAGGACTCCTTGATGAGATCCATGATCACTCAAAAGAGACCAACCTAACAAAGTTTACCTCATATAAAAACAATTGACATTAGGAGACCAAAAGAAGACAGAAATTGCCTCAGCCAATAAATATCTGAGCCAGTAAACGCTAACTAGCATTTTGGAAACCATTTAGTGCTTTCAAAGGCCACAAGTGCTCCTGGACAAAATGCATCTTTTAAGAATAATATTCTTCCAGGGATGCTATGTAATTGCAGATCATAGAACTGTAGGAGATCCAAAGGCAAACGGCAGGAGGTGAAGTGAATTTAAGCAGGCTGAAGAATATTACTAGTGATACCTAGCATGCCAGAAGTGGTATCCACGACACCACCTTGGAAATGTCTGATCCAAGAGGAGGTCGGTCAGCCAAGAATCCAGGGTTGTGGTTAGCCCAAGAGCTATACCAGACCCAGAAGTCAGGGGACTCTTTGACAGAGGGCATGCTTAAGAATCCCCCAGGATAAGAAGGAGGTGATGAGCTGTGCTCCAGGCCAGAAGGGCAAACTCAATTAGAATCTGGGCCATTAAACTGAAGTACCATGCCTGCTAACTGCATATTGACTTAGAAAACCACGTAATAATATTATCCATGTTTTATAATGTTTTTATTTATTATTAAATATTTCTCAACTACATTTTAATTTGGCCTGGGATGCACTTAGGACTGTTGTGGGTTACATGTGGGCCTTGGGCCCTGGGCTAAACCATTGAAGGAAGTACCCACAATGAGGAAGCCACAGATCGCCCAAGGCATGGAAGGCAACACTGGGCAGGACAAGCCTTCAAACAGCTTGATAACAGCTGCTGGTCCAGGCAGCAGCACAGAGCTACTGGGTACAATAAAGTTCAGCACAGACATTCTGATTCTCTATTCTGGGTTCTGGGCCCCAGAGCACAAATACCTCAAGACATCTGGGGCTGAAAAGAGCCTGAAGTCCAAAGACTTTCAGCTGTAGGGCACTCTAATTTCCTCTTCTTTTTAAATTTTTACTCAAAAAGTTAAATATTAATTTGTTTAATTAATTTTTGTGCCTTCATCCTGTGTTGGGATGTGAGGGAGCTGGGCTCCTTGGAAAGAAATTCGAGATATTTGAAATTCAGACATACTCATGAAATTCAAATACATTTTCCTTTACTAACTAATATCTCTCTAATGAAGGCACTTAATTAGTGTCTTTGCCTAAAGAAGAAAGAGAAGGATAATGAATGATATTAGTAATTGCCATCTCTTACTCACACACACACACACACACACACACACACACACACACACACACACCCTATACCAAGGGAAGGGATCTGATTTCGTTGGGACAGAGAATTCCCAGATGAGACCAGCCATTTTTCTACAACTCAATAGTCAAAGAGTTGTCACCACTGAGTGGTCTCTGGGTCATATAGCCAGGATAGGTCAGAGGTGGAATACATGTGTATGGGTTTGAAGAAACAAGGGTTATTTCCTGGAACCACTTTAGAATTCCAATGAACCCTAATTTAGAAATATTTTAGTAATAAAAGAATGATATAAATCATCTTTCTCACACACACACAAAACTGAAGAGGCAAAAGAAAAAGAAAATACTGATGTATGTTACAAATGGACATAAATATATATAATATACAAGATATAATAAAATATTTAATATAACTAAATAGAATGTAAATGACCTCTCTAGAAATGGAAGAACCACAGTGCCTTTGAGAAACAACAGCCACCACCACCACAAGCCCACAACTCCGTGACTTCCTTACCTGTCTTCTGGCAGTTCTGTTGGTTTTATCTGGAAGTCCCCATTCACTACAATCTCGTGGGCCAATGCCATATTAGTCACCCCTTTGACGGTCTCCATGAGTTCATCCACAGACACAAAGCGAGGAGGGCCAGCTGTAACAAAAATCCACGGGAACACATTAGTTCTCCTGGGTCAGCCTTTCTACAAAATAAGACAGAACTAATCCTTATGTGCATCGAACACCATCTTTCCTGACAACCTGGAAGTTTAATCATGGCCTTGAACCTCTCACCCATTGTTCATCTCTTAATCTTTTAGGCAAAATCTTATTTTATTGTTATTTATTCCTGTGAGCAAACATGCATGTTATTCAAAATGACTGATTTCTTCTGAGTCAGCCAAAAAGGTACCAATTATGACAAACGGAGACTTGAACATTAAAATACAAAGAAACAGAATTCTCCTCTTTTTCAAAAACCCGGAAATTCCATTCCAAATGGTTTTTCCTTCATGTTCACCAGTACCAGACTGGGGAGCCTCTCTTTTCCCCCCTTCAGCTCTAACCTCCCCCCCTCCAGCCTGACGCAATCTAAGAAACTCAGTTAAAGCTTTTCCTGATCACATACACAGAAAGCCTTGTGCCAGGAGATGTCCACAGACCAAAGGGGGATGAGATGTGGTGTCCTCTGTGAAGGGTGTCCCATAGAGTGGAATAACAGATGCACACAAACAACCAAATAGAAAGCCAAGTAGTATTTGGTCTATAGTCCCAGGCAGAACAAAATGAATACATAAGGGAGGGATCAACAGACCGAAACCTGGGTGAATCCTGACCTGATCTACTCCAACAAAAAACCTCCCCCAAAGTGCTGAAAGGATATGATCACTTTGGCAAGGTCCTGAGGCTAAAAGATACACATGCACAGGCTTCTGAGAAGAGGTTATAATGGGGTGGGGGGATGGAGGAAGGTCGATGCAATACAAGGGGACATGAGAGAAGAGTAAAGTCTAGACATGAATGATGAAAAAATCGATGTGGAAATGAGCTTCTAAAATGTGTTATTTTCAGTTCTGAATTCTCTCCCTCTCTCACCCATTGAGAAGGCAAGATGTATGATAGCCATTATTCATATAAAGTCATGAAAAACATATTTCTATATTTGCCATGAAAAATGGGAATCAGTCTCACCTGGACAGTCAGGGAAGGCTTCAAAGAAGAGCTGGTAGCTGAGCTGGGCATTGAAGGAAAGGACGTTAGCAGACACAACTGAGGCGCACAGGAGATGATAAGAACAAAGGAACAAAGACAGAAGGCCGGAGAAGAACAGGGAATCCATAGAACTCCAGGGTGGCTAGAATAGAGAGTTCCTGAAGGGCAGCAGTATGGGATAAGGTTGGAAATGCAGGTTGGCGCTGGATCCTCCAGGATTACAAATGGCAGGATGCTTTATTTGATCAGCAATGGGGAGCCACTGAAGATATGTGAGTAGGAGAATGCTGTGATCAGAATGAAAAATTAAATCAGCAGTGTGAAGGAAGCACTGGAGAGAGGAAGCAGAAAGACAAGGCAGGAGGTTGTTAGGGATGAGAGCCTGGATGAGGGTGGTTGCAGGCCTGCAAAGGAGAAGATGCCTAGGGGAGGTAACATTAACCAGATTTGGCAACTGAGTGGATATGTATGAGATAGGAGAAAAAGATGGCCCCAAGGGTATAAGATTTTTTGGGAAGGTGTAAAGAGAAGACAGAAAGAAGGGAAAATCACCAAGTTAAGTATACATGATACAGCAGAGATGCCAGTAGGATGTCTGGGTAAAGATTCTCACAGTCAGCTGGAAAGTTGGGATGTGAGTTCGGAGGAAAGGTTAAGGATGGTAAAGGATTCTGGAGTCATGTGCCCAGGGGGCAACAAGAAATCATGAGACCAATGGGAGAGAAGGGCTCGTAGTCTGAAGCCTGAGGGACATCCACATTTGTGAGATGGGAGAGGAGCACCAATCAGACAAGAGTAGGCCCTGAACTACAGCCCTACAAAAGCCTAGAGGGGGCAGGGTCTGACCAACCGCACAGAGCCCAGCTCCAGAACATTGGTTTCTATGGGAAATTCCAAGTTCTTTGGGATTCTCCATGAATTCCCAGTCCGGGAGGCCTGGCATGAGCACAGACCTGGGGGTTTGGTCAGAGCCTGGCCCACGGCCTCGAGCAAGTCTTCAACTTCTCTGGGCCTCAGTTTTCTCAGCAGTAAAAAGGAGGGGCCTGAATGAGATCATCTACCTCTACATCCCCTCCCAGTCTGAAATTCTGAACCCCTGGGCTGGCAGGAGGACCAGCAGCAGCTGGGACGGAAGGGAGGAGGGCAGGGTAGACATTCCATGATGTGATGTCAGTCACATTTGTTCACTCCTTACTTCCCTAAGCAGGTAACTCCTCTGGGTCAGTAACTCCACAGGTGTCAGGAACTGGGAAACAAAGAGGGGTTGGGGGCTGGGGGAGAGGATGACAGGTCCAGAGGAGGAAAAGTTCTCAGGGAAACAGGGGCAGCCAGTCCTTATCTCACAGGCAGGGATAGGCTAGTTAATAAAATCCGGCCATTAGACCAGCACACTGTTTTATCCAAGGCTAGAGTGAGTGATCTGTAAAGATCTATATCTTCTGAAGTGGGTCAAAGGTGTCTTTTTTTTTTTTTTTTTTTACCCTTTGCCCTTCTCCACTCTGCTATACTCAGACAAAAGGAAGCAGCCTGATTTAAACCTTTATTTGGTCATGGGGTTAACCAAACATCCGGTAGCATTTTCAGGTAGCAGTAAACAGGAGGAAATGACCAAAGTCTCCTGTACACAGTGACTGAGATAACCCTGGCCACCTGTTATATTACAGAGAGGAGACTCAGTCCCACAAATGCCTTGTGGGTTACCTACAACAGCTGCATTTATGCCATGTTTAATAAACCAATTTATGAGATGCTAAAGCTAAAGAAAAAAATTCCGGGAAAAGAAAAAAAGAAAAAAAAAAGAAAAAAAATTCTGCCCCCTGATGGCAAACCCAGAGATGAGTCACTCAAACTGGCAAGGAAGCTCCTCCGACCCAAAGAGGCTGCTGGGGTACTGCCCATCACCAGGCCCAAACTCAAAGCCTTTCCATCTTGGCAGAACTCACCAGAGTCTGGCATAGATTTTGAGAACCAGGATTATAAGGAGGAAGGCTTCATCAGGGGAATGGCTAAAACCCAAAACAAGAGGAAGAGCTGAAGTTCTTTGGGGGTTAATTCTTGGAAATTTCTCAGGGGCCAGTAACGCTGGAGCATCTAGGTTTTGCTGTAACACGAGTCTGCAAATAGAACCTAGAATCTCATCACATTGTATTTATCTGTATCAAAGAGAAACAGGATACTGCTAGTATTCCAGCTGGCCACTTTTAGAGACAGACATGGGAAGGCCATTAAAAGCGTAAAAGCAATCCCAAATGTACTTTCAAACTCTCGTGGCAGAAGGGAGACAGACCCTAACTCTTTGGGGGACCGGGGGGAGGGAGGATGGCTACTTAGGACATGTGGAAGCTACAGCTGGGGAGGCTGTAGGAGCAATAAAATAAATGGGGTGAGGAGGAGCTCACCAGGTGTGCGGCCCTGGGGAGGGGTGGATAGAAGGCAAGCATTCTCACTAACTGGCTTTCATGCTTCTGGATGAGTGAGAGGTCTGTCAGAATCAGGATTTGGACCCAGAGAGATCTCCTGACTTGCTGCTAGCCTAAGAGTCAGTGGCCTCAGGCAGATGGAATTTTTCTTGTTCTTTTTTCTGAATATCTGATCTCATCGTGGAGAGCGCGTACTCCCCAAGCAGATCTATCAAGCGGCTTTCCCTTTCTAAAGGAAGAACTTTCACTCTGGTTTATGAATCAATGTCTTGTTAATTTGGTAGTGAATCAGGTTAGCTAGGCAAGCTGATGAAACTGAATTTGCAAAGGAGCAGATGCTGAACTGCACGGCGCTCTGCAAACCCCAAAGCCTGTATAAATGTTGTTACTATTGTATTATTATTATTTTATATTGACAATCAAGGCCCAGAAATATAGTCTCCTTCTGATTCTTGGCTACTCACCAGAGAAAGGTCCATCTACAATAGCTGCATTTTCTTCGAGTTATTCAATGGCAGTAGGTTTTTTTTTCTTTTTAATTTAAAATACATTTGATTAAGAAACCTCTTCTTAATCAGTGCAGCAGTCAGTGACTGTTTGGAGCCTGCTAGTCCTAAGGAGTTGTCCAGCAGCACTGAGCATTAAGTGATTGCCTGGGATCCCTCAGCCTGGGTCAGAGGCAGGACCTGAACCTGGTTCCTCCAGACTCCAGGCTGGCTCTCTCTCCTCTTGGTTGTGCCACATTTAGGACTGAATCTGCCAGCACCTGGAGCTGTCCCAGAGGAGACCAAGGCTGCCTCCAGGTCTCCCCTCCCTCCCTCTCTGGACATCTGAAGGGGAAGGCTGGCTAGCTCACCACCTGTTGGCTAGGCTGTTGAGGGGATTCCTGTGCAGGTACAGGCTGCACTCAAGATTCTGTCATCTAAGAGTGCTGGAACCTGCAGACCTGACAAAAGAGAAGTCCAAAAAACCTACCAAGACAAAACAAGGAGAATTCACTCCAGCTTTTTAGGCAAACTAGAACCAAAGGCAGAAGCACAAACTGTGATGAAACTTGGTGCTTTAAAACTGCATGGAGATCAGCCTGCCCCCAGATGTCCCACCCTGAATCCGGTCACTTACATAGCACCCTGAGAAGCATGAAACCAAATCAGATCAGTGTGTTCTTGGGGAGACCAGCAGACAAAGTATGGCATCAACAGGCATCAAATTCTGGGCCAAACAGAAGGAGCAGAGAAGGGGTGCTGACCAGTCTCCTCTGCCTGGAAGATGGTGGCATCCATGCCAAGACAGATGCATCAAGCAAAATGACCCGGTGGCCCACATAGAGCAATATGGACAAAGCCAACGGCTGTCTCTGGCAGGCCTTGCCACTTTGTTGGGAACATCACAATACAGGGGCTGATCCTTGGGTTTGCAGCTTCCCAAACTCAATTTTATCAGCTCAGGAAAAATGACTTCCCAATCAAATGAATGAGAGACTGGTTCACAGATAATCTGGTCACTTGCAACAGAAGAACCACCTGACAGATTTACTTCCTGTCATTGGCACAGGCCAGGCCATCCAGGTAGACTGAACTGCTGAGAATGCTGGATTCAGGGCGGAGAGGGGTCTCTGAGGCCCATCTCATCCACTTTACTCATGTGGCAGATGAGGAACAGAGGAGGCAAGGGATTCACCCAAGGCCACGCAATAATGGACCAAGAGTTGGCTTGGAGAGCACAAACCAGCATGGGGAGCACTGACAGAGCAAACTTTCTGAGGTTTCTAAAGGGCTTTCTTCCACACAGTGATGCTCCATGTGTAGGTGGGGGCTGGTATCACCACCTCCAGTCTACAAATGATGAAATGGAGGCTCAGAGGCCAAAGTCACATGGCTAGTTAGGTGTGAAAAGCAGGATTAGAACCCAGGCCTCTTCCAAATCCAAACTTCTCTCTGTTTGTTCTGTAGTGCGGCCTCTGATAAGCTGCTCCTCTCCATTCTGGGGAGCATTCTACTGGATCAGCACTGGAAAAATTGGGAGAGCCTGGTTTTCAAGATCTCTGATCAGTCACTAACACTCCTGTCCTCACAGCATTGCCTTGTGCTTTCATGAGTTACTTTTTAAATGGGAAGCTTCCTGAGATTTTTTTTTTGGTGGTGGTGGTGGTTGGGGGGGTGGAAAAGTATTTATATTAAATAACACCTACTATCAGCCTTGTACTAAGCACTTTATTATTATGTTTTGCTTTTTTTCTGGAGGGAGGAAGGCAGGGCAACTGGGGTTAAGTGTCTTGCCCAAGGTCACACGGCTAGTACTTATAAAGTATCTGAGGCCGTATTTGAACTCAGGTCCTCCTGACTTCAGGGCCGGTGTTCTATTCACTGAGGCACCCAACTATTATCTCATTTGAGCCTCACAACATCCCTGGGAGGCAGGCACTGTTATTCTCCCCACTTTACAGCTATGGAGACTGAAGCAAACTTGCATAGGGTCCAGTGGTGTCTGAATCTGAATTTGAACTTGGCTCTTCCTGACCCCAGGCCCAGCGCTCTCTCCGCTGAGCCACCAGGGCCTCCAACCCCTAAACCTCAGCTTTGTGACTGCTCCTTCTGGGAAGGTATGGGAGATGGCTCAGCACATCTGAGTTTTCTGTCTTCCTAAGTAATCCTCCACTCAGAGGGTACTCATACTACCTGACCTCGAGATCTGTAAATCCTCTGCTCACTTAGAATGGAGAAAGGACGCTGGACGCTGCAGCTGGGGAGGCCGGAAGGGGAGTTTCAGGGACCAGGCAAGACACAGCCGTGGGCCTTGACCTGCCTCCCAGGGGTTGGGAGACCTTGGGGAAGATCGTTTCCCCTCTCTAGATCTCAGTTCCCTCAGTGGTGAAATGGGGGCATGATCTGTTCAGTCTCTTCCAGGTTAAATGGCTTTTGTAAACTGCACAGATTAGCTCACAGAGCGGCCCCAGACAAATGCCAGGTGCTACCCAGCAGAGAGAAATGGGAAGAGATGAAGCAGATTTCCCTAGCAGGGCAAGGGGCAGCCAATAACAGGACAAAGAATGACTGTGATCACAGATCAAAGAAGATGACTTTAATGAGAACTTACAGTCACAAATCAATTTTCACTGAGTCCCAGAATTTCAGAGCTGGAAGGTATTTCTGCAGCACGCAGCACATACCTGCATGTTGGCACCCAGCCTCTGCTCAAAGACTTCCATGGCAGGACGTGGGGGTGGGGGAAGGGGTCTGTCTCTTCCAGAGCCAGCCCTTCTACTTGGGAAGAGTCTCATTTTTTGTGAGGTTTTCCTGACATCAAGCATGAACTTGTCTCTCCCAATTTATTTCCAAGTCTGCCCTCGGGCTACAGGGCTAATCTGATCCCGGTTTCACATGGCACTCCTTCAAAAACTTCACACAGAGCTATCATGGGTCCCCCCCTAGTTTTTTCCAGGCTAAAAGTCTTCCACTTCCTTCAACTGACCCTCATCTGCTGACTCCCACCTCAAGGCAGCCAGGACAGAAAAGGATGAGATGCCCCTGACACGCTTTCCTGACCACATGTACTGGAGAAGACGAGACCCATTAGAGCAGATAATCCTTGGTTCCAATCAGCCCTGTGCTAGATCTGGAGCACACAAAGACATAACAGAAATGGTGCCTGCCCTCGAGGGGCTTACATTCTCCTTGGGGACCGAACATAAACAGATGAATCATCCCAAGCTGGTCTCCCGTGACAGTGACAGTGACGGTGGCACACCAGCATCAGTGTCTAACGATGAATGATGAATTCATTCATTAATATGAATGAATGCCTGAATTCCTTAATTCCAAGGCAACCACATTACAGGAGGGCTGCTTCTACTCCCTAAAGGGATGCTTGGAGGAAGAGCGGAATAACCACCTGGGAAGTACTCTGAACAACTGCTAAGAGCAGCACAAGAGCTGGGAAAGTCTGTGCTTATTCTAACTGCATTTTAAAGAGACATCATCGTTCTGACATTCCTAAACTATGACAATCCTTTAAAAAAAAAAAAGAACCACCTCAGTTTTTGATGCATTTGCCAGGTTTTTTAGTAGCCTGCAAAAAAAAAGAAAATACAGGTTGGGGCAGCTTCTAGGGGGCACACGGAAACCTGCCTCTACTCGAGCCTCAGCAAGAATGTGGTCGGCTCATCCAAGGATGTCCTCTCAATCTGAGGGCTAAGCCCTGGGCGTGGGTCAGGATGTGGCCAGTTCACAGACATGCACAAACCAACACACACTGTCACGTGGTGGAAAACAAAAAGGTCAGACCGTTCAACGAGAACAGCACGTTTCACAGGCCATGTAGTAGTTTTCTCATCTGTAAAATGGGGAGATTCAGATTCACAGCACTGACCTGGTGTGAGAATTGAGGGAGAGAATGCGTGTAAAGCATCACAATGGAGCAGGAAAGAAAGTGCTGGGTCTGGCGCCGGGGCCCCAGGGTCTGGTGCCGGGGCCCCTGGGCCAAGCCCCACCTTCAAAAGACAGGTGGGTTAACCTCACCAAGGCTCAAGGCTTGGTGTGTCCACCCACAGAACGGCAGCAGAGGGCAGCTGAAAGGCTGCTGTCTGGACCACATGAGGAAGGGCTGAACGTCCCCTCTGCTCTCAGGACCTCGAGGGGATGACGGTACCAACTGCCACCTGGGCTCTCAGGTGTTGGTACTTTGCTGCATGATTTTATTCAGTTTTTTATTTATCAAAGCGGGGAGTTCAATCCAGGCAAGTGAGAAATGACTGATGGGAAACCCTGCCCCAAGCCACTAAAAGAAGTTAGAAGATGATCAAGTGCATTGGGAAGTGATGAAAGTGTAGAAAGAGTTCTGGCTTTGGAGTCAAAGGACCCGGATTCAGATCCTACCTTGAAGGCTTGGTACCAACATGACCTTGGTCAAGTCATATCTCTAACTACTCTGGGCTTCAGTTTACTCCTCTTTAACATGAGGGGGTTGGTGTCCTCTGAGATCTTTTGCAGCTCTAAATCTATGACCCTGCGCTTCAATGTTTTAAAAATAAAAGGCCATGAGATACCAATTTGGAAAAAAAAAAGCAGCATATAAAAGTCAGCTACTGTCATTGCTTTTTGCCCAGCTCTACCAAGACATTGAGAGATATCACGCTGCCCACGAGGCCAGAGGAAGGAGGGCCGATTGAGAATTCTAAAATAGTCATGTCCTATGTAAGCGAAACCCTGCGGGACTCACCCTGGTGAGGCAATGAGCCAAGTCCTGCTGGAAAAGGACAAGCGGCTTTTCTCCAGTGGTAATTACTGGCCACTTCTGCACCCTTCAGTCACGTGCTCCTCAGTGCATGCAGTGTGTGGCCAGTCACCTTAAATAGGGGCGCAAGCGCCGGCTAATGCACCTGGCTTTTGGTGACCAGGACTGCCCCTCTGCTGCTGGGGATGAGGGAAGGGGGCTCATACACTTACAATGGGGCCGGGACAATCTCTGCGGGCTGGGAGTGCTCTGCCGGATCCTCTTCCGGACCGATTCATCAGCCCCATCTACACCATCTTCCAGGGCATGCTCTGAATCGCTTGGATGGGGCTTGTCCTTACGGTTCTCGGACATCCTCAATGGGTTTATCCAATTTCCTAAGAAAGGGGACAACAACCACAACAAAGGAGTCACTGTTTTGTTCCTGGGCCTTGGGGCCAGTCCCTTCCCTCTCAGTACAATGAGGAGGAAGGACAAGATGATGTTGCCCGACGTACCCCATTAACACCTGTGGGTTCAACGTGAGCGGATGCTCTAGACTCCTGGGCATCACCACTTCTAAAAGGGCCCCATGGTTGGGACACATTGACCCACCCTCAAGAAATAAGGACAGAACAAAGATCTGAATTTGGAGTCGCACAATCTGAGTTCGGGTTCCAGCACTGCCAATTTTGGCATATAGAACCTTGGGCAAGTGATTAAACAGCCTTAGCAAGTGGAAGAATGAATCTAGGTCATGGTTTCCAAAGGACAACAGGCCATTCCCTGCTGGTTTAAGTAGATTTACAACCACCCCAGGTCAGGCCCATCCTTATCCCTTCTTATATAGACCCCCCCGCAGTCTCTCTTACAACTGCATACCTTCCAAGCTAAGACTGGGAAGAACTCTTCCTAAAGCACAGCTCTGATCAGGTCAGCCCTCTATTCAAACACCTGCTGCAGTGACCGACTCTATTCCAAAAGAAATCTCTATTCCTGACTCTGGCATTCAAGGCCCTCCACAGTCTGGCTCCAACTTCCATCATAACTGCCGACACTTGTAAAGAGTGTCATGGTTCACAAAACGCTTTACGTATACAAGGTATCCCAAAAGTCTTGGTGTGGTTCTAAGTTTAAGTAATAATGGCACCTGCCTACCAGGGCTGTTGTGAGGCTTAATCAATTAATTAATAGAGGGGGTCCCAAAAGTCAGCACTAAGGCTTCTGGGACACCTTCTATTAATTCACTTGAGCCTCACAACAACCCTAAGAGGTAGGTGCTATCATTATTACCATTTTGCATATGGGGAAACTGAGGCAGACAGAGGTTGACTTGCCCAGGGTCACACAGCTAGGAAGTGTCCGCAGCTGGATTTGAATCCAGGTCTTCTTGCTCCAGCCCCAGGGAAACCTGGCTGCCCTCATCCTGTGCCCTTGCCTGATATGATCCCTTCACATACTCTACATTCCAGTCCAACCGGACTGTCCCTATTTCTCCTCCCACCTTGGTGTCTTTGTCCTCACCATCTCTCATACCTGGAAATAAGTCCCATTTATCTCCATTGTTTCCCATTATCTCTATCTCTTCTGCAGGGTGAGGACACTGGACTCTGGAATCCCATGACCCCAAGTCCTAATGGGATTCCATCTGTAAAGTGCTTAGCACAGAGCCAGATACACAGTAGGGACTTAATACTAGCTTCCTTCCTACTGAAGTCATTCTCTTCTTTTAAGACCAATTTAGGTGACACTTCCTCCATGAAACTAGTCAGGCAGACAACTAGCATTTTTTAAGCATCTACTAAAAAAAAAAAATCCAGTCCTTTCTCTTATGGATCTCCCAGTCTACCAGGGAGACAACACATGATAATGTCCAAACAAGACAGATGCGGGCTAAATGGGATGGGGGTCCCACAGGAAAAGCATCAAGATTGGGGAGGGCCTACAAAGGGGCTTCTTATAGAAGAAGGTGGGACTTTAGCTGGGGCTTCAAGGAATCCAGGGAAAGTTAGGAGACAGAGATGAGGAGAGAGTTCCAAGCAACAGGCATGTCCACGGAGAATGCATGAGTCAAAGGCCCATGTCACTGGATCATAGAGAATAGGGAGGGGACTAAGGCTTAAGAACACAGGAAAGGTAGAAAGGGGTTTAAAAGCTAAACATATGACCAAACAAGAGATAAGAGAACATTATGAAATGTTGCAAAATGGATGCAAAATGGATGATTTTTATTACATTAAATTGAAAAGATTTTGCACAAACAAAACCAGCACAAACAAGATTAGAAGGGAAGCAGAAAGCTGGGAAATGATTTTTACAGCCCGTGTCTCTGATGAAGGCCTCATTTCTAAAATATATAGAGAACTAAGTCAAATTTATAAGAATATAAGTCATTCCCTAAATGATAGATGGTCAAAGGATCTGAACAGATAATTTTCAGAGAAAGAAATTAAAGCTACCCATAGTCATATAAAAAAAGCTCTAAATCATTATTGATTATAGAAATGCAAATCAAAATGACTCTGAGGTACCACATCACACCTATCAGATTGGCTAACATGACAAAACAGGAAAATGATAAAACCTGGAGAAGATGTGGGAAAATTGGAACACTAAGGCACTGCTGGTGGAGTTATGAACTGATCCAGCCATTCTGGAGAGCAATCTGGAACTATGTCCAAAGGGCTATAAAACTGTGCATACCCTTTGACCCAGCAATACCACTTCTAGGGCTGTATCTCAAAGAGATCATCAAAATGGGAAAAGGACCCACATGTACAAAAACATTTATAGCAGCTCTTTTTTGTGGTGGCAAAGAATTGGAAATTGAGAGGAATGCCAATTGTTTGGGTAATGGCTGAACAAGTTGTGGCATATGAATGTAATGGAATACTATTGCACTATAAGAAATGATGAGCAGGATTGTTTCAGAAAAACCTGGAAAGACTTATATGAACTGGTGCTGAGTGAAAAGAGCAGAACCAGGAGAACATTATACACAGTAATGGCCACATTGATGACTGACTTTGATAGACTGGGCTCTTCTCAGTAATGCAAGATATCTTGCATTACTCTAAGATATCTCCAAAAGACTCGTGATGGAAAATGCTGTCCTCATCCAGGGAGTCTGAATGCAGATCAAAACACACTATTTGCTCTCCTTTTCTTTTGTTACTTTGTTTTGTTTCTTCTTACTCTTGGTTCTTCTCATTAGTTCTATTTCTTCTTTACATCATGACTAATGTGAAAATGTTTAATATGAATACATAAGGAGAACCTATATCAGACTACATGCCATCTTGGGGTGGGGGGAGGAAAAGAAGGTAGGGAAAACTTAAAACTTAAAATCTTATAGAAATGAATGTTGAAAACTAAAAATAAATAAATTATATATTTTTTAAAAAAAGCTAAACAGAGGATTTGAAAACCCTTTACTAAAGATAATGAGACACTGGAGTTTATTGAATGGGAGGGGGGTGGGAGAGACATGGTCAGACCTGTGCTTGAAAAAAAATCACTTTGGTGACTGACTGGTGGACAGAATGAATGAGGGAAGAGCCATGAGGCAGGCAGCCCCACTGACAGCTATTTCAGTAGGCCAGGTAGGAGGGGTGGGGGATGGCAGCCTGCCCCCAGGTGGTGGCAGTGTCCCAGGAGAGAAGGGGTCTATAGAAGATGTCATGAAGGTACCTTCAAAGCCGACGACCTACGGTAGGAGAGGGAGAGTGAGCAGATGATGCCGCCTAGATTTTGAGCTAGGTCACGGAGCATGGTGGGTCCCTTGACAACAATGGGAGATGAAGAAGAGGGGAGGACTTGGGAGGCGGGGGAAGAGAGCGAGTTCAGTTTTGGACACGCTGAGTTTAGGGTGTCTGTGGCACATCCAGCTTGAGATGTCTAATAGGCAGTCAAAGATGAGGGACTGGAAACTGGAAGAGAGACTGGGGGAGTTTGGAGGAGTGGGATGACAACAAACCGTGGGAGGGGATGGGATCACCTAAGGAAGTCGTGCGGAGCAAGAGCAGGGCCATGAAGCCTTTCCAAAGGCCAGGCCCTCCCCCCACTGAAATAATCTCCGCCTTCTAGCTCTTTGTGGCCAGCTGCCTAGGCGTCTCCTGGGTCCTCACCCCATTGTTTATTATCCTAGTAGTGACCCGTGTGCTTGTTCCAACCGCTGTTAGCCTATGAGCTTCTCAAGAACAGGGTCGGTGGGATGCCTTCCATGTAATATGCACTGGCCAAATGTTTGCTGAACTGCAGCAAACAGCTTAGGAACCATGTTCCTCGGAAGTCTTTGCAAGAAATATCTTGGATAAATACGTATATGTTCAAAGAAAAGAACACAGAGAAACATGGTAAGAGTGGTGAAGGGAGCTAGCAAGGTGCACGAGCTTAGGGTCAAGAGGCCCTGAGCTGGATTCCCAGCTCCACCACCCTCTAAATGTATCACACTGTCCAAGCCTCAGTTTCCTCCTCTGTAAGGTACTTTCCAAGTCTTCATCTACGATCCTAAGTCAGGCAGAGGGAAGACTAATGACCGCCATCCACACGCTGGCTACAGCCATGCAAAGGCGGCATCTTCTTCAATAAGCAATAATGAAGTCCAAGGGGGAAACTCTACAGCATGAAAAGACCCTGGAAGGGGGCATGGAGGCAAGAAGGGTATCACTGTCATCATTGTGGTGACACACAATTCTTAAAAGCCTATATAATTTGGCGATCTTGGTTGTACGGGTGATATTTTGTTTTATGGATGATTATCAGTGACAATAATGCAGATGGACACATTTAAAAGGAGTCTCATGCTCTCCTCTAGGCCAGCGGGCCAGAGAGTGACCAGAGTGGGGTGCAGGGTTGGGGCCTAAGTAAACCAGGTTTAACACTCTACACTTTTGTTTGGATTGAGGCACATCCTAAACCCTGCTGTCTGTCACAGGAGCTTCTAATAGACTGTAAGAGTTTTTGTGAAGTTTGGATTTTTCCCCAGGTCCCTTGCCGTCCGGGGATGCTAACTACCATAACCGAGGGGGAGATGTGTGGCCAACAGGATGCCATGTTTTTTTCAACAGAGATGTCCATTGCTGAAAATAATTGGCACCTGGACCATCTTAAGTCATGGAATAACAAGAAGCACATCCATAAACACTAATTAGACTCCATCCCCCTCAGCTGGAAGGGGATCAAAGCAGGCCCCAGGGCTTTAGGGAAGCTTCCTAGCAGCCTGCTCAGCAGGGCAGAGAGAAGGAGCCCATATCATATTCATCTGGGACCTGAGAAGGAACTCCAAGCAAGGGAATGGAGGGGCTGGCAATGGAAGTGGAATTTTCCAGGTCTGCATCAATAACATGAGAGTTTGGTGACTGCATCTTTCCCCTTTCTCTGAGGGGGAAAAAGGTACTGAAACTGTCCGATGCTTCCTCCTTCCCCAGTGTCGGACACCAAACAGGATCTGAAATGCCCTAACTTTGTAGTTGTTGCTTTGGTCAAGTTCCATCACCATGGGATCCTTAACCTTTTTTGTGCCCTGGACCCTAAGGCAATAGCACTATGGAGACCCCTTCTTACCAAGTGTTTTGAAACGCATAAAACAAAATACATGGGATTACAAAAGAAACCAATTATGCTGAAATAGTCACTGAAGTAACAAGACCAGTTCTCCAGGCTAAGAAGCCTTGAATTACCAAGGTGTTTTATGTGAGAAAGCAAACACACATGAGACATCCGGAGCCCAGACTAAGAGGCCATCGAGGCCAAGCCCTTCCTTATTTTATAGCTGTAGAAAATCTGACCTAGAGAGATCAGGTGGCTTAGCCAGGGGTCACACTGTTAGCATGGGAGCTGGGATTTCAACCCAGGCCCTCCCGATTCCAGATTCCCAGCACTCTGCCCACTATCAACAGGACCAGGGGACCCCTTAACAGTCCTTAACACCACTGCTCTGCACAGTGAGGAGCAGAGCCAAGACCTGGGTTTCTTCTCCACATCTCATATCTCTGCATACTTCCATGGAGACAGAGCACAGTCAGTCAGGCAATCAACAAACACTTACTAAGCCATCACCATGTACCAAGCACTGTCATAAAAGCTGGAGATACAAAGAAAAAGCAAAAAAAACCCCAGGGAGCTTACATTCTAATGGGGAGACAAAAGGTACCTAAATAAGTATAGAAGACAGAGAGAGTAGAGGGAAGAGCATCCACTTTACACTGACTAGCAGCACTGACCAGAAAACATTTATAGATATAGATATATATGTGTGTGTGTGTGTGCATCTATATGTATGCACTGTATTATATGCTTATTTGGATCATATTGTACAGGCTCATTATACAGTTATCCATCCACATTCCAACTTGACCCACTGAGGTTTTGATATAGGGAGGGTCAGTATGAGAAACTAAGTGAGAATTTGGTGGGAGTTTAGCAAAAGCTGCAGAAAACACACAGTGGTCCGCAGATGACACAGAAATGGGTCCGAAATTCATTAATGCATAAAATGTACATATAATATTGTACAATATTAATATATTTTATCTTTTAACACCACAGTAATTCAGACTTCTCCTCTAGTATGAAAGCAGGGCCAAAAAATTTTGCAAGGATTTTCCAGATGGGGGTGGGGGTGGAGGGACAGCTGCTGTGCCCCTAACTCTTGAGATGTGGAAGGGATAACTACATACTACTATATATATGTGCCATTGTGTATATATTGTATACAATATATACTACTGTATGTAGGTGTGTATGTATATAAACATATACACACATGCACACATATACACACAAAATAATAAAATGTGTTGAGAGACAAGAGATGATATAGAGAGACAGATCATAGATAGATGACAGACAGATGGAAGGACAGACAAAGAGATCATAGATGACAGACAGACAGACAGATAGATAGACAGACAGACAGACAGATAGACAGACAGACAGACAGACAGACAAGGACTGGGCAAGTTTAGTCATTTCATTGGTATAAAGAACTCTTAGATGAGGAAACTCCCTCTTCCAATCTAGATCTACATCTTACAGTCCTAGAGATAGTTTCTTGTCCAGGTTCATTAAATCAGTATGTTTCATAGGTGGACCTTTACCTCAGATCTTCCTATTTCTGCAACACTGTTTCTCATACGTTTCTAAAACTCCACACTGATGGGGCTGCTGGGAAATAGACACTTATATACATTGTAGCTGGACTGACAAACATTTTGGGAAGGTAATATGCTATCAGAGCTTTGACCTTGACCCAACAGATTCTATTGTTAGGACTTTATTGTAAAACATGACAAGAGGGGAAAGGACCTATTTGTATAAAAATATCCATAGCTACTTTCTCTCGCTACATACATACATACATACATACATACAATTGAAACTACATCCAACAATTTGAGAATCATTAAATAAATTATGGGAAACAGTAAAATGTTGTGAATAGAAGACCTGCTTTGGAGTTAGAAAGACCTGGGCTCAGACCTGGGTCTCTGACATATATCCACCATGTGCTCATAGTCAAACCTGTATGATTTTGGCCAAGTTTCTTGGCCTTCCAGTTCTAAACTTAAGATCCTATAAAGTGCCCCAAGCAACTCTAAAACACCTTAAATTATTTGTATCAATGAAGACAGTTTAAGCAATGAAATCCTAGGTTTGGATCTAAATCCCTCAGTCTCCAAGATACTAATGTAATGGAACATCACAGTTCCAGAAAAATGACAACTATGAAGCAAACAGGGAAATATGGGAAGATCTACAAAGAAATAATGAAAACGGAAAGCAGCAGATTCAGAACTGCACACACACTGACAACTAGATAAAAAAGAAAAATAAAAGCCAGAAGCAGAATTCCTAACAGGCACAGAAAAGGACACTAAACGAAAACTTTTTCTGGTCTATTTGTTAATTTACTTACTAATGCTAAGACTTTTGTAAACATTTAATTCATTGTTTTGTACAGCAGACTGTATTTGCTGAGTCATTAGTTTAAAATGTCTTTTTTTTTTTTAATTTAAAGAAAAGTTGCTGTGGCCCTAAAGTTCACCATACCCCCTAACCTGGCCCTCCCCTGCCCCATCCCTCTGGGGTTAGCCAGGTGGCTCTCCCCTCCCCCAGAGGCTGGGCTGCTGGACAGCTCGGTTCCCCTGCTGTCTCCTGAGACCCTGTAGACCTTATAACTTGCCCAATTTCTATGTCCTAAGGTACCCTTCCTCCCCTCCCCTCTCACTCCATACTCAGTAGCCTCGTATCTTGCCATCCCTCCCCCTCCACAGTTCTACTCTTAGAACTTCCTGGACTCTCTGTCAGCCCAGGAGGTCAAATAAATGTGTTAAGTGCTGACTCCGCCTATCAAAGTGTGAGCCCCCTGACAGCAGGGGGTCTTCCAATCTGCATTCCCAGCCCTCTGGCCAGAGCTGGAACCCAGCAAATGCTGAATAAATGCTGTTTTCCCATTCATTCATTCACTACGGCCACTCTGAAGATGAGGTTTTACTCTCATAGTCCGTAATCAATGGTGGCCCCAGTTCAAGCTCCAGCTCCCTTCAGAGCCTCGCCCATCCGGACTCCTACCTCTCTGATTGGATCTAGTCACTGGCATTTATATAATCTGCATCTAATGGACAGTCACCCTCTCTTTATTTTCCCAACCAGCCAGTGGGTTCCTGACAACAGTCTCTGAAATGCCGTGTAGACACTCCACGAGTATTTTCAGATTCGGGTAATCATAAAGAGACCTCGAGGGCCGCAGAAGGAGTCAGTGGGATCTGGGGCGGGACCCCAGTGGGGGCAAAGAGTGCACAGAGTCAGAAGACCTGGGCTCAAATCCGACTTCATACGCTTCCTAGCTGGGTGACTTGGCCTCTGCCTGCCTCGATTTCCCCATCTGTAAATGGGGATCGTAGCAGTCGCTGCCCCGCAGGGTGGCGGCCGGCATAAAGAGAGCGACCGATATAAGGCGGCTGGCACAGTGCCCGGCACGCGACGGGCGCGCGGCGGTGGGAGCCGGGATGACTTCGCCCTTTGTCCTTGCCTGTCCAGCACCCCGACTCTCCCCTCAGCTAGGCGCCCTCGACGCCCCCGCCCCCACCCCGCAGCGTCCGGCCGGTGCGATGCCCGGCGGCTCCTCCCGCCCGAGGATGCTCTCCAGAGGCCGCCGCGAGCTCCGCCTGGGGACCGGCGCTGCCCCCTCCCACCCACCCCCCGGGGCCCCTCGGCTTACCGCGAGCCGCGCCGGGGCCCAGAGGCTCGGGATCACGCACCACAGTGACTCAGGGGGACGCTGGAGCGGGAGCAGGGGCGGCAGCGGGCAGGGGGCGGGCCCAGAGCAGCCGAGGCCCGCGAGCCTCTCGCTGGGTAGCCGCCCAGCGGTCCTCGGCTGACTGGGGGTGGGGAGCGCCGGAGCACGACGCCTCGGCCAGCCGCGCACAGGGAGCCGCCATCTTGTTGTACGGAAGCGCGAGGGGTACGCGTGCGCCGGAGCTAGCTCCGCCCCCGCCCCCCCCCCCCCCGCCCCCCCCTCCGCCCCCTCCGCCCCGGCTAGCCCCGTACACCACACGGTGGCTCGGGGACAAAGGCCACTGCAACCCTCGGGCCCTCACGCTACTATTACCCTTCTTTTAAATCACAGTTATTAACAGAAACGAGAACCTTGACCACAAATACCACAAACCTCGCTTACGTGTGAATAACATCAGTGCAGGCGGGGTGGGGGTTGAAACTGCCTCAGCTCTTGGTCCCGGGCGCCTGCCTGCCCTCCGGCTCTTCTTTATGCCTTTGGGAGCACAATTTGGAGGCTCGCTTTAGCGCAGCCGCAGCTTCGGGTTCCAGCCTGTCCTCTGTGGGGCCCTCTCCTCCCCGCGCCTTTCCTTCTGGCCTTCTCTAGATTGGGGAGGGGGCGTAGAGAAGAGGAAGAACAAATGGGAGCTGACCTAAAAAAGGTCTGCAGAATTTGGTGCTGGAAAACACCTTGGAGATAGTCACACCCGAAATCAATGGCAAAGGCACCGTTTGAACCCCGTCCAAAGCCGCCCCCGCCCCCCGAATCTGGCACTCACTCTTGCCCTGCTCACCCCAGCACTCCCCGCCCCTCCTTAAGAAACAGCCTAGAGCGGCTCGCGGGCCCCAAGGAAGCTTCCCTTCGGCTTGGCGGGTAGGAGAGGGGGCGTCCAGCTGAGCGGGTGGGGGGACAACAGCTCCCTCGGGCACCCGAGACCTTTTCCTTCCCGTCCGAGCCCCTCTCCCTCTCTTGCACCTCTTCCCAGGGCGCTCTAAGTATCTCTGCACGTCCCACCCGCTCCGCTGCCCAGCGACCACGGCCGGGCGCTCACGACCTTCCTCCTCCTAACAGGCGGGGCGGGGCAGGTGGCCGCCACTGCTGAGTGGTTTTCAGTGGCGTCCCACTCTTGGTGACCCTACTGGGGGGTTTTCTTGGCAAAGATCCTGCAGCGGTCTGGCCATAGCCGCACAAACTTCCCCGAGGGAAGGTGTCCTTTAGATACTGGTCTGTGGAACGAGTGGGTCCCACCAGAGCAGACTTCATTTCACAAGAATCTGTAAAGAACTGTCCTCTTTACACCTAACTCGTCCCTGCCTTCTTGTCCCATGCCTTGGTCTCCCCAGATTGCTTATGACCGGAGACACCGGAGGATTAGCTGGTGATGGCTAAAGGAAGTTCAGGAGGGCACATAGGCAAACAGCACAGTTAGCGTATAAAATTAAAAATCCATTGGTGAGGGAGGGAACTAACAGTTTACAAAGTCTGCTTTTAAAACATCTACATTCAATAGACAAGTTCATGATACTTTTTTAAAAAGAGGGCATTAATGTATCTTGTTGAATTTTAATATAAAGTCCAAACCTCATATCCATAAGGACTAGGAAGGGAAGAGCTTAATGTCAGGGACTCTCATCATGCCATATCAGGGAAGTAAGGTGGCATAAAGAGCAGTAAGAGTGACAATCAGGACAGAGCCAGGTTTGAATTGGGACTTTGAATTTGAACGAACTGTATTATAGTGACAGGAAGGTCCCTTGAGGGCACCAGGTTGTTCCCACATCTATAAAAGGAAGCTAATTCTACCGGCAGCATAATGATCAAAGGAGAGGTGTGCCATGTGTCAGAACTAGAGAGGAAGAAAATGATGTTGCCATGATAGAGCTTTTATGTTTTTCCTTCTTAATTTCAGTTCCTTTTTTCTTTATTTCATAAAGAAAAGCTTTGATCTACCTTTAAAAAATTTTTTTAAATTGATATTTCAAAACAATGTCAATTTTTTAATGTGTTTTCTGGAAATGTTACCAAATTTTCAGTTATTATATTTATAATTGGAACCTTAAGAATTTACTGGCAATTGAATATTCCATCTTCATAATGCTGAGGTATGAGCATCTTTGAAAAAAAATCAAAGGGAATTTTTAAAAAGTCCCCTTAGCATGTTTCATTTTCATTAGGTTTCTTAGAAAGAACTCTACACCCTGAGGGATGGACAAGACCGTCCTTCCAGTCAGAAGGCCTGGGCTCTAGGCCCAGGCTCCGAATTTGCTATAAAGACGGGTAACACTCTTCATAGCACAGGTAAAGGACTGAACTCGGAATAAAGAAACTTGGCTGAGTCCCAACTCTCTGAAATAATTTTTTAAAGGGGGGCATTAATGTATCTTGAATTTCAATATAAAGTCCCAGTCTCATATCCATAAGGATATGTCTCATTTGTCAAAGAAGATTGTACTGGATGGTGTTGGAAGCTGCTTCCAGCTCTCTGGGCTCTACCCCTCTTTCCTGGATGTGTCATAGGCACGTCCCAAAGAGAACTCATCTCCCTCCCAAATTCCCTGGCTCTGTATCCCAGTCACTCTTACTCCCCATATACAGTAAATGTCCAAGCCTTGGTCATCTTGCACCAAAGCCTCTCTGGTGCAGGGTCTTCTCACTCACCCTACTTTGTCTCTCTGCCTCCTCCCCCCTTCAAACCATCCATTCTCCACTTCTGACAAACCACCAAAGCTGCTGCTCTCTCACTAGGTTGCTGTCTCTTGCGTCTAAGCTAAAATAAAATGCCTTTATCTGGCTTTCAGAGGTCCTCGAAATCTGGCTCCAGCTTGTCCTTCCAGACTAATTGTATGCTATATTCCAGCCAGACTGGCCTCCTTGAGCTGGGTCACTGGCATTCTTTCTCCCACACTGGTGCCTTGGCACAAGCCCTTGCTGGGTAAGCTCTCCCTCCCCCTGGAATCTTTCAAGCCTTGCCTTAAATGCCACCTCTTTCAAGAGGCCTTTTCTCATTTCCTCCAAATTGTGTTTAATTTGTGTGTATATGTACACACATTTGATATCTTGTGTTTACTTGTCTGTGACCACATGGCTCTCCCCACCCCACAGAATGCTGGCTGCTCAATCCTGGACACCAGGGCATTTTGGTACTCCTGGCAGAGTACTGAATAAATCCTGGCAGATGTGACTATGATGCTTGCAAAGCACTCTGCACACTCCAAGAATCCTGAAGGTGGGATCTCATTGTCCTCCTTTCTCAATTCTGTGCCCCATGCCTGGCCTGAGCTCCGAGGAGAATATTCCCGAGCTTTTTTTTTTTTTTTTTTTTTTTTTTGCTTTTTGGAGGGCAGGACAATTGGGGTTAAGTGACTTACCCAAGGTCACATGGCTAGTAAGCGTTAAGTGTCTGAGGCCGTATTTGAATTCAGGTCCTCTTGACTCCAAGGCAGGTGCTCTATTCACTGCACCACCTAGCCACTCCATCCCATGAGCTTTCTTATCAGCTTGGGGGATGTCTGGGCTATTTTACCTTCAGTGTGGGGAGCTGTCATTCCAAATCAATTCACCTAAAAGTCATGGCCAAAAACATCCTGCTTATTACTTCATGACTTCATGCTAAGTTTCAGACACACAAAAGATGTATATATATATATATATATATGTACATATATATAGAAGTAAATATTTTATTGATCACAGTTTCATATTTTTAAAAAGCAACATTTCAAAACTCGGAATATAGATCATACATTCAGAAATACATAATCACTCTCACATACACAAGTTATATAAAAATATTTGAAACTCTGTCTCCAAAATATTCCATAAAGATGTTTGGGTGACTCTTATAAAACTGACCCAGCAATTTCTTCTTTTCTTTGGTAGATAATTTTGAGTCCTCATCAATTGTTTTTAGCAAAGACAAAAGCTCTTCCTTGGTGGTTTTCTGAGCACTGCTGTAATACTCACTTGGGTCATGTCTCTGGCAGAAAACATAGCCTTAAACAAGGGGGAGAATTGTCAGTAAAGTTCAGGTTTTTTTTTTAACCTATAGAAATATGCCATTCAGGCAATATTTCATAAAACAATGTGTAAACTTCTTATCTCATTAAAAACAAATTAAGCTTTCAGTCATCAAATCCTAAACATGTTCCCTGATTTACTAATACTAACTGGTTGAGCTGTTTCTCCTTTTGGGGGTGGGGCTGGGGCTGCTTTCCACAGGGACTCTTCTAAATCTTTTTATCCCTCCCCAAACCCCTCAGGGCTCCAGCTCCCCCTCCCCCACACCTGAGAACCTCCCCTCATATTTGACAGACAAAACAGAGATCAGTCCTCATGAGCTCCTTTTTCCTCATTTGTGGTCAAATGCCTTCTGCCACCATCTCCTCCTTTCCCCTTGCTCTCCTTGGTAAGGTGGCTCCTCACCAAGGCTCATCTGCTCACGCCATCACATTCCATCCCATTTCCTTTAACAGACTACTCCTAACCTCCCAACTTTTGCTTATTTTCAACCTCTCCTTGTCTACTGGCTGACTCCCTACAAACATGCTCATCCTAAAAAAACACTTCACTTGACCCTTCCCTCCCCCTTTCATTTCATTTTTCTTAGGGCTTTTGTGGCTTAACTCCTCAAAAAGGCCGTCTCTGACAGGGATCCCCACTTTCTTTCCTCTCACTCTCTTTTTAACCCCCTTAACAAGCTGGCTTCCAATCTTATTATTCCATGGAAACTGCCAAGTTACCAATGATCTCCAAAAACCAAATCCAGTGTGTGTGTGTGTGTGTGTGTGGGGGGGGCTTTTCTCAATCCTCACTCTGCTTGACCTCCCAGCAGCCTCTGATACCATGAATCACCCTCTCCTCCTTGACACTATTTTGTCTCTAGGTTGTTGGGACAGTTCTCTTCCCTCTCCTTGGCTAGATCCTCATCTAGACCACTCCTTAGAGCCCCAGGTATCCCACAGAACCCTTCTGTCCTAGGCTCTCTTCCGTCTCCTTCTGTACTACTCCTGGTGATTTCATCAGCTCTTACGTAGTTAATGACCATCTACACTGCTGACTCTCAACTCTACCTATCCTGACCCAATTTCTCTGTTGACCTCCAGTCCTGCATCTCCAATTGCCTTTTAGGCATCTCAAAACTGGATTTTCAGTAAACATCTTAAACTCAGGGTAACTGAAACAGAACTCATTCATTACCTTATTCCCCATCTCTATTCCTGTAAAGGGAAAAGCCATCCTCCAGGGCCTGCAGGCTCACAAACTAGGTGACAGCCTGGATTCCTCACTACCTCTCACCCTACACTCCCCCAAGATACCCAAGCTGTTGCCAAGGCCTGTCAATTTCACCCCTATAGGTCCTCTCCTCTGACAGACCCCCACCCTGGTTCGGACCCTCCTCGCCTCACACCTGGATTAGTGAAATAGCTGCTGGTGGGTCTGCCTCCCTCCCTCATCTCTCTCCATTCCAATCCATCCCCTATTCAGTCACCAAAGTGATTTTCCTAAAGCAAGTCTGACCAGGTCATCCCCTTACTCAATCAACTCCAGCGGCTCCCTATTGCCTCCAAGATCAAACATAAAATGCTCTCGTTGTCATTCAAAGCCCTTTAAACCCAGCCCCCCTACCTTTCCAGTCTTCTGTACCTTACTTCCCACCATACTCTTCCATCCAGTGACACTGGCCTCCTGGCTGTTCCACAAACAAAGCTCACTCTTGGTTCTGGTTATTCTGACTGTCCCCTGTGCCTGCAAGGCTCTCCCTCTTCTGCTCAGACAACTCACCTACCTCTCTAGATTCCTTTAAGTCCCAACTAAAATCTCCCCATTAGAAAACTTTCCCCAAGCCCTCTTAATTCCAGGTCCTTCCCTCTGTTAATTATTCCCTATTTATTCTCACAAGCAGCTTGTTTGTAGGTATTTATTTGCATACTGCCCCCCCTCCATATTACTGGGAGCTCCTACAGAGGGACTCTCTTTACCCACAGCGCTGAGCACAGTAAAAGGGGCTTCATAAATGCTGACTGATTAAATATCTGAAACTTACAATTCAACAAAAGCACAATTTGCCGCATAGCGAGTCACCTTCATTTGGAGTGTATCAGCGTCTAATACCCCACAAAGAGAGTCACCCCTGAATTACCCGCGTCTCTATCTGGATCTGCTCCTCTCTGTATGGCCAAGAGTTTGTCACTGACGATCTTGTGTAGCACTCCTGGGATCTGAAGAGACAGAAGGGACGGCATTCGAGTCCTCGTCCCGACCCTCCCCCGTGGGTCAGCCCAGCCCAGCCACTTTTAGAGCTCACCTTAAACACGTCTTTCTGATGATCAACTAAAAACAGCACCAACAGGTCCGTCTTTCCTTTGGATAAATTTTTGTTGTTCACGATCGCTTTAGAAAACACCCTTTTCACGACCATCCGATTCTCGCTCTACAAAAAGCCAAGGCACACAGAGAGAACAGGGTCAGTGCCCCCGGCTCTGCATTCATTCTCACCGCCTCCCTCTCACCGGTGAAGAAGGTGGAGCCCCAGGTTCAACAACGGGCTGTCACTCACCTCTCTCTGTAGCTTAAACTCAGAAGGCCGAGCCGCGACGGCCATCAAGTACAGCAGCCTTCTGAACTCCTCTCTCCTGCCGGGATCCAAGAGCTTCAGGCAGAGCTGAGTGGCTTCTAACGCTTTCTCTGTCTTCCCATTCACTGTAACCAAGGGGGAAAATCAGTTTTACAAACCACAGAAAGGTGAGAAGCTGTCTTCTCAATGAAGCTGCTACGTTTACCCCTAGAAAGGAATGCCTTCAATAACTGTAAAATGTTCCTTTATGGAGAACAAAGGTCTTTTTTCACAACAGCTCTCTATCAACGGGCGCTATCCAGGAGGAGGAGTAAACAAAGATCTGCACAAGGGACCTGTGAGGCCATCTACTCCAACACCCTGGTTTTATAGGTGAGGAAACTGAGGCTTCCAGAAGTTAAGGGGCTTGTTTAAGGTCACAGAGTCAGGTTTGGAACCCAGGTCCTATCCGTAAAATGGAATGATAAAAGCACCTGCCACCCAGAGCTGCCTTGAGGAGTTGAGCCCAGGGCCTGGCACAGAGAAAGCACCGCGTAAATGGGGGCTGTTATTATCATGAGATGCCAGAGCCGGGGTTCTTTCCACTGTACACACGAAACCGGCTCAAACAGGTTCCACAGTCTCACAGGGACTGATGCTCAAGGACCTTGGTCCCCTTAGGCTGCCTCTTATCAAAGCAAAGGGGTTCTCAATCTGTGAAGGACACTCTAATATTGCTTGTCCCTCTAAGTTCTGAGGGGTGGGAGAGAGGGAGAGAGAAAAGAGGGGAGAGGGACAGGGAGGGAGAGGGAGGGGGAGAAGGAGAGAGAGGAAGGGAGGGAGATAGGGAGGGGGAGATGGGGGAGAAGGAGGGAGGGAGATGGGGGAGAGAGGCAGAGAGAGGGGGAGAGGGAAACAGAGGGAGGGAGAGGGAGAGAGAGGGAAGGAGGGAAAGGGAAAAGGAGTGTGTGTAGAAAAGATCACTGAGATGGAATGGTAAAAAGGACCAAGCCGCTTTCATCTCACACCTGTGTCTGTCTTAATTCAGCAAATATTCACAGAATCCTCCCAATGGCCAAGCACTAGTGTTCTGTGTTCTCAGCCTCCTCCTCCTCCTCCCGCAAGGGGGATGGGCTAGGGAAGTCCTCTCTGTGCTCTTAGCTGGTTATACAGAGGAACTGGGCTCTTGTGGTGTGCATGCTGGTTGGGAAATGCAGCCTAAAGTGAATTCCTGCTCTGGGCAGTTCCCAGTGAGCCTTCTGTGAGCACAAAGCTAGACTGACCTGTGAACCCACAGGTTTCACATCCATCTTGTCTCTACAGCTTCTTCCCAATCAGCTCAAAGGAACTTTGAGATAAAAGGGTAAATCCAGTGAGTCACCTCAAGAGAGTGTTTGTGGGGCCAAGGACAACAGAATTGTGGCTCCTTGTGCCAACCCCACAAAAAAAAAATAAAGACTGAAAGTAGTGACTCTGTGGGTCTAGCAATGGTACTAAGCCCCCTTTAGAGAGCCTGATTAATCAATTTTTAACAGTTAATCTGAATGAAATTTAAAAAACAAGTACTTTAACATACTCTAAAACTTAAAATCTAATTCAAATACTTTTTCCAGGCTACCAGAGGACACTTAATATATGAAGAGGAGGCTATTAATTTACTATCAGTAAAGGATATATTTTATTTTTCTAAGAAATGATAGATTTGTAATAGTCCCTCCTTCTAATTATCCCATGGTTGCAATATGCAATTCATTGTTAGTGGTATCATCTCTGGTCATGTAACCAAGTCGAGGCTGATCCCGTAACTTTGGCTTCAATAACACAATGATTAGTCCACCTGAGCTATAACCAGCATAAATATAATTATTTGGTTATATTTTCTTTTGGAAAATAATTGTTGCAGAAACCGCGTCTGTATTCTGAAAGCAAGTGATGCAAAAGGAAAGCGTGTATATGTAAAGTTAAGGTAAAGTTTGAGGAATGATGTTTTCTGCAAGTGAAAAACTTACCGCTACTGAGGTTACATTTATTGCGCTTACATCAGATTTTTTTAAGCATTTGCTGTGACTGGGAATTTCATCATGCTAGATATTTCTCTCTCCAGAGTAAAAAGAAAACCTTTAAGTCACTAAATCTGTCATCATTTAATCAATTACCAAGTGTCTATTATGCACCTACTACTGGCCAGGGACTGAAAAGCACAAAAAATACAAAGACAAAAGTGAAATCATTCCCTGCCCTTAGACCTTCTGTTCTCTGGGGAGATAAGTATTTACATATTAAAACATATACAAAATAAACCTAAAATAATGTTTCAGAGAAGAGCACCAGCAGCCTTAAGGTGCCAGGGGTGGCATTAGGAACAGCTTTCTGAAGATGGCACTTGAACTAAACTGGAAGGAAGCCAGGGGTTCTGGGAGAAAGAGGGAAGGGCACACTCTCCAAGCGGGGCAGTGACATGGTGCAAAGGTGTGGAGGTGGAGGGTTATGTGGGCAAGATTAGCCAGGGGCCAGTTTGGCTGTACCACGACACGTGGGAAGGAGGGTGAGGCATAATTAGGCTACAAAAGCAGGCCAGAGTAGGGAATGGGATGGCTGGGCTTGTGCTTATGAAAATCCCTTTGGCAGCTGTGTCTAACATGTCCTGAGGTACAGAAGAGTCCTGGGCTGGGCTGGTCATTTTGTGATGGGACAGGTGGTCTTCAGACTTAGCAATCAGACCTAACGACCGACTGCCAAGAGATGAGCAGAGGATGGTGCTGCCTCCGAAGAAATGAAAACCTCTGCAGGAAGAGGGGGCTGGGGTGTGATGAGAGTGAGTTCTGTTCCGCTGGGGCACGTGGGGTTTGAGATGTCCCCGGGATGTCCCGTCAGAAATGTCCAAGAGTTGCTGTGATGGTGCGCATTCATTGGCTTATTTGTTATAGAGTTTTAGTTTATTTTTCCCTGTTTTCTTCTACATTTTTAATGAGGGGCATGGCCAAGGGTTAGTGGTAATGATGCCAAAAAATGAAGGCCCCTGTACCATTTTTTTAAATGCACAGAAGAGCCTAGAAGAGAGCATGAACAAGCAGGACAAGTTTGAAAAGAACACACAGAATTCCTTGTATGCTTTTAAGAAGCTATATGAAATTAAGAGATCAGTTTCATAGTGAACTTTCTTTTTGTGTTCTGCTGCCGGGTTCATGTTTACATAAAAAAATATGTTTTTAAGTTCAGGAGGGAGTGGGTAATACCAGAATGAAGCTTGGGAGAAGGACAGTGCCAAAGTTTACAGAGAGGTCAAGGAGGTGAGGAGACCACTGGGGAGAGTAGAAAGGATAGAAGGGTGGAACAGCAAGAGCAGACAAAGCTGGGCCATTTTTCCTGAGTTCTACTGTAAGAAGGAGGACAGCTGTAGAATGACAGCTTGAGGGAAATGGCAGAATCATATGAGGATCTTTTTAAGGGTGAGTTTAGGGAAATGAACTAGTAAAAAAAAGGGAGAGACTGAAGGTTGGGGGCTGGAGGAGGGAGGAGGCAATGGGATCCAGGACTTGCTGGCTTTGGTGTGGAGAAGGGTCACCTCTTCAAACACTGGACCAAAGGAAAGGAAAATTAGGGCTAAGACAGCAAAGAGGAGAGGAGGGGGCTCAAAGTGAATGAGTTTTTATTTTCTCCAGTTCAGGGTAGAGGGAAGGGTGGTGGTGGGAGGCTTGAGGAGAGAAGGTGGGAAGCAACACAGAATTAATTTGGGGGGAGTAAGGGGACTGCCTTGCTGAAGAGAAAGTTTAGTTGAGATTACTCCATCCAGCAGCATTCAAGGATGGAAAGCCAGATGGTAAATGTTACATCACCCAAGCTTGGGCAAATGTGACCAACAACTTTTAAATACCCTGTACCAATTATATAAATACACTGGCAACAACGTTCTAAAAGAGAAAAATCATCTGCAAACATGAAAGCAAACAAGATTTTTTTGTTATTAAATATATACCTTTAAAACCAAGCTATGAATAATTTGGAGCTTATCATTTTTGTGTTTTTATTCAAATGCTTGTGTTGGGCTTTTTTGTGTGGGGGGGAGTTACCCCCTTTGAATAAAATAGTTTAAAATCTCATATGAATAACTGCTCACATTCATAGAGTACTATTTTTACAGTTTTATAAAAGTACTCTAAAAGTTTTTTTAATAAAAATACTATAAGAACTCTGTTGAGATAGAATTATTTCCCTTTTACAGATGAGGAATCAGATTTACAAACACCAAATGACTTATCCCGTTCCACACAGTAACAGCTAAGATTCCAGCTTGGCTCTCCTGGTTTGTCTAACCTGCGTTCCCTACTTAAAGACACTGTATAAATCCATTATGTGTAAGGAAGCAATATCAGCTTATGTTGTATGTTCAAAAATACAGAGTGAACAGCACCCAGAGAAGAGATCTAGCCGGCCCCTACTATGATTAGAAGTTATAGCTGTAGAATAAGCTAGTTTTGCCTTATCATATGCACTTTCTGCTTCGCTATGGGCTGGTGAATATCTAGGTTATTTTGAATCTCCCCTCATTCAGTAACCAAAATTTGTAGGAGTTATTTGTTTTAAAACATAGGAATTTTAATGAGCAGTTTTCTAGGTTGACGTAAGTCTATCTACCATGTCAGCTTTAGAGTTTGTTTTAAGTAAAAGCTGCTCATCCAGAAATGGGTTTTTTTCTCCTGTAAAAAGACCAAAATACAAGGACTGCTAAGCCTTTGCTTACCCAGTAGCTCTGCAATCCCCGTGTGGATTTCAAATAAGTGGTTTAGCAGAGGCTCCCTATTGTTGTAGAATTTACTAATGGCATCAAATAAGATTGCTTTCCACATATCTCCTTTGTCTGGTAGCTCAGGAAAATTTCTGCTTAGCTCCACCACCATCTGGTCTGGAAGGTATTCTAGGCAGTCAGTCGCTGCAGAGAGCCATTCATCATCCCTAGAAAAGTAGAGATTGTTAAAAACTATAAGACTAAGTGAGCACACGAGAGTTTCGTCCTCCCGAGACCCCCCTTACAGCGGCAATGTTATGTCAGGGGAGGAGCTCGGGCTCCTGTTGGAGGGATAGGCTTCTGATGCAGACTGTGGCTGCTGTCTGGGAACCAGCCTGGCCAAGTTTAGAGGGGTTCATCACCAATAGTCATGCCAAGTGATAAATCCTTGGTTGATCCATTGCCAGAGAGCCAAAGAAAAGTGCAAAGGGCCCCTGGTCCTAGGCTACGGCCTCTTCCGCTATTGTGAGGATGGTAGCAGAGGCTAAAAAGCCCACAAAGGATGCCAAGAACTGCACCATCCCCATGTTCTCAAGAAACATTTTCACTGTTAGTCCTCTGTGTGAGATCTCTAGGCCAACATCCTACAGAAGGAGAGGGATCCTACTCATTAAAAGGTCTTACTATGACTGAAATCAGAAAACGAAGAAGAGAGAGCCTAATGGAAGACAGATCACAGGTTCTTGGAAAGGCACATAAGGAGCTGGCTTTATCACTTTTCAAACAGCAACAGGCATGTTATAGGACACTTGGTTATTTTACCTTGCAGTTCTTATGAAAACAAGCAAAAAAATATACCACAAAGATAAATGTAGCTTGAATACAAACATCATCTGTCATAAAAAAGGAGAAGTCAATGAACTATGAAGAATGAGCTATGAAGACCTTGATAAGACCTCCCAAATTAGACTGATGTATTTTTAGACGGTGACAACAATGCAAAAGGGAAATATAAGAGGAGAAGATAAAAAATGTTGGGTTTATGAATGAATTAATATTCATAATGGGTTAATGAATATTTTATTCAAGAAGAGAGTCAGAAGACACTGGACATCAGGGAGAGTGGAAATGGCCTCTATCTTGACAGAACAACAGGTTAATGGTGTGGGAGTCATTTCTGACCTCACTGCTGATGGACAGTCAAAATTCTTCAATTGGCTCAAGGAAGTAGCAGAACCCGCCAAATTAAAAGGGTAAGATGAAAAAAACATGACATTCGGTTTAAACAGTTGTAATCTTGCTTAAACAAGCTAGCCATGCCTCTTTCCCCTCAAATGGGGAAATGAATTTTTGAAAAAGATAGTGAGAAAGACTTTCACTAAGTCCTTTTGGGCAAGTTCAAATCAAGTTTGCCATGAAGATGAGGACCAAGCCCAGGAACTGCCTAAGCTGAGCAGATGGGGCAGCAGCATGTAGCACAAGGTCAGCAACTCAGCCCTGCTAGAAGAAGTTACAGAAGAGGATGCTGGGAGATGAGACAAGGAAGCAATGGTGGAGTGAGGCAAGTTGGCAGGAAAATTGGCCGGAGATCTGGCTTAGTTGGTGAGCATTTAAAAATAGAACAAGAGGGCAAAATACTAACAAGAATAAGGAAGCTCTGTCAGAATCTCTATAACAACCAGCTATTCATTCATGACAATGGGTTCACCATAGCTGGGGGAGGATGGTACCTTAAGAGCAGCCTGAGGAAGCAGAAATATCAAGAGAAAGAGAAAGAAAGAGCACAAGATTCCCCTGCCTAGAGGCAAAGCAAATCCATGTTGTAATAGGAAATCAAGAAGTTCTTAATAGCTAACGCCCCAACCACACGTCTACATTAACAACTAAGAACTTAATGAACACTCCAGACATCAGGAATTCAGGCATATCCTGATGAAGAAGAGAGGAACAGCTTCACTCAGCTTCCCCGTCTACCAGGAGAGAGGACAAGGTGAGATGACCAAGATGACCTCCATGGTCCTTTACAGCTCTAAAACTCAGATCCTAGCTGAGTGAGAAGAACAGAACCAGAAGAAATGCGTACACAATGACAGACACAACGGATGTGTCACGACTAACTTTGACAGACTGGACTCTTCTCAGCAATGCACCGCTATAAGACAGCTCCAAAAGACTCAGGGTGGAAGGTGATATCTATATTTAGAGAAAGAGCTAGAAAGAACAGAGTTTGAATGCACAATGAAGCAAACTACCTGCTCTCTTTCTTTTTCTTCTTTGGTTTTGTTTCTTCCTTCCCATTGTTCATTCCATAGGTTATAATCCTTCTTTATAACCTGACCGATGTCTAATGTGAAAGTATTTGCAGATCCTATACTTGATTACACGCTGTTATGGGGGGGAGGGGTTAGAAGAGACTGAAACTCAAGGAACTGTGGAACTCAACCTTGTAAACTAAAAGCAAACAAATCAATTAATAAAGACAAAAAAATTAAAAAAAAACCAGATCCTATTGGGCATACAACTAACTGAAAAGGACAAAAGACTTGAGATCCATCTCACTGTGTTTTTTGGCTATTAAAAAATTACATAAGCATTTGTTAAGTAACACTATGTTGAACAATCCCTTAAGTATTATTAATACCAAGCAAGGTAATGCCAATACAATGCAAAACAAGACCTAGATGCTTAACAAAGGGTCAGTGTCATAGAAAATATCTGGATATAAATGGAAGAAGGATTCTCTACAAGAGAGAATGTTCTCCTAACAGTCCAGTGAATGACATCATGCTGATTTCATCAGTCTCTGGAACCCTACAAAGACTCTGAAATTAGGTTTTTAACAACCACTGTTCTAAGCAATCCACACAGGAAATATAAGTGGATGAAGAATGCTTAAGGGTGAGTCTGTGAGATACAGTTCTATGGAGAGCTTGCTGAGCCGGTCTACCAGTACATCCATCTCTGACACCGCAGGGAGATAATGAATTGTACTCAGAATCAAAAGGAGGAAACAAGCAGGCTAGAATGAATTTGGGAAATTGTGCAATGATTTAACAATGTCAATTTACTTCCTAAAGCCCAAACCTGCTTTTAAAAACTCTTGGTATTTTTCTGGTAATGCTCTGTCACAGCATCCAAAGAACCAAAACTGCAGGTGACCCAAGGAGCCATGGAGAGATGGATGGTCAACACAAACAGGCAACAAAACACAAGCAGTGACAGATTACTGCTTACAGTGCTTCTTGCACACAGAGGGCTGCAGGACTGGAAAGACAGATGAGGCCCCACTGCAATAGTGACCAGTAATGTGACTAATGGCAGCCCCATGCTCTGCAGGTGTCTATGGCATGCTGGGCACAAATGACACAGACTAAAAAGGCCAGGTTGCAGTTGGCTCTGTCGGTGACATCATGGACCCATGGAGGCCCTAAAGGGGAGCTCACACAGAGCAACCCCAACGTCTCAAGCTGTGGTCACATTCTCCAGACACTGAGTCCAAGTCCATTGTTCTTTCCATGGTGTTGGGCTACTTCTTTTGAGAGCTTATGGTACAATTTACAGTCTCTTATTTTTGCTAGGAAAGGTAATCCAGGAAGTTTTATTTTAAGCTAATTGTCAAATTATTATTCAAAATGCTAACCTCAGACAGAAATGGAAGGCAAAATTTTTTAAAAGCATCACCGGGAAAGGTAAAATTTCTGTACATTTGAATATTTTATTTGTTAAATTCAGCAGGAGAAAAAGGACCACAAGTGAAGAAATCTGGGTTCTGACATTAATTTGATTTGTAATCTTTGTAGAATTCAAGGTCCTAAAAGGCACTGACCACTTTTCATTTTTGTCTCTATATCCTCAGAGGCTAGAACAGGGCCATGAACACAGTAAGCACTCAATAAATGCTTCTTGATTTGAGTGTAGATTTGTAGACTCCTAGAAGTCACTTAAGTTTAGGGACTCGATTGTACCATCTATATAATGAAAGGCTTGATCTTTGGAGGTGTCTGTCAAACTCAACAGAAAGGTACAACTTTCTAAATGGGTTTGAACCAGATTAAAATGTAACTGGGAAATTTTTAATGAAATAAATAAAAACACAGTATGCTACAGATAATGTTAATTTGTGGATTTTTTGAATTTGACACCACTGACCTAGACCACTCCAAAATTATATACTAATATTCTTTATGTAAATAAGAGAAATACAGACACTTACTCTGATGAAGACTTCAATTATACATACTCATTAACAATCCCTATACTAATAATCAAAAGGACGTGTAAAGTTAAGAATTAACCTAGTAGACCAAGGTCAACTAACTCTTGCTATTCAACTATTAAAAAATTCATTGATATATGGCATTTAAAGGGCTGATTACAACCTGCCAGATTCTTCCTTCTTAACTGGGCTAAAAAAGTTAAGAAATGACTCATGTTCCAATAAAACAAAGTAGGTTTCTTGAGGGCAAGAGCTACCTTCATGTCTGATTCACTTAGAAACATACCTTGCAAGTATCAAGTGCTGGGATAAGTTTGTTGAATGCTATAAACCTCAGAACTTTCCATTGAATTCTGGTATAAAATATCAAAACTTGTTAGGAATTTATGAAATTTTCTAGTTTAGTTAAAATCTTACTTTAAGAATCTTGGTGAAACTGAACCTCAATTGTAGAAATAATTTTTAAATTTAAATTTAAAAAATTTAAAAAATTATTTTTGCCAATGCAGTTCATTGCTTTCAGAGTATCACTGTTGCTGGAGGCTGCTCAGTACCGCCTAAGAACAGACCAGGTTGACCTCTATTGTAAGAGATGAATTTAGATGGCCAAGGATAACAACTTTCTTTGCTTGATTAAGGAATTATCTGTATATAGAACAGAAATCAGAAAGTTAGAATCTGGGAAACTCAGAACTCTTGAGCATTAGCTGCCTGAAGTCACAAAGCAAGTTGGTGACAATACAGATATATGTCCCAAGGATCTGTCACTATGCAAAGGAGTGGCAAACCGCTATAACTACTCAGAATTCTGTGTATGACTTACAAATACTCTTACAATTATTCCACATTTCTACATACTGTGAGTCACTATATGCCTTGAGAATCCCTCGGTCCAAATAGTTAGTGTTGATCAAGTCTGGCTGCGCGTTAGGGTGCGGGGCTTTAGGTGTCATCTCTTGATGCTGAAGCAAGGAGTCAAGGAGAGGGAGGTCTATAAGTTGTAGCAAGCGCCCAATGGTTTCTTCTCGCCATACTTCATTAATAACTACACAGGGAAAACAGCAACGACCAATGATTACTCATTCAAATGGTTACCACAATATTTCCTTGGCAGACTTAAGTCAATAAGTTGGTGGCCATTAAAAGATATATAAACTACAAAATGCTCTCTTCTAAGAAGGGGAACAATTAGTGGTTTGTTTAACACGTAGGAGAATAGACTTTGCTTTCTACTCTACAAAGAATGTAAAGAATTCCAGTTGTCCAATCTGTCAGATAAGAGATCAAGTCACATAATTCATGCTAATGAAGACTTTGGAAGAAAGAATGATTCATTGAAACTAAGAAATAGTTCCCCACTACTGGCTGCAGATTATTCCGCTCAGGGTTTCTACAACTCTGCTAGAGGGAGGAAAAGTCATTATGCTGCATTCCACTGACAGACAAGTAAACTAGAGAATAAGAATCTAAACACTGGGACAGGATTGTGATATACATTTCTAGTTGATCTTACACCTATTAGAATTTGAAAAGAAAATATTTACGTTGGAGAAAGCATTTAAGTTATAATTAACCAGCGCCATTAAGTTATAATTAACAAAGATGAGTACAAAATAGACTTCAGTTTTGACTCTCTGCCAGCCAATGTAACAGCAGCCAGTATTCTTCAAGAATGGCTTCACTGATTTATGCTTTAAAGAGATAATAGACTTCTATTAGAACTGAAGAATACAAACAACTTCCAGACAATGTTCCCTCTGAGCTATTTTTCATAAAGAACTAGGAAAATATCAGACAGATGACATTAATAAGGAAAAAATAACTCTAATCCTATTTAAAGACATTTTCTATTTCTAAGCATGTGTCCAAGATCTTAGCTTACCTTGAGGAGACAAATTTGTGGAGATATTGACATGTGGGGAGTCAGCAGGCTTTAAACTCAGATTCTCCCACAGATCCTCTAAAGTTGTTGATTTCAAAGCCGAGGAATTAAAGAATGGTGTCTTCTCATAGCTTAAAGCAAGAGATCTAATTAGAAATCAGTATTTACAAACTGAACACGACCATCTTCCTCCACTGTACCAGTGGCGCTACGGCTGCCTCCTGCTCTGCTCACTGGTTCACTTGAGAACTGAACTGTCAGCTTCCAGCACAAGCTTAAAGTAATCACCTCATTAGCCCAATTTCTGACCTGCCATGACTGAGCCAGGGATGAGCATTTTCTAAGTACACCAGAGAAAGTGTGCTTTTCCCCTAACCTACCTCCCAAGTTCTTTCTTCGGCATCTTAATTCTCAAGCTGGTGGCTTTAGAAGCTACAGAGATAAATGATGTGATCTAATGAAAAAAGTTTCTAATACATATGTCACTGTCCTATATTTCTGCAGCTGGAAATACTAAGACTCCCTATTTCACTCATCCTACTGAAGATTCAAATTTAGACTTTACTTACCCAGTAAAATTTAAACTCTTTTCAAAGCTAAACACATTTTATGAAAAATAATTTCACTTTTCAAATACTTTTCATAAATGTTTTCCCTTAAACATATGCTTATTAAATACAGAGTTCAATAAGTCCTTTTTATTAAGACATCACTCACAGGCCCAAGATTTTAATAAAAAGGAACAAAAAGACAACTACCCCACTTTTTCTTAAAAGAGAGATAAAGTCTAACTCCCCCCTCTCCCTGCCACAAACCTGGAAGGTGAACACACTCTGTTCTCTTTCCCTGACTGAACATCCTCTCGGTCAGGCCCAGCTGTGAACCTATAAAGGCTGCTGCTACTGTCTTCAAACACCGACCTTTTGTCTCTTCCAAAGACTTTGGTCGGGACAGCTTCAAACACTTTGTAATCCATTAAGGCTTGACATACTCTTACAACTTTGGCACGAGGAATGTCTACATCTCCAAAAAACTTATTCTGAATTAGATGAGAGAAGACAACGTCCACGGCATCTGAACCAACAAAACAGTCATTATGCCGTTTTAAGTGGTGCCTTCGCTTCTTGACTTCCACTTCTGTTTGAAGGGTATTTATAATGCTGCTCCAAATATATGTGGCCCCAAAAGGCTTCTGTGCCACGCTGAAACCTGGCAGTGAAAAGAACACAGCACCTAAGATTCAGGGCCGACAACTACCCAACAACGACAGCTGCAAAGTCACCTTTCAGGACCAGCTGCGAGGACAGATTATTTCTTAGCCTGGTCTTCAACAAGGAAAGTGAAGACCTAGTATTGTGGGAAGAACATTGAACAGTCATGAGAACTGCCAAAGGTTGGGAGACCCTGGCTGAGTCACTTCACATGTCTTAGTCTAATATTTATTTTTTATAAATGAATAAATTAAGTCAGAGGTGGGGAACCTGTGGCCTCAAGGTCACATGTGACCCTCTAGGTCCTCACGTATGACCCTTTGACTGAATCCAAACTTCACAGAACAAATCCCCTTAATAAAAGGATTTGTTCTGTAAAACTGAGACCTGGTCAAAAGGCCATACCCGAGGACCTGGAAAGACACACATGGCCTCGAGGCCACAGATTCCCTACTCCTGGACTGGATGATCTCTGTTATCTCTGACTTGTAGTTCTGAGTTTGTAATTCTATGTGAGGAATAATCATCAGAACACTTAAAAGCCTACAACACACTGAGCAATGTCCTAAGTAAATAGTTTAGATCACAGTCCCTGCCCTTATGGAGCTTAGGAGGAAATAAGATACCACTGAAGGTAACTATGAAACACAACAATCCTATCAGACACTGTTCAGTCATTTTAGCCACATCTGATGCTTTGTGGTCCGTCTGGAGCTCTCTTGGCAAAGATCCTGCTGTGGTTTGCCATTTCCTTCTCTGAGGCAAACAGGATTAAATGACATGCCCAGGGTCACACAGTCAGTAAATGTCTAAGGCCAGATATGAACTCAGGAAGACGAGCCTTCCTGACTTCAGGCCCAGGGCTGTATCCACTGAGCCACTGAGCTGACCTAATTACATCAGACAGGATAAGAGTCATAACAATAATAATAACACTAAGTCTTGGTTCGTCCTTACGGCAGCCTCACGAGTGGGTGCTATTATCATCCTTGTTTAATACATGAGGAAACTGAATCTCAGAGAATTGCCTTGGGCCACAAAGCTGCTAAGTATCTGAAGTAGGATCTGAACTCAGATCACCATGACTTTAAGTCCGGCATATAAGCCACTAGGGAGATCACTCTATGGAGGTTGGAGAGGGAAGAAATAAGGAAAGGCAAATAGTGCGTAGTATGTGAGTTAGCCTTTAACAAACATGGAGGAACTAAACTGGCAAACTGGGCAAAAGGGAAGGAACCCTAGACATAGAGCAGAGGACTGAGGCTGGAAAGTGAGGTGGGTACACACAGAGCATTATCCAGTTTGGTTACAGTCGAGAGTAAAGGAAGAGGTGTTTAAGGATGCTAGACTGTGGGAGATCTTTGATGCTAGACAATGGAATTCAGATTTGGCTTGGTAAGTAATGGGGAGCTGCTGAATATCTCTGACCCCAAAAACAAAACTGACTCCATGCTTTGAGCTTAGTCCTGCGGTTACACAAAGAGGAGGCTGGAGGGAGCAGAGAGAAGCGGCCAGAGTCTAAGAGATGGAGCACATATGAAATGTAGTGGCAGACCAGGACTCTGTCCTCATTCTCCATGAGCAGCACAGACGAGGTGCTTAAGAAAAGTCTGTGACTCTAATTCTGAGGTAAAGGAGAATGAGAACCAACACCAAGCCTGCAAATATTGGAGAACAGGGACTCTGTCTTGACAGACAGAAGGAAATCAGAAAGAAGAGATGGCTGGAGGATGTAGCAGAGGTTCAGCTGTGGACATACTGTGTTTGAGAAATCTGTCTGCGGCTTGGTTCTGAAGAAAGTTTAGCATATTGCTCTGGAGTTCAAGAAAGAAGGGACAGTCAGACCTAGGGATCTGGGAGTCATTTGCCCCTAGGAATAGATGAAACTACTGTGGACTGAATGAGATTTGATTCTTGGCCTTGACACAGAATAAGCTCCAAGAAAGTCAGACCTGGCCAACTATGAGTTTAAGAGCTAAGGAAAAAATTGGAATACTAATGCTTTGTTGGTGGAGTAGTGAACTGTTTCAGTCATTCTGCAGAGCAATTTGGAACTATATCCAAAGGGCTATAAAACTGTGCATACCCTTTGACCCAGAAATACCACTACCAGGTCTGTATCCCAAAATGATAAAAAAAAAAAAGAGAGAGAGAAATAGATCTTTATGTATAAAAATATTTACAGCAGCTTTTTGCGGTGGCAGAGAATTGGAAATCAAGGGGACTCTCATCAACTGATGAATGGCTGAACAGGTTGTGGTTTACAATTGTAATGGAATACTATTGTGTTGTAAGAAAAAATGAGCAGGATGGTTTCAGAAAAAGCTGAGAAGACCTATAGGAACTAATACAAAGTGAAGTGAGCAGAACCAAAAGAATAGGGTATGAGTAACAGCAATGCTGTGTAATGATCTACTGTGAATGACTTGGCTATTCTCAGCAAGACAACGATCCAAGAAAATCTGGGCTTATGATGAAAAGTGCTCTCCCATCTACGGAGAAAGAGCTGGCGGTACAGGCCTGAGTGCGGGCCGGAGAAGCGCTTTTAATTCTCTTTTTTGTCTGTTTTCTTTTGCAGCGAGGTTAAAATGGAAATACTTTTTTGCTTGATTTCCCGTGAGTGATCTTTCTCAAGCTGCCTTCTTAAGGCAAGGAAGGGAAGGGAGGGAGAGAACTCGGCACCCAAAAGTTTTCAAAAGTCAATGTTAATTTTTTTTACGTGTAGTTGAGAAATATTTAATGAACTATATTCAAGGGGTTTTGGGGGGGGTAAGGACAAAGGGAACTATTTCAAGGTTCTGTTTCCCATTTTTCAGTCAGGTTGTTGACTCTCTTTTCATGATTTTCTTGCATCATTTGCATTTCTCTTCCCAATTTTTCCTCTACTTCTCTTATATGGTCTTCAAAATCCTTCCTAAGCTGCTCTATGGCTTGTAACCAGTCTACATTTTTCTTGGAAGCTTTTGGTATAGGAGTTCTAACTGTGTTGTCTTCTTCCCATTCCATGCTTTGATCCTTTTTGTCCCTCCAAAAGGAATTTATTTGCTGGGGGGAGGGGTGAGCAAGCAATTATTCAGAGGCTAAATGCTCTCGCCTGAAGCTGCCTGGATCCACATCGTGGTCTTGGGTGGTGGTCCTGGGGTGTGTTTTCAGTGAGCTAAAGCTGGTGGGGGCCAGCTCTGGCAGCTGTGAAAACCCCAGCGATTTGGGACAAGACTCTCTCCTCTGGAAGGGGAGTTCCACAGAGCTAAAAAGTCAAGTAATTGACTGGCAACATGAACAGGAAAAGGAAGCAAAGTAAGAATAGCAATCCAACTGTTTCCCATTTTTCTCTGAATTCAAATTGTATTTACCGGTGCTACTAGATTTCTTTTAGCGAGATGAAGGTATGTTACATAAAAAGAAAGCACAGGCAAGTGGCAAAACTCTAAGATAGAAAAAAGTCAAGGATCTGGTCAAGAAGCAAGTCCAAAATCCACCATTTAAGAAGCCTCATTAATCAATCACCTACTAAATGACTAGGGCCAGTGCTAGATGCCAGAGGGGCAGAGACCAAAAAAAAAAAAAAAAGAAAGAAAGAAAAACAGCAGCCCTTGTCCTCAAGGAAATTACATTTTCAAGGAAAGATAAATATCACATATCTGAGTGTATTCAAAATAAATACAAATTAATTTGTATTTTAAGAGGGGAAGAGACTCAGGAAGAACAGCACATAGGTCCTGGCATTTGAGCTTTGAGGCCAAGGTGAAGCAGAATGAATTCCATGCCAGAAGCCAGGCCATGGTAATGGTGGGAGTAGAGAGGAAGAATGTGAGAAAGTACCACAAGGCCAGGCTAGCCATACTGGACAAATCTCCATGGTGGTATGTGGAAGGGAGTAGAATCATTAGGACATCTTCTCATTCACAAACTTACACTGAATTAATTGTCTTGGCTTTGGTTAGCTTTCAGTTACACATCCGGATAAGTTACTCTTTGCCTTGAAACCCCTGAATCCAATACTTCAGGGATCATCAAGCCTTTACTTGAGGTTCTCCAAGAGGAATTCACCATCTCCCCTCCCCCTAGCAGTCTGACTTCTGGGAAACTTTTCCCTTACACCCAGGGGTCTAGCTGCCTCTGTGCCAATCTGCTCGTGCTCTCTGGGCCTAAGGAGCTCATGCTTGTTTTATCGTATGTGTTTTATGTTACAGACATTCCAGAAGCCTCCACTTAATACAACAAAATGTGAAGTTTGAGGTGGGTCACTGGAATTGATCCTTTGCTATACAATTTATTATAAATGGTACAGTAGATGAGCTCACCATTCATTGAGGACAAATCTGTCATGCAGCTGCTATAGTGACCTTTCTGCTTTCACTAGGAGCAATCACTGGCCCCACATAAGAAGCTTGATGCTGTGGACATGTACACACACACCCACACACACCATTATCTACAAACCTTTCCCAAGCCCAAAGCTGACATTATTTTGAACACTTCAAACAACAAAATACTAACTTTTTGTAGCTAATTATTTTTTTAAAATCATATTCTTTTTTGATGCCTTTTTTTCCCTATTCCATTTTCCTCCTCTCCCAACCCCAGGGGCTATCCCTTTAAGACAAAGAATGAGAGGGGAAAAAAAATTTCTGTGAAACCATCCATTGCATCCGACAGCATATTCCCTTCACTATTTCACGTCCATACTTGCTAACCTCTGCCAACCCCTCCCCACTAGAAAAAGAGCGAAGGGACTTCCTCCAGACTGATCATTAGGATGGACAACAGGCCACTGGGTCTGGGTTGGTTGTCTGTTCCCAGTGCTGGAGTTATGGCACGTTTTCTAGGTTCTGCTGACGGCCCTTTGCTTCAGTTGAAGTTTTCCTGTGCCTCTCTGAACTTCCTCCTTATTCACAGAACATTTGTGTACCACACAACTTGTGCAGCCTTCCTCCAATCAATGGCACCTACCTCGCTGCTTCTTCTTTGCTACCACTGAAACGCATAGGACTATCCTGTAGAGAAAATGCATTGGTGGAGGGGCTTTCCCACACCCCTGAGAGGTCTAGCCCTTATCCCCAGTGAGTCTTCTGGTGGATGCAGGACTTTTCTTTGTGTCTTTTGACGGCGAGTGCCGTCTAGGGGGATCACTGGGTCAAACATTTTAGTCCCTTTTAAGTATAATTCCAAATTACTTTCCAGACTGGCCACCACCAGAGTATTGAGGCTGTTTTTCCAAAATACCCAATATTGACTATTCTCATCTTTTGTCAGCTTTACTAACTTGCTAATGAGACTTTACTAACTAAGAGCTGTTTTGATTTATACTTCTCTTATTAATAACTTATGGCAATGTTATAGCTTGTTATAGCTTGTAATTTCTTTTCAGAAATGCATGTTCAGCACCTTTTGACCACTTACCCACTGAGGAATGTTGCCTGTTCTTCTATGTCTGCGTTAATTCCCTCTATAGCAAACACTGCAAATCATTCCCTTGCATATCAGACCTTTATCAAAGACACAAGTCGCAAGTTTGTTTTCCTCCAATCGATGGTCTCTGTTCTTATCGAAGGAATACTGATTTTTACTAATGCAAAAACTTTTCATTTAGAATTTTTATTTTCTTTTGTGATCGAATCCTCACCCCAACCCAAGGCTAATCTTATATCTTGAAATGATTAGGAAGATTGTTTTCAAGAATCAAAACCACATTTAAAGGTTGGAAACACTTCACAAAGTCATACCAAATAAACACTTGCCATAAATACTGGAATAACCATGTCCAGCAAAAAACCAAAACAAAAAAACTCTGTCTAGCTGTTTCCAGTATGAATTCTGGAGAATGCTTCAATGACTCTAATCCAGGGGTGGGGAACCACATGTGGTCTTCTAGGTCCTTGGGTGCAGCCTTTTGACTGAGTCCAAGTTTTATAGGACAAATTATTTTATTAAGGGGATTTGTTCCATGAAGTTTGAGTTCAGTCAAAGGGCAGTACTTGATGAATGAAATGCCTCACTGGCAATGAGGGCAGTATGTCCCATAATGGCTTCTTATCTTATGTACTTTTGTCATTTGTTACTCATGCTCTCCTAGAAATCCTCCATAAAGAAGATGAAGAAAGCCAGAGGTTCAAGGGAATCAATGGAGCAGGAGTCATTCATCTGTTACATCTCTTCTGAAGCAATGTAAATGGTAACTGTATCACTATGGGGATTAAAGACCATACAGTAGCCTTTATCTAAGATAATTTAACTTTAGGAGAACAGCTCAATAACCTGATACATATGACAGAATTATGAAGGCATTGTGATGTGGAAGAAGAATGGATAAAAACCAAGCCCTGGGTTCTAAACCTGGATGTATGACATCAGGCAAGTCGTTTCACTACCTTCAATCTTCCCCAAATTCAGGCTTTTAAACTACTTTATTTTGGCTTCTACTGAAATGGATTCTGGAGGCAGCACTCTCCACCGGGATGGGATGGTAAGCCCAGGGCAACACTTCTCTGGGCTGGGTCAGGAAATGGAAGGGTCTACATTACAGCCCAATCTATAAAACTGACCAGGTAAAGGATAAATCCCATTTCTTCACAACCTGTTCCTTAAAGGTGAGAAAGCAGGATTTTTTATGGGATAGCTAGCTAGCTAGGTGGACCTAAGATTAAGAAACAGGTTAGGGCAAGACAAGCACTTGTGAAGAAAAATTCTGCTTTCCCTCAGTCCCCCAGGAATAACACAGTCCAGTACCTTCAGATCTTCTCCCCACTCAGACCACAATTCCTAACAAATGCATTCTGGGATGTTTCCCCTCCAGCGCTACCACCTACAGAGCCAAATCAGGTCATGTTCCTGCAGATACTTTAATACCTAATGCACAATGGATCTGGCCAATAGAGATGCCCAACCCCACACCAGGATAACCTGTTTTCTCAACATTGACATCAATATGTGAGCAGACACCCCATCCACAGACTTACTTAGCTTTTCTCTTGTTTATCATCTAATACCAAAGAAAAATTAACCCACATTTAACTAAAATGCACCTTAGGGACTGTGATATAATCCCACATCAAACAGGACTGAAAGAAAGCCAGAAACAAGGCACAAAGGAGAAGAACATTCACTATCAAAATTCCAATTCCAGTCTTTGAATGTCATGGTAAATACACGCCAAAGGTTTTACAATTCAGTGTTGCTCCCATGCCATGTACTTTCTATCCAGCGTGAGGATTTCCCTCCCAAGAAATTTAAGGCATGTCTACAGCACAAGATGGGAAGCAGCCCAAGATTTAACCAAGTCAGAAGGCAAATTTCTATGTAATTTTTGTATTCTGTATTCTCCTCTTTCCAGCTACAGCTCTCCTCAGTTTTGACTCCAGGGAATAAGATGCCCCTCATAGGGATAAACTCAACACTCCTAATCTCTAGCCTAGATACCACCTCCCTCAGCTTCCTCTCCCCTCTGACTAGAGGGGGAAGTACTAAACTCCTCCCAAAGCCTTCCTTTAGAGGGGTCAGAAATGGGACTTCCAGTTGCCTCTACTCTCCATGTGGAAGCTCTTCCTGATTTCAATTCCCCAGAACCCCAGGCCTCAGTGGACACCCTCCAGCAGCTCCTTCCAATGGATCATGGATCTAAAGCTGGAAGGGACCAAAGAAGCCTGGCCAATCCCTTCATTCTACAGATGAGAAACCTGAGGTCCAGAGGCTAAGTAACTTGCCAAGGTTGTATCACACAGAAATGGCAGCTCCCCATCCAGACACTCATGTAATCCTCTTGATTCCCCAGCCTTCTAGCGTCAGTGCTCCTTCTACTCAAGGCGCCAGGGACAGACAGACTGATGTGGGCACTGTCGTTGGTGATACCTCAGTCATAACCACATACACCTCTCTAACCAAAACATTAACATTACCGCTATGTTCCAAACCTCATTGCACCGCCAACAGACACTGGGGGCCTCAGATAATGAAGGTACTTATTTTAATGAGTATACATAACACAGCATATTAAAAAAAAACCCTCTGCTGCATTATAAATTTGGCCAAAACCAAAGGTCAAAGCTAGCTATAACTAAATACTTCTCTCCTGTTTACCCTTTCCTAGGGCTTAGAGGTAGAAGAAATATTAGATGCAATCTAGTCTGAACTCTGGGTAAGGAAACTGAGACCCAGGGAAGTGAAATGTCTTGCCTGAGATCACAGAGGGCAGAAGGAACAGGGCAAGATTTTGAACTCATGTCATCTGACTCCAAATCCTGAGTTCTCCCTACTATTCCATGTTGTTTCTGTCCTGAAGCTCAGAAAAGCATCAGGTCAAACGAAGCTTCACAGAAAACCTCATCATAAGCTATAAAATCATTGCCTGACATGGGGAATGCAACAGGAAAGGAGGCTAGTCCAACTCAAATCCAGCCTGAAAGTTTCCTTTTCTATAGACCACAATCCCATAGATCACTGAAACTAGGTGATAGGAAAAGAGTGGTCCCCTCAGTAAAGGGGCTAATCTGTCTGGTAGCACTGACCATACAACAGCTTATATACAAAGCTAGAAATGCTATGGATTACCAATACTAACTGGATGAGAGGATGAAAGCCTTTGCTGGGTACTCTGCCCCTAAGTGCCCCTGCCAACAAAAGAGTATGCATTTGGGGTGTTTGTGGTAAAAACTGGGATACTATATGTAAATGCAAGAACTTTGAAAGACTGACTCAAGAAATGAGTACTTGTGGCTAGGAAGGACTGCCATTTAAATATGTCCATGTCACACAGAAATCACAACAAAAGCAAGCACTGGGCCTCCCCTTACTCAGAGAAGTAAATGAGAGAGCATATGGGGAAGCCTTTGGGTTCCTAAGAAAAGTGAAACCGTTCAAATTCAAGGAATGACATTATTGCATTAATAGGTGACATGCCACCTTCTCAGAGATTCTACCTACATTTAGAGATAAGTCCAAGATCTGCATTTTTGAAGGTCCTTCCCAGCTCCCTCTCCTCCAAAAAAAGCAGAATCAGCACAGAATCAGAAGAATCTGAATTTGAAAAACCTAACTAGCAAAGGAAATGAGAGGCGATTAAATTTCTAGAGTACACTGTAACATACTTTATAACATATTAAAGCACATAAAGATAAAATGACAAATTATAATTTCTTGGGCCCTTAAAAAAACGACAGGTCTGTTTCATCCAAAATACAAGAACTTTCCTTGAGTGTGTTAATCAAATAGTCCATGAGAAGTCAAGGTAGGAATCCCTAGGTGGCCCCTCAAAACCAGAGTGGCTACTAGTCTTTCTTTTCTTTCTTAAAGGGATGAAGAAACAGAGGCAAAGAGATGCTTGCTCAGTGAACCAAGGGCAGCAGACCAAGAACCGCTGCATCTCCCACTGCTTTGCTCAAGTAATGGACTGAAGTTTTGTTACTTAATAAATGGTGGAAATGTGATTAACACATTCTACAAACCAATGATTGCCCCATGAGACAGAGCACTAGAAAGCGTCATGAGCATGGGTCCACTGAACCCAAGACAACCTTCAGGTACTTCTGAGGGAGCCTAAAATAACCCACTGAAATAACACATTTTCTCTTACCTACCATCCCCAAACCTAGTCCCTATACTACATATAGCAAATGGAGTGACCTATCATTTTTCAAATCAGGTTAAGCTTTGTTAGCACATCATCCTCCCTCTATGGGAAGGGAATGAGCATGAAGATTTCTTGCAACTTTCCAAACAGCACACTAGTTTTAAGGCAGAGGATGCAGCAGAAGTGCCTCAGTAACTAAATTTTATCATTCACAGCAGCTGAATCACCTTAAAATACAGGAAAATCAAGAAGATCAAGACTCACAAAGCATTCTTTTTTCTGTAATGTCTTTATTAGTATTTAAACGAATATTAAGGACCAAATACCAGACTAGGGTCTCAGAGGTGGACTTGTAGGGCTGTAACTTCCGTAAGAAGGAACAAACCTCATGAAAATCTAGTCTTAATGAGTGGTTTGCAAATGAGAGACTTATTTGTGATAGAGATCAACTATGTGGTTAATCCAAGCCGGAGACAGAAAAGAAAAAGTGAGTCACCTGGTCAAAGGGTGATGATTTTATTTCTTTACTATTTGGAAATACCATATTTCTGCAACTAAGGCACGTGAATCTCAATTTATTAGATGCTGAACAGGATGACAGGAATTATTGTCGCTAGAATAAAGCAGGAGAAAGTTCATTCAAGAACATCTAGCTCAGTATTATTTTTTCTTCCCCCCAAAATGAGGAAATACAAAGTCACTTGACCAAGGCAAACAGCCAGACTATCAGGATCTTCGATTTGATTTAATTCGACAAATATTTAGTAAGCATATGAAGTCAAAAAAGAAAAGGTCCCTGCCCTTCAAGTGCTTACATCCTATCGTGGGGTACAGGGGTATTTTTGTGTGATCATGGATACCCACAGATTCAAGGCAAGTACAGTTAAGTACAAAATGTTTTTTTTAAATAATGAGGCTGTTTGGCACAGCATAAAGAACACTGACTTTTGGACTTCAGGTTCCTCATCTATCAAGCAAGTATTTATTAAGCACCTACTGCCCACGAGGCGCTGGAAAAAAAGAATAAAACTATTTCTAAGGGTGATTAGAGACAACTAAATTAGAGATTTAGAGACAACTATGAAGCCTGTGCAGCCGAACTAGGGAGCTGAGAAAGTGCTTGGCAGACCCTAGTCCTGTCCAAAGCCCGCAACTATGATCAAGGCAGAGTGCAATACGTGGAGAGAGGACGCCTGTAGCTGGGCGGGGGGCCCTAAGCTGCGGCCCCCCCCCAGCCCAGGAGGGAGGCTGGGGGGCTGCCACAAAGGGGGAGGGGCTGTCTAGGCAGGTAGGGGGAGGAGCGGCTGGAGCAAAGGTGAAGGAGCGTCTGCCTGATGGCCGCGGCTGAGCCCGTCTGACCCGGGAGCCCGGAGAGGCTGGACAACGCGGCCCTGGGCCCCTCCAGCCCCCTCCCGGCCGGCGCCCCCACGTCCCAGAACC
>CM053601.1:167798037-167838177 GCA_028646575.1 Pseudocheirus occidentalis | reverse complement strand
AGCCGCGGCGGCGCGAGCCCGGAGAAGGGGAAGGAGCGTGAGTGGGGGCGAGAGGCAGAGCGCGAGCCGCGGGCAGGCGAGGACCCCCCGCGGCGGGCGGCCCAACCGAAGCCAGCGCGCGGGCTGGCGGGCGGCCGGACCAGCGCCTAACGGCCGCGAGGAGCGAGCGTCGCCGCCAGCGGCGACCGCTAAGGGATCCCCGGCAGCAGCCCGCCCTCGGCCCCCTCCGCACTCACCCGGGGGCTTGTGCTCCGGGCTGTAGAGCGCGGAGACGTGCAGCGCCGCCGCCTTCTCCCGCACCGCGGACATCGCAGCGCCGGACGGCCGCGGCTCCCCCGACGGCAATGAGCTCTCGGCCGGCGCGTCTCCAGAGCCGGCTCCCCGGGGGCCGCGGGGGTGGGGGCGGGATTCCGTCGGGCCCCGCCCCTCGGGCCCCGCCCCCTCGCGGCCGCTCGTGCTGCCCCCGTGCGCCGGGAGGAGGCGAGGCACGAGGCGGGTCCCCCCGCCCCCTCCCGAGCCTGGGGGGCCCCGCCCTCCTTCGCTGCCCTCCGTCGCTGCCCTGGCTCTGAGCCGCGGATGGTCCCGGGCAGGTCTACAGGGAAAGACCGCACACAGCCCTCCTCGGGGGCTGCCTGCCCGGAAGCCGCTCCGGCCCCCTCTGCCCGCTCAGTGACAGCTCGGGCCGCCCCAGATCGCGCGGATCATCCGGCCTTAACTCCGGGCAATGATCTGCTAAGGCGCTCGGGCGCTCAGCCCGCGTGCATTTCCCGATTTTTCCACTGCTAGCCTGCGTGCGTGCATGCCTCAGCGCACCTGTCCTGGGGCTGGGCACGTAGGAGGAAATGGGCAGAAACCCGACAAGAGCAGGGCCTTGAGACTGTTGTCTGTGTCTTGTACGCTTTCAAAAAGTCATGCCTAGCATTCCCCTCCCGACCGCCTCTCGGTCTCAGGCCTCCCTGCTGCGTGAACCCTTCCCCACTCACTAGGGAGCCTTTTTTCCTCCTGGAGTTTTCTTGCGGGTTATCTGCGTCTGTCTGCCCCCAGCGTTAGCCTGTAGACTAGGACCTTCTCGAGGGGAGAGACTGCTTTGTTTGGTCGCCCCCAAACCCGGCATGGTCCCTTTCCTATAGTAAGCACTTCCCAAGTGGTTGAATGCAATTAAGCTTCAGTTTTCTCATTTGTAAAACATTTACCCTCCTGATCTCTTTGGGAAAGTTATGGTGCAATGCAGGCTTCCAACAGGCTACAGAAATGTAACCTGTTTTTCCCAGGGATGGTTTGAATTATTGTTGTGAAGTAGAACTTAAGTGCTTCATTGATAGTCTTATTCTTTTTTTCTAAGTTAATTAATTTATTTTTTATTTTCAACATTCTCTTTCATAAGTTTTTAATTTTCCCCGGATGGCTCCTTGCTGCTGTGCTGCCCCTCCCAAAGACAGCGTGCAATCCGATACAGGCTATACTTAGACATTCTCATTAAACATACTTCCACATTAGTTATGTTGTATATAAGAATTAGAACGAATGGGAGGCACCATGTGAAAGAAAAACAAAACAAGAAAAGAACAAATAGTGTGCTTTGATTTGCATTCGGACTCCATCAGTTCTTTCTCTGGATATGGACAGCATTTTCCATCATGAGCCTTTTGGATCCGTGCATTTCTGAGAAGAGCTAAGTTTATCAAAGTTAGTCGACATATACTATGGCTGTTACTGTGTACAGTGTTCTGGTTCTGCTCACTTCACTCAGCATCAGTTCCTATAAGTCTTTCCAGGTTTGTCTGAAGTCTGCCAGTGTATCATTTCTTGTAGCACAATAGTATTCCATTACATTCATATACCACAACTGGTTAAGCCATTCCCCAACTGATGGGCATCCCTTCAATTTCCAGTTCTTTGCCACCACAAAAAGAGCTACTATAAATATTTTTGTACATGTGGGTCCTTTTCCCATTTTTATTATCTTTTTGGGATACAGCCCTAGAAGTGCTGGGTTAAAGGGTAGGCACAGTTGTATAGCTCGTTGGACATAGTTCCAAATTGCTCGTCAGAATAGTTGAATCAGTTCACAACTCCACCAACTAGGAATTAGTGTTCCAATTTTTTCCCCATCTTCTCCAGCATTTATTATTTTCCTGTTTTATCATGTTAGCCAATCTGATAGTTGTGACATGGTACCTAAGAGTTGTTTTGATTTGCATTTCTCTAATAAATAGTGCTTTAGAGTATTTTTTTTCATATTGACTATAGATAGCTTTAATTTCTTCCTCTGAAAACTGCCTGTTCATATCCTTTGACCAAGTGAATGATTTGTATTCTTACTCAGTTCTCTATATAGTCTAGAAATGAGGTAGTCTTATTATTCTTTATCATTTCTTTGCATCTCCATCATTGTTTTCCCTCTTGCACAGAATTCTGTTGACACAAAACAACAACAAAAACCACCACCACCTTCTCTTATAACCAATACTTAGGCAAAATAAATCAACATCTTGGCTACATCCAAAACTGTCTGGGTCATTTTTCACCTCAATTCTATCATGTATTAATCAGAGTTTTTTCAGTCTTTAATTGTTGTTTGCCTTAACAATGTTTAATGGTACAAATGATTCTTTTGGTTCTGCTCATTTCACTATCAGTTCATGTAACTCCTCTTAGATTTCTACTTGCCATTATATTCATACATAATTTGTTTGCAATTTGTTCACTTATTCTCCAGGTGATGGATACCCCTCTGTTTCTACTTCTTTGTACAATTGCTGCTGTGAATTTGTGTATCTATCTCCTTCCTTCCTTTCTTTTAATTTGCTTGGGTATATAAGTGTAGTAGTAGTATGTATGTATGTATGTACAATAAATAGTGTGTATACAGAAGGTATGTATAATGGAGAGACTTTGGAGACATGGTTCCAAATTGCTTTCCAGAGCGGCAGTGCCAATTCACAGCTCCACAAACAATGCATCAGTGTGTCTTTTCTTCCCCATCCCTGCCAACAATTCTGTTTTTCTTCCATGAAGGGTGTCAGGTAGAAGCTCCAGAGTTGTTTTAATTAGTGTTTTCCTTGTTATTAGTGAGTTGGAGCATTTTCATTATATTGTTATTGATTTCAATGTTATTGATGGCCTTTTTTTTTCTTTTAAGAACTGTGTGTTCCTATCCTTTCTATTTATCTATTGGAGAATAGTTCCTGTTTTAATATATTTGAATAATTTCCATACATATTTTGGATAGCAGACCTTTATCAGATGAATTCATTGCAAAGATTTATTTTCCTAGTTAAGTTTCTCTTCTAATTTTAACCGTATTTATGCCAAAGCTTTTCAATTTTATGTAATCAAAATGGTCTATTTTATGAATCCCTAACTCTCTAATTTGCTGGAGAACTCTTCCTATCAGTAGTTGCAAAAGGCACCTCCTTCCCTACCATAATTTGTTTATGATGTGACTTTCTATATCTATGGCATGTAGCCATTTATAAATAACTTGTTGAGGTCTATGGTTGAGATATTTCTGTTTTTCTAACTAATATAATATAATTCTGATGCTTATTGCTCTGTAGTATAATTTGACATCTAATAATGTTGAGTTCCCTTCCTTTCTACTTTTTTTCATTATTACTTTGAGGTTTTTGGCCTTTTGTTCCTCCAAATGAATTTTGTTACTAATTTTCTAGTTCCATAAAGTAACCTCTTGGTAATTTGTTATGGCACTGAATAAGTAAATTAATTTAGGTAATATTAACAATTTTATTATATTGACATAATCCATCTGTGAGCAATGAATACTTCTTCAATTATTCGGACCCTAGTAATTTCTGTAGAGAATGCTTTGTAGTTGCATTCATATAATTTCTTTGTGTGTCTTAGGTAGATTCTCAAGTATTTTGTAATTCTGTATTTATTCTGAATGAAATTTTTGTTTCTACCTCTAGTTTTAGTAGCTAAAATACAGAGAAGGCTGATGATTTGTATGGATTTATTTCCTGCTGCTTTGCTGAAGTTATTATTTCAATTAATTTTTAGTTTAGTCTCTAGGGTTTTTATGGAGATAAACATATCATATGCAGATGGGGATAATTTTGTTTCTTATTTGCCTATACTTATTTCTTCAGTTTCTTTTTCTTGAATAATTGCTTTATAGCAGTACTTCTAGAACTATGTCAAAGAGTAGTGGTGTGACAGATATCCTTCCTTTACTCCTGATTTTATTGGAAAGGCCTCCAGCCTTTCTCTATTGCATATAATACTTGCTCTTGGTTTTAGATTACCTTAAGGGAAGATCCATTTGTAGTTAGGATTTTTAGTATTTTTTTTTAACAGAAATAGGTATTTTGTTAAAGGCCTTTTCAGCATTTTTTATATAATGATATGATCAACAGGGTTGCTGCTCATTTTTCTTACTTCTGAGTGCTTAGCACAATAACCTACACATAACAAAGCAATAATAAATGCTTGTCAAATGAATACATGAATGTAATGAATCAAGCTGTATATTCTTTACTGTAGCATTGAAGAGGGGACCAGAGAAATGGTCTTTACTGTTTTGTATGGATTTTAAACATCACGAAATGTGTTAACAATATTTCCTTTAATGTAATATTAAAAAAATTATTTGGAAATAATGAATACAGATCTTTAAGCTGAACTAAAATCGATTATTTCTTACTGTATCTATAATAAAAATTGCTTTAAAGGCATTTGTGAATTTTCTTTTCATGAATATCATATCATGAATTTAAAAAAAAAATGAAAGAAATAGACATGTTAAAAACATGGTTTTCATTTAAATTCAAAGCCATAAATATAACGTGAGAGCTAAAGTAGTTTAATGAGTTTGCCCATGGCTTAATTTCAAATTCAAAAATTACATAAAAGTTTTCTTGTTACTTGGTAATGGGGGGGAGGGAGAGGGGTTGAAGAGGAAAGAAAGCTCCATTGCTGTGGAATTAGAGCAAATCCTGTTTACTGTAAATATTTCATAAAAATATTCCAGTTATTCACAGTCATCACCCTTTGTCCTTTATATGTCATAAAGTAACAATAATCCTTTTCATGGGGTAAAGAAATACATTAAGAGGATGTTTTATTTTTATTTCTTAACTTTATTTTTTGCAATATAACTAGTTCAGTTAAAACAATACAATTCCAGTGCTTAATTAACAAGTGCTTAATTACAAATATTAAAGCCATAGGGAGGCAGTGTGGTACAGTAGAAAGAGGCACAAGACCTGAGTTCGAATTCAGTGTGACTGACCTTGGGCAAGACAACTTCGCTAGGCCTCAGTTTCCTCATCTGTAAAATGAGGGAGTTGGACTAGATATCTAAACTTACTTCGGACTCCAAACCTACAATCCTATGATAACAATTCTAGAATGATACCCTAGTGGTAGGATGGTACTCTAGTAGTTCAAAGTCATAAATAGGCTCATTGTTACTCTAATTTAATTGAGATCCCAGGCATTTTGGTCTAAATAGATTAAGCAGCTATTTCCTCTTTTGAAAACAGACTATTTAGTCTTCAGTCTGTAAAATTTTAGTGGTCTAGTTCTCTAGCTTGGAAAAACGGTCAAATTAGCTACTGGCCAATTACTACTTCGAATTGCTGTTGTCAGGCAAGCCTTCCTTAAAACGACCAAAGCAGCATAGGAGCCTTTGGGCTAAGGAGAGAATATCGGTTTTAGCACCTGCCCTCAGGGACTTCACAATTTAGTCAATTCTAATCAGATGTTTCCTGGAAAGGTAGAGATGACCGACAGTGGATTATTTTCCTTTCTTGGGAATGGAGTGAATTTTCTTCCAGTGAAGGAAATTTAAAATAAAATCCCCCAAATTATTTTACAATCAGGAATGAATCACAGTTAAGTTTTGTCTTTAACTGTATCTGCTTGTTCACAAGTCACATAAATATTATTATCATTATTTTGTCTGGACATGGCACATCTTATGAAGAATTGAAGATTTCAAAAAAAAAATGTAACACAGTCTATTTTCCAATCATTAGGAACATTGTAATACAAAACGACTTGACATACTGCTTTAGTAAGAAAATTTAAAAGGTAATCTTACCTGCTCTGTCTACAAAATTAGTGTGTTCTCCTTTCACACTCATCTCCCGAAATGACTGGAATCCAGCTTCCCCTAAATCAAATTCAATTCAACAAGCTGCTCTGGGCTCTGTTGAACTTTCACCTTATCTCAGTCTAGTCACTTCAAGGCTATCTCCCTATGAGGCTGTCACATCTCTGCCCTTTCTGGCTCCCTTGTGAGAAGCAGGGACTGGCTGGCTTGAATTTTGCCCAGTGCCTGACATCATTTTTTATATTACAGTAAAGTTCTATTACTTTCATATGTGATGATTTGTTGTCACCCTTGCCCCTAATTAATGGGCATCAGCTCTGTTTCCAATTGTTTTTTAACTATCACAAAAAGACTGCTATAATTTTTTTTGAATATATAGATACCTTTTGTCCACTGTTAATTCATTGTCACTCTCCTTTGATACCTAGTCCGTAGACATACATCAACACTTTTCACCCTCCAAATCTGCTTCTTAGTTTAAAGCCTTTTAGACTAAATTTGCAAAACTTCAGGTAAATACAATCTTCCCTGTGCTTTGTAGGCCCACATCTGGGGAGAGCTGCATTTCTGTGAATGCCAGAAAATGAAAACTGTCAGAGATAAACTATCATAGCAGAGAATTTATTAAAACAGAGTAGAGAGCCCAGAAGCCATACAGGGCAGGGCAGAGGAGGAAAGGGGCTCCAGGGGGCCAGAGCTGAGCTGGATGATGGTAAGAAAGAGGAGAGGGTTTTCATTCTGACAGATGAGGAATCTAAAATCCAGAGATGAGGGGAAGAGGAAGGCAAATGGTGCATAAAATTTTGACCCACACTGGTATTTGTTTGGTGGCAAAAATAATTTTTAAACTTTTGCTTATATTTGGAAAAGCACAGATTGTTTTCCTGATATTTGAACCTGTGTGACCATCATTTCCATTTCTCTGGGGCATTGACTTGACCAAACTTATAACTTTCGCAGCACAAGAGATCAATTTGGAGATGTGAGATCAGGCAGTTCTCTCAGCAATGCCTTTGCAGTCGTCTGCAGTTGTAATGAAATAATACCAAAACCAAGTCAAAATTAAACAGGATGTATGTAACATGGATGGGCTCTGGGCTCGTTCTCTAAAGAGCAGTTCCACTGGCAGGACTTGTCCCCAGAGCTTGGCAGGCTGTTCTCTCCCCCTTGAGGTTTAGGGGTACCCCTGAAGAATAATGGGTTTGTAATGCATTTGTCTCCAGCCACCATTCTGGTGTTTTCCCCAGTATCAATCACCAGTGACCATTGCCCTGTGCTGATTTTACCAGTGCTAATTAGTGTCTCCCCAGAATCACCAACCACCAATTAGAATCAATTGGCTCTTACAAAGATTATATTTATTGAGAAGGTATCATAAGATCTGAAAGAGAAGAGGTCCCTCCTCCCCCAACTGGGGCATCCTCTCCTCTGGGCCTTGGGGAGAGGAGCCTTTAACTTAAAGAAATTATCTATAAATACTCTTCCTTGTCAGAGATGGCTCCTTTTCAGACAGTACCATTAGACCTCTGTTCATTCTTCTGACCTTTTGGGATCTTCCCTGTACCAAAGGAAAGAAGGCACAAAGAGTGGGAGCCCCAGCCCAAATACAGGCTTGCCTCAAAGGCCATGAGCTCACCAGGCAGCCAGTCCCTCCCACCGTCCCAGGGGAGCACAGAGAGTTGTCCTTATAACTTGTGGCCAGCAGGAAGGAACATTTGATTTGGCTGGTCGGTGACTTCTGCCAATATACCCAGTTTTCACTCAGTAGCCAAGAAAAGTAGACTTTCCCTCATCACTCAGTAAACATCAGGAGTCACAGAATTCTGTGCATGCTTTGCACCAGGGAACGGGCCCTTCCATTACTCATCATTCCTTACTTGAAGGAGGTTCACCTATTCTCATCTGCCCTTCCCCCTTCATGTGGCTTGGCAGCTGGAGCCTATTGAGCATGTTCCAAGGACATTTGGATACAAGGGTATCCTAATATTGGTGGATATACTAAAAAAACTAACTAGTGGAAACATATAAGTTAATGTTTTCACAACTTTGGGCCTGTATTTCATTTAGTAAATCTTCAAACTTGTGTCCAGGTGAAACTGATTCATGCTAATCCTTGTTCAACAGCAAAAATACATAATGCTGAGGGTCTGGCATATTTGATTAAAAAAAATCAGATCTATGATTTCATGAAGGTAGGGAATTTCTGGTGAGGACATTTCCCTTCTCTGAGGCAGCTTTTCTGAAATTACTTTTTGCAAGGGTCAGTAGGGAGTAAGTGATCTACCTAAGATAACAAGAGTTAGATGGGCTTAGAAGCAGGGATAGAATCCAAATAACCCTGGTTCTGATGATGTCCACGCTCCTAAAGAGTATGGTATTGGGAAAGATGACTGAATTTTGACTTTTTAGGACTCAGAAATCAGACTTATTGGTTGTCCCTTAAGAAAAAACTTAATTGGGGCGGCTAGATGGTGCAGTGAATAGAGCACCAGCCCTGGAGTCAGGAGTACCTGAGTTCAAATCCGGCCTCAGACACTTAACACAAAAAAAACTAGCTGTGTGACCTTGGGCAAGTCACTTAACCCCAACTGCCCTCCAAAAAGCAAAAAAAAAAAAAAGAAGAAGAAGAAACTTAATTAACTTGTGTTCTTTCTCTTTTTCTTGAGCCAAGTGCTTTTTGCTTTGTCGTGTTTTGGGGGTTATTTTAGTGACAGGTAATTTTATGAAGTCTGAAAATTTTGAGGATTTGGCAGAGGGCTAAAATGCCTCATTTTCTTCCAGTACCAGGCCAAAAGGTCCCTAAGTAGTATATGTTAAAGGGTGCCCCAAATGTCAAATCCTAAGGGCACAAATGTTCACTTTGCTCAGGGTGCCCATAAGCCTTGAGTCAGTCCTGCTTTCTCCTATTATGGTCATTTTGGATAATTACATCTAATAGGATACAGTTAGAAGAGAATTCAGTTTTGGTATAATTTGTACTAAAGTCATTTAACTATGAAGGATGGGAAGGATCTTCTTGTGGTTCAGTCATGTCCAACTTTTTGTGACCCCACTTAGGGTTTTCTTGGCAGAGATACTGACTGGAGTAGTTTGCCATATCCTTCACCAGCTCATTTTAGAGATGACAAAATGGGCAAACAGGGCTAAGTGACTTGCCCAGAGTCACACAGCTAGAAAGATGAGTTTTCCTGCTTCCAAGTCCAGTGCTCTTATCCATGGCGCCATCTTGAAAGGGATCTAAACAGGTCCCTTTCTCAGAAGATCCTGGAAGATCTATGACTTGGACTGGGTTGTGGGCAACGAAGCTGCCAATTTGCATCTGCTATAGTCACAGTAGCCCCAGCAGATCTAGGACCTCCTCTTGCCTTGGTCTACAGCTCTCTGTGGGCACTGCAGTGCTCTGCTGGGTTCCCCTGGCTGACCCAGTACCAAGTATAAAGACCTTCCTTGTTTGTCTCCCTATGCTGGGACAGACGCAAAATTTCTGGTGCCTTTTTCTGGATACCTCCATCAGGAGAGAGCCTGGTGCATTTTCTAGATGCATTTGGAGGAGAGCACACTGCACTGCTTTCTCAAACTTGGCCATCTTGGCTTCTCCCCTCAAAAACTGTATTTTATACCATTTGACAATTTCTTCTCAAATCTAGCTGTGAATTTTTACCCTTAAAAATTAGGTAATCACATACCTTTATGAAATAAAAATCACATATTTATACAAATCAAGCTATAAAAACAAATGTTGATAGCCAGATGAGCATTCTAACGTAAAAATATTTTTGCAGTTTCTGATTGAAAATGCATATGTCCATACATTAAAATGTTTAAACCCAAGATGTGCCTGCCTGGTCCACTAGCATAATTTCGCTCTAGCCTGCAGATACAGAAAATGACAGGCAGCCCAGCACCTCCAGCTCTGCCTGTCACACAAGAGCCATGGAGAGGATGCTGCACTTAGCCAGACTTCCCAGTCTGGCTCTGGCCCATAACTGGGTGACCTGGGGTTTCAGTTTCCTATTCCAAAGGAAAATGAAGGGGTTGAACCAGATCTTTAGAACCTGGAGGGACCTGTGGACTGCCTTGACGCCATGAGTGTAAATGTTACATGAAGCATCTTAAAAAGGAAAGGAAGAAAAAACAAGACATGCAAAGTTGTGAGATTAAGAGGAAACAATCGCCTAGCCAAGGATACGTCATCAATAAGTCACCTCACCATGAATGCAGAAGAAGACTGCCTATGGCCCTCTCAGGCTACTGATGATCTTCTCACGGCCAAATCTCATTTTCTCCATTCTCACCATCCTTGATCCATCACCCCTCTCCTTCTGGTTTTCCTCCTTCCAGCCGCTTTTGCTGGGTAGTCTTCTGTGCCATTGTGGGGATCCCCCAAGGATCTCTTCCCTCTCTCATGGGAGCTCGTCAGCTCCCCGGGTTCAGTCTCCATGCAGTTGATGCCCAGATGCACACATCTAGCCCTACTGTCTCCTGAGCTCCTTCCTTTCTCACCCGCTGCCCTCTGGATATCTTGGATATGTTTACTCCCTATCTCGGCATGTCCAAGATTGAACGTCCTCCCAGTCGTCCAGGCTCCCAGCCTCTGCATCAACCTCAGCACTTCCACTCCAGGCTCCCAGCCTCTGCATCAACCTCAGCACTTCCACTCGCACTCATCCTACGTATCTCTTCTGTTGTCAAATCCTGTAGTTTACCTTCACGGCCTTCCCTTATGTGTCCTTTTCTCGTCACTACCCTGGGACAGGCTCTCATCACCTCTCGCCTGTAATTGGTCTCCTTTCTTCCTCTTCTGCGTCCTCCATTTAACTGCCAGAGCAATTTTGCTAAAGTGTAGGTCTGACTGTGCCTCCCTCCCCTGCCTTTAACATCCTGTTTGGTTTTGAAAGCCCACTACAACTTGGCCCCGTTTGACCTTTCCAGTCACTGTCCCTCTAGGCTTTGTTGATCAACTTGCTCTTCATTGTACAACATACTCATATTCATTCTGATATGACCTGGAATACCCCCCTTCATTTCTGCACAGAAAACCTTCCTTTTCCTCATTAGAAGGTGGGCCCCTGTTTTTGCCTCTTTAGAGTCCCAGTTCATGGCACACAGTAAACACTTAGCAAATGCTTGTTGACTAACTAGGCCCCTCTGGAATGCACTGTTCCATAGGCAGGGCTGAGAGGATTATCAGCTGAAGCATATCTGTCTCCTCAAGCATATTCTTTACATCCTTGGAACCTACTCGGAATAATGATAGCGTTTCTTCTATTTTTCATTTTATAGGAATATCCAAAATGTTTGTCTGTGATCAGAACTGACCTTTAAAAGTTGGGCTTTGCTTTTCAATGTTTGGTGGCTAGTGCTTTAATGTTCTCTCTGTTGATAGTGACCTGTTTGCCAAACCCAGTGATAATGCTAATGCACTTTGTATTAGTCTAGGCGGTGAAAATCCCTGACTTCCTGATTCCTTCTTGCCAAATAAACATTTTATTATTAAAAGTCAATGGAAGACTGACATAGAGAGGGCCTCCTGTTGATTAATCCAAGAGTTTTTAAGTCACTGATAAAGTTCCATTAAAAACAAAGTTAATGAATACATTTCCCCCCCACGCCTGACCCAGTTGGTCTTTTGACAGTACTCCAGGGCAGAGACCAACTCTGTACATGAAGCAGAAAACTTCCACTAATGTCAACAGAACAAATCGTCATTGACTGAAAAGCCAGGAAACAACACAATTTGTTATTCAAGAACCTTCTCAATTTTGACCCCACCTAGCTTTCCAGTCTGATCCCCAGCTACTCTTCCTCACACTATCTGGCCACACTAGACTCCTGTTACTGTTACTTGATCACAGTCTGCTTTTCCAGGACATTGCCTTTGTTCCCCCTGGAAAGCCTTTTGTAGCTTACTCTCCTCCCATCGCCACTTTGTCTTTTACTTTCCAAGCCATGCCTCAAGATTCTGCTCATGTGCTGGGCTGAGATCTTCCTAAGCAGTCTTGCGTACACTCACTGTTTAATTGAGCTATGAAGCCCATCGGGTGTTCTCTTCTTGAACAATTCTCCACAGAACAAAGCTTTGGATTATACACTTATTTATTCTACTAGTACTTCATTGGTTATAGTTTGGTTCTCAAGTAGACTGTAAATTTCCTGAGTACAGGGACCAGGTCTGCTCTTCTCTTGTAGCCGTCAGACATAGCAGTTAATAGGTACCTTGTCACTCCTCACATGAATAGTTTTAGAATTTTGGTCTCTGAAGAGACCCAAAAGAGCTTATCCAACTCTCCCATTTTACAGAAAGGTCGTGACTTTTCCACAGTCATAAGGCTAGTGAGAAGTATCATGAGAAACCACATTTCCCAGCCTGGTGCTTTCCTGTGACTGTACTTTTTTGTTTTATGAAGCACCTACCTCCCCAGGTAGCACTTTGTATGAGGACATGATGCAGGTGAATACAATGAATTATAAGTGGAAGAAAGAGATTGGGGGAATTTTTTTTTTTTAATATCCAGGAACAAAAATAGAAACTAAGAGGGAGAGGAAAGGGGTGGCTAGGTGGTGCAGTGAATAGAGCACTAGCCCTGGAGTCAGGAAGACCTGAGTTCAACTCTGGCCTCAGACACTTAACACTAGCCATGTGACCTTGGGCAAGTCACTTAACCCCAATTGCCCTACCTTTCCCCCTCCAAAAAGGAAAAAAGAGAGGGAGAAGAAAAAGCATAAAGTCCAGATAGATTCTAAAAGCAGGCAAACATCAAAATGAGCTTAGAGACTGTAGTGGACAGGGTGAGAGAATGGATAATTGAGGGAAACATAACAGTCTTTTTTTTTTTTTTTTTTTGCTTTTTGGAGGGCAGTTGGGGTTAAGTGACTTGGTTAAGTGTCTGAGGCCGGATTTGAACTCAGGTACTCCTGACTCCCGGGCCAGTGCTCTATTCAGTGCGCCACCCATAACAGTCTTCTGTTATTTGAAGGACTACTGTACAGATCAGGAACTGGAGATCTTCTGCTTGGCATCAGAGGGCAGAACAAGTAGGAGTGACTAGAAACTGCAAGAGGCAGCTGGAGGCTCAAAGCAAACTTCAGCATCTTCTGGAAGAGCCTGGGTGCTGACTTGCCAGATCTGGGCACACCAGATGTTTGCCATGCCTGTCCTTCTCAGCTTAGATACTATGAACCAGAGATGGGAAGCTCATGGCATAAACCTCAGAGCACTTTACCTGGGGCCCTCAGCAGAAGGGGCCGAGCCACTGAAAGCATGAGGACAGTAACGACTCCCCAAGCACAAAGCAACCATGTTTAGTCTGCTTTACTTAGTGTTGAGTTACCATAATGTGATTAGGCTTCCTTCATTCTGAAGGTCACTCTCATCCTAAATCATGATCTATGCCCCATGACAGACACTAAAGAACACACTGGGAAGACCACACCTAAGACTGCCATTTCTTCATCCTGATTCACTGCAAGCCTGGGCCATTAACAGCTCATTTCTCTTGTTGATACATGTTATCCCAAGAAATGAGGACTGGCACAGTGGACAGATGACTAGATGTGTGACCTTGGCTCAGGTCCTTAAATACCAAGGCCCTCACTTTCCTCAGGTGTCATTGAGCTCTAATAGTCTGAGAGTCTTCCTATGAGATTTTCCTGAAAGAGCTTTCAGATGGGAATCAAAAGAAACAAGAAACAGAACTAGATGCTAACAAAGCAATTTCTAAGAGCTAACTGCAGCTCCAAGGTGGGCTAATCCACTTCAGAAATTAGAGCTGACAATTTTAAAATATCTTGGAGGTAAGGAACCTAAAACCATAGAATTTCTAAAAAAATGAACAAAGTTAAGCAGAAAAATTGCATAAGATACTTCTTTGGTCATTTTCATCAAATGTCTAGGGCTAATGAGAAGAATGTTATTTTCCAAATGTATAAAATGGCCTTCAAAACAGGAAGGAAAGTATTGCTTTGAGAAAACAGTGAAAATTTAAATCAGTGGCTCAATAGATCTTTCTTTTATTTCCTACAAAGGGATTATATCTTCTTACTCTGAAAAGCAAGGAACCATAAAAAACCAAAACCCATTAAATGGATTTAGGGCTAAAATTTTCATTTAAAAAAAAAAGTGATATAGCTATTGCTTTAATTATGTACTATTTTAAGTGGGGAAAAAAATACCTGTGAAGTAAATACATGAGGGTAGCGGTAAGCTGTAGGATTTTGAAGGGAATTTTCACTAAAAGCAAGATTAGTTCAATGTTGTAAATTTTTCTAGGATAAAACTTGTAACTATCCTATTACTAAAATTGAAATCAAGACAATTATTTAAAGTTTTAAATCATGACTCACTTTTCAAATGCAGTCTAAAAGATGGCTGCTTATAAAAGAAAACTAATTCATTTAAAAGAAAAAACCAAATACCCAGAACATTTTCAGTTTTATTGTTTAAAAATTACTTTCATTTTAATGAATTAGTAACATCAAATGTGTATTATACAAAATTGTCCCTTCACATTTCCATACATAGTATCTGGACCACTTGAAACTCTGGACTAAAAATGCATAAGATTCCTTAGTATCCATAATTTCAGTTATTGTCACATAAATAAAGGGTGATATGCAAAAAGCATGCATTTAACATTGATGCAACAAGGTGTACATTGTGCAGTAATGCACAGCTAGGTGCACTGTCTTTGTGCCACTGACACAGTTGGAAGCAATTATCCTGGGCTTTTACATTCTATTCAGCAAACTGTCTTTCTGCCAAACTTTTCTGCTACTAGAGGCAGAAATAGCTTTTTAAAACATACAGATGCAATAAAACATTTCAGAACTGAAAGACCTGAAGCAGCTTTCAAAGATATTACCAACCACTTTAAACCCTGCTGCTCCATTGACTTCTATGGGCTTTTGCCTTCAAAGTCACCGTTCAAAATGGAACAGCTTTTTCAGAAAAAATAATTCTTTTTTGCATGTTTTGAGAAGTCATTTTCTTTGAACACAGAAGATTTTTCATGTTGAGGAAAACAGAGTTTTAGAAAATTAATCTATTATCATTTTTTGATTTTGTAGTTTAAAAGAGAATTTGTAAATTTATGAAAAATATTTAAGATTTTTCTTCTTCCCAGGACTTCTGTATTTGACCTTGCAATGAAAAGAAAATGAGCAATTGTTATTGTCACCATACCATGGTAATGTAAACCATTAAAATTTCATGATTTCATTGCAGGATCAAGAAAAAGGAGAATGGTCTAGGACGAGAGGAGGGGTGTGTGTGGGAACACCCCTCTTCTCCAACTAGATATCTAAAATAAAAAAAAAACCCACAGAAATGATGTTTTGTGCAATCTCTTTCCTTTCAGGTTTGTGTAGATAGGAAAATCTCATCTTGAAAACGTTGTGGTAGCAACAAACTCATTCCCTCTTTAGCTCAAGCTGCCATCCTAAGTCTTGTAATCGGCTTCTTTTCAAAAAAGTTAGGAATTGGTACTCAATAACACTTGTGTTTAGTTAGCAAGGGAAAGTTCATTTATCAGCTTGACCTATGGTTTTTTTTTTCCCTAGGATCCGAAAGGAGGAACTTTTGTTGTTGCTGCCTATGTTGTTCAGCTCATTTGGGGACTGAGATGTTGTCAAAACTAGAGCTCTCAGATCCCCCGTAGGCAGCACGCTGCAGAAACAGAACGAACCTCTAATCTTGTTTTTCTGACATGTAGTGGGAAATAGTACACCTGTTTCACTGAAGTAACTTAAGCTTCAAGCATGTGGCTGTAAGTGAAATGGACGACTTCACAGGAAGCATGGGATTAATTTCAACTAAAAAAAATCTCCCTGTAACTTTTCAAGGGCACATTATAACATCATTTTGATGACTTTTAAGTCAAGTGCTATCTAAAATGTAGAAATTTAGAAAATAGTTTAGAAATGCTCAAAGAGGCTAATTTGGGTGAATGATGTAAAGGCTTATGTTTACAAATAATGGCGTATTAATAATATCTTTACTTTTTTAGCATCTATATTTAGCAACATAATTTTCTTTGTAAATGAGTTCTGTCTAGAGTCAGAACTACAAGAGAGAAATACGGCTGCTTCCTACCTGGGTATGTTTCCTCTCCACTCAGCATAAACTAGTTTCATGATGCTTCTGCCTCTGACATTCTGCACTCTCAAATATGAGTCCAATAAGCTATTACGCCGTGTACTATTTTCATGGTAATAAGCTACCTAAGCGGGTTTTAAGAAACGTCCAGAAATAGAACATTTGTCTTGGCATGAAACACACTGTTTCTATCTTCTCTCCAATTGTATAGAAGCATTTAAGTATTATTGCTTTAAACAACATAACAAGTATTCAAGACTAAATACTGAATTTCCCCCCCAGTGCTACAGGTGTTTTGACACAAATCAAATTGTTTGTCACCTTCAACTTTCAGCCACATTTACTGAAGTTTTAAGTATTATATGTTAGCCTGTTAATTCAAAATCAAGACACTAGCAATGGCTACACAACCGTGTCTTTTTTGGGCACCGAGCAGTAGGGCTGCTTTGTTGGCAGGAGTTAAGGCACTAAACGGTGGTAAAATAAACAGAAGTATGGTAGTTGACCACTTCTTAAAATCTTAAAAAAAAGAGATAGCTGAGTGACACTAGGAAATCTCTTCCAAACAAATAAGGCATCCTGTTGGCAAACAGAAATAAAAAATAATATCATGTCGAACCTAATACATTCACTGTCTGAGCAAAACTATTTGAAATGTCAGCTATTAAAACTAAAGAAAGCTACAAAATATGTATAAAGGTTGAAAAGGCACCAGAAGAACTCCACCGCTTCCAGTTCTAAGAATGATGTAAGCTGTGTTCAACACTGCATATAATCATCAAGTCAGTTACCAATTTGCTAATCAGAAAGAAAGCCATAGTTAAGCTTTTGTTTTAATAAGTCAGTTAATCAAGTGCTAGTTTAGTAAGAAATTTATTTTCCTATGTCAGAAAATAACTGCAGTGTCTAACACAACTACATTTATGATGCAAAACTATTCTAGTACTGAATGCATGTTCTGGTTAACACTGAAGCAAGTCTGTATAAACAATCAGTTACTTCAAGATAGCGAGTTTACAATAGAAGTCAACATATAAATGAATAAAGTTTACTGGAAACAACGTAAAGTGTATTACAAAGATATATGAAACAATTATAACCACAATATTTTCTCTGTGAAAAATACAACTATTAGTGAGATAAAATGTACAATTGAATTTTTTCAAAGAAAAACAAGAGTATAAAGGAAAATACTTTTCTTCAAAACAGGGAAAATAGTACAGTTCATTGTTTTTCATCACAATATAATTTGACACAAAAAGCAGTCAAAGGATTGCACCAATTCCACATCCAGATTCCTGAACATGTTCCAAGTAAAAGGAGTCCATACAGCAGAATGTGGTTTCTGAATTTGATGATGGCAAGATTCTCTCACAGAATGACACAACACACTAGCTGTTTACAAAATGTACAATACTCTCATTTTGGTGGCCAGATGTAAATGCAAGTATATGCTTACTTTCACCCTGGCTGTTGTTTAGCCAGAAGCAAGAAAAACTAAAGTATTTAAGTGTTCTCCGTAGCAATAAAGAATTATATTTAGTGCATGCTTTATTGTTTTTCAAAAAACGTTTCTGAAAATAACTGTTACCCAATAGCTTACAAAATAGAAAAATTATTCATCAGGATAAAAATGTATTATAGGTCCATTCACAAAGGACTAATTTCCTCAGCAGGAACCAAGGTACAAGTTCCCTTAAGTGAAGAAGGTATGCATTGTCTGAAGAACTGGAAATTCTCTTTGAATTTTTTTTTCCTCCCACATGTAGAAAAATGGTATTCTGGAAAATGTTATGAACACTTTTGCTGGACAAAATTCAAAAGTTCTCCAAACTTTTCAAAAAGGTCCTCCACCCAGTTTACATTTTTCATACAGAGCTGTACAATTTCTTCCTGTCCTAAATCTTCATTTTTTTTTTGCACAGATGAAATCTGAAGGAGAAAGATTGCCACATTAATTTATACTGATGGCTTTATTATATCTTTGAATACTACAGTATCTCCAAGGTTTATTCTTCAAATATTTGAAAATGAATGTTTGTATCTCAAACTAGTGGTAGACTGAGAAACCTCACAGACTATTCCAGATTAGGCCAATTAAGAAAAGGCTGTAACATCAAGTAATGATTCTTTCAGGCAAGCTTGGAAGACAAATCTATTTACGTTCGGCCCCACGGAAAGTGGCCCCTTCCTATCTAGCCTCCTACTAGGGCATTTGAGTCTCCCAGGCTTTCTCACAGAAGAGATCTCTGACGCTGTCACAATCACTGACTGGCACATTCTTGACCGAAGACATTCATTCTTGTAGGAGCAACACTTTATCATGGTCCAGGGAAAATAACAGTTTCCCTTTTATAGGGCTTCATATGAGAAATAAGAATGTTTCTTCAAGGACCCCTGCAACATTCTCATCTCCCCCTAAATGTGTTAAGTCATAACGACAAAGTCAGCCGCCAATTTCAGAACCTGGTCTTAGTATAAAAATCCCCCAAATCACTGTTGGACTTTTACCATACTTCACATACTTGATAAACATAGCTGGATCTGATAGGATCTGATAAAATCAGTTAAAGCTCTTATAGGATCTCTCAGTAATATGTTACAGGTATTACAAACATCCCTTCTATTGGGTTCAACTTTCTACTGTATATGTAATTTCTTAGTAAGTTCAATGTATTCTCTCTAAATGCTGATAAAAGCTGATTCATATTCATCTCATGGCAGTAAGATGATATTCATTATAACTATCCTCAGCTAAGCTAGTTTAAGCACTAAAACGCAAGACGACTGTCAGCAGTTACTACAAGCAACTTCACAATGCTCACTTGTGAGCACAAAAAACGGAGGCAGAATTTGTATCTCAATTAACATGGCACGCATCAGGATGCATGATGGCGTAAAACAATTAGACATAGATAGTGGGGTTCAAGTCTGAGCAAAAAGAAGGACAAAAGGTAGAATTACTAGTATCCGTTATCCAAAGACAATTCCAAAGTAAATATTTTTTGACTTTTTCACCATATTTATACTAAAAGCCACCACTATTAGCTGTAGTCTCAGTGAAAGCAGATGATTTTTTAAAAGCATAACTTATAAATTAATAATAATAGAAATAGGGGAGGCCAGGTGGTGCAGCGAATAGAGCACTGGTTCTGGAGTCAGGAGGACTTGAGTTCAAATCCAACCTCAGTCACATAATACTTACTAGCTGTGTGACCTTGGGCAAGTCAGAACTCCAACTGCCCTGCTTTCTCCCCCCCAAAAGCAAAAAAAAAAAAAAAAAAAAAAAAAGATAATAATAAAAATAAATTAATAGATGCTTACCTCCTCTTTACATATCAGATAAATATGGTATTTGTAATGATGAAGAGAATGATATAAAGAATACAACTGTATTTTTTCTGGATCTACCGCAAACTCCTATGAAAAAATTTTAATGATACATTTCACTGAACAAATAAGCACTTGACACAAGAATACTTTTACAAAAATACTGAATCAACTCTCAAGTTCAATTCTGGAACAGGCTGATTTGGGGGAGATTTGGCAGAAGGCAAATTAAGTTCACACTGAGAATGAATATCAATCCTTCCTTCTGGTAGCTAGCTATAAAAGAAGGAGGATCTGATCCACAGGCGGGCTCACCAAGGAGAGGAGAGGGGATCAGAATTCAGAGTCTTTGTCAAGGAAGGAGATCAAGGATGGAAGAGGGGAAGGGAGGAGAAGAGCTCACAAGAGGGGGCCTATTTGTCAAACAGTGGAAGTTAGAGCTGAGGGAGTGAGAAGATCTGAAACAGCGCCCCCTAGGGAACACGTAGAAAAGAGGATGCAGTCTGAGGACTGGGGAACTGAGAACACTGCCAAGGGAGACAGATGTTTGGAAGGAACCATTACTGAAACAGCTGGCTTATTAAGACTGTGAAGTACGGAAAGTAAATTCAAAGAAGCAAAGGAATGCAGTATGAGTGCAGATGAATGCAGATGAACCCCAAACTCTAATTATTGAGGAGAGGTCCTATTATCTGACAAACACAGGGGTGAACTGGAAAGCTGAAATCAGATAGAGACCAACATCTCACATCTCATAGCACCCCTTAAGAGAGTGGCTTAAAATTGGAGATAAACAAATACTTATCTTTGGGGAATGGCTAAACAATTATGTTACATGAATACATTGGAATATTACTGTACTATAAGAAATGATGAAATTGTCAAAGGAAACTAGGAAGACTTCTAACAAAGAAAACAATTTATATAATAACAACAGAATCATATAAAGAAAAACAAATTGGAAAGACTTTAGAACTTTGATCAATGTAGTGACAAATCATGATTCCAAAGGACTAAAGTTGAAACCTATTATCCCCTGCCAAAAGTGGTAAACTTGAAAAATACAGAATGACACCTATATTTTTTGGACATGGCCAATGTGGAAATTTTTGATGGATGTGTTATAAATCCTGCTTTTAAAAATTCTTTAATGGGAAGGACAGAAAATAGATGCATATTAAAAAAGTCAATCTAGGGCAGGTTGGTCAAACTGGGAGAAAAGAATTGTTCAATGGTGATTGAGCAGGCTTGGGGGAGCGAGGCAGTGGAAGAGGTGGAAAGACAGACGAAGGATAAGAAAAGACTTCAGAATTAAGGATCTTGGAGGAAAGGGGCATTTTGGAGTGATGATAAGATGTACAGTGTAACTGGGGAAGCAGTTATGGTAAAGATAGAGGAGAAAACAATTCAAAATCACATGACACTTACCTGTGTTGATTTAGTGGTTGATTTGGAAGTCCTAAGTGTTTTCTTGTTGTAAGATTTGCCTTTCATTTTTATTTTAGAAACAGACCCTCCACTTTTCCCTTTAGAGTCCCGAGTAATTATTGTTAGTTCAGGAAAACTTTCCAAAGCATTCTTTAAAAGAGAAAGGCAAAATAAATAATGTTTGAAGGAAAACAATCACTACTTAAAAAAAAAAAAACAATTTAAAATGCACCAGAAATCGAAAACTATTGAAATTGCATATATAGTTTTTAAAGCAGGAGGACCAACTCCACTGGAAAGAAAATAAAACAGGTTGCTTCAGGTACATGCAAAACATTAAATCCAATGTAGGCTTTTATGTCTAATATTTTATGTGAGAATCCAGCTGATAAATATTAAAAGCTGTTTCTTGTCTAGGTTCACTCATACTTTCAGAAGGAAAAGTGTTGCGGAAAACAATCAACAGCTAGCAAATGCCTCAGGCCCTCCTTATGTATACCAGGCAGTGCGGTGTAATGGGAAGAGCCCAGAAAACTGGAAAGCCCTGGTCTCGTGTCCAGCCCTGTTACTTTTTCTCAGTGGAGTCTTGGGTGAACGCATCTCTCAGTTTCCTTCCAGTTCTAAATTCTATGATCTTAAGATACTCTATTCCTCTACATTTATACATCTAATACAATTAAATACAATTAAATCTATATATAGTTCTTTGGTTTATTTACTGGTTCAGCTCCACAGACCTCTGTTCTTCATCTGATCAATCAGTCTTTTCAGTGTACAGATCAGAAAAGAGTCAACCAACAGTCATCCAAACAGGCCAAACTCCAGATTTTCTTACTTCCTCTGTGCTAATGGCTCTGCAAGCTATCATCCTGACCCACGGAGGAGGACCCATGCCATTCTGACAGAGAGAAAGGCATGGCACACTGTAAGCTGAGTAGTGCTTCATTCTTGAAGTGGCCTTGTACTGAAGAGGGTTACTGGGTCGTGATGGGGAATATAGGGGAATCTCTTGATCCCCCCCTCCCAAGGGCCATAAACAGAACATTTTCGCTCTTCAGAGGCACCACCCAGGCAGCACAGTGCTGGGCCCTGAGCTAGGCATGTGGCTGAGCCGTGCTTCTCTCCAGGACCACGCCCAAGTCATCTCACTTTATAATCCTGCTTCCTACATACATTACTACTGACACATCACAGGCCTATTGAGCAGAAACCTTTAAAAATGGATATCAAAGTGAGAGATGAGGGGCAGAAACACCTTATCACTGTTGAGAGGTCACAGCACGGTTAGACGGTCACAACTCTGTACCCTTTCATTAAGAAACACTACGGACAATCAATGTGACTAAAAGGATGCTAATGAGCTCAAAACTTCATGCCATCAAGTTTACCACTATTGGAGTAAACGGATGAAATATGCCAACTAAATACATGTATGATTCACAATTTAGTCCAATAAACCTAGTACTTACACACCACCACACCAACTCTAGAAATCAAGGACTCTCTTATCCAGACACTTAAGTGTTTCCAAATACCTAGAACTGTGACCCTGAAAACACAATGGTCATGTATTTTTTCACAAATGAATTATATTTTCCCTTGAGAAACAAGGAGACTAAAAGTTTCACTTTTGCTAAACAATAGGATTCTTTGCCCGGTTAGCTACCAATAATTCCTAGACCCTATTAATTTTTTAAAAATGTGTTTTTTATCAAAAATTACTGTACTGCTTTTTATTTTTCATAGGCAATTCCTATCTTAAATTATTTCTGAATACAATTACTCCTTTCAACCAATATATGAAAGAAGTTTAGAGACTAAACATTGATTTTAAAAAAACTGGAGGCAATGAATTTGGGGCTTGTATAGAGACAAAAAGACAATTTTCAAATTCCCTTTTCCATAAATCCAGGATATCAAAAAACACCTGAAACAAACGTGTCCTGAGGCAAAGAAAACAATGACTACGGGAGTTATTTCTCAAAACATTCAACAAGACTATCCTGGGAAGATGTGGTGAATATTTATTTCAAATGCATATGAAATAGGTATTGCACCTGTATTTTAAAAATTAAAAAGCAATTTAACAGTCTGCCAAATTAGTATACTTTCACACTGTGTCTTAAAGTTAGCTTAGAAGATAATCTTCCATTTCAGCTAATAATTAGGAGCTTCCACTTTAAAAAAATGAACTATTTTTACAGCTTCTTAGAACCACAGGTTCTTTTTTTTTTTCATTCTGTGAAATTAACATACACAACTAATGAATATGAAAATAAAAGAAATTCCAGACCTATTTGGCCTACATAACACACTTCGCCAAGTGATGAGATTTAGCGTCTCTTGAGATTTAGGGTCAATCAACCCTGAAAAGGATTAGTCCAAGCAACTGTGTTTAAGAGTGATGGAGTCTTTGGAAACTGCCACTGCATTGCAAGGTAATTTTAGCTTAAAAGAAACTTCTCTTTATTTTTAAAGTGTAAGTTAAATAATCATGTGATATATTAATGTATCATGTAATAAGCATGTCCTGACTGTGCTTCTGTCCTGGCAGTTGCCCCAGCCAGCACCTTCCCACTCATTACTCTGGAGACCTGCTCTTCAGGGAAGTACAAGGTAAACTAGAGTTTGTGTGAGGGCCTCAAAAGCTGAGAAACAATGCCCTGGGGAGAAGCCTCAGCCTCCTGTGCTGGTTTGAATGTACCTACCTTCCTTACCCTCCACACTGGGGTTGTCTCTATTAGGGGAGTAGGGGGTGCAGGAAAAGCCACCTGCAGAATTAAGGCAACACTGGCCTTTCAGCACATTTGTAAAAATTTGTAGAACTCCCTTCCTTTCAAAGAGATCTCATCAAAGGTGTAGAGTGTATAGTCGAACCAGAACAGCAGTTAAAAGACATAGACACTCCATTAAAGGAGCAGTACTGATCAGTGGGTAGAAAGAGAACCTCAAGCCTACTTCCTTGCCCCAAGTCCCATCTCTGACCTAGCCTGGCTCAAGCACCCTGAAAATCTTCCCAGTTTGGAGTTAGGAAGACAAGTTCAAATCCTGCCTCAGAAACTCACTCACAGCATGGCCCTGGGGAGACCATTCCATGTCTCTGAGCCTCAGTGGGATATAATGGCTCCCACCTCCCAGGGCTGCTGTGAGGATGCAGTGACATCAGTGCTAGCCAGCCTTGGTTTTCCTATGGCAAAGACACCCTAAAGAGCACAAACTGTGGAGCAGGGAGTGATGTTATGTTGGTGTAGGGAGGGTGGTCCCTCCATCAATGAAATCACACACATGTGGACACCACAGTGCGCTTCACACAGAAGTGCACACTGCACACTCTGGGGCTGTCAGCATTTTGTTGAGATGGGTGAGCCTGGATACATATGTGCATAAAAGATTTGTATTGCAAAACGTTCATTTAGGAAAATCATTAAAGCTGAACATGAATCTTCTGGCGAATGCAGAAGCTAGCTTCTTAGTAGAGAGTGCCCATTACAAATCTGCTCTTTCAGCAGGCACAGATCCATCTCGGTGAGAGGAAATACCTTAAATGACTGATCCAAATGGAGCTTCTGAAGAAGTCGTTTTCTGTTGTCACTCAGCATACCGTCAATTTTTTTCATGTGCGGCAAAAGTAATTCATCTGAAATAGTATAAACATTTAATATAGTTAAAGGAGAAATGTATTAAGCAAGAAATATTTGAATAATCAATTTTTAAAACATGTAATACACTGATATATTTAAAATGTATGTTTTAAGCTTCAAGGAAAAAAATATTACGAGTCAACTCCCAATATTCAGAATTAAGGACTGACAGGACATAGAAGGTAAACATTAAACAAAAAAGTCAGGTTTTCTTCATCTTACTTGCTTTTACATCTCTCCTATTACTAATTACCAAATGCATCCTTCCCTCTCCACATCCCAGAGCTATCCCTTAAAACTAATAATAAAAAACCGGGAAAAAAGTCAATAGAATTAGCCAAAGTATCCAAAAGACATTAGGTGCAACGCTCCATACCCACAGTGCACAACTTCTGTCAAAGGTATGGAAGAAAAACCTTCAAACAGAGCCTCCAATGAAAGAGACGCCAGGGTGTGGCAGAGAGATGGCTTCACTTTGGAATCAGGAAATGGAGGTTTTAATCATCACTCGTAACAGAAGGGGGCTGAATGAGAAGACCCCTCTGATCTCTTTTTGCCTAATCACCTTTGCTATGAAAGAAAGCAGTACCACACATTTTCTGAGGTGGCCAAAATAGCTCACGTCATAAAGCACGGCATGCTTTCAAAGCACCTTTTCATAAACAATCTTTATTGGATGCTCAAAACAACTTTAAGAGGAGACAATGTAAGTATTATTACTTCTGTCCTACAGATGGTGAAACTGAGCCTGGGAGAGTTTGTGAAGTCATTTGCCTAATACCCAAAAACTATTCAGTGGCAGTCAGGCCCCAAACTGAGCTCTTCTGATATCAAATTTGTCTGGGATAAAGTAAAAAGACATCTGAAAATAAGTCATTTTTTGTCAAGTGCAAAAAGACCTTCAAAGATGTAGTCATTTTTAAAAGTTTAGAAGTCACCTAAGTGATGGTTGGTTCACATTTGTCTTTGGAAGGTGGGGTTTAAACAGAACCCATGCATTGGGGAAATAGCATCAGCCTGAATTTCCCAAAGCCTGGGTTGTAGCTCCAGCTTTGTTACTAGCTAGGCTTGAGTCTCAGCTAGACTGGATGATATCTATGATATATTCAAAGTAGATAATTACAGCTCTCTGCAAATTTTAGATGTGACACATTTTCCTAGCTAGTGCATACCCTGAGGGGAAAAAGAGGAAGAAAAGAAATAGTCCACAGAAGGAAAGTGGAAGAAAAGTATCAATAATTAGAATTAGATACTGATTACATTTCATTATAATTAACCTGGAAAATTCTTTCTTGTTTCTTATGATTATACCAATGTAGACAGTGCTCAGGATATGCTCAGTTATTTGAAATACTTTTCTATCACCTATGGCATATTTAACAACACAAGTGTACGAAAAAAAATTCTAGCTGAAAATTCTAGAACGATTTGTTCCTTCACTTTTAATGTACACTAGGCTGTATCTTTCTTTGTAAATGATACCTCCCAGTGTAAAAGTATTTGGAGAACTTCAGACTGAAGGATCTAGGATGGAGCTGCTCAATGTTTGCAGTAATATTATCACGTACAGTACAAAGTGGTCAAAATGCCCCATTGGCATGTTCTCACTGTGATGGCGGCGCTCAAGGAACGCATGGGCTGAGCAGGCAGATTCTGCCCTCAGTAAGAAGGGCACCCAGCTGCCTGAAGTCTGCATGATCAGCACGTACCATTGCTCTTCTCCAAGGCCTGCATCGTGTCTGCGTCTAAGGCGATGCTCACAAGCAGCTCGACGTAGCTCCTAAAGGTTTCCTTCATGGCCCTTGTATTCAGAAAACGTGGGACGGAAGGAGCAGGAGGGTCAAATTCTAGAAAGTAGATACATTGTTTTAAAATTGGAAGTACACTATTACTCATCTCAAAAATCCTACAATGACTGTTCAGAGTAACCAACACCAAAAGTTGAACAAAGTTTGCAGAAGACTTCTCACAACTTTGGCCACTAGATGACCCCGGAGGACCAGATGACCCAGTACTGTATCTTTAACTCCAACGGCAGAGACACACACACCGCCACACTGGCCCGTGGCTCCATCCCTTCCCTATCCCTTTGCACAGAACTCTGGCATAGGCACATAGTGCACAAAAACAAGAAAATGTAAAGTGTTATTTCCTAGAAAACTGTGCTTTAATTGGAGAGGCAAAATACAAGTTTTTGGTAGCAATTTTGAATGTCTTTAGACTTTACTATTGGTTCTTAGGAATTTAAGGGTAAGAGCATCTTCCTAAAAAAAAAAGGGAAGGAGTTTCGTGTTACCCAGTGGTGACACCTAGTGGTCAATCAAGTTTGTTGTCCAGTCATTTCAGCGGTGTCATTTCTTGGCAAAGCTGCTGTAGCGGTTTGCCATTTCCTTTTCCAGCTCATTTTACAGGTGAGGAAACTGGGGCAAACAAGTGACTGGCCCAGGGTTACACAACTACGAAGTGTCTGAGAACGGGTCTGACCTCAGGGAGACGAGTCTCCCTGACTGCGTCCAGGCCCGGCGGCACTGTGTCCACTGCGCTGCCTGGATGAAAACTCATCTGCCTTCCTTGAATGAAAAATGCAAAAGCCAAATCTTCTTGTTATAAACAACAGCTGCCAAGATGTAAAAAACAATTCTACCTTCAGTGCCTCTCCTCAGTACTCATTTTATTCACAGGTTCTGCTGTAAGAAGCTCATACATTCAAACCAGTCAGTATTCATTAAGCCTCTGCTATTTACAGAACATTGTCCTAGGTGCTACTGGAGGAGAGAAACTGTTTATACGTGTAACTGGGGAAAGATTTTTTTAAAAAATGTGTTTTCCTCAAGAGCAATGAGTTCATTTTCAACCTTATGGGAGGCTGATGCAGAAAAGACTCCACAGAAGAGAAGAGGCATTTCAGGTGGGCTCACAGAGGCCCGGGAATGGAGAAGAGTGCGATTTCTGGGTACATACAGGGGAAGATAAGCAAGAGTATAAAGGCAGGAAGCAGGAGCACATATAAGGATCCCTCACTGCAGCAGAAACAATATGCGAAAGAGAAGGAAAAACTACACTAAGAAAAGCGGGGAGGGGGGGGCGGGGGGGCCATCGGCCCGTGGAAGGTCTGAAGTTTACTCAGTGGGCCACAGGGAGGCAGAGGAGGACTGGCCGCTCTGTGGGCAGTCAGGGAAGGCTGGTGGTGATGAGAACCTGCACTACAGTGGGATCTGCGGAACTACAGAGGAGGAGCTGCACACTGGTCCTTAAAAAGGCCCAAGCTCCAAAACCGGAGGCCATGCAGAGGCCATCCAGGCTAACTCTTCACAGGACGGGTGAAGTAAGAGTGTCTGGAGTCAGGAAGCAGCCTCAGACACTTATGAGTGTGTGCCCATGGGCAAGTCACTCAACATCTCTGTCTGCCTTAAAATAAGGATGACAACGTCACCTACCTTTCAGAGCGGTTGAGGATCAAATGAGGTATTTGTAAAGTACTTTACAAACCTTAAAGTGCTATATACAACACCGGTGATGCTAAGTATTAAGTACTTTGTCCAAGGTTACATATGTTGTGTCAGGCGGGGTAAGAGAACATGAGAGGAGAGGAAAAATGAAGAATCCAAAATAAAGCGGATGTTTGGAACATGGGAAACTGAGTGAAAGAGTAAAGTAAAAAGAGATTTCTGGATTTTAACATGCCGAGTTTGAGGTCCCCATAGGATATGTAAGTACATGCCTATTTAGACTAAGGAGAAAAGAAAGGACACAAGAGATAAATCTGGAGTAAAAGACTGCAAAGGGAGGAGAAATGGCCGGCCAGGGTGAGCAGTCAAGGGCAGGAAGGAGACTCCAACCGGCGTCTCTCTGAGAAGCCAAGGGAGCTGAGAGTGGGAAGACTTGTCGGTCAGACACAGTTGAAAGTAAGGGTTTAATGCATTTAGAATTTTCAGCGTCTCCAAGAGGCAGCCTGGTGGCTCAGTAAACCGAGCCTGGAGTCAGAAGGACCCGACATCACACCTGACCTTAGACAGAAGCCCCCAGGCAAGTGACCAAGCTCTCTGCCTCAATCTCTTCATCTGTCAAATGGAGATGAACACGCACCTCCCTCCCAGGGTGGCTTCGAGGAGTCACAGGAGATATCTGTGAAGCACTTGGCACAAGGCCTGGCATACAGGAGAACTACTGTTATTATACAAACGCTTATTCCCTTCCTTCTTCTCTGTAGTAGGATGGACCCTCTAGTCAACAGCAGTACAAGTACATAATTAGCTTTCCCAGGGCTAAGTGTGACAAATATTCCACTACTTAATAATAAATTAATTTGCTTTATTAAGTAGCAATGGGAGGAAAATACATTAAAATCTATAACAAATCCAATTTTGATCGATACTGTCTTAGTCTATTAGACCCTTTTAAACACCCTTGGAAGAGCTGCAGTATCAGTGGATGGGGAAGGGCTTCTGGACACCCCCTGCCCACTCACCCTCCTCCTCACTGCCACTAGTGTGGATTTCAGGGGAGGAATCAGACTGGGAAGACTCCAGTTCTGGCTTCCATTTCTTCCGTTTCTTTGGTGGCGGCTCGGCCTTCGTCTTTGGCTGCTTAGCTTTGGATTTCACAGAAGAGACTTTTGTTGGTTTTGGTGCTGGAGGGTCAGGAACTTTACTGCTGCTGCTTGGTTTAGAATGGACAGCTCTGCAATGGTAGAAGCATTTACGTTTGGTTAACAAAAGTTCTGTCAAATAACTTAGGAAGAAAACTCAGACACCTCTGCTGTAGATGATCTTAACATGATGGATTTCATCACTGAGCACCTTTAGGAATCTGAACTAGACCTAAATATCTCTAACAACGATCCTCATTATAGTTATCTTGTCACCATTTCTAGTCAGCATTCAGTTAAGTGACTAATTATTTTTGTTCCTTCATCCTTCAGCTCCTTTTGGGCCACACCTAACTCCTGGAAGCTTACACAAGATCAGGCCATGTCACACCTGCTTAGGGAGCCGCACATACTATGGGAGCTTGAGGATGAGGACCTAGATGGCTACAGGTTGGGGAGAAAGTCATGGAATCTGCTACTATTCAACAGTTCTGCGGAATTTTCTAGATGAAAAGGGGAGGTTTAGCTCATTTTGTCATATTCCAAATTCTAACACCTACAACAGTTCCAGAAACCTAGAATTATACTAGTGTCCTAGGATTCAGACTCCCTACCTGGTGGCACCAATAAAGGGCACACAAGATCTCAGTGAGGCCCCTGCCACCACAGAAAGCTGTTGTCTGTTATGGTGCCCTCAGCATCAATTTATTCAATATGTATTAGGTACTGAATTTTCAGTCTTCAATAATTAAAATTTAGAAGTCCAATATTTTACTCATTTCATTCCCTGCAACTTTTCATGAATGACAGGCCCTGCCCAATACTAAAGCAAGAAGAGAAGTACCTGGATGTTGATAACGGGTGACTTCTTGGCTTTTTTGAGCATACTCTGACGTATTCCTTCTTGTTGATGTTATCAATGAACTTTACATATACCCGTCTGTATTTACTCTTTGCATCCCCAAAATATCCAAGATACTGAGGAAAAACACAGACTCCAAATTACATGACTGTACTCATTGCTTTGTAACAAACAGACTAAAACTCATGACAAAATGTTAAATTACTTCAATGAACATTAATCAGATGTTAAAAACTGCATCTTTCCTATTCAGTAGTTCAAAGCTCATATACAACTTACCAAGGAGGGGGGAGGTCATTAAAGTTGGTCAGGCTTGTTTAGGGCAGGGAAGGAAGGTGCTATTAGGAACACACTCAATATTCTATAAGTCAACAGAGAGAACATCACAGTTCTCTCTCACAACACCCAGAGAACTGTTATGGATTGCTTGCTCAGATATTTAAGAAAACATAAACTTTCAAGTAAAAAAGTTTATTTGTCTAGTTTTATCTTCATGCATTCAGTGGGAAAAGGTATAAGGTGCTTTTACTCCATCTTAACTCAGGGTATCCTAAAACAATTCCTTCAGAAATGCAAACTGTAGAAAATATTCTTGAGTTTCATCCATAGTTTTTCTTGAGTGATGACCATCCAAAATTGGTAGATGTTGATTCTACTTACACTATTAGTAGCAGCAAACTCTCTGTGCCCGTCTCGAATTTCAGGAACAAACTTTTGCAATAAAGCTTTTTGTACTTTCCAGATGGCTGGTGGTTCTTTACCTGTTTTTAAAGCTACCTGTAAAACATAGAATTAAATAAAAATGGATGATTTGACTTTCAGAGTCCAAGAATTGGGGAAATAACTTCAAGAATCAAGTCATCTAGCCTCCCAACTAACACAGAAAACACCTCCACCATTTTCTTTACAGATGGGTCATCTGGCTTCTGCTTGGGGGTTTTACTGCCTCAAAAAAGAGTCTACTGAATTTTTAGCTAATTGTCCAAGTTCTTTGTACTTAGTGGAAATTTGCCTTTGTAGCTTCCATCACCCTGGTCTTTAAGGAGCCACAGTGTGGTACTTTGGGGTATATAACAACATACATTTAGAGACAGAAAATTATCATTAGATGCTAACAACTCTCACCTATCAAATTCTATTTGGATCTCTCTTCCACGCAAGTTAATTCTATTTGAATTTTATAGTTTATAAATACTTTATACAAATTCTGGTAATTTACACGTATATATTTTCCCCCCAGCAGGAACCTATGATTTCACTGGTTTAGGGAAGGCATGCCAAAGGAGACCTCTCTGGAACACTGAGGATAAGTGACATGACTAGGTCTTCCTGACTGTCAGGCTGGCCTCCATCTACTAGATCATGTTGCCTTCTATCCACTACACTCTACTGTCTTATATATTCCCAACAGTACTTTTAAAAGATTTATTAATACTTAAAAACAAAAGCCATTGTGGTCATTTCCCAATCAATCCCACTCCCTTTCCCCCAACTTTCCCATATAACAAAGCACAGTTAAAACATGCCATCGTATTAATGATATCATCACATAATACGTATCATCTTGAGAATGGAATTTATCCAACAATAAAACTGTGTAACCCAAACTATGACAAGCTACAATTAGCAAGAAACTAAGTTAAAATTCAGATTTATTAAGGACTTTTATTTTTAAATGACATGTAGTTCATTACTTTGATATTTTTGACAGAATGGAAAGCACTGCAAAGAATAAAACAACACACTTAGCTATGTAAAAACTGAAGGGATAAAAATGAGCACTTTGCATTATTTAGAATATCTGGAAATACAGAAGAAATGCAACTGAATTCAACAAATATTTATTAAGTGACTCCTTGTGTCAGAGACTGCTGGGTGCTGGGGCAAAAAAGGGAAAAACTCTGGAGTGTCTTTTCAAGAATCTTACGATGTAATGCCCATGTGGAAGGGAGGGTGGGACAAAGACCACAAATAAGTATGATTCAAGGTGCTCTGTGTTAGGGGCAAAAGAAAGATACTCAGTACTTAAGGAAAACCTGATGAGGAAGGAAATCATGAGGAAGGTGAAAGGAAACTGAAATTAAAAATTCTTTAATGGAGATAAGGGGAGAAAAAAGAAGAGACTGTGGGACCTAACTACTAGGTACTACATTGGTACTACAATTGGCTGGAACAGAATGTGGGATGGTCAGCAATGTGAAATAAGGCCAGAAAAGCAGTGTGAAGTCAGACTGGAAAGGCTTCAGTGCCAGTCTAAGAAGTCTGAATTTATTCTAAAATAACGGAGCACAGAACCAGGAGAACACCAGACATAGTAGCAGCAACACTGTTCAGTGATCAGCTCTGACAGACTTGGCTCTTCTCAGCAATGCAAAACTCTAAGACAACCCCAAGAGATTCATGATGGAAAATGCTGTCCACATCCAGAGAGAGAACTGTGGAGTCTGAAAGCAGACTGAAGCAGACTATTTGCTCTCTTTTTCAGTTTGTTTTCTTTCTTCTTTCTTGTGGTTCCTCCCATTGGTTCTAATTCTTCTTTACAAAATGACTAATGTGAAAATATATTTAATATGAAGATATATGTAGAGCTTCTATCAGACTGTACGCTGTCTTGGGAAGAAGGAAGGGGGAGAAAATTTAGAACTCAAAGTCTTATGGAAGTAAATGTTAAAAATGAAAAATAAATTAAAAATAAAATAACAGGGAGCCATAAAGGCTTGTAGGCAGAGGAGTAGCCCAGTTTTGCCTATGTAGGTATAAAGTTATATTTGCAGGAGATGAGCTGAAGAGAAGTGAGACTGGAGGCGGGGGAGCCCACCTGTGGGAGTCTATTACATCTTGTTTAAAGTTATCACAACGATATTAAAAGGGAACATGTCTGGGTTCTCCTAGCCTGCGATTACCTTCAGGTTATCAACGTCTTCCACCTTCACAACAAACTCATCCCGTTCTCTGTACTGGCCTTCCCCTCCACTGTCACTGTTCTCTTCTGCACATCCTTCTAATGCAGCTGTTTCCTGGGCCTTTGCTAACTGGTCTGAAGAAATGCCATCAAGGGCAAGGCCTGAGAGCTTTGGGGGGTCTGCAGAACTTGTGTTTTCTGAAGCATTTACTGCAGGGGACGCAGCTTTGTGTACAGACTCTTGCTTCACAGCAGCATTGGGAGCGGCGGCGGCAGCGGCAGGAGCAGGAGCAGGAGCAGGAGGAGGAGGAATTGGCGTTGTACCAGCAGTGGCCTTTACAGCTTCTGGAACTAAACAAAGTACAGACACACAGTCAGTCCTCAGCCTCAAGTCCCTCACGTGTGCGAGGCTGCATGCTCCTCATTTATAATGAGTTACTCTTCTTGACAGAGACCCACAGACATGCAGATTTCGCTAGATGAGTAACCCAGCAGTAAACCCCCGGCACGGAAGCGTCAGGAGTTCATCACAAGCCTGGAAAAAGGGTAGCAGGATGGAGGGAGAGGAAAGGAAAGAGGTCTAGGCTATGAGACAACATTGTATGAGCTGGTCATAATGTGACAGATGTGAGAGGTAAGCATCAAGAACACTGGATTTATAGTCTGGAATCTGGGCTAAGGTGCTCAACTGCTCCTGTCTTAAATGGGGAAAGCAGGTGAGATTCTCTCTGTGCTCCTTCAAAGGCAAAATTTTCTGACTCCAAGATTAGAATCTAAAGCCACTGAAAAAGTTATCAGGAAGAAATGGAGCCTGAAGGGACAAGGGTTGAACTTTATGCTTAAGAAAATCCTCCTCTATGGTGGCTTTGGGGAGAAAAAACACAAAAGCACCAAGGTAACTGTAATGAGCCACGTGTAAACCTGCTTTAATATTGAGCAATGTTATGCTGCTGTTAAATAAATATGGGGCATAGCAATGAGCCTAAAACAGTCATGAAGGCTGATACCTTTCTACTATCTTTATCATTTAAAACCATTCATTTTCAGTCTGTGGCTTGTGACAACTCAAAGAGGAGTCTGGGGAAAACTGCTGATGGCCCACAGCATTCCCAAGATGACCAGGAAGCCACAGAGAGCACAGAGATGGGGAGTAATCCGAACCTAGGGGTGGGGACTGGTACGGTGCCTCCAATGTGCCAGGCCCTGTGCTATGCTCTGGGAGCGCTCACTCTCAGGGAGCTTCTGATTCTAGTGGGGAAACAACAGGTATATCTAACAGGTTATACAAGACACAAAGTAGTGCAGCAGTTAATGATAACAGCTACATTTATAGACCACCCACCAAAGGCCCGCAGTCACTTTAAAACAAATTGTCTCAGCTGACCCTCAGAACAACTCTGGGAAGTGGGCAGTACTGTTATCCCCATTTCACAGGTAAGGAAATGGAGGCAGACAGAGGTTAAGTGACTTTCCCAGGGTCGCATAGCTATTAAGTGTCTGAGGCTGCATTAAAGCACAGGGCTTCCTGACACATCTAGCTGACATAACAGGGAAGATACTAACAGTCACTAATGGCCCAGGAGAGACCAGAAAGGGGTGCTTGAACTGAGGAAGTCTGGAAGGAAACCTTGGAGTCCATGAGGCAGAGAAGAGGAAAGCTGGCACTCCTGGCATAGAAAATACCAGTGCAAAGTCATGGGGATGAGCAGACAGGCAGACCAGTACGAGTAGGTGCAGAGTGTGTAAAGGAGAGTAATGTGAAGAATTGGGAAGGCAGGAGGGGCAATGGCTATAAGCGTATATCTGAACCCAGCAGGATTACTGAGTAGAAGAGTGAACCACTTTAAAGGATGAGGGGATGGAGTGGAGGGAGATTTAAACCGGGCAATCACTGTAGACTGTGACTAGTGCAGGTGACGTGGGAGAAGCGCACAGAGGGAGGTGTGCCTGCAGTACTCTTCTCCCCTTTTTAAAGCCCCTCCAAGGCTCAAGGCCTCTCTCCTTCGAGCTCTTTTCCTGGTGTCTCCCAGTTTTCAGTTCCCCTCCATCTCTAATCACTGGGAGTTTATGGACTACGTCTTCTGTTCTTATATGTGAATGTGCTCCGTGGGAAGAATCTGAAATAGGAACTTTTTAGTGTTCAGTGACCTCACAAATGAAACCAGACAGAACGAATCCCAAATAGTGCTAACTTACTTCAAGCTATATGGAAATACGTCCAGTCCATTCCTTCCTCTTTTCTGTGCACATGCTATTAGAGCTCTGCTTACAGTAGCAGGCTCTCACTCTTTACACTTTGTCAAGGCAGAATAGGTATTACCAGGTTCTATTTCCACTCCTTCCTAGCCGTAAACATTCCGTTCCTATACTGTTCTCTTTTACTTTCACTTCAAGCTGTTGTATTCTGGTACTTCTATAAACAGAAGAACCAAATTTCTGTCCTGCATACAAATACATACTAAAATTTGGCAAATCCAAGGAGATTGAGTTAAGAAAAAAATATTTTTAAAATTTCTTCCTACAAATGGAAAAAATGTCATCAAAAGGAAATCTCTACAAAGTTTACAATAAGTTGCAAAGAAAAACACCTAAATGAAGCTGGGGAGAAAATCTCAAAGATTCAATGACTTCTAAAGTGACTGAGATAGGAAGAAAATAGTACTGACTCAATCTACTGAACATCAGACTTGCGAGGGACCTTCTAGTCCAGCTTTTACTCAAACAAGAATACCCTCCACCATAATCAGCCAGTGTTGGTCAAAGGGATGGAGCCTCTTCAGGATGTCAACAGAGGAGGAACAGAACAGCCTGTCTCTACTATTTACTCCAACAATGACTGAAAAAGAACAATGGACCAAAATAATCAAGAATTTCAGGGGGAAACTATAGCTGGCACATCTTGCCAGACCACATCAACATAGTTAGAAGTCTGTTGGCCCTACGGGAAGATTCTAGACAGAAAAGTCCAACATAGGAGCGCAGTATAGTGAAACATTCCAGTAGGTACCAGGAGCTAGTAAAGAAGGCGCAGAATCTGAAGCTGTATGCTACAGTAATCCCTCCCTCCTTCCCTTTCTATTTTCCTGTTAAATGAAATGTCTATGTATTCCTTCCTTTGATCAGCTGAAAGATGAAGTGTCAGCTGCTCTCTCTATCCCCTCCCTCCTCTTTCTATATACTTCTACTTGTACACCATAACTATGTGAGATCATTTTTAACTTAGCCCTTCTTCTCTTCAGCCACATTATTGTATTCCTCCTTATCTCTCTTTCCAATCTTTTCTTAATATCAAGACATAACAGAACCACTTCCAGGCCTTTTCTAATTAGACTCCTTCTGTAACCCCTGCTGATAAGAGTTCAGAGGACATATATATATAAAATCTCCCCATTTTTCTCCCCATTTTTAAATAAAAGCAATTTTTCCTTCTTTAATTATCTTTGTTTACTTCTTTCTTTATATTCATGTTTACTTCCTTATGTTTCTCTTCACTCCTGTGTTTTGAACTTCAAAGTTTCTAGAAAGTGCTGGTTTTTTTTTATTAGAAATGCTTGGCAGTCCTCTAGTTCATGAAAGGTCTTTTTTTTTTTTTCTCCTGTAGCATTATACTGTTTTGCAGGGTAAGTTATTCCTAACTGTTAAGACCACATCTTATAGGGGTGGCTGCTAAATTATGATCCATATTGTGGCTCCCCAGTATTTGAAATCTTTCTTTCTGCCTCCTTGAAGTTTTTTTGTTTAATCTGACCCGGAACAGAAGTGGGCAATGTTGCCCCCTGGGAAGCGCTGGAATGATCCACATTGATTAAAAAACAAGGGAGTGGTGGAAGCATGAGGAAAAAAGAGAATAAAATTTTGAAAAACAGTTCATACATGTTTCATCTGTTGTAGCGATAACATTATTTTCCACATAAACATACAAAATGTAAGTTTATAACTCATCAGTGGTCAAGTTCGCTGACAAGTCTTAAGTGTTGGCATGTGAGTGCTTTGGGCATCCTTGGGAAATTCAGCATGCAATTGCTGGAATATGTTTGTAATGACTTGTTTACAATATGATACTATGTGGTTACGTGATGTAATATTGCATCATCAAAATTTCAATGTTGGAAAAAACCCCACAAATTTACAAGAAGCTATTAAAATTTAAGATGCAATCTTTTTTTAAAAAATCATATAGTTTTTGAAGTAATTAAATGAAAATTTCAAAAAATAAAACATTAAAGGATTAAAGAAAGATTTCCAGAGGGGCAGTGAGTAAATTTTTCTTTAAAGGGGGAAGTTTGGGAACCTCTGACCTGGAAATTCTGGATTTTAGTTATCATGATCTTGAGAGCTTTCATTTTGGGGTTTCTTTTTTAATTTTCTTTTACTTTTTTCTTTTTTTTTCAATCTGAATTTATTTTCTTGTTTATATCACTCATTTCCACAAGATTTTGAGTTACAAATTTCTCCCGTCTTTTTCCTACCCACAACCCCAAAACAGTGATCTTACTGTAGAGCCCCTCCTCCAATCTGTTCTCGCCTATATCCTCCACCCTAACCCCTCTAACTTTCGGGTAGGATAGGATGGGTGTCCCTACCCCAGTGCCTATATATCTTAATTCCCAGTTGCATATAGTTAATAATAATAATAATAATTGTGTATACACACACACATATATATTTAACATTTGATTATAGAACTTTAAATTCTAGATTCTTTCCCTTCCTCCCTTGTCACCCACCCCCACTAGAAGGACAAGCAGTTCAACACATGTTGCACATGTGTAATTACGCAGAACATCTCCACAGTGGACATATTGTGAGAGACTGATTATGTTTCTCCTTCTTATCCTGCCCCCCTTGTTCTATTCTCTACCTTGTCTCTGTTACTTTACAGAAGCGTGTGCTTCCAGCAACCTTCCCCCTACCCTGACCTCCCCTCTGTCATCCCACCTCTCATCTCCATCCCCCCTACTCTCCTGTGTGGCAAAATACCCAATTTAGAGCTTGTCATTTCTTCCCTAAGCCAAATTCAATGAGTAAGGTTGACCCATTTCTTTTTGTCTTCCTGTTCTTCCCCTCCATTGTAACAGTTATCCCTTGCCTCTTCTATACAAGATGATTAACCCCCTTCTGTCTCCTCTCATTCTAATCCTCTCCCACCTCAGAATTTCACCTTTTAAAGTATCATCCCTTCGTATTCAATTGATCCTGTGCCCTCTATGAACTCATATACACACATACTCAGATATGTATTCATATGTATACATACCCTCCTATATAGACATATGTGTAGGTATATGTATTTGTATACGTATACATTGGTATTCCCTTCACCTATCCTCATACTGAGAAAAGTTTCATAAGTTACAATTATTGTTTTTCCATTTTGGCATGTAAATAGTTCAACTTTGATAAGTTCCTTATGATTTCTTTTCCATGTTTACCTTCTCGTGCTTCTTGTATTTGGGTGTCAAATTTTCTTTTCAGTTCTGGTTTTTTCAGCAAGAAATGTTTCAAAGTCCTCTACCTCATTGAATGACCATATTTTCCCCTGGAACATTATACTCAATTTTGCTGGGTAGTTGATTCTTGGTTTTAATCCTAGCTCCCTTGATCTCTGGAATATTATATTCCAGGCCCTTTGATCCCTCAGTGTAGAAGCTGCTAGATCCTAGGTTATCCTAATTGTATTTCCACAGTAGTCAAATTGCTTCCTCTTGGCAGTCTGTAATATTTTCTCCTTAATCTGGGGACTCCAGAACCTGGCTTTAACATTTCTAGGAGTTTTCTTTTTGGGATCTTTTTCAAGAGGTGATCGGTAAATTCTTTCAAGTTCTATTTTGCCCTCTGGTTCTAAAATATCAGGGCAATTTTCCTTGGGAATTTCTTGAAGGATGCTAAGTTCTTTTTTTTTGATCACGGCTTTCAGGTAGTCCAATAATTTTTAAATTGCCTCTCCTGGATCTATTTTCCAGGTCAGTGTTTTTTTCAAGGAGATATTTCACACTGCCTTCTATTTTTTCATTTGTTTGGATCTGTTTAATAATATCTTGGTTTGTGCCACTCTAATTCTGAAGGAATTATTCTCTTCCAAAAGCTTTTGAAATTCTCTATCTGGCAAATTCAACTTTTTAAGGCATTCTCCTCATTGGCTTTTTGGGTGTCTTTTGTCATTTGAATTAATCTATCTTTTTTTAAGGTGTTATTTTCTTCAGTCAGGTTGTTGACTCTCTTTTCATGATTTTCTTGCATCATTCTCATTTCTCTTCCCAATGTTTCCTCTACTTTTCTTACTTGGTTTTCAAAATCCTTCTTAAGCTCAACTATGGCTTGTAGGCAGTCTTCATGTTTCTTGGAAGTTTTTGGTATGGGAGTTCTATGTTGTCTTCTTCCCATTCCATGCTTTGATCTTTTTGTCCCCAAAAAAGGATTCTAGAGTTCAATTGCTGTTTTTACTTTGCTTCCTTTGCCTACTCATGTTGCCAGTGAATTACTTGTCTTTTTAGCTCTGTGGAACTCTGCTTCCAGAGGGGAAAGCTCTGTCCCAAATTGCTGGGGCTTTTGCAGCTGCCAGGGTTATTAGGAGACTACTGCAGTTCATACCAGCTTTGGCTCACTGAAAACACACCCTAGGACCACTACCCAAGACCACAATCCGGATCTAGGCCGCTCAACGCAAGAGCACTTAGCCTCTGAATGATTGCTTGCCCCCCCCACCCCCTCCGAAGTCTGTAGGCCGGTAGCTCTGAAGCAGCCACACAGAAGCAGGTGCAGGGCCACTGCTTCTGCCACTTTCTTGCCCTGGAGGTAGTTCAGCCAGACCCCTTTTCTCCCCCAAATTTAGCCGAGTTCCACTGACCTTTCACTTCATCCTTATTTCTTCTGGCTTGATAAATCTGGAAACTGCCACAGCTGCTGCTCGTCCTGGCTGTCCCAGGGCTAAGCCATGGTTTCAGGCTGGGCTGGTTTTCAGCTCCCAGCAAGCTGCCTTCAGTGGGAGATGTGTTTTCTGTACTTCTGTGCGAGCTCTGGAGCCCTAAAATTTGTTTAGAGTCATATTTTATGGGTATCTGAGGTGGCTATGTGTGAGCTGCAGCATTTTCCTGCTTCTATGCTACCATCTTGGCTCCACTCCCCCCCATTTTGGGGTTTCTTTCAGGAGGTGACTGGTAGATTCTTGCTATTTCTACTTTGCCATAAAAGATCTGGGCAATGTTCTTTTTTTTTTT
>CM053601.1:167762989-167797537 GCA_028646575.1 Pseudocheirus occidentalis | reverse complement strand
CACAGGAGAGTAGGGGGCATGCGGATGAGAGGTGGGATGATGGTGGGGAGGGCAGGGTCTTGGGGAGGGATGCTGGAAGCACACACTTCAGTAAAGGGACAGGGACAGGGTAGAGAACAGAATAAGAGGGGGAGGGATAGGAAGGAGGGACATATGATCAGACTGTCACAATATGTCCCCTGTGAAGATGTCCTGTGTAATTACACATGCACAGCCTGTATTGAATTGCTTGTCCTTCCAGTGGGAGTGGGTGACAAGGGAGGAACCGAAAGAATCTAGAATTGAAAGCTCTGCAATACATGCAACTAGGAATTGAGATATATAGGGGCTGGGTTAGGGAGACCCTTCCTGCCCTACCAGAAAGTTAGAGAGCAGATCGGGGGAGGGGCTGTACAGTGGGATTGCTGTTTGGGGGTTGGGGTAGGAGAAAGATGGGGAGAAAATATGTAACTCAAAAATCTCATGGAAATAAATGATATAAACAAGAAAACAAACAAAAAATTTATATTAACAAAAAAAATAAAATACGTGAAATATCACATAAAAAAACAAAAAAATACTGTACTAGGAATGCTAGGTATGACTATAAGAAAAAGAAATGGAAGGAATTAGAATAGGCAATGAGGAAACAAAAATATCACATTTTTGCAGATGATATAATAATATATTCAAAGAATCAGCTAAAAAACTAGTTGAAATAATTAACAATTTCAGCAAAATTGCAGGATATAAAATAAATTCACAAAAGTCATCAGCATTTCGACATATTACCCACAAAGTTCATCAGCAAGAAATAAAGAGAGAAATTTCATTTTAAATTACTACAGACAGGGCGGCTAGGTGGCGCAGTGAATAGAGCACCGGCCCTGGAGTCAGGAGTACCTGAGTTCAAATCCGGCCTCAGACACTTAACACACAAAACTAGCCGTGTGACCTTGGGCAAGTCACTTAACCCCAACTGCCCTCCAAAAAGCAAAAAAAAAAAAAAAAAAGAAAAAAATTACTACAGACGATATAAAACACTTGGGAGTCTACCTACCAAAGGGCAACTAGGTGGTGTAGTACTGGGCCTAGAGTCAGGAAGACTCATTTTTCTTAGTTCAAATTTGGCCTCAGACACTCATTAGCTGTGTGACCCTGGGCAAGCCATTTAATCCTATTTGTCTCAGTTTCCTTAAATGAGTCGGAGAAGGAAATGGCAAACTGTTCTAGTATCATTGCCAAGAAAACCTTAAATAGACTCAGAAAGTATTGGACATGACTGAACAACAATAGCAATAAAAGCTCTCTCCCAAGATAAATCCAGGAATTATATGCATGCGATTCCGAAATCATTTTCACCCAAATGAAGGCATATCTAAACAACTAGAGAAATATTAATTGTTCGTGGGTAGGCTGAGCCAATATAATAAAAATGACAATTCTACCTAAATTACCTATTCAGTGTCATGCCACTTAAACTACCAAAAAATTATTTTATAGAGCTAGACAAAAGTAACGAAATTCATCAAGAAAAACTTTGTTCAAAGGTCAATAATATCAAAGGAAAGACTTACCATGAACTGATGCAAAGTGAAATGAACAGAACCAGAACACTGTACGCAGTAACAAAAATATTGTATGATGACCAACTGTGAATTACTTAGTTATTCCCAGCAATACAGCCATCTAAGACAATTACAAAGGACTTGTGACAAAAAATGCTATCCACCTCCAAAGAAAGAACTGATGGAGTCTGAATACAGATGGAAGCATACTTTTTAAAACTTTATTTATTTTTCTTGGGTTGGTTTTTTTTTTGGCTGCTTTCTTTTGCAACATGAGTGATATGGAAATATGTTTTGAATGACTGTGCATGTATAGCCTTTATAAAATTGCTTTTTTTCTCAATGAGGGAGGGGACAAAGGAGGGAGAGAATTTGGAATTCACAATTTTTAAAAATTAATGTTAATTTTCTTTACATGTAATTGAGAAAAATAAATAAATAGATGGATAAATAAATAAACACCAAAATAAATCACCAAAAATTGGGGATATTTATCCCTGGAAATGGAAGATTTCAGAGCTAGTGAAAAATGATAACTGTCTCCAAGTATCTGAAGGGCTTTCATGTGGAAAGAGGAATCAAACTCATCCTATTAGGCCCCAGAGGACAGAACTGGAAGCAATGGGTGGAATCTATAAATAAGCAAACTCGGACTTGATGTCAGGATAAACTTCTGAACATTCCTTAAGTGGAATGGGCAACTGCTTCAGGAGGTAATTGGCTTCTCCTCACTACAGGTATTCAATCAGAGGCTGGATGGAGCATTGCTGAGCATGTCAGAGAATGGAAGCTCTTTGAAGTCACAGGTGTCTTTATTCTTGCTTGTCAATTTGATCATCATAAAGAGCATATCTGATGATGTCACCTCCATATCTAATAAACTTTAGTGGCTCTCTATTACCTCCAGGATCAAGGGTAAAATCCTCTGGCTTTTAAAGCTCTCCATAATCTGACCTCTCCTATCTTTCTAGTCTTCTTGCATCTATTTTCCTCAAGGTCATTTCTACTTTGCTTTATAACACATCTCGGATTGTAATACTGGAGTCCAAATGGGATGGTTTCATTGTTCTTGATGGTAAATAGAATGCTACAAAAGTCTCTATACATTTTTCCATGTTTTGTCTCTTTGTTGTCCTCTTGGTTCTATCCTTACATGCTCTTAAGATGACTTTGCTTAGCTGAGTCTCCTGCCAAGCTTTCTCTAAATGTATTTTCCTTTCTACTGCTGCTTGCTATTTCTTTATATGATATTGCTCATAATTTTCCAGTAAGAGAAGGATATTTTTTGCAAATGAGTTTATATTTTAAACTAGCATTGTCCTTGGCTAGTTCTTTGCTTGGAAAGGTCGAGTGTCATTTGGCTGAGGTTGTTTCTAATGTTGTTGCATTTTTTGGTCTGCTTTTTATGAATATTAACTTACATTGGTTAAATTTCTTTAGGGAATTGTTATAACCATATTACTGCCCTTTTCTCTATCTGTTTCATACTTCTTACACAATCTGTTTAGATCCAGCAATAGTTGTTTTAATTGCATACCATTTCTTGATCTCATTTCATTATTTATTTTGTTTTGTATTATTTTTGACCTTTACTTTCATGCTTCAGTGATCTGGTATAGTCCATTCAGGAATGACTCACAAATCAATAATGAGTTGTTTCATGTCAGTAAAAACATTATCAATTGCACTAGAAACAAAGCAGGTGCCCATCAGCCGGGGAATAGGAATAGCTGAGTAAATTATACTATATGGATGAAATGAAATATTACTGTACTGTAAGAAAAAACTAAATGGATAGATTCAGAGAAATGGGAGGGAACTTGTATGAACTGACGCAAAGTAAAATCGAAGTAGGGAAACAATTTAGACAATAATAATGCAGAGGAAAATAACTTTGAAAGACTAAAAAGTGTTGATTAATGTCATGAACAACCACCACTCCAGAAGAGCAATGATAAACCATGCTATCTACATGCTAAAGGAGGTATAATAGACTGGAGTATATGGAATGAGACATACCTAGTCTCACATGTCAGATGTATGGGATCTGTTTTGTTTGGCCATATTTGCTTGTTACAAGTGAGGTCACTTGCTTCTTGTTTATTGGTTTGATAAAGGATGTATTAATAATAGTGATCATTTACATAGTGATTTAAGGTCTACAAAACATTTTATATATGTAATCTCATCTGATCCTCACAACATTCCAGTGAGATAGGTGTTCTAATTATCCCCATTTTATAGATGTGAAAATTGAATCAGAGAGAAGTTAAGTAACTTGCCCAAGATCACACATATTTAAGGTAGGATTTAAACTCAAGTCTTCCTGACTCCAAGGCCAGAAACTGTACCACCTAAATGCCCTAATAGTAATGCCCAAAAAGAAGAAAAGATTATGAAACATTTATAACATTCACAGTAGAGAGCAGAAGTTCAGAGAGACAGTAAATAGTAGGACAATACTGAAATTACTATGTTAAAATCATTTAACATATTACTAAGTTAAAATTCATTTTTAGAAGCTATAGACAAGATTCAAGGTTTGCTATGCAATTCTCTGTTCTTGTATATGGAATGATAAATTTTTTATAGTTATCAAGTTTATAATCTTAAAAATGGAGTAAAAAAGCAACCATGGTCCTTAACCCTTATGAGTTAGTGAAGATTGGGATAAATATGCAGATATACAGCAATCAATTTCATTTTTTTCTGAGGTCATTTGACTACCTTGAAGTTTGTCACATCTAGCATTTCTTAACTTGCTTCTAGAAGAAATTATTTATGATGTGAAGGTTCTGTGTGATCTAAAAGTCTCTGGCCTCTCTCAATTGTTACTTCTGAACCATATTTTCCAATACACACATGCACATGCATGCACACACACATACACACATTTACCTTCCTCCTCCATGTCCACCTTTGTAGGGCATGGCATAGTCATTGACCATCAAAGTACATGCCACTTTAATTTGGAAGGTCCCATCAAGTTATTCACAGACTTTCTTTACCTCCCCCCCTTTGAAGTCAATGCTTGGATGTAAGCTGCAATTATTTCCTTGGTAATCTTTTGGCAAATACTTTTCTTGAATCCTGCTATACAAGACAATATAACATTCCATTAAATGATGCTTTTTGTTGTCTTTGTATATATAATAAAACCAACTCCATTGACTCCTTTATTTCTCTAATGAACTATAATTTCCTATAGTCTTCTAGTTTCATTTATAGTGAAAATATCAAGATTAATACAATTCAGTTTCTCCAATAGAATGCCTGCTCATTGGTATTTGGATATAGATCTCACATTTGGAATACTAACAGCTAATCTAATATTTGTAGAGGATATAAAGAGTACATGATTCTTAGCACCCTCTATCTCCTTTTTTCTCCAATCCACAAATATTTGTTTAAATGTAGTGAATGGAGAAACTGAACTTGAAGCTAGGAAGAACAGGGTTCAAGTTCTGCCTCTGACATACCCTGGTCATGTGACCTTGGGCAAGCCACTTAACCCCTCTGTCCTCTAAGCTACTCTCTAATTCTATATGTTATATGAAAGCTGCTTACTTGCATTAGTTGGCTGAGTTTCTTCACGTTGGAGCTCCTTGCACCAAGGAAATCATAGGTCTAGTCCCTATTCCTACATGCTAGACACTGTGCTTGGTGCTAGAGATACAGAGACAAAAATGAGAACAGTCCCTGCTTTCAAGGAATTACTTCCCAAGGGGGAAGATGAAACCCACACACATATGTATATGTGTATGTATGTATGTATGTGTATGTATGCATGTCTGTATGTGTGTATGCATGTAGCAGTTAGGTAGTACAGTAGATGGAGCATTGAGTCTGGAATCAGGAAGACCCAAATTCAAATCTAATCTCAGATACTTACTAGCTGGGTAACCATGGGCAAGTCACTTAACCTTTTTTTTTTTTGCCTCAACTGTAAAATTTTGATAACACCTACCTCATAAGGTTGTGAAGGGCAAATAAGATATTTGTAAAGCACTTAGCACAGTGCTTCTAGAGTAGGCACTATATAAATGCTTATTCTTCCTCTTCCTTCCCTTTCCCTTCCTCCCTATTAGTTAACATTAGATTCTAACATTCTAGAACATTAGACCAATGTTCTAACATTCTAGAACATTGGACAATGTTCTAGAATCTGGGGAGATCAGAAAAGGTTTTGTGCAAAAAGTGATGCTTAAGCTGAGTCTTGATGGAAATTAGGGATTCCAAAAAATGGTGGGGAAGAGAGAGAGAGAGTTTCAGGTATGGAAGACAAATAATACAAAGGTATGGCAAAAGAAGATGGAATGCCATGTGTGAGGAATGGCAAGAAGGCCAGAATGGCTATAGTGTAGAATATACCAAGGTGAATCATTTTTTTTTGTTATAACTTTAAATGAAACAGAGAGACAGAGAGAGACAAATAAAAACAAAGAATTTCCACATACAAATTCCAAGGATTATTCAATACGCAAGTCATAATGTAAGCAATTTATCCTTTTTTAGCCTTTTGTAATTGTTCATTCATCTTTACTTTTTTATATTTCTCTTGAATCCTGTGTTTCAGGATTTCAGAGTTTCTATTCAGCCCTGGTCTTTTCTTTAGGAATGACTGAAAATCCTCTATTTCACTAAACATCCATTTTGTCTCCTACAGGATTATGCTCAATTTTGCTGGGTAAGTTTTTCTTGGAAATGAACCTATATCCTATGCCTTCTGAAATAGTGCTTGCATTATTGCTACGCTCTCCCCTCCTTTTAGTGATGATTGCTAAATAGTATATGATTCTGACTGTGGTTCCTCAGTATTTGAAATCTCTCTCTCTCTGGAATCTCTGAATTTTGGCTATGAAAAGTCCTGGTAGTTTTCACTTTGGGGTTTCTTTCAGGTGACCAGTAGATTCTATTTCTACTTTGCCCTCTTCTGGTTCTAAGGTTCTGGGTAGCATTCTCTCAATATTTCTTGAGCCATCATTTCTAGGTTCTTTTTTGGTCATACCTTTCAGTTAGTCTAATCATTCTTAAATTTTCTCTTTGATCTGTTTTCCAAGTCAGTTAATTTAAATATAAGATGGATCATATATTCTTCTATTTTCCCGATCATTTAACTTTGTTTTAATAATTTTTGTTACCTCATGGAGTCACTGACTTTTATGTGGTACATTATAACTTTCTAGGAGTTTGTTGCTTGGGCACAATTTTGTACCTCTTATGCCATTCCCCTGTAAATTCCCTTTCCAATTCTTTTTAAATTCTCATTTCTTTTCCTTTTTTTTCTTTTTTTGCTCCAGGGCTCTCATTTCATTTATAAAAAAGTTTTAATTCTTTTTTTGCTCCTTCTTCCAGTCTATTTCCTGACTTCAGATGTATTAGGGCCAGGTTCTGCACACTTCTGAAGGGAATATCTAGACCAGTCCTGCTATTGTTTTCTTGGGTACTGAGTACTGGGTTATTCCAGTTACATCTCAAGGATAGCTCAACTCTAGGTTATTCAGAATTTTAGTACTCCCAAACAAGTCTGGTCCAGGGCAAAATCTGAATGCTGTTCTTCTGATCTCAGCTCTGCAAGTTCCTGACATAAGTCTGAATCTGAGTACCTGGCCTCTGGGCTTTGCTCCTTAGAGTTCCAGTAGACAGGACTATTTTACTCAGACACTATGAGCTAGTTAGGAAGTTTTACTGGTTCAGAGTGATAGAAGTGTAGAATTCTCTTTAGTCCGGGATTCTTGCCTTGGTTGTCCTTTGCAGGCTTCAGACTGGCTAGAGGCTTGAACTGAGAGATGCCACTCTGCTTCTAGGCTCTAAGACATATAGCCGCTGCTCACTTCTGAACTTGCTCTCAACTCATAGATAGACTAGGGTCCATGACTGCCCCTCACCCTGGTGGTTAGTGCAGACCCTCATCATCTCAAGCACAAACAACTGAAATAGTTATTGGTAGGTTTGTCTGCCTTGGGTTCTCTCCCCACTTCAATCCATCCTCCATTCAGCTGCTAAAGTGATCTTCCCAAAGCTACCCTCCAGGAGCCCCTTAATGCCTCTAATATTAAATACAAAGTCCTCTGATTGGCATTCAAAGCCTTTCACAAACTAGTCCTCTCCTTTCTGTCCAGTCTTCTTACGTCACTCCCCAACGTGTACTCTTCAATCCAAGGACGCTGGGTTTCTGGCTGCTACACAAACAGGACACTCTATCTTTTGACTTTGGGCATGTACTCTAGAACACTCTCTCTTCTCAACTCTGACTACTTACCTCTCTGGTTTCTTTTAAATTACAACTAAAATATTACCTTCTATAGGAAGCCTTCCCTACCCCCTCTGAATTACAGTGCCTTCCTTCTGTGAGTTTCTACTTATCCTGATAGTGCTTGCTTGCTTTGTATATATTTGTGTGAGGTCTCCCATATTAGATTGTAAACTCCTTGAAGGCAGGGATTATCTTTTGCCTTTTTTGTATCCCTGGTGCTTTGCATAGAGTCTGACATATAGCTGGCAATTAATAAATGTTTCTGAAGAAGAAAATTACAAACCACTTCAGTATCTTTGTCAAGAAAACCCCCAAAGTGGTCATGAAGAGTCAGATGTGACTGCAAATGACTAAACACAATAAATGTTTATGAATTTGACCGTGTCCCCAGTGTCCTCAGAACTCTCTCCATATACTGACCTGGTTGGTAATATGACTCACTGTGACTGTTTTCCTTGGATTTCCCAATTAGGATTTTCTGGTACCTTTGTTAGATCTATTTGAAGGAGGGTTTTTTTGGGGGGGTGGGGTAGGGAGCTCACTATACTTCTTCCTGATATTCCACCACTTTGATATTAGATTCCAATGTCTGGCACTGCGCTATGCACAGAATAGTATCTGTTTAATTGTATTAAACTGAGTTTTCATGATACTTCCCTGCTTTAGAACTTATTAAAATCTATTTTTCTGCCAGCTATTCATATAGTTTCCCTACCCCATTCTGAAGAGCAGAGATAGAGGTGGGATGAGGAGTGTTGAAAGAAAAGAGGCCCTCACCTCCAGGCCATAGTACACCTTTCCAACACACTTCCATCTCACACACCTATCCACATTTCTGGACAGGGCCCCCTCGTGCCCTTTTTTCTTTCTATCCCCAGAATCATGGTAAATAACTAGCAGGAGGGGATTCAGGTTAGGGGCAGAGGTTTCTGGACTTTTGTAAGTCTGACTCCTTTATGTCTGACTCCATTGTTGAGGGGTGAAGTATGGCTGCTGTTCATTATCTGAGTATAGTGGTCCAGGAGGGACAAGCAATAGTTGTTTTATTATTTAATTTCACATGCAAAAGTGAAAATTTGGTTGTGTATATCCAAAGTAGTATATGAAGGGAATGGATTGTTTATTTACTTAAATAAAGACCTAGATTTTTTATGTATAGGATAGGCTCCAGAAGGGGTTGTTTGGATCACTTTGATCATGAAACTAGAATTGAGAATGGTGGGGCATACTTTGGCAAGTTTTTGTAAAGTTTTGTTTGTTTGTTTTACTTATGTACTGATGCTGTTGGTTATCTGATGGTGCCTCTGTGTTGATGATCTAATTGTGATTGTACTTCTTTTGTGAAAAATAAGTACATATAATTTTAAGAGGCAAAAAGTCAAATTAAGTCAATGAGCATGTATTAAACACCTACTAGTTTAGTACTTGGTACTATGCACCAGGAGAAAGGCAAAACAGTCCCTGCTCTAAAGAGTTAATAATCTGTCAGGGATTGTACAACAATGTACAAACAAGATAATATAACATGCATTGAAGATAATCCTCAGAGGATGGCACTAACATTTAAGGGAGACTGGGAAACTCTTCTAAAATATGTAGAAAATAATGCTAGAGACTGGACTTGGCATCAGACTGGCCTAAGGAATTTCCATGTTAGAAAACTTGGCATCTTCTCTGAAATTTATAATCTTCAAGAAATCCCTAGGATACTGAGGCTAAATGGTTTGCCCTAGTCAACTAGTACCCATCACAGGCAGTATATGAATGAACCCAGCCCAGGGCTTCTGGACTGATTTTCTGCATCCTACTATGTCACACCTCCTCTATCAAGACACTAAAAAAAGAAATTGCCTCAGTGTCTTCCCTTTTCTCCCTTTTTATTCCTAATTTAGGGGGTTATAAACAACATAGCTATGTGAAAGCTTTATAGTCATTTGTTCCTTATTGCCTGCATAACTGAGTATCAGTTGAGGGCATCCCAAACTCAGTGTAATGAAATACCAGGAACTCCACCACTACCACTATTACCAACACATACCTTTATGTTCCCAAAAAGTGCTTTTGAACATAACGGCTATCAGTGAAAGCCTTTAAAATATATTTGGAAAGTCTGCAAGAAGCATGTCATAATATTGTAATGGAGATTTCTTTCCCTTTGCCTCAAGATCTGGAATTCCTCCCCATGGAAATGCTGCTTTTCAAAGGCATCCACGGTAAATGTACATGATAATTAGCATAAAACTGGTGGGGTCACCAGTCTCCACACATAGGGATTCATTTGTAAATAGCAATCACCCTCTTCCTTCGGCGATCCGTCTGTCAGACCACAACCAGGTTCTAATCAATCCAGGTGCAAATAGACTTGCAAAAAGGGGGTGAACAGGAACAAAAGAATGTAGGCGCCAAGAAGAGAATAGGATGAACTGGGACCAGACAAAATATTTTCGAGAGAGTTGTAAACGCCTGTTTTTAATGCAACAAAATTACTGAGTGGGTGTGAAGGGGGAAGATCCGGAGCAAAAATTACGGCCTATAAGACGAGGGTAACTTCTGAATGGGTCATTTGTAAGCAATTATCCTATTACTCAAAGTCGAAGCTGATTCTTCAGATAGGTAGTCAGCGATACTGCATCAAGTTTACACCGTCTCCTTGAAGGGTTCCTAGGTTTATACTGCATTTTTCACTTTCTCTAAGGGATCAGATTTTAGTGCTGACCACCTAACAGATGCTCCCTCGGTGGACTGACGGAAGGGTATTCTTTAGAACTAATAGCATTCATTTCAGCACAACTTAACTGTACATTTTTCTCAACTTTCGCAGAGGCTTAAGTGCCCAAAGGGACACGATCCGGAGTTAAGTGTCCTTCAGCTCCGGGGCCTTCCCGAGACAGAGCAGCGTCTCCGCCGCCCAGGTTGGGTCTCCCGGAGGCACACAAAGGGAAAGCAGCGCCCGCCGAGTGGGAGCTGCGCGCAGGATAGCCCCGTACCCCGCGCCCGCCCCGGGGGCGGTCCTCGGGCTGCCATCCTGTGGGGGCCCTCACCGCGCTCACGGCCTTCCCAACGGCCCCTGGGCTCCGGAGGCTCCCGAGGAAGGGGCGGCAGGCTAACCCGGTGAGGGTCTTAGCGGGCGTAGCCGGCCCCGGGCGAAGAGCAAGGGGCGCCGGGGGGCTGCAGGGCAGCCGTAGGGACCGACCCGCCCCGCGCGCCTCACACCCCCGCCCCGCCCCCCGCCGTCTCTCGCGGGGCTCTCAGAGGAATGCGCGCCCCCGGGGCGCCTCGGGCTTCGCGCCCCACCCGTCCCGCACTCCCACCCGTACCCCGCTCCTCCCGTCCGGGCCCCCGAGGCTCGAGAGCGGCCCGCAGCCGCTAAGCTAAACTGAGGAGTCGCTTCCACCTAAGGAGCCCGGAGGGCCCGGCCAGACCGGGCTGGAAGAAAGCCGATCGGAGGGGCGGGGCGGGGCGGCGTGAGGGGGCGTGCGCGCGCGCGCGTGGGCTAGGGAGCGGGCGGGGCTGGGGCGGGCACGGGGGCGGGGGCGCGGGCGGGCGCGCGAGGGGGAGGTGCATCCTGGGAAATCCAGCAACATGGGGAGAAGCGGCGGCTCCTGCTCCTCCTGCTGCCGCCGCCGCCGCCGCCGCCGCGGGTCCGGGCCGCCGCCGCTGCCGCTCCCGCCGCCCCCGCCGCCTCCGCCGTCGCCGCGCCCCTGAGCGAGCCGGGCCGGGCCCGGCGCCGCCGCCCACGCCCCTGGGCCCCGCGAGTATGTGAGGGCAGCCCCCAGCCCCCGCCGCCTCGCCTCGCCTCGTCTCTCCTCCCCGTACGGGCCGCGGGCCGCCCCGCCGCCCGCACCCTCCGCGGCCCCGGCATGGACAGGACCTACCCGAGCCCGGGCTTCGCGGAGCCGCTGCCGCTCGGGCCGCCCGCGCCCTCCGCCCCCACTCCCCCCGCCCCCGCCGCGGCTCAACCTCCCGCCCCCGGCTCCGCGCCCGCCCCGGCCCCGGCCTGGGCCTACGAGCCCCGGGGACCCACGGGGGGCGGCGGCGGCGGCGGCAGCAACGGGGGTGGCGGGGGCAGCGGCGGCGGCGGCGGGGGCAGCCCGAGCCCGGGCCGCAGCCACAGCAGCAGCGGCAGTGGCGGCGGCGGCAGCCTCAAGGCCAGGTAAGGGAAACGCGGCGTCCGGCTCGGGGCCCATTGTTGTCAGGAGCCCGGCGGGCCTGGGCAGTGGCCGGGCCCGCCCTTTAAACGCCCGGCCCGGCGCGTGTGCGCGGGGTCCCCGGAGCACGGCCCCTGCGGGAACCAGGGGAGGGAAGCGCACCCGGGGAGGCCGCCGCCCCGACCCCGCTCCTCGGCCGTGACCGGCCATCCCCGGGCAGCCGGCCGGGCTCCAGCTGGGAGGAGAAGACGTGCAGGGACTGAGGCGGCCGCCGCGAGCAGCCTCCCCTACCGGCTCCGGGACCCGAGAAGGCGGTTCAGCGTTGGGGTCTGGGGTGACGGGGACGCTGGGTGGGGGTCGGGACGCAGCCGCCGCCGGAGCCTTCGGGACGGGCTGGCCGGCGGTCTGGGGGATTGGCGGCCGCTCTTATCTCGGTGTGTCTAGAGACGAGGCAGGTTTGACTTTCTGGACCATTTCCGTGGCTGCTGCTTTGTGTACGTTTAATTTGCAAAGTTAAATCAGTCTATTTTCACTGTACATCAAGAATTGGGAAAATTTTTGCGATGCATTTATTTATTACAAGTTTTTTTTTCTGACTGTGCAAGATTAGGCTGAAATTAACTGTTACTGCCCCTTTTCCTTTTAACTGAGTCATTCTTTGAAGCATCAGGCTAAAAGTCTATTTTTTGACGCTTTCCAATGGAAGTTTTTTATTCCATGCACAAAGATACACATAAGCTGCTTTGGTCTGGTTGTAAACCTGTTTTTAAAAGGTTTTCTTGCTTAATGGCTTTTAAAAATGCCCCCTCCCTTTGTGTGTGAGCGCCTAGGGTGGGGGCGTTGTTTTGGGGTTTTTTGGTCTATGGAGTTAGAGCTTTCTATGATCGAGCAGCCTTTTCTTTTCCCTGCTTTGTTAATGTCTCGTGTTAGGATCAGGCCATCTGTATAGGGCTCTGCATCCTTCTTAATTGTACCTTACCACATCTTTTTTTGTACCCCTAACTCATGGGTAGTGTTATATTTTGGATTTAGTATAACTTAACTTTAGAAATTAAATTTCTATCCTAACAATCAAGATTTGTCTTTTTGTGGTTACTTCTTCGTTTTAAAAGCCTGTGTCCTATTTGACATAAGGGCTATGTATTTGTTGAATCCCTTTGTGAAGATTTCTGTGGAGAGTGCAAATTAGCACCAGTTGTAATGATTTAACACGAATACTTATCCACAAGGAATTAGATTGTCTATCACCTTGTTTCCTGTAGCTCACAAAATAGCTGACAGATGGTAATGATAGACAATTGTTATCAATTCAGGATATAACAACTTTACTTATGTCATTGAACAATCCTGAAACTTGACATTTCTAGGCAGCTTGGGAAACAGTGGAGCATAAAATTACAGTTTGGCTAGAATAGCTGCACCAAACATAAAATGCCTCATATTTTGATAGTGGAAAAACTCTTAATTGAGAAGCCAGCCTCTTTTTTAAAATGGGTGCTTGTAAACTATTGTAGAGTCCAGTGCACCCTACCTGAAAAGTTCAGGCCACATATTAATATCTACCCAGTTGAGTTGGGACTAGCTAATTTTAGGTACTAGAATTGAAGTTTTAGGTAAATTCACAACACTGCCTTTCCTACACAGATAAAGTGGCATGTTGAAATATTGGTGTATTGGGAATTTTTAGTGCCTTAGTATTTTTTTAGAGGCTAAGTATTTTTTTAGAGGCTAAGTATGTGTTGAACCAGCTGCATACAGGATTTCTGTTAGCTTCTCTGCCGGATAATCGGATTTTGTGTAAATCAGGAAGTGACAGGTTGAGTTTGCTTAAGTGATGAAAGGTGATGTATTTTTATTTGAATGTTCACTAGAGAGTGGTTGAATGGAAATGATTTGTTTCAGATCCGATTTACATTTGTTTCCTGCCTCCCTAAACTGAAAAATGTTCCTACCCATCATTTTTGATGCTAAAGAGAACTTAATTTTTTTTAAGGCCACTATGATAATAACGTGAATGGGTAGTATGGTTAAAAAACTGGAAAACCTCCAATGTATGAAGTTTTTAATTCAGGTCTCCAAGCCTTGTGAAAAAAGCCGATTTTTCATGCTTACCATAAGTATGAACAGTTCCTAACTTTTGGGTTCTGGTCTAACGTTTAATTTAGTTGTTTGTAAGTAATTTCCCCCCACACAAAGTTTGTAAGTGGTGATTTAAGTTTCCAGGAAAGCTCACAAATACACATTTAACCCATAATGTACACAGACTAGTAGTACCTAATGACCATTTATTATATTACTTAGACAGGAAAATATTCCAAATACCAGCTTAAGACCCTGAAGACCACATTTCTTGATAGTGTCCTCATTGTAGATACAGGGATTACTTCTTTCTCTTTATTCAATAACAGGCCTTAAGAATATGAGACTGGAATTCAAGAGTGGTCTATGAGTTATTTTTGCAGAGGAGTAATATTGTTAAATTAGTGACAGTAGGTAAAATAAGGCAATGGGAATTCAGTCAGCACAGAGAGGAGGCCCCAAGAAGACCGGTGTTCCTAAGTACAGTAAGAAGGGAAGAGGAGGGCCTAAGCAAGGACTAGAGCAGCAGCAGCAAGGAGTTCCTTAGGGATATGAGTTTCAAGCATTTCTGTGAATAATGTTTAAATGGGGTTTGATGTGGAAGATGAAGGCTTGCCTCTGCAAAGATTCCCTCTCTTTAATTTTCAGTCTCTTCTTATCTAGTGGCTCCTTCCCTGTTGCCCATAAATACATTCCTGTCTCCCTTAGTCTTTGAAAGCCTTTACTTGACCCTGCTACCCCCTCAAGCTATATCTTTTTCTTTTTCTTGGCTAACCTTGTAGAAAATACTTCCGTTCACTTCTTAATCTGACTTCCAAACTTATTACTCTGCTGAAATTGCTCTTCAAAGTTATCAGTGATCTTTTAATTGCCGAATCTTGGTCCTCATGCTTCTTGACTTTCCTGCTGCATGACATTGACCCCTTTCTCTTGCATGTGGCTTTCTCCTGACTCTTCTCCTACCTGTCTAACCCCTCCTCAGTCTTCTTTGCTGGCCTATCATCCATATCCCACTCCCAGGCCCTGTCATAGGACTTCTTTTCTGCTCTCCTCACTTTGCTAGGTGACCTCATCAGCTTCCATGGGTTCAGTTATCATCTTTATGCAGATGAGTTCTACCTCTATATATGTAGCTCTAAACCAGTGGTTCTCAACCTTCCTAATGCCAAGACCCTTTAATACAGTTCCTCATGTTGTGGTGACCCCCCCCCCCCCAGCCATAAAATTATTTTCATTGCTACTTCGTAACTGTAATTTTGCTACTGTTACGAATCATAATGTAAATATATGATATGCAGGATGTGTTTTCATTGTTACAAACTGAACATAACCCACTGGTTGAGAACCGCTGCTAAGCTCTCTACAGAGCTACCCTGCATCCCCAACTGCTTATTGGGCATTTTCTAGTTGAATGTCTTATAGGCATCTTCAACCCAGCATGTTCAAAGCAGAACTTGTTATATTTTCCTGAAAAGCCTCCCCCTTTCCCTAACTCCTTTATTTTTGATTAAGGCACCACTGTTCTTCCAGTCATCTGGTTTCACAACTTTTCTGTCACCTTTCCCTAATCCAGTTAGGTGCTAGGTCTTGTTAATTCTACCTCCTCTACATTTCTGGCTTTGTTCTCTTTTGTCCACTTATAGCTGCCACTCTAGTATAGGCTCTTATTATCTCTCTCCTGGACTGTAGCTGCCTAATTTCCTCTCTCTCCTTTCCAATCCATCTTCCATATTACTGCCAAATTGATTTTCTTTCTTTTTTTTTTGGAGGGGGGAGGGCAGGGCAATTGGGGTTGACTAGCCCAAGGCCACTCGGCTAGTAACTGTTAAGTTGTCTGAGGCTAGATTTGAACTCGGGTCCTCCAGACTCCAGGGCCAGTGCTCTATTCATGCCACCTAGCTGCCCCTAAATTGATTTTTTTCTTAAAGCATAGGGCTGACCTCATCATTCACCAGTGCAAAAGGCTCCAGTGGCTTCCTGTTACCTCTATGATAAAATACAGATTTCTCTGTTTGGTTTTTAAAACCCTTCACATTCTGCCTCCAGGCTGCTCTTCTAGGCTCAGTGAACAATTCTTTACATCCTGACCATACTAGACGCCTTGTTCCCACTCTACAAACCATCTGTCTCCTGTTTCTTATGCCCCATGTTAGAAGTAAACTTTCTCTTCACCTGTTTCTACACACAACTCCTAGCACCCCCACCCCCTGCTCACTTCCAGTGCCGCCTCATTCACCAGGTCCTGAGTGTCCAGTGCCTTCTTCCTTGTGTGACACTCCCCTCCCCTTCACTTGGTATTTACTCGTGTGTGTTAATGTTGTTTCCCTCTAATAGAGCATAAACGATTCAGGTAGGGACCATTTCTTTGTCTTTGGATCCAGAGCAGCCAGTATTGTCCCAAACACATGGCAGGCACTCATTTAAAAACCAAACTTAAACTTGAAGGGCACTGGTGATGGCTCCTGGAGAAGAGAAGGCGGGTAAAGTCTTGGCATTTCCTGGCTATGCTTTTTAGGCACAGCATTATAGAACATTGACACAGATGCTCTGGGTTCACTTAATAGGATCTAGAGCTGGAGATCCCAGAAGTCATCTACATGAGCACCTGGATTTTACAGATGAGAGGTTTAAATAACCTGCCCAAAGTCAGACAGTCTGTCAACAAGCATTTTATTTTTTTTCCTTTTATTTATTGCTTTTTTGGAGGGGCAGTTGGGGTTAAGCAACTCGCCCAAGATCACACAGCTACTAAGTGTGTCAAGTGTCTGAGGTTGGATTTGAACTCAGGTCCTTATGACTGTAGGGCAGGTGCTCTATTCACTGCACCACCTAACTGCCCCAACAAGCATTTTAAAAAGCACTTTTAACTATGTGCCAGTTACTGTGTTAAGTCCTGGGGAAAAGAGTTCCTATCCTTTATGTTGAATAACTTAGGTACATAGGAAATAAAGTTGGTGGAAAGTAATCTCAGAAGGGAAGACACTGGCGTCTGGGAGGACCAGGAAAAAATGACTCTTGAAGGGAAGGAGGTAGGGAAACTACAGGGAGATATTGTAGGCATGGAGAACAACCTGCAATTGGAGAGTCTTTGTGTGACCACTAGCAAGGAGGCTTTTTACAGAGGAATAAAGAGTTAGAAGATTAGGAAGAGAAGAACAGACTAAATTGTGAAGGGCTTTAAAAGTCAAACTGCATTTTATATTGGATCCTAGAAATGCTTTAAGCCTCTGGAGATGGCCAGACCTTAACTTTACGAAAATCGCCTTGACACCCTTAGCACTGGAACTATCATCCTATAAGTTAGTTGTCCTCTTTTTGGTGGTTAAACTTGTCAAGAAAGCCATCCGTAGTGCCTCCACTTCCTCGCTGCCTTCTCTTCTTAGCTCTGTAGTCTTGCTTCTCTCCTCCTTGTTCAACTCCGATTGCTCTCTTCAAAGTTACTAATGATCTCTCAATCACCAAATCCAGTGACTTTTTTTTCTTAATCCTTTTTGACCCCTCTCCAGTATTTGACACTTTAATCACCTTCTTGATATTCATTTCTCTTGCTTTGAGGGTTGTTTTTATTTATTATGGCACTGCTGCTCTCTTGGTCCTCCTCTTGTCTGACTGCTTCTTCTCAGTTTTCTAGATCTTCGTCCAGATCTGTTTATCCAATCCTAACCTCTCTCCTGACCTTTAATGTCACAGCACAAATTGCCTCATGCATTTTCAACTTATTATTCCCCTTCTAAACCCTTCACTCACACAGCCACTAATCTGGGGCAGGGCTGCTTTATCTCACACCTGGACTTTTGAATTGGCACTCTTATTGATCTCCCTGCCTTAAGCCTCACCCCATTCCAGGCCATCTTCCACTCGGCTGCCAAAGTGAACCTCTTGAAGTTCAGGTCTGCCTGTGTTACCTCCTCATCTCAACTTCCTGATGTCCTTCAAAATTCATCCCAGACCCTGCTTGCTGCAGAATTTGCAGACCTTTCCAGGTCTCCCATTTTATACTGTATGTATTTTGTTTGTATATAGTTATTTATATGTTGCCTCCCCTTGTTAGAACATACTTGAGGGCAAGGACTCTTTGCTTTTCTTTGTATCCCCCAGTTTTTCCCCCAGTGCCTAGCACATAGTAAGGGCTTAATAAATGCTTGTTGACTTGGCAGCCTCGTAGAGAATCAGTTAGAGTAGGGAAAGATTTGAGGTAGGGAGATCAGCCAGAAGGCTGTTTCTGTGTGAAAGTAGAAATGACAAAGACTTGATAATGTATTGCATATGTGGAATAAGTGTGAGAGAGGGATGAGAGGGAAGGATGAAGCCTAGGTTGCTAGTCTCTGGGTGACTAGTAGTATGACAATGTCTGTTAACAGGGAATCTTGGAAGAGGTAAGGATTGGCGGGGCAGAGACAGTAAGTTTTGTTTTGGCCATGTCATGTTTGAGGTGTCTGAGGCAATTGTGATGTGAGCCTGGAAGTCTGGAAAGATAGGCTTGGGGATCATCTGCATAGAGGGGATAACTAAAGTCGTGGGAGCTAATGGGATCACTGTGAGATAGAATGGATAAAGAGCAGAGAAGAGGGCTGAGAACAGCTTCAGTTAGTGGATGTGACCCGGATGAAGAATTGGCAAAGAGCCTTGATATGCAGTCGCCAGACAGGTGGGGGAACCAGGAGAGAAGAGTGTCATGAAAACCTGGAACAGCCGTCCAGGAGAAGAGAGTGCTGCTAAACAGTATCCATGGCTGCTGAGGTCAGGTATGATCAGGATGGAGAAAAGGCTGTTAATTTGGCAGATAAGATGTTGTTTGTGATTATGGAGGGAGCAGTTTCAGTCGAATGAAGAGGTTAGTGGAGTAGAAGTGAGGGCAGTAGACAGTTGTCTCAAATGGAGTTGCAAAGAGTTAGAGATAAGGAATAGCTAGCAGAAATGGTAGAATCAAGTGAAAGGTTTTTTTTTTTTAGAAATGGAGGAGACATGAGTGTATTTGTAGGTAATAGGGAAAGAACCAGTGGATAAGGAGGGAAAAAATGAAGATCAATGAAAGAGCAGGGAAAATAGGACAGTCTGCAGGAGAAAAGACAGGATGGGATCAAGGGTGTGTATAAGTATAGGGGGTTGCCTTGACAAGGAGAAGGTCTGCCTCTTAGAGACAGAGGTAAAGGAGAACATAGTAGAGTGATGTAAAGTGAGGAGAGAAGAAGAGGGGAACTCTGGGAGAAAACCAGTGCAGTGTATATGAGAGGAGGCCCTTCTCTGAGGGACTGCAGAACGTAATGACCTTGAAAGCTTGAGGAGGGATGAATAGCCTCTGGGGTGAGTGGGAGATTTCCTTTCTGTTCTCTAGGCCCTATTGAGATTATATTCCATAAATTTGTGTGAGGCCCAGTCAGCACAATTTCAGCACTTTTCCAAGCAATATTCAGTAGCCTATAAATAGTAGAGATCACATAGTTAGAAAGCATCAAAGGAACGATTTGAACTGAAAGCCCTTTAATTCCAGATTCATCTGGTTTTTGAAGTCAAGGTGATAATAGAGTTTACATAATTAGAAACATTTTGTTAAGTATTAACTTTAAATCACTAAATCAGTCAATAATTCTTTGGTTTCTTGTTTCTTATTGACTTGTTATGAGGCTCCTTTCCACATGCACAGATATTATGAGGGTTACCTGGCCAGAATTTATACCTCAGCTGTTTTATTTTATATTTACAAGAATTTTAGGTGAGTTCTAAAATGAACTTGTGTCATATCTCACTGTGGTTTTTATGAATTCAAGGATTGATTGTAGTCTTGTATATATCTGTTTTTATATGGATATAAGTTTTTTTTTAAGCAATTCTTTCTTAATCTAAATCTTCATATTTGGGGCACCTAAATTTGGGAAACATCTGGGGTATCACATATGTTAATTTTTAAAAATTGATTTGTTTGGTTATTTACTTTTAGTTTACATGATTGAATTCCAGAAACCTTTGAGTTTCAAATTTTCTCCCCTCCCTTTCCCTCCCCTCCGCCCCATGGCAGCATGCAATCAAGTATGAGATCTACAAAGACTTTCACATTGGACATTAGTCTGGTTGTGTAGAAGGGTCATAACCGATGGAGTGAACAGTGGGAAAAAAGAAACAAAACCAAACATGGAAAAGAACAATAGCATGTAGATTGCTTTAGTCTCCATTTAAACTGGTCTTTCTAGATCTTTCTCTGAATGTAGGTATCTCCTTCCATCCTGAGACTTGTAGAGTTGTCTGATAGCTGTGCGTTGCTGAGAAGAGTCCATTTTATCAAAGTTGGTCATCACACATATGATGTGTCTGTCATTGTGTACAAATTTTTCCTGGTTCTGCTCTTCTCACTTAGCATCAGTTTGTATAGGCCTCTCCAGGTAAATATGAAGTCCATCTCCTCCTCATTTCTTATAGCACAATAGTATTCCATTACATTCATATACCACAACTTGTTTAGCCATTCCACAGTTGATGGGCATCCCCTTAATTTCCAGTTTTTTTGCCACCACAAAGAGAGCGGCAATAAATATTTTTGTACATATGGTGTCTTTCTAAGATCTCTTTGGGATACTACCCCAGAAATGATATTACTGGGTCAAAGGATATGCAGTTATTTATAGCCCTTTGGGCATAGTTCCAGATTGCCCTCCAGAATGGTTGTATGAGTTCACAGCTCCACCAACAATGCATTAGTGTTCCAGTTTTTCCACATCCTCTCCAGCATTTGTCACTTTCCTGTTCTGTCATCTTAGCCAATCTGACCGGCGAGATGTGGTACCTCAAAGTTGTTTTGATGTGCATTTCTTGAATCAGTAGTGATTGAGAGCATTTTTCATATGCTTATAGATATCTTTAATTTCTACCTCTGAAAATTGCCTGTTAATATCCTTTGACCATTTATCAATTGGGGAATGATATGTGTTGATTTTTAAAAAGCAACAGTAGATGATATGGTACTGAAAGCTCATCTCTGCTTTACTGGGATGTTACAGTGACCCTGGGGTCTTGACATTTATATCCACAGAGTGCAAGCTCAAGTGGTCCTAACCAGCCTGGAGAGGCTTTAAGTGCAGGCCCAGCTGTCATCCATGGACCAGCCTTTCTAAATTCCAGGAGACCCATCTCCAAAAGGTTGGCCAACAAGGCATATTTGTTCTGGTTAAATCAACTCACCATGTTATTAAGCATGATGTTACACTATATTCTCTTTGGAATAGCTAAGAGGAAACATTAGGTGATCAGTTGGCACTCAAAGTGCAGACTATTTTTGCCCTAGATAGCTAAAAACTTAATTGTAAAAAGAATTTTTTTCCCTTTTGCCTGAAAATCCTACTAATTAGGAGTGCAGATATCATTCATTTGTCCTTCCTCATCTTCACTACTAGGAACTTGCATAGGCCAAGACCCAGGATGATGCGGATTTAGGGTAGAAAAGAGTTTTTGTATCATATACTTAGAGGTAGCAATGAAGTTAACTTTGATATAGTCATTAAGTATTTTAAGCCTTGCAGTTCTAAAAAATTATCAGACTTGGAAGAAATGTTCAGTCCTGCCTCTTGTCTAGTCCTTTTGGGGGGAGGGAGTATGCTATTTCTTCTTCATACTAATGTTACTTCATCTCTTGAGTCTGGGCATTTTCTCTGGCTCTTCCCAATGCCTGGAATTCTATTCCTCATTTCTGCATCTTGGCTTAACCTTGCTTCTCTTAAGTCCCAGCTAAAAACCTGCCTTTTGCAGGAAGCCCTCTTAATTCTAATTCCTTCCCCTGTTAATTATTTTCTGCTTATCCTGTATATTGTTTGTTTGTGAATATTTGTTTGCTTGTTGTCTTTTCCGTTAGATTGTGAGCTTTTCAAGGGCAGGAACTTGCCTCTCTTTGTATCCCTAGAGTTTAGCACAATACCTGGTACATAGTGGGTACTTAATTATACTAGAATATTCTCATAGAGAGACATAAGTAGGCCATTTTAGCAAATATTAAGTACCTACTGTGTTATTAGGTACTGGGGTAGACCAAAATGAAATAATACCAGTTTTCAGTTTTATAATTATATTCAATTTTTTTAAAGTTAAAATCTGAATTACTATGGAAAGCAAATCCCAAATTAGTAAGTAGAGGCATTGTTTGCTGACTTTTTTTAGACCTGTCCTGATAATGGGTTTTTCTGAATGTTTATTAAGTAGGCAAGGAAGATGAAGAATTTGCCTTGATTTATTGAATTTGAGGTGGTAGAATATTTACTAGAACTTTAGAACTTGAAATTGATATTCAGGTGATGTGTAAATTTGGGAATTATTTCTGTAAACTGTGATATTGTCAAATCAGTGAGAGTAAGTAGATAAGATTTTCAAGAAAGAGTTTGTAAAGAGAAAAGAGCCAGAGGGCGACAAGGGCTATTTTAAAATAAAGATTCTTAACCTTTTTTGTCTCTCGGATCCCTTTGGCAATCTGGTGAATCCCATGTCCCCTTCTCAGAATAGTGGCTTTAGATACATGAAGTAAAATACAAAGGAAACATCAAATTGAAACAAATAATTTGGGTTTTTTTTCCCATTCAAGTTCTTAGAGTTCCTGAAATCCTCAGTTAAGAACTTTAGGGAGTACCCTCACAGTGGAGACAGTAGGAAGAGAAGGAAGCGCTGGCAGAGCATTCTGAAGGGTGACCTAGGTGAGAAGAGAAACAGGTTTTAGAAGCCACCAGAAAGAATTTCAAAAATATATGACTTGAAAAATTCTCATATGATGCATACTCATATTCATTTGAGCCAGCAGTTATTCTTCCCTTAGCCCAGAGGCAACTGTACCAGAGGAGATAGAGAGCAGACCTCAACTTCAGGAAGCCAGAGGTTCACCTCTGACACAGCCTGGCTGTGAGCTCCTGGGGGAGTAATCCCTTTTCTCTCCTTTAGTGTAAGTAAGTAAGCACTTAAGAAGTGCTTCTTAAACTGTGGATCGAGAAACATTTGGCAACAGTAAAAGGTTTCTGAACACACAGTGACCAAAATTAATTAAAAATCAAATGAGTGATGAATCCAAGATGTTTCTGGCAGCACTTGTCTGTATTGCAACGGGCAACTTACTGCAATCTGCAGCCTTAGTTCTGAACACAAAGCATCTACTTTACACTGCACATGCCCTCAGGCTAGCAGTGCCAACAAAAGGTGCTGAAAGTCGAAAAGGGGTCTCAAGTAGAAAAAGTTTAAGAATCTCTTCTCTAGGAGACTAGTTAATAGAGACTAGAAAACTGCAGTAGAAAGTACATGTAGCAGGAGGAGTTTTTCTTTTTGAATGTTTCCTGTATTCATGAAATCGCAGGTCCAGTCCCCATCTTGATTCTTACTTTTTTTTTTAAATGATAGGATTTCTCTAATTTTTGGAGTTAACTTGGCTCTGTGAACCTGTGCCAAATTGCCTGTGTGCCTCAAGAAGTGGGAAAGTTCAGAAAACGTATAGAGACATTTCGCATTTTATTTCCTATTCTTAAGCAAAATGAGAAAATTCTGAGTGTCTGTAGAAGAAACTATGTCTGCATTCTTGTAAAAGCCTAATTTTGTTATTTATAAATGACAGATAAAAAGATTAAAAGCTAGATATTTGACATAACTTTGTCGAACAGTTTTCATGTAATCTTTTTAACTGGACAACTGCTTTACTAATGAGTGGTTGCTTTCACACATTGCCACCTCACTCTTAATTTCCATAATCTTGAGCTAACTTAGGCTTTGCCACAGTGGCATGTACTTGCATACTCCTTGCTTCCAGGGCAACAGTAAGAATCTCATATGTGCTGGCAGAAAAGTAAGTGTGCTTTCGATGTGTGTGATGTGGCCAGATAGATGGAAAGTATTAGGAAGAGCCTTAACCACTCATTTGTCAGAGTCATATAATATTAGCTTCAGAATGGACTATAGAGGTCATTTATCCTAACCTCCTACCCAATTTACAAAGGACTCTCTGTGATATCCTTGACAACACAGAGACTCTACTGCCAAAGAAAACAGCCTATTTAATTTTTAACAGCTCTCATTTGTTAAGAAGAGATTTCTTTTCTTTTTTCTTTTTCTGACTCACAATCTGTCTCCCTGTGACCAGTAGGTATTAGTCTTAACCCTGCCTTGTGGAGTGATATTTAAAAATTCCTCTTTGACTTGATTATTTCAGATAGTTGTCTTCAAGTAGCATATCCCTTTATTTCTTTTGCTTTGCAGGATAAAATGCTCCATTCCTTTTCTTGTTCTTCAAATGACAAGGTGTCTATATCTCCTAATATCCTGGTCACCTTCCTTTGGGTGCATTTTAGTTTGTCAGTATCCATCTTAAGATATGACACATAAAATATATATCTGGATATATGTATATCTGGAATATATCACTATGCAGTGATATATTCATGGTGTGATTTGACCATGCAGAATTTAGTGGGTTTGTTATTACTTGTTCTGGACACTGTACTTAGATAATGTAGCCTAAGGTTAAACTCTTTTTTGGGCTAGATTGTTTAATGCTATTAGATCATTTTGATGCTATTAGATAAATAGTACTCATGTAAGGTAGGTAATATTTTAAATAGGTATTAAACTGTAAGAAAGCGTTTGTCTTGACCAGAGCCATAAAGGCAAAGTATTGGATTGGAACTGGATCAAAAGTGTGAGCCATAACCAAGAGCGGGGATTTAGCGGTTAGTTTCTTTGATGTATTTTGGAATATTTTTAATGTTTCAGCATGTTTTCTTAAACTACATGTTAGAATTAGTTGTAAGATTTACCTTTAATTTGAATATGACATGAGGTAAAGAAAGACTTAGCCTATATCTTTGTATGTAGATACATATATCTGATATATATGTGTTTGTATATGTGTATATGTGTATAATTACTATTTCCTCTTTCACATGACAACTCCTAAATAATAGGAACTTAGCTCTTATGCACCACATACATCTTTTCTTTTCCTTCTTCAGTTGAAACTCATTCAGAAAACTCATGAATTGGAGATTTGTAATCATCCTGGTTTGCTTTCACATATAAGTACAAATTAAAGCGTCCTTTCTTCTTATGCTATACTCAAAGGCAAACCTTACAACTAATTCTAATAAGTTAATGTAACTACTTGTAAGAGCTGATGTATTCACATTATGTGTGTGTGGGGGTGTTTCTATAGGCATAGATTCATGTACATCTGGCCATGGGATACGGGGACTTCCTGACAGTGTATGGCTATGTCACTTGTTGGCATCTTTTGGACCATGGGACTGAAACCTGGAAGGTGAAATTGTTTGTTAAAGTTCATGTATGAAATATTATAAACAGCATTTTTCTTGATAATGTTTCATTGCTTTAGGACTTAGCCTGTTTCCAAAGTTTATGTTTCCTTTTACTCTGCCTTTATTATGAATTACTTCTGTAGAACATGAAATAGCTGTCATATTTAATTATTTGAAACATTTTAAGACATATAGTGATCCTACCAGCTTTACCATTTAAATAAAGTTCATTCTAATGCAGCCCTGATTCCACTGCATAATCATTATTCAGGGGCTTGTTTCTTAGCATTTTAATTGAGACTCAGCATATTTGGAGGAGACCCTCCACCCCCGCCATTTCCTCCACATCTCCCCATTTTCCTCTTTCCTTTTAGGGTACTGTTCAGTTGACCAACTTCAATGCTTTCTCCCTCCCTCCCTTGGCTTCCCTACAGATACAATCATTAGCAAGTCATGTCTGTTCTACCTCTATAATATTGTATTTGTCCCCTTTCTTTCCACTCATATGTCATGAATTTGAAGTCCTTAATCATACTGGTTGCCTTCTTCTTGACACTCTAGCCAATTAACACTTTTCCTAGATTGTGACTCCTGAAACTGAATGCACTCAATATACCAGCAAATTTGAAAAATTCTACAGTAAATAAAATAAGTAAAAATTTAAAAACATCAACAATAACCACTGGATTGGAAAAGTTCAGTTTGCTGAGCAGTTATGGTCATTTCACACACTAGCAAGGTTATGCTTAACATTCTGTAAGGTAGGCTTTAGCAATAAGTGAACTGAGAATTGCCAGAGGAGCAGTCTGATTTTTGAAGAGGCAGAGGAACTAGAGACCAAATTGCCAACATTCTCCAGATTATGGAGAAAGCAAGAGGTTCCAAAAAAAAATCTACTTCTGCTTCATTGACCGCACTTTGACTGCATGGATTACCACCACAAAATGTAGCAAGTCCTCAGAGAGGTGGAGTACCAGATCATCTTTCTTGTTTCCTGGAGCCTGTATGTGGGCCAGGAAGCAGCAGTTAAAACTGAAGATGAAACAACTGATTTATTTAAGATTGGGAAAGGAGTATGACAAGGCTGTATATTGTCACCTTATTTAACTTACATGCAGAGCATATTGTGTAAAATGCTAAGCTGTACAAATCAAAAGCCAGAATTAAGGTTGCCTGGAGAAATTTCAACAGTCTCAGATATGTAATTGGTACCACTCTGATGGCAGAAAGTGAAAAAGAATGAAGAAGCCTTTTGATGTAGGTGAAAGAGGAAAATAGAAAGAGCTGACTGGAAACTTATTACAGAATTCTTGGAGGAGCTTAGAAAAGTTACTGTTGCCTTTCTGCAATCTTAGCTCCGCCTCTGACTGGAACTTCACCAGAAAAAAAAACAAAAAAAAACCCCCCTAAGATCTTAGCTATTGGTCCCATTACTTCCTGGCAAATAGAGGAAGAAGAAATGGAAGCACTGTTGGATTTTATATCCCTGAACTCAAAGATGGTTGTAGATGGCGACTGTAGCCATGAAATTAAAAGAAACTCCTTGGAAAGAAAGCTATGGCAAATCTGTTCAGCCTTCTAAAAAGAAGAAACATCATGTTGCCAACAAAGGTCTTGTCTCATCAAAGCTATAATTTTTCCAGTAGCAATGAATAGCTGTGAGAGTTGGACTATAAGGAAAGCTGAATGCTGCAGGACTGATACTTGTGAATGTGGTGCTAGAGAAGACCTTGGACAGCATGGAGATCATATCAGTCAGTACTTAAAAGAAATTAATTCAGACTATTCATTAGAAGGTCAGATACTGAAACAGAAGCTCAAATATTTTGCCCATATAACAAGAAAAGACAACGATGTTGGGAAAGATCGAAGGTAAAGGAAAAGGGGACAACAGAGCATTATGAGATAGATAGTGTCGTGGGAACAACGAACATGAGATTGAACTGACTTTGAGAGACAGAGAAGGATAGAAGGGCCTGCTATGCTGTCGTCCATGAAGCCAGGAAGAGTTGAACGCAACTGAACGAGGTGTCATGAGGCCATTCCACCAGGGCCAAGTACAAGGCTGTCACCTAGCCGGGCCTCTCCCATTCTGTATTTGTGAAGTGGATTTTTTTATATACAAAAGTATACGACTTGAAATGAATCTACATTCAGCTAAATTTTATTTGGCTCAGTGTTTTAGCTTATTTTGTTCTTTTTGAATCCTGTTATCTAGTGTACTAGCTGTCCTTCTTATAAATATTCCATCTGTTTTATCCAAGTCATTGATATAAATGTTTGATAGAAAAATCTCTGAAACATACTACTAGAGACATTATTCCACATTGAAATCAAACCATTAATGACTATTCTTTAAAGAGTTTCTAATCTTCCTAATTGGAGAACATCTTGCCCATACCATTCCATCTTTTCTCTAAGAATAGTCTCAAAGGCATAAAAAATACTTTACTCAAATCTAGGAAAACTGTATTCACAGCATTCACATGATCTACCAGCTTAGTGATCTTGTCCAAAAAGTAAATAAGATTAGTCTGGCATAACTGACTCTCTTCAGTTCTGCCTGTTCAGTCCTTATGTTCCTTCATGGTTCAGCTCAGGTGCTACCTCTCCTTTAATCCTTCCGTGATGGTTTTTGAGCAGGAGATGACGTACTGGTCATACTGGTAGAAGAACCAGGAAAAAGGTCTCCCCAAAGTTGAGGAGTAGCATGGTTCAGTGAAAGAAAAAGCATTTATTAAGAGCTTATTATGTGCCAAGCCTGAGGATACAAAAACAAAGCCAGTCCCCTACCCTCAAGTAGTTTTACATTATCATGGGGAAGACTCTAGCCATGGGGACTAGGGGTCTGGAGAAACTTAGTGGGAATTTCAAATGGGAACAGTGGCAAAGTTGAATTGATCATGGTTCACCCAATCTCAGAAGTGGAGAAGATGAGGGCTGTGCTACAAGGTTATAGGGAGAGTCTGTGTGTGTGGGGGGGGATGTTTGGGGAGTAGGATATGAGATGGCCTTGAACATGCCTACAAAGCCCTCAGTCCTCAAATGCTTTCCCTCCCAGCCTCCTCGTCCTAAGGGTCCTTGTTTTTCCTTTAAGACCCAGCTTCAGTCCTCCTTCTAGGAGGACTTTGCTTCTCTCCTTACCTATTAATGCCATCCCATCTAAGATTACCTTCCATCTGTTCTGTATTTATTTTATAGATTCTGATTTATACTTAACAGCTTTGTGACCCACGGCAAATCAGATGATCTCTCTTAGCCTTAGTTTCCTCACCTATAAAATAAGGCTAATAGGAGCATTTGCCACCAGGATTGTTATGAGGATCAAATGAGTTCATCTATAAAGTGTATTGCAAACCTTTTGTTCTTGTCAAATGCGTCCGACTCTTCATGACCCCATTTGGGGTTTTCTTGGCAAAGATCCTGGAGCAGTTTGCCATTTCCTTCTCCAGCTCATTTTGTAGAAGAAGGAACTAAGGCAAACAGGGTTAAGTGACTTGCCCAGGGTCACACACCTAGTAAAGGTCTGGGATCAGATTTAAACTCAGGGAGATGGGTCTTTCTGACTCCAGGTCTGGTGTTCTGTCCGCTGCACCATCTAGCTGCCCTTTGGATAGTGCTATGTAAGTGCTGGGTCCTCCTCTTACCTCCCCCCACCCCTTTAGAATGTAAGTTCTTTGTGGGCAGGGATTGTTTTTGCTTTTTCTTTTCATTACTGATACTTAGCATGATGTCTTAGTAGAGATGCTTACGTATTGTGGCTGGACCTTATTGAAATAAGAGGCCCAGGTTTTGGGGCCAGGCTTCAGAGAAGAATGGATAATGACATGAAAAGAGGAATGGATTTGGAGTCAGAGAACCTGGGTTCAGCTCCCACCTCTGACAATTATCACTTGTGTGACTTGGGACAAGTGACTGAGCCTCTTCTTTCTCATCTGTAAGATAAAGGGGTGGATTAGTGAGTGGCCTTTCCAGATCTGAATCCTCATGATCTGTGAGGAAATGGTGTCCATGATGAAGGACTTGTAAAATGTTAGTGTGGCTTTCCAGTGGAATACTCTATGAAGCTGTGTTCTGACTATTTGCTGCTTAACTTTGTTATTTGTGACTAAAGGAATAGAGGCGTGTGTAACCCATTTTAGAGGGTAAATAACATACTAGGTGATAAGGCAGTATTGAAACTTCGTGATAGACTAGATCATTGGGCTGAGTCTGATAGGATGATATTCTGCTTAGTAGCAATTACATTTACTTGCATTTCAGAAATCAGCCTCACAAGTGGAGGAGGCATGATTGGGCAGCAGTTTGTCTTAAAACAATCTGGACGTTTTTATCAGCAGCATGATGTAGCAACCTTGCATCATGAAAAGCAGCATAGCTTCTAGAGATTAGGACCAGTCCCATGCCTTCGTGAGATCCTGCCTGGAGTCTTATGTGCAGTTCTGGGTGCTCCTGTTTAAGAAGGACAGTGATAAATTGGAGAGTGTCCATAAGTCCCTATCATAGAAAGTGTGATTGAAGGAACTGGGCATGCTTAGCCTGGAGAACAGAAAATTGGGGGAAGGAGGAGTTGATATCTGTCTTCAGGTGTTTAATAACCTCTGTTTGGCCCCAGGGGTCTGAACCTAAAGCAGTTGGGGGGGTGCATTGCAGAGACCATTTTGGGTTTGAGATCAGGAAATATTCTTAACAATTCAAGCTGTCCCCAGGTGGAATGGGCTGTCTCTAGAGGTGGCTGGTTACTCCTCCTGAGATATCAGGCAGAGGCTAGGCAGCCAAGCTTATTGAGTATGTCATCCTGAGGATTACTTTAGTACAGGCATTCCTTTTTTTTTTTTTAAATTGATTTGTTTATTTACTTTTAGTTTACAAGATTCAATTCCATAATCCCTTGAGTTTCAGATTTTCTCCCCTCTCTCTCCCTGGCCATGGCAGTATGCAATCAAGTATACTTTCACATTGTACATTAATCTTGTTGTATAGAAGGGTTGTAACGGATGGAGTGAACAATGGGAAAGAAGAAACAAAACCAAACATGGAAAAGAACAATAGCATGTAGTTGCTTCAGTCTCCATTTAAACTCTGTTCTTTCTAGATCTTTCTCTGAATGTAGACATCTCCTTCCATCCTGAGACTTGTAGAGTTGTCTTATAACTGTGCGTTGCTGAGAAGAGTCCAGTTTATTGAAGTTGGTTGTCACACATACGATGTGTCTGTCGTTGTGTACAAATTTCTCCTGGTTCTGCTCTTCTCACTTAGCATCAGTTTGTATAATCCTCTCAAGGTTATTATGAAGTCCATCTCCTCATTTCTTATAGCACAATAGTATTCCATTACATTCATAGACCCACAACTTGTTTAGCCACAGTTGATGGGCATCCCCTTAATTTCCAGTTTTTTTGCCACCACAAAGAGAGCTGCAATAAATATTTTTGTTCATATGGGTCTTCCTCCCACGTCTATGATCTCTTTGGGATACAACCCCGGAAGTAGTATCACAGGGTCAAAGGGTATGCAGTTATTTATAGCCCCTTGGCAGTAGTTTCAGATTGCTCTCCAGAATGGTTGTATGAGTTCACAGCTCCACCAACAATGCATTAGTGTTCCAGTTTTTCCACATCCTCTCCAGCATTTGTCATTTTCCTGTTTTGTCATCTTAGCCAGTCTGCCTGGTGAGATGTGGTACCTCAAAGTTTTGATTTGCATTTCTTGAATCAATTGTGATTTAGAGCATTTTTTCATATACTTATCTTTAATTTCTGCCTGAAAATTGCCTGGTAGAGGTATTCTTTTGTGTGTGTGTGTGTGTGTGTGTGTGTGTGTGTGTGTGTGAAAGATTCCTTCTCAGAATGTTTTTTAAGGGCATAAAATAAAATTCTTAAGATTGCAAAGGAAACTGCCTATAATAAAATAGAATTGCCAGCGTATCTTTTAAAAAACAAACTTATGGATCTTAAGAACCCCGAAGTTGAGCATAATAGATTGGGCTAGATGATGACTGAGGGCTTGTCCCACTCTCAAATTCTGTGGTTTTTTGTGCTTTTCTCTTGCCCCCAGTTTGCTTATTTTTACATGTTCTCTCCCTCTCTCCTTTGAGCCGAAAGTATTCTCTTAAGTAGTCATACCATACTCTCCTCTCTCTTTCACTTCATGTGTAGTCACTTGTCATTTCTATCAGTTCTATGCCCATAGCATTTCTTCAGTCAATCTCCTTTCTCCACTCACAAGGCCATGGTGTTTTGTTTTGTTTTGTTTTTTTAACCTTTTAATTCACCAGCATGTCTTTGCATTTTGTTGCAATATTTACTGAATGCGTTAGCATTTTATGTATTTCTGTATAACATTTTAGTTGTCTAAATTCATTTTATTTATCAAAAATATCAAGATATACTTTTATTAGGTGAGATTTGAACAGATTTAAGAACACTTATTTCGAGAAGCAAACTGTTATGGTGGACCTAGGTCTGAATCCTGACTTAAGCAGCTTATCGCTGTGGGCCATTGGCAGAACGCATATAGATACGTATCCACTTCCCAGAATTGTTGTGAGTAATCTTTAAAGCATTATATAAATGCGAGTTTTAGAAATTTGTAGATACATTCAGTCCTAGTACCGTGAGGGACCTAAGGCTATATCTAGGCTCTTCCAGCCCTTTTCCGAGGCCTGTATCCCTTTACCACCTCCGGCAAATAGTTGTCTAGTTTCAGCTTGTACATCTCCAGTGATGGATAATTCATTTCATTTTTTTAATATTTCTTGTGAGACCTCTTTACCTCCAAATGTATCTTGTAACTTCCATAGGATGATCTTAATTCTATCCCTGACACCATATAGAAGTAAATATACCTTCTTTGTGAGATACTTGAATACTCTCATATTCATCCTCTCACTGCATTTTTCCAAGCTAACATGCTCATTTCCTTCAGCTGTTCCTCCTGTGATAAATGGTTTCTAGATTTCCATCCCTATTGCTCTCCTCTTTTGATTATTTCCTATTTATCCTTTTACATATATGGTTTGTCCTTAGTTTTCATATTGTCTACCCCATTAAACTCTGACCTCCTAGAGAACAAGAACTAACTTTTGCCTTTTAAAAAAAAAGTATCCCCAGTGCTTAACACAGTGCCTGGCACTTACCAACTGACTAGACACACTTAAGCTTGGCAGCATGCCTCTTAAAATGTACCACCTCAGCTCTAAGTACATTATTCCAAATGTGATTTGACAAGTGCAGAATACAGTGCTTTTTTCAATTTCCTTGTTCTGGGTATTATGCCTCATTGGTTTTTTGGGGGGCTGTCAGTCAGCTAAAAACCCTCAAGTCTTACCTTAATGTCATTCCATTAGTTGAATCAACCTCTTGAGATCATTTTGGATCTTGCTTCTGTCATTCAGCATATTAGCTATCTTCTATAATTTCAATTAATAAATTGACTTCATAAAAATATTGACCAGTGCCAAGACTAGAAATCCCTCTCCGTTTAGTGAATCCATTAATCCCAAAGTCTCCATTTAGAGAGGACCCTGAAGCTCTGACAACTCTTCATTATCTCCCAGCTGCATTGCTTGGCTTCTACTCCACCAGCTTATCATGTACCCTCCCCTTTTCAACTTCCTTTGTGTGTTTCTTCCTCATTAGAGTGTGAGAATGTGAATTCAGTTGGTGGTTATAAATCTACTGAGCTATATTGTCATTTCTCCAGCTTGTTTACAAAGGGGATCTCATGAGGGGCTTTTCAGTGAATGTTGCTGAAGTCCAGAGAAGCTATCTTCAGTATTCCATTGTTCTGCCAGTTTCATCATAATTTCAGAAAACAAGCAAAAACAAAACAAAGTTTTGAGACTTCTTTTTATATTAATCATTTCCCAATCTATCCCCTCCTCCCAAAATGTTGGAACTCTCAGGTTTGTTTTTGTTTTTGCTTTTTGGAGGGGGGAAGGTAGGGCAATTGGGGTTAAGTAACTTGCCCAAGGTCACATGGCTAGCTTTTTTGTGTGTTAAGTGTCCGAGGTGGAATTTGCACTCAGGTCCTCCTGACTCCAGGGCCAATGCTCTATTCACTTGCCACCTAGCCGCCCCCAGCTTTCAGTTTTAACAAAAGAAAAATGATTAAGCAAAAACTACAAAAAGACTTTTAACGGCACATGCAGCCTTCTGTACCTGTTGTCCCTCATCCATCTTGAGACTGGGGAAATGTTTGTCATATATTCTCATTAGTCATATCATTATTTCATAACCATTTAAAATTTTCATGCAGAAGATGTTGCAATAATTAAAAAAAATCCTGGGAGCCATTGTGTTTAAAACAGAATTGTAAATAATTTTAGCCATAAGCTTGTATGATAAAAAGCCTGCATTCATGAATGATAGGTTGTATTATAAATCTTTTGAAGCTATAGTTTTGAAAGTTAATTATAATACAAGTAAGCAACACTTACATTGCCCAGACTAATTTTTTTTATGGCACTTTAGAATAGACAAGTGATAGTAAAACAAGCTCAGGGATTTTTTTGTAATTTATAGTGAAAGCCCAGAGATTAGCACAGACATTACTTAGTCTCTTATACTTTGCACATTTGTAGCCCTAGACATTGAACTGGGGGATCAAGATCATTGGCTTTGCCCCTCAGGTTTGAGGACTTGAGAGAAGAGCAAAAAAAAAAAAAACAAAACTGTTCCCAAAGTCTCTTCTTATAGAAGGTCCTTCATGCCATCCAGCTGTCCTCTTGCTTCTGTTTTACCACAAATTTGTACCCTCTGTGCCTTTTAGTCCCTTTTGCAGTTTCAAACTTTGTGTCTTGCCTTCCCCCGTTAGATTGTAAACTCCTTGAGGGCCAGAATTATCTTTTTCATTTTTGTATCCTCAGCGCTAAACATAGTGCCTGACACATAGTAGGCACAAGTAAGATGTATACATTTTACCAGTATTTTCAAAAGATCTGCAACAAAATTTTTGGTTAAACTTCTTTTTCTTGACCATTTGGTTTAAGTGAAACATCATTGTATCTGAATGTATTCTTATTTCTCTCTCCAGTATATTCTTAGTGTCTTCCCTTTAAATTGCCTGTGTCAGAATTTTTTTTTAAAACTCCTTAAGAGTTGGATTGGCCCAAAGGGCTATAAATAATATCATACCCTTTGACCCAGTAATACCACTTTTGGGGTTGTATCCCAAAGAGATCACAGAAGTGGAAAAGGGTGCCATATGTACAAAAGTATTTATTGCAGCTCTCTTTGTGGTGGCAAAAAAAT
>CM053601.1:167732589-167753212 GCA_028646575.1 Pseudocheirus occidentalis | reverse complement strand
ATAAAACTTCATCAAAAAATTTTTAATGATAAAAGATTTTCTAATAAATAGTGAATTGGTTCTTAGGTTTCAGAGGATTTAAAAAAATTGTTCTTAGGATTTTAAACATTGTAGAGAATAAACAAAGAGAAAGCATAGTAAATTACTTGTCGCCTCTCAGAACTTCACAAAAAATGAGACAAAAGCTCATGCATAATAGGAAAGGGATCCACCAGCAAGCAAAGCCAAGACAGACATACAAGAAGATAGCCTTCCAGTAGGAGCAGAGACAATGTGGGGCTGAAAGGCTCGATATCTAGGGGAATGAAGAGCAGAAGCTCTCCTTAGAAGGTACAAGGGTGATCAGTTATCTATAGCAGAAGGTCTTGGAAGCAGTTGTAGTGGTTGCTTTCAGCCCAGGACTCTTCAGCCCGAAATGTCAAGGCACTTAACACCACTCCAAGAGGAGTGTTAAGATCTAGTGCTCAGGAATTCAAAGATCCAGGAGGTTTATTCAGGGACGAAGGTGATTCAGGTCAGCTACTACAAAAGTACTACCCTCCTACCGAAAAGTGCAGCAGGGGACTCTGCCTGGCCTTAGCCCAAAGCTTCCAGTTCAGGAGCTGGAAAGATGAGTAAACTAGAGTGGACAATAGGCAACATAAAGATTTGTTATTCATCAAAAAGGGGCAGCTAGATGATGCAGTGGGTAGAGTACTAGGCCTTGGAGTTGGGAAGACCTGAATCCAAATCTGGCTTCAGATACTGTCTGACCCCGGTCAAATCGTTTACCCTCTTTGCCTTGGTTTCCTAATCTGTAAAATGAACTGGAGAAGGAAATGGGAAACCCAGTATCTCTACCAGTAAAACCCCAAATGAGGTCGTGAAGAGTCAGACAATTGAAATGACTGAACAGCAACGTAGATTTAAAAAAAAAAAATCTCAAGAGATGCCCCAGAAATCTAGCTTAGAAGGAAAGAATGATTTCATAAAATCTTCAAGCAGAGACTCAAAGGAAAAAATGAATTTTTCGTTATATATGGAAATATATTCTATATGGAAACCTAGAAGAGATCAAATGAAGAGAGAAATTAAAGGTCTCATGGAAAGAATGAGGAGAATAAATAGTCCAGAAAAGAAAGTCCTGAGCCTCAGCCAAGTAAAAGACTCAGAAAATTAGACCAAACCACACAGAAATCAGTGATTCAATTAGGTTGAAAAAAAGAGAAAAAAATGTTAGAGATATACTGACCTGGAAAACAGGTCAAGGAAAAAGAATTTAAGAATCATTAGACGCTTTGTAAAAGTCTGAACAGTTTTATAAAAATATCATAAATGAAAACTGCCCAGATCTGTTTATTACAGTCAGTGGGCAGAGCAAAGGTGGGGAGGAATCCTGAAAGAAACTACAAAAGGAGAAGTTCCAGGAATGTCATAGTGCAAATCCAGAGCATCCGTATTACAGAAATACTGCAGATATCCAGAAAGGAGTTCAACTACCAAGGAACCACAGTCAGGGCCTCGTAAGACTCTGATGCTTCTGCTAAAAATAAGAGCAGAACTTCAAATACAGTGTTCCAAAAAGCAAAAGACAAGGATTTACAACTAAGAATAATTTACCTTCAAAGCTGAGTATAACCTGATGGGGAAATAGACTTTCTGGAATTTCTTATTGTTAGGGTACATGAGAAGTATATTAAAACATGACAAGGGGAGCAAGCTTCACTTTTAATTGCCCTTAGGCAAAGGAAGGTTAGAGACTTGATCAGCATGCACATATAAAGATACAAAGAAATTGGGAAGGGGATTGAGAAAAAATAACACCAGAGTGGAAATAATATCAAGCAAAACAAAATTCCTGATCCTGAAGGAGAGATGATGAGGGAAAAGAATTAGAATCTGTTAAAAGGGTTTTGACGAATGGCTGAAAAAAATTGTGGTATATGAATGTGAATAAAATATTACTGCAGTGTGAAAAATAGCAAAGAGATGATTTCAGAGAGTCTTGGGTAGTTTGGACTGCCTTAATGCCTTATCTCAGCTGGAGAACTTTGCCTGGTGCCTGGGTGGCTCTTATGCTGAACGTTGTCCTTCTTCCATTGGTTAGTTCCTCTATTTTGGGCAGACCAGGTCATTTTAATGTCCTTCCTGCTTTTCTTCCAACTTGCCAGATTGCAGCATCCCTTCCTGTGGGCATCTTCTCTTTATGCCACCTCACCCCCAGCTGGTGCTGTTAGCCTGTGAGCTCCTCTGAAGAGCGGAGCTGTCTTTCTTTATCCTTGCATTTGTATCCCTGGCACATAGGAAACACTGTATGCTTCTGACCTCACCTTGCCATGTAGAGCGAAGTGAACAAAATCAGGAGACTGATTTATACGGTGACAATAAAGATAACTCTGAAAGACATAAAACGCTTGATGAATATAATGACCAAACAATTCAGAGGAGTGCCAGACATGAAATGGACACACAATACAGAAGGAGATGTACAATTTTGTACAGGACCTCTTTGTGCATTTGTTTTGCTTGACCATGCTTATTATTGGTTACATGGGTGGGTTTTTACTGTTTTTAATTTGGGGGTGGTATTTGGGGTTAGGCATTCAGAAGTTCATAGAAGAGAACAGAAGACAGCATGGCAGAGCAGGGCAGTTTGGAAAGTGAGACACAGAGCTGGAAACCAAGGTGACTGTGTGGAGGGAAGCAGGAGAGCCCCCGGGCTGGAACTCTATGAAGCACATCTAGAAAATGCACTGAACTGAATCCTAATGGGAAAACACCTACAAAGGCGCAAGAGTCATCGATCCAGACCAGCTGGCTGTACCATGTGGGAGCACTCCAGCTCCTAGGGAGGGCCTGTGCACCAGAGCAAGAGGAGGTCCCAGACACATACCAGGGTATAGCAACAGGATCAGGTGTAAACTGGCAGCCTAGTCGCACACCATCAAGTTTTAGGTCAGAGATAGTGTTCCTAGGTAGGGAGACCCTGGATGAGTAACAAGAAAGGAGAAAATTCAAAAGTCAACAGCAGTGTGTGGTTCAGTCTCCAGGCACAGAATGGAGTCTCAGTTCTAGCATCTAGCCCAACCTGCAGAGGAATAACTAGGGCATATGTCCTAGACTAAAGGGAAGCTTACAACTGCAACTCCTGAGTCAAAAGATCTTTCCAGTTGTCTGACAGGAGCTGAGTCCAACAGCAGTCTCCTTTGGTCAGACTCAAACTCAAGTCAGGATCTTGTAGACCAGAGGACAGCAATCCAACTTTGCCCTGGATGAGATCACTTTTGGAGCATTGAAAGCTTCCAGGTCCCCAGTCAGTCTTTGAGATCCTGGAATAACAAGAAAGCAGCAATGACACCAGGCTAAACTTTCCCTCCAGAAGTGCCACAGACCTTTTCCCTAACATGAAGTTTGACAAGTTGAAGTGTGCTGGAAGAATGGGCAAACAAAAAAGTATCTCCCCATAAGGAGCTATTCTGGTGATAGGGAAGTTCAAGACACAAACCGAGAAGCGAAATCACCCCCAAAATATCTACAAGAAAGGAAAAACACAGCTTGTACACAAAGAAGTAGAATTCCTGAAAGAGATGAAGCAAGAGTTAAAAAAAATGTTTTTATAAATAAAAAGAGAGCGCTTGAAGAAAATTTTGGAAAAGAAATGAGAGCTATGGAAGAAATCATTGGATAGGTAATTAACAGGGCAATGACATGGGATGAACAAAGTCTTGCCCAAGCAACAAACTTCCATAAAATTAGGATGAACAAAATAGAAGCTAGTGACAATGAAGAAAAACATAAAAAGGTAAATATGAATGAACAATGATAAAACACTAAACAAGGATAAACTACTTATGTTTAGATGGGGGAGGTGATGGTACACATGCATTTCCTCTGATCTCCATCATCATCGTTAAGGTAGGTCATAGAGGGAATCTAATTAGACATGGATTGGTTCTGTTGTGGCTTCATTGCCCATAAAAAGGGGAATGGAAAGAGAGGCAAAGAGGAATGCACTGAGGTAAAGGGAAAGAAAGGTTGGGGGGAAGTTATCTCACATAATCAGGGTGTGCAAGTAGACATCTATACAAAGGAGGCGGTTGTACAAAAATATATCTAAATTCTTTTCAGGTGCCAAAGAATGGTGATCTGAGGGAATACCCATTGATTGGTTGAACAAGTTACGTTGCATAAATGTGTTGGAATGCCATTGTGCTATCAGCACCAAGATTATGTTCTTAATGAGAAAGCATGCCACCTGGTAGAGAGGGGAAAGGCTACATTTTTTTTTTGACTTGACCAGAGTAGAAATTTGTTTTATAATGGGTTTCATTTTTCTTGTGTTCTCAAATGGAGTGGACAGATGAGAAGGTTGATTTTGGGTGGTTGAAAAAATAAAATTTATTTAAAAAATAATTTTAATATTGAATTTAACATGCTTTTTTAAAGCAAGAGAGATGAGGATGAGATTCACAGTTTTATATAACATCTTTTGTGTTCTGATATGCGTAAGAAAATGTTCTTTATTAAATTCAGAATTTTAAAAAATCTAAAAGCAAATAAGTTAATGCTTTTTAAAGAATTAGGCAGTTTGAAAAGAGTAGCCCTACTTAAATAATTTTATATAAACTAGATTGACAAGATCTAAATAATTATAGCCAGGAAACCTATTTCTATTTCAGTTGAGATCCATGTAAGCAAAGTAAAAGTTTTATTTAAAATTTATTTTTAAAAGATCATTTTGTATGTTTTCAGGGTTTATAGAGTGCTTTATATTATTTTCAGTTGAGGTTTTAAGACGTTTGTATGGATTTTATTGGAGTTCATATATGTGTATGTGTCTATCATTCTAATCATATTTAAAAATTAAGAACAGGAAACACAAAACTTTAATAAATAAAACAAAGAATTTTTAAAATACATTTCAGCAGTTAATTCTTTATCATGGTCATTTAAGGGGGTGTTCCCCAAGACTGTGTCTTGGACTTCTTCCACTTCTGTATACTATTTTACTTGTTTATTTCATCATCTCCCATGGATTCAACTGTCATTCTTCTGTATATGATTCTCAGATTCATTTGTCCAGTCAGATTTCTCTCCTAACCTCCAGAATCCTATCTCTGACTGCTTATTGGACACCTTGAACTGAATATACCATAGACATCTTAAATGCAACCATTCTTTCCCCCAAAAACCTACCCTTCTTAACTTCCCTATCACTGTCAAGGAGACCTCAGCTCCTTACTCTAACCCCACCATATCTAAACTGTTGCCAAGTCCTGTTGATTTTACCTTCAGAGTATTTCTCTTATACACCACCTTTCCTCCTTTATCACCGCCACCATCCTGGTATAAACACTTCATCCCCTCATGCTTCTTGAAGCCGACTGACTGCCTCAGATCTCCCTACTCCAGGCCATCCTCATCTCCATTCAGCTGCCAGTATGATCTTTCTAAAACTCAAGTCTGTGTTACTTACCCTTCACCTACTCCCATCCCAGTTCAATACAGCAGTTCCCTCTCACCTCCATTATCAAATATAAAATCCTGTTTTGCTTTTAAAGCCCTTTATAACCCGACCTCTTTATACGTTTACAGTATTTTTTGCGCCCTTCCGGCCCCCCCCCCCTTTCATTGCAGTGACAGTGGCCTTGCTGTTCCTCACACAGGTCGCTCCTGTCTCCTGCCATACTTTTCTTTGGCTGTTCCTCGTGCCTGGAACTCTCCTCCTTATCATCTGGGCTTCACAGCTTCTCTAGCTTTTCTTCAAGTCCCAGATTAAATCCCACTTTCTACAAGAAGCTTTTCCGAGCTCTTCTTAATCTCAGTGCCTTCTGTGACTGAGATTGTCGCCAGTTTGTCCTCTAGATAGATTGTTTGAGCATAAGCTGTTTGAGGGCAGGGACTATTTTTTTCCTTTTCTTTGTATCCCTGGCTCCTAGCACAGTGCCTGGTACATAGTTGGCACTTAAAAATGTTTATTGGCTTTACTTGAGTGTGAAAGACCCCACTAATAGAGGAGTGCTGAATTCAGCCAAGTATTTGTTTAGTCCTGGTCTGAAGGGCAGTGTACATATTTCCATCTTGTGATTTTTTAGGATATTGTCACTAAAGAATTAAAACATGCTGTCTACTGCAACTGTAGGTATAAATGAGGTTTTCACTTATAAATGCTTGACCAGAAGGATTGACTAAGTCAAGCCAAAGACTTGATTTGGCTGCTGGACTAGAGATTCCCTACTTTTGCTTCATTGAATCAGTTAATCTGGCAAAAGTAAAAATTGAAATTTTACTTTCAATTGATGATCTGACGATGGAATAATGGAGTATTTTATTGTAAAAATGTATCTGCTGCCAAAGTGGTGTTTTGTAGTGAAGTGTTTCCAAAAATCTTCATTGGAAGGGACCACTGACTGTTTAGTCTAATTCTGACTGAACAAAAATTCCTTTTATATCATATCAGAAAGGTGGTCATTAAGGCTTCGAATAAAGATTGAGAACTAGAACTCACTAGCTCCCAAGGTAGCACATTCCACTTGATAGCTTACAGAATTTGAGTTAGCGGGGAATTCATAGACCACCCCTTACGTTGAGTCTAAATCTGCCTCTGTAACTTGTACTTTGAGCTCTGCCCTTTGGAAGTAAGAAGAACATGCACCTTCCACCTGAAGGGACTTAAAGATAGCTACCATATTCTCTCTAAGTTTAACATTTGTATGCTTTACAGTTTGTAATCATTTTCTGGGCATGGAGGAAAGTAGGCAGAGAATTGGCTTTGGCAGTAGAAAGACCTGTGTTCAAGCATGCTACAGTGGGGATTCCTGTTTCATTTGGGTTTGTACCAGTTGGCCACTAAGCTTATTTTGAATAATACTACCAACCCCAAATTGTCAGTGCACCTTGTTTTAGCTGAGAAAATTTCCACCTATGTTCAAATTTTCTGTCACCAAATTTGAAATAGCCAGAAAGGAAAATTATATCATCTTGGTGTGCCGTATTTGTACCAGTCCCAGTAAAAGTGATCTCTAAGCTTTTGCAGAATGGCGTATGAAGTATTGTAGCTATTTTAGTGGCTAGCAACTTGGCAGTGACCCAGGTAGGTAGTAGAAAGGCTTCTTCTAATACTTCTTTGATGCCAATTTTTATTTAATTTTAACTAAATATATTAGTTGGCTGGGGATGCATGTGGTATGTTTTTCTCCATGTCAGTATTTAATGGATTAATGGATTTGGTTTATTTAATATAACTTGTTTTCTGACTTTAGAACTGTTCTCCTTTCCCTTCCCCATTCCCCTCAATTATATTCTGTATTTCTGTCATCATTTTCTGATACTAATATACAAAAAGGGCTTTTGTATATGAAAGCTCTTGGAGGAAGAACATAAGGTATTTACTAAAAGCAAAGTGTCTCTGTTCTATTTATACCTTTCTTTTGTTTTTGGACACTTTTCATCTAACAGGTAATCTCAGTTATGCATATACATACATACATGTAGAGAAACACACGAAGTGAATATTTAAAACACAAGTAGCTTCTAAACTCACTTTATCCATGAATCATTGAAAATGAATGCATTCAAATTAATATTATTTTAAATTAATTCACTGAATTTCTCGGTCTCTGAACTTTTCACTATTTATATGTTATTGCCCACTGTAGAATGTTCATTTCTCCATGGTAAATAGATTCAATACCTTTTGTAGGACCTTGTTATCAAAATGAGTTTGAGGCATATATTTTTGACTGATATATTAAGTGACTTAAAGTGTGGTGGTTTTGGTTTTGGTAGCAAGCAGTTGTTGGTTTGATTTGGGTGATCCTTGGGAGTCAGGAGAGATCAGGTTTAAATCCTGACTCTGACACTTAACAGGTATATGTCCAATGGAATATGTTTCTCCTTTGAGTTTCTTCATTCGGGTGTTGTAGGGCAAATACTTTATGAACTCTAAAGGGCTGTATGAATGTGTTTCCTAAATTCAATTAAACTTTTATAGCTATTTAATCTATCCCTAGCCCATTCTGACCTAATTTAGTTATATTCTGACAATAGTAATTCTTACCTTGATAATGGGAATAATAGAGTAGATGATTAAATGTTTATAGTAAGACAAATACTTAAGCAATGAAAAGATAATTAAGCAACTAAGACCTGCAAACATGGAAAACAATTATTCAAACTAATCTAGGATTTGAATTTTCTTAATTGCAGTGGCATCTAAAATGTTTTACAAATTATTGGGTTAGCTCCCCATTTCAGGTTGTTGACACTCATCTATACAAATATGGTAGATGATTTTATAATCCACAGATAAGAATCTGACCACAAACGAAATATACTTTTATTCAATGTATTATGCTAATGAAACAAATATTAACAACTTGGTTTTATTTTATGCAAGATTTTCATTTATTTTAATTGTATATCAAGGTAAACGGTTCATTTTTTTTCCTGCTCCTTCAGTTGGACATAAGTGGAAGTTTAATAAAAGTTGAGGTTAAATTTAAATCTCCCATATACTATATCTCTGAAGTCTATAAGTGGTACACTATGAATTTTAATTGTTTTGTTCAGAATAGCTACATCCTTGGAATTGTAAAATTTCCACAGGGCTTTTCTGGGAAATTTATCAGTATGATCTATTACAGTTAGATCTTGACATCTCACCAATTTCTCTAAAACAGAATTGAATCATGCTTATTTACTACAATAGAAAGTACAGTACATTTGGACTTGGAAAATTTGATGAATATGAATCATGGGTTAGGTGTTCATTATGTTATTAGCCAAATAGGTTGTCTAGCCTTCTTTCTCTATATTGTAAAGTAAAAGTTTTGCACTAACTCTAAGGTCCCTTACAATTCTTATTCCTATGAGAAACTGGTACCAGATGGGCACCTCATTTTTGGAAAAGTTTTTTGACTCTAAAGGACAAGATGAAATTATTAAGTAATTAAGAGACCAATGGTTTAAGAGACCAGGTACCTGCTTTCCATTGTTCCAGCTAGATAGCTTCAGACTTTGGAAACCAGAATAAAGTAGTGAGTTTTGCCTCTCCTATCCTTCCCTATTCCTACATCCAATCTGAGCTCTGTTCTCCAAAGGGAAGAACTCTTGGGGACTTTCACTTATCTTCATTTAGCCTGGGATTCTCCTAACCCTCTATTTTTGTGGGGGATCTCGCTCCTAATTGGATTGCCAGTAATTGGCATTTGTCTTTGCTCTTCTGTCTCCTTTTTTTTTTTTCTTTCTTTCTGGGACAACTCACCCAAAAATAGTTTTTCCTTTAGAAATTCCATTTCTTATCCCCCATTTCTTAGACCTGCTCTCTTTAATCTCATCTATTTCAACTATTCCATTCCAGATTGCCCACCTCATTGCCACTTCTAAAATTTCCTTCCACCATTTTCACCTTAGCAGTTTTTCTTTTGGGTTTCTTACTATGCCGTTTTTATCACCCAATTCACATCCCAGTGGCCATTATCTGTTGACCCCCAATATATTTTCCTTCTTTCCTTAGTGAGGATCTCTACCCCAAATCCTGCCATTGTCTTTGGGCCTTCAACTTCACCTATCACTCACAAGTGTTTCACATTCATGAACTCTGAAATTCCTTTATCTGATCATAATCTTCTGTAATTTTATATTTCTTTATGCCTCATAATCTCTAGCTCTATTCTTCTGGCTTTACAACCTCTAATCTTCAGTTCTTTCTCAGGTCTCTTCAATGGCTACATTCTGTTCCCTTCCTAATCTCAACCCCTTGGTGAACCAGTTTAACTCCGCACTATACTTGACTCGCAGATTCTTCACTCTCGTCCTTTCATATATCTTGCTTTGGTGAAGGAAATTATGAAATTCATTACAAATTTGTCATCTTATCTCAAATGGGCCTTCAGTGCAACAAAGCAAGTTCCCATGCCTCCTTTAACCCCTTACAACAACCCTCTTCCACCTCTCTTCTAAAGATCTTGCCTCTTCTGTAAAAAAAATCAAGGTCATTTCCTTCATCCTTTCTTATGGCATAATAATATTGCATTACATTCATATACCATAATTTGTTCATCCATTACCCAACTAATAGACACCTTTTTAGTTTCCCATTCCTTTTTTTTCTCTTTTTGGAGGGGGGAAAGGTAGGGCAATTTGGAGTTAAGTGACTTGCCCAAGGTCACACGGCTAGTTTTGTGTTAAGTAAGTGTCTGAGGCTGGATTTGAACTCAGGTCCTCCTGACCCCAGGGCCGGTGCTCTATTCCCTGTGCAACATAGCTGCCCCGTTTTCCCATTTTTTTTTACCACAAAAGGATCTGCTACAAATATTTTTTGCATATGCATGTTCACAAAAGAGATCCTTTTTTCCCTTTCTTTGATCTTATGCATACTAGATCTAATAGTGGTGTTGTTGGGTCGGGATACCCAGTTCATTCATTTGAGGAGCATAGTTCTGACTTTTTTCCCAAATGTTTGGGCCAGTTCATGGCCTTACCAGCTATACTTGTTTTCTCTCAGCCTTTCTTTGTAGTCTTATTGATTGTTTCTGGTTAACTTTGCCAATATGATGGATGTGAGGTGAACTCTCTGAATCGCAGTAATTTGTATTTCTTTAATTTTTAGGGATTTGGAACATAACTCTTCCTGCCTTGGATTTTTTCCTCTGAAAACTTCCTTTTCATATCTCTTGAACATTTATTGATTGAGAAGTGATTCTTATTTTTATGCATTTGAATCCATTTCCTATATCTCTTGTAAATGAGACTTTTGTCAGGGAATTTGCTGCAGAGATTTTTTTCCCCTGTTAACCTGCTTTCCTTACCATTTTACCTAAACTGGTTGAAAACGTTAATCTGGTTCTGTTCCTCTACATTTCTTCTCTTTTCCTTGTTTAGAGCCTAGTCATAGTTTCTTACCCTTTCTTTTTAAAGCACTCTTCAAAGTCCACTGTCCATGGTTAGAATTTATTTTGTTTATGATTGATCCCTTCCTGAATTTATTCTCTTATTTATTCTCCATTTTCCTCTCTCCTTCTATTTCTGATCCCAGCTGTATGTGAATGCTTCCATTCTTTGACCACAGATAAAAGATAAAAGTTCATGTGTCACCCACTCCCTTCTATTCCTTCATCCTTGTTTGTATAATCTTCTACTTACATAATCGAACTATGTGAGAGAATTTCTTCCACCCTTCCTTTGTCTTTTTTCTCCCTAGTGTATTCCTTTCCCTCTCCCATGCCCTTCTTTTAAAAAAAAAATCACTAAAATGTAATGAAATCACTCCGAGGTCCTCTGTCTTATTTGATTCCATCTGTGACTCTTAATATTGTGTCTGGGACAACACTTATTTCCCCCATTAGAATGTTAATGTTTTATAGTTCCTTCTGATTTTCTTATGTTTGTATTTCAAAGTTTCTGCTTAACTGTTCTTTTCACCAATAATATTTATAAGTCTTTTCTTCCATTAAAGTTTTCCCCTGTAGATACATTCAATTTTACAGAATAAGTCTTTGTCTTAAGCCTATATCTTTTGCTTTTTAAAATATCATGTTCCAACTTATGTTCCTTTGTAGTTGTGGCGACTAAATCTTGTATGATTCTGACTGTGTCTCTTTCGCATTTGAATTCTTTCATTCCAGTTACTTGTACTTTTTTCTTTGTTCTGGAAGCTCTGGATTTTGACTGCAATGTTCTTGGGAGTTTTCATTTTGGGGTTTCTTTCAGGAAATTACTAGTGGGGTTTTTTCTTCTTTCTGTTTGCCCCCCGGGTCTAAGAAATCTGGGCAGTTTTCTTTCGTAATTTTTTTCTTTCAAGAGCTCTTGAATGGCGCATGACTGTGATGGAGAAATGATTGGGGGGAGGGTGGTGTCAGGAAGACATAGCGAGACCAAAGCGAAGTGAGAAGAACCCAAAGGTCGCTGTGCACAGTAACAGCAATGCTGTAATGATGATTAACTGTGAAATACTTTACTGCTCTGATCAATACAGAGATCCAAGACAATTCCAAAGGACTTATGCTGAAAAAATGCTGTCCACCTCCAAAGAGAGAAATGATGAACTCTGAGTGAAAATTGAAGTAAAATTTTCTCACTTTATTTTTCTTGCTTTTTTTTTGAAATAGGACTGATATGGAAATGTGTTTTGCATGATTTCGTATGTATAATTGACATATTGCATGCCTTTTCAGTGGGTGGAAGGAGGAAGAGAGAGAATTTAGAACTCATATTAAAAAGAAAACAATGTTAAAAATAAATAATAGATTAAGAAAAATACCATGGGGGAGTGGAAATCTAATGAAGGGGTAGAGTGGGTTTAGAAAAAGTTATAGAAAAAGATGGAATAAGAAGAGGTTATGATCCAACTGGAAAATATCAGAGTTTGTAATCAAGGAAGTGTAACGTTTATGGGTAATGGTAAGCTTAGGCTGTTCAGGCTGGCCATCCCTGTAAGCTTTCCATGCACCTAAAGGATTTAATCACTGCTCTCTGGGTTTGAGTTTTGCAAACTCCTGACCTGAGTTAGGGTCTGGGTAACAATACTGTGGACTTGCCCCTGTTTGGATCTTCATTAGATTATTGCTGGCCTCAAATACTGTCTACTAGCCGGACGTCTCTGCAGACTTAGAATGACAGAAGTGTAGGCTCCCTTAGGCTCCCTTGGGTCCTGAGCTCCTGACCTGGTTATTCATTTGTAGTCTTCAGACTGGACTGAGGACTGGATCTAACATCCAAGGGTCAGAGCCACACAGTGACTGCATACTAATGTTCTGTTTCTGCTCTTTGCCCAGTATGCAATTTTAGGCTCCCAAATGTTCTGCCCTGGACTGTCAGGGTACAAGTCTCTTCCCAAGTCCATGTTGGATCTATAATTCAGCTCTGTTCCTGTACCCTGCACAGTTATAGGCTCTTCTGTACTAGATCTCAAACCTTTTATTGCCCTGGTACATACCCCGAAGCCCCATATCAGTCCCTAATGACACGTGTCGTTTTTTTTTTTTTCCCCTGACTTCCTGGCTAGATCCTGTCCCCAACATCCTAAGACCTTTATTTACCTGGTCTGTAAAAATGACTCACTGTGAATTTTCCTTGTATTACTTATCAGGACTTGGTTTAGTGTGTTTTCTAGGTCTTTGTGTAGTAGTTTAGAGGAAATTTATATTGTATCCTTTCCTTGGATATATTTGGTCTCAAGACTCAGTTCTAATCTCATCTTCTGCAGGGCTTTCCTGGCCACCCCAGCTTCTAGTACCTTCTCTTCTAATATTTCCTTCAATTTGTTCTCTCTTGTCTTTTAGGGACCTTGTTATTCATATGTCCTGACATTAGAGTGACAATTTGCCAGGCCTTGGGGATAGACAATAGTGAAACAGTTGCTGCCCTCAAGGAATTTACATTGTGCTTATTTAAACAACATAATTGCATATCAGGAGAGGGAAAAAGTAATTTCTGGGGCTTTTAGAAGTTCAGGAGAGGCCTCCAAAATGTGTTTTTTTAACTTTTGCTTTGAATTAAAACTTAATTGAATTAAATTTTTTTTTCGTTATGCAAATAATAAGAGTTTATAGAACCATTGAGAGTACTTGAGGGAATTCTTGTGCCCCCAGTACCTACCACTAATAAATACTTGTTAGTTAGAACGCAGCTGAAATGGCAGGGCTGGAAAACTGAAAAGAGTTGAAAGAAAAGTCTGTAAAATTGTGTATGTTCCATATACATGTATATACAAGTGAAAATATTTTGCTTTATTGTTAAAAACTGATTTGCGACTCTAAAGGTGATATTTGTTGAAATTTTTTGTCTAGCTTAAATAAGAAACATGTTCCTTATTTTATTATCTGGCTTCTCAATTAAGATAGCTCTTGGGGAAAATATTAAACATAGATACCATACTTTGTTTTTAATCTTTTTTCCCCTCTGTCATTGAAACATTTTTTCACTGTGGCAAAGTTGGCAGAATCCTGGGTTTGGAGTAAGGAAGATTGGGTTCAAATTGTCTGACTCTAGACTTCTTCAAGTAACTCCCTGTTTGGTGAGGAAGTTTCCATACCGGGAATTTCTCTTTCTCCCTCCTATGAGAGAAAACCACAGATCCGTTGTTTATTTTCATGAAGCTAACTTTTGTTTCACTGATTTATATCTGTAGTAATGTTACTCAAATTATTGGTTAAAGCTTTTTGCTTTACCTAAGTTTTGTCTGTTTGTGGTATGGGACATATTATCTTTAGTCTCTACTTTTAATATTCTCTAGTTTAAACTATGGAGGAGGAGGAGGAGGAGGAGGACATTCATCACAATCTGAAACGGATCTTCTTCACAGACAGAATTATGGGGCCTCTCATCAGCTTCCTGGATATGCTGCCACACATCATTCCACTGGTAACAGTTTTGTTGTCAGCTCTGTCATGACTCCCCCCAGGTTTCAGAAGGAGGTGGGTGGGAGTGCTGTACGTATTTTGAGTTATGAATATGGATGAAAAGAGAGTCATACTGAAAGGAAACTTGAGTAAATATAAGAATGAAAACTTTCTGTCATACTGATGGATTAATAAAGACAATTATTAGATTTTAAAATTTACATAATATGGTTATGTTCTTATAGGGGTTTTTTGGTTTGTTTTTGAGACCAGGTCTCCCTATCTTGCCCAGGCTGGAAGCACAGCAGATACTCCCATTCCTGATCAGCACAGAAGTTTTGACCTGCTAAGTTTCTGATGTGGGCAGATTCACTCCTCCTTAGGCAGCCTGTTGGCTCCTTTTCACTCATCATCCTGGTGCTGGATTTAACAGTGGACACCTCACAGGCTTTAACCCTGCTTCAGTTCAGAATTCCTGAGCTCGGGTTATATATCGTCCTCAGTCTCTTGCACTAGACAGGGATTACATGTGGGCGACACAAAGCCCTAAGAAACTGTAAAATTTTTAAAGTAAATTTTAACTAATTGAAACTCAGCATTATTGGGAAAGAATTTTCTTTATTTCAAATTAATTGTAAACCTGAGGAACTTGTCTTCGTAAATGTGGGGGGAAACAATTTGTATGTTTTATTTCAATAATATATTTTATTTTAACATGTAGGTCTCTCTGGAATATTTGATACTAATATGAACAGTGCTGGCACTAATACTAAAGAATCTTCAGTGATGAATTTCCTTTCTGCTATTGAATCCCACACTACTCCAGCCACTTCTTCAGGAACTACTCTTTTACCACAATTCAGGGCTCCATCATGGCAGATAGGTAATATTTTCTGAATTTTTAGGTTTATCAGCAAACTAATAATTTGTGATCCAACGTAATTTTAAAATAACGTGTACACAAGATTTCTCTCTATGATGAAAACAAACATTTGGTATGGTACTTTAAGAATAGTGTCAGGACTAGCTATACCAGATCTCAAACTTTATTATAAACCAGCAATCATCAAAATGCTCTTACTAGCTAAGAAATAGAGTGGTGAATCAGTAGAATATGTTAGGTACACAAAACACAGTATCAAAATGACCATAGCAATCTAGTGTTTGATAAACCCAAAGACCCCAGCTTCTGGGACACACATTCACTGTTTGACAAAAACTCCTGGGAAAACTGAAAAATAGTATGGCAGAAACTATGTATAGACCAACATTTTCCATTGCATACCAAGATGAGGTCAAAGTGAGTACATGATTCAGATATAAAGGATGATACCATAAGCAGATTAGGAGAACGTGAAGTAGTTTACCTGACTAATGAGAAAGGAAGAATCTATGACCAAACTAGAAATAGCCTTTTGAGATATAAAGTGGATAATTTGGATTATGTTAAATTAAAAAGGGTTTGCACAAACAGAAGTAGTGTAACCAAGATTAGAAGGAAAGCAGAAAGCAGGGAAACAATTTTTACAGCAAATGTCTCTGATAAGGCCTCATTTCTCCAGTACATCAAGAAATGAGTCAATTGATAAGAATACAATAAGAATACAAGTCATTCCCCAATTGATAAATAGTCAGTGGAAATGAACAGGAAGTTTCAGATCAAGAAATCAAAACTATTTATAGTTATATGAAAAATGCATTATTGATTAGAGAAATGCAACTAAAATGGCTCTGAGGTATCACCTCACACTTAATCAGATTGGCCCATATGCCAGAAGAGGAAAATGATAAATGTTGAAGAGGATGTGGGAAGATTTAGATGCTAATGCACTGTTGGTGGAGTTGTGAACTGATCCAGCTGTTTTGGAGAACAATTTGGAACTATGCCCAAAGGGCTATAAAACTATGCATACCCTTTGATCCAGCAATATCACTACTAGGTCTGTATCCCAAAGAGATCAAAATAAAGGGAAAAGGACCTACTTGTACAAAAATATTTATAATAGCTCTTTTTGTGGTGGCAAAGGATTAGAAATTGAGGGGATGCCCATGAATTGGGGAATGACTGAACAAATTGTGGCATATAAATGTAATGGAATACTATTATGCTATAAGAAATTACAAGCAGACATTTCAGAAAAAATTTGTAGAAGACTTACATGAACTGATGATGCAAAGTGAAGTGAACAGAACCAGGAGAGCATCATCCACAATAATAGTCGTTTTGTACAATGATCAGTTATGAATGACTTGAATTGCTGTGTTGCTGAGAAGAGCTAAGACAGTTCCAAAGGATTCATGAGGAAAAAAATGCTATTTACATCCACAGAAAGAACTGATGGACACTGAATGCAAATTGAACATACTATTTTCAGTTTCTTCATTTTGGGGGGGATTTTTTTTTCTTTTGGTCAGTTTGACAACATGACTAATATGGAAATATGTTTTATGGGATTACACACATATAACCTATATCAAACTGCTTACTGTCTTAAGAAGGAAAGAGCTGAGGAAAGGAGGGAGAAAATGTGGAACTCCAAATTTAAAAAAAAATTCAGTATTAAAATCTGTCTTTACATGTAACTGGAAAAAAAAAGTGATTTTTTTTTTTTTCCCCAAAGAATAATGTCAAGAATGCTAGAACAAGGATATTAAGTGAGGCTGGAGAGAAGAGCTCATCATGGCAATAGAACTTTTTTTGACTGTATCAGTGAAAAAGAAGATCAGATAAGGAATAGGGCCACTGTGAGGGGTGTATCCAACATAACAACAGAGGACAAAAGTATTTGGATTAGGAAGTTCAGAAGAAAAGTAGCTAATAAAGAAGTGAAATCCACAGTACAGAGATAGCACCCAGTTACTGTTTGTGAGTTCAGGTCATCTAGTCCAAATGAACTATATATATTCTAAGGAATTTAAAGTACTGGCAGGAAAGATTATTGAAACACTGTCAGAATATTTGAAAGAAGGTGAAGAATGGTAGAGATACCAAATGACTAGAGAAGGGAATAGACCTCTGACAAAACTCTCTAATGTGTCATTAGGACAGTTAGTGAGGCTCTAGAGAAGGAAGTGGTGATCACTGGCAGCCAGCATGGTTTCATCCACAAGAGGTCATGTCAAATCAACTTCATGTCCTTTTTGTTCAAATTAGTGGAGCATCAGATGTGTTTTCCCCCCATCCTAATACTGTTATAGTTGTAGAGGGGTTTCCTTTCTTGTATGGATTGAACTAGATGATGGCTGTTGAGGTCTTTCCAACTCTCAGGTCATGTAATTTCCATAAGATGACAAATTTAGAGCTGGGAGGATCTATCGAGGTCATTATACCAATGAAGAAACCAAGGCCATGAAAAGTTGGCGAACCTTACACTTAGCAGTAAGTGGCAAAGCTGGGGCTTTGAACCCAGCTGTCCTGACCCAAAACAGAGTTAAAAGTCATTGTTAATCCTCATGTGATACGGCATTCAAAGGAAGAATGTAATTTTAGGTTGTTGAGTGAGAAGACTCCTGTTCCTTTTAAATACACACACACACACACACACACATTCTTTCTCTCTCTCTTTCTCTCTCCCTCTCTCTCTTTCTTTTTCTCTCTTTCTCTCTTTCTTTCTTTCTCTCTCTGAGGCAGAACTTCTTTCCCAAAAAAGAAAATATATCTCTACTTACAGTCTGAATAACAAGCTGATATTTTTACATACTGACAGCCTCGATTTTTTTTTTTTTAAGAACAAGGCAGTTTATTAATTAATCTTGTGTGGTTTGTCCTAATGTTTCTGGTTGCCAGCTGCCACCTGTCCAGCTTCTGGCCCCCATCCTGGTCCTTTTCCACCATCTTGAGCCCCTCTGGGCCATGCTTTTGGAGCTCTGGCTGATGTGACTGGGCATGACCCTGTTGCACTGGTGCCCCCTGCAGATCTTGGTCACGGACTGCATGCTAGCACTGCCACAGAGGTACAGGTGCCGGGCAGTGGAGGCCGCCCACATATAGAACCAGTTCTCCCTGTAAGGTGCCAGCTCCTTATGCTTGGCCAGCTTGACTGTGTCCACCCATTCAAGGACTTTCAGCTTCCTTGACTTTTTCAGGAAGGTGGCCAGGGCCTGCATGAACTCCTGCTGGCTCCCATCCTTCACTGTGACTCCGGGCATCGTGCGGGCTCCACGCAGCTAACAAAGTGAAAGGAGTGCCTGAATTTAAATCTGGAACATAAAAACACTTTGGGGGAGAAGGGGGAAGCTTTTCTACAGTGTTACTTTAATGAGATGATGAGAAAGTGTAATTCAGACATTCTATTCAAGGAGCTTGGCTGTATTTCTTTTATTCATCACTTGATAATATTTGCACTATTATTTTTGTTTTAAAACTTTCTTATTCATAATCTAGGTGCCAAGTTTAAAAAGCCTTGAAGATACCAAATGTTTTTATAAATATTAAGAAAAATGAGATAAAACAGGATTGGGAAAAAAGTTCACACAAACCATAAATCTGAAATGAACTAATTTTTAAAATGGCACCTTGTAATAGCTTTGCTTGATGAAATGATTGTTTTGTGTTTTGGGAAATATTTTGTATAACATACAAAAATTAATCTTCTACAACTTTTTGCTATGCTACACACAAAAGCCCACAAGCAGAAAAATAAATTAGATCAAGTCTTTTCTCCTTTAAAAAATGCTGCTGCTCCTAAAGGGAGAAAGAAGCTTAGGACCAAACACTACTAAAGGGGGAGACACACACACAACATATGTATATATGAAATATACACACATGAAAACCTACATGATTTTAAGCTTTTCACATCTTATCACTACCAAAAATATTTAAGCTTTTAAATTACATGCAACAAACCTTTGAATGCTGCCTATAAGAAATTCCATGTTCTGCCGGGTTTTATGGTATTAATAATTTACATATTCTCAAGGCACATTTTCTATGGAATCCCTGCTAGAACAAGAATTCCTTAGGCCACATGGGTGATAAGTTTTCACGCGACCTCTGTTTGAAGATGCTTGAGATAGAGAGAACTCAGCGACTCCAGGCACAGTCCATTAAACTGGAGGACAGGTTTAATTCAGAGTCAACAAATCTCAGCATTATAAGGGACCACAGAGACCATTCTAATACAACCCATACTTGAACTATTTTCTTAAAAACAAATTATTAGAAGTCCCTTACATCACACCTAAATCTTCCTTTGTATAACTATGATAAGGCAGCATGACCCTACTAAAGATACTGGATTTTTGGAATCAAAGAACCAGGGTACAAATCTTATTTCTGCCATGTATCACTACTGTATGACACAAGCCAAATAACCTCTTTAGGCCTGTTTCTTCATCTTTAAAATGAGGTGGTTAGTCTAGATGAACTCTTAACAATTCTTCTACCTCTACAGAGATGGTGTAGAATAGAACTAATCGCTTTTCCACATGACAGACCTACAAGTACTTGAAGTCAGTTATTATCCTATCTTCCTTAAGCCTTCTTTTCTCCAGGTTAGACATCATTCTACTACTGTCTCCCTCTGGAAGCAAATTAGTGTTATCAATGTCATTTCACTTATTTCAAAGGATAATTGATACTTGTAAATATATTTTATATTAATTTTTAAAATTCTAATATTATGAAGAATAAAATTATTTTTATTTTTAATTTTAAAAATCATTGTTGTAATCAGCATCAAGCTAATAGTAGAATTGAATTTTGAAACCCAGAATATAGGCACAGTGATTTTTTTTCATAGTTCTACTCAGTTACCTACCAGTGCCCAATCTTTTAATAGATTTTTCAAAGCATTAAACAGAAGGGAAATGTTTTTTACAATTAATTATAGAATAAAAGTGACCTTGGAGATGGAAAGAGGGAATAGTGACTTCACAATATCTTAGTGTCTCATTATAACCATGTCTTATACACATATCTGTACTTTTCTTTTTACAAAATTTACTGAAGCTTCCAGAAGTTTATCTAGATTCATCTTTGAAGTTCATTTGATTTTTTTTTTTAAGCCATGGTGAAGAGATAGGAAGAGGTTCAGGGCACATAACGGTGAAATATTATTAATAACCATATAGGCCATGAAGTGCTTATAAAGGACATCTGCTCAAGAAAACTTGAAAGAGAGCACTCTGATAATATCTGAAATCAAAAGACTACTTCAGGGGGGGCGGAGCCAAGATGGCGGCGTAGAAGCAGCAAAGCACCACAGCTCCCACACAAACACGCTAAAAAACTCATAAAATGGGACTCTAAACAGATTTTCAAGCTCCAAAACTCTCCAAAAGACAGAAAGCACATCTAT
>CM053601.1:167691307-167732089 GCA_028646575.1 Pseudocheirus occidentalis | reverse complement strand
TGACAGGGGAGGAATTGCAAGAATCTAGTATTTAAAGCTATACAATCAAATGCAACTGGGAAATAATACATACAGGGACGGGGGCAGGGAGCTCCTCCCTGCCCTGCTAGAAAGCTAGAGGGGTGTTGGAGGAGGGCATAAAAGGGAACAGATTGTGGGAGAGGTCTTACAGTGGGATCAATGTTCTGGGCTGGGGGGTAGGGGCAAAAAGGGAAGAAAATTTGTAACTCAAAACCTTGTGGAAATGAATGATGTAACCAAGAAAATAAACTAAAATTAAAAAAAAAAACAAAAAAAACCCCAAAGCATTCAATCAATTCATAACATAGTAATCAATACTCAATCATTCAATCAGTTCATAATACAATAATCAAACTTCTACTCATGGGGCAAGCATACATCAACTCAATCAGTCACTAAATACAATCATTAGAAAACCACACTAACCCTCCACCCCTTGGTGTCCAGCAAACCTCAATCTCATCCAAGGGGAGGCCTTTTCTTCATCTTGACTCTGGGTGGTCTTTCTGATTCCCTTGATCCCCTTCCACGGTCCCATCTCCCTCCTGAATTCACTAGTCACCTGGATTCAGAAGCAGACAGCTCCCAGGTCCTTGTCCAGTCCTCAGGGCAGTCCCTGGAACACACTGAAGTTCACAGGGTCCAGAACATCTCAAACCCTTCACCACTTCTCTTGCCTGGAACTCAAGGATCAGCAAGGCCACGAACAAGCAAAGTCTTATCCTGGTCATGATTCTTCAGTCCTCCAGCAGTTCAGCTGGCCCTAGGACCCAGAAAGAATATTAGCCTTCCAGATGGCCTTCCAGGCAAGCCCTCTTAGCCTTGCAAGTGGTCTTCACCAAATTCTGGTCTCAGGAAAACTCCATTTCAGTTCTGTCAGCTTCCAGATGCTGGGAGAGAAGATAACTCTCTTTCTTTCTTTCTCTCTCTCTCTCTCTCTCTCTCTGGCAGCTTCAGTCTCCATGAGTCTTCCTCCACCAGGAGCAACATTCCAATTCTGTCTCTGTCTCTGGAATTCTTGCTTACATACACACACTGGCCTCCTGCCTCGGCCAATCCCCTTCTTCCACGTCAACAGGGGAGTTCATGCTTTCTCAACAGCGGACAGGGCTCACACCTTCCATACAGAGCTCACACCTTCCATATTGAGCCCTAAGTTACTAAGTGCTAAGCATCTGCCAAGCTGATTGCTGTTACAGATGGTACAGGATCTGTTGACAACAGGGTACTTTTTGCCTCTGGTTTGGGGAAAGGAAAAAATGGGTTCAAATTTACTGTGGTCTGACTAGAACAAGGGACAAGGGAGAACATCTTACTCTTCAACAAAAATGTACCTTGGAATTGATGCTTTATGTACCTTTATCATCATTTCCATGCACATAGCAGATGTTTAATAAAGGACCAGTTGAATTGGGCTAAAAGACTAGTGATTTTATTGAAGGTAACTTGTATGTCAAACTGCCCAATTCTCAGTATTTCTCAAAATGAAAACCTTATCTTCCCCTAAAACCTGCTTTCTCTTCTAACTTTCCTATTTCTATGGACATTCTTTTTGACTTTTCTCTCTCCCTCACTGATAATAGCCATTACTCACCTCTTCATTATATAACGTCTCTTATATTCATCACCTCCTTTATATCCCCACTGCTACACCCTCTAATTCAGGCTCTGCACCTGGATGATTATAATAGCCTCTTGATTCTCTCCTTTCTAACCCATCATTTATATGGCTGCCAGATTAATACTTACTATGCAAAGATCTGGTAATGTAATTCTTTCATTCAAAAATTTTCAGTAACTCCTCATTGGTTACTGAATAAAGTTCAAACTCTTTGGGGTGCATGGATTTCAGGGCCCTCCATCATATACCACCATCCTATCTCTCCAAAGTTTCTACATTGCCATCCACCTCAAAGAATTGCTATTCCCTATATACTTTCCCTATTGCTTTGGCCCCGTCTCTCTCCTATGTCTCAAATGCTCTCTCTCTTCTTATTTTATCCTGTTTCAATCCACTTGTTGGAATTCTACCCATCTTTTAATAATTCAATACTTCAAAGAACTGAGATTTTGTCAATATGGGTCTCCCCCTCACACTTCCTGCTCAGTAGATACAGATTGCATTTCCTCTATGACTTAGTAGAAGGTGTTTGAAATTTGGTACAGCCCCAAAATTCAATATCCTGAGTCCAACCTAATGAGACAATCAATCAACCCGAAAGCATTTATTAACTTCCTACTATGTATGTACAAGGCACTGGACTAATAATAATAATAGCTAACATTTATATGATACATTGTGTCAGGTGCTGTTTATCTTATTTGATTCTCAGAACAATCCTGGGAGGCAGGTATTATTATCCCCATTTTACAGATGAGAAAATTGAGGCAAACAGGCTGTGACTTGCCATGGGTCACACAACTAGTAAATTACTGAGGCTGGATTTCAACTTAGGTCTCCTTGACTCCCCACCTGGTACTCTATCCACTGCATATCCACCCCATAGCCGTCCCATGATATTTAGTTTTTCACTAAAACCTGAATCTCTCCCAACTTAACTTGAACAACATATGGCCCTCCCCTGAAGAGGACTGAAATATCTCTCCCAGAATCTGGCAAAGTGCATGTGCTTTGTGTTTGTTGTGGTTGAACATATCAGGAAGGCTGGAGGGGTTTGGGCTGACAGCCTACAGTATGTGATGAAGAGCAGCAGACTTCTGCTTATTTCCTCCTTTCTCCCTTTACCATGAGAAAACTGAAATATAAAAAAAAGAAAAAGAAAAAAGAAACCCAAGCAGTCCTATTAGTGATCTTTTTCTCTAGGTCTCACACTTCTAAAGATCAACCCCGATTTCAGTCTTCCTCAGGGTATGGGCCAGGAACTAAGTTCAAATACAAGCATAAAATTGGCTCACGCTCTTGCCTTTCCTGTTTCTGTCACAGTTCCATCATTTTAGTTATCCAAGCTCAATGTGGTTATTCATCTTTGAGTTCTCATTCTTTATATATATATATATATATAATTTATATATATTCAGTCACTTATCAAATGCGTCATCTGTCCTTTCCATTTCCAATTCCATGAATTTAGATTAGCTATTCATCACCTTAGATGCGGCTATATCCATTCCTGCTCATTCTGTACAAAATTGTCAGAAAGATCTTCCTAAAATGTGTTTATTATACTGACAATAGTGAGTCCTCATCTGTAGCATACAATCTAAATTCCTTAACTTTCTCAAGCTCTCTACAATATTTTTCCCAATTTACCTTTCTAATATCAATGAATAGAACTCATCTTTATGAACTCTGTTCCAGACTGCATTAGTTTGGCTGTTGTCATCCCCATGTACACCCCAAAGTCCATGTTTTGGGTATTTTATTTCTTTTCATGGACTGCTGTTTCTCTGTCTAGAATATCTTTCCATTCCTTTCCACTTGACCAAGTCCTGTCCATCCTTCAAAGACAAGTTAAAGTCTTGTCTCTTCCATGAAGCCTTCTTTGAGCACTTCATCCCACAGTGAAATAGCTCCTTCCTGTGAACTTTTAGCAACTGTTATATGGTCTACTGATTTGTCACTCAGACACATACTGCCCTGTGAGCAGAGTTCTAGCATCTCTTCTTCCAGGTCATCTGTGCTTTGGGAAAAGTAAGACTTTGAGGATGACAGTGACTAGGTATCAGGGACCAGACCTGAAAAGTTGGTGAGGAATCTGTGCTTCAATATTTCTAAGTAATGTGGTTTTTTGGTCAATCTTGTAAATTGCAACACTTCTTTGACAAAAGACAGTCTTGGAGAGTGGTAAATAAAAAAATTCATCCTTCCAGTGGTCAGTTTGGTAATGAGCTCCTCCAAGCCTAGTCAGATTGGTCTTCAGACAACAGACAATATAGTCCATCCCTAAAGCCACTCTTGACATCTTCCCAGCTTATTTAGTCTGTTGCTCTCATCTCCAGGCTTTTCTTACACTGCCACTAACATAGCTTGCAGTTCCTGCTAGGGTTGGGACCTGCTTGCATAACCTTTGAGAAGCCAGGGAAATGTCATGCTACAATAAGGCCTCAAAATGAGATTTTAATGGAGGTGGTGTGCTGAACAGAACAAAAAGACCTCTGCTCCCAGGTTTTATTTAGCCACAGATAAAGGTTAATAGTGATTTCAGGCAATATGATGAAGTAGGTGATATTTGCTAGCCTCTTCTTTCTTTAACCTTCTGCACTGGTGATGCTCCCAGCCCCTAGGAGATGATAAATCAGTAACCACATTTAGTAATAATAACTGATATTTACATAATGTTATACAGTTTGCAAAATACTTAATATCCATGACCTCATTTGAGCCCTCAAAGGTGTTATTATTATTACTCCCATTTTATAGATTAAGAAATTGAGGCTTAGAGGACTTAAGGACTTGCTTAGATTTTTGAATCCTGTTTTTTTCTCACTCCAATTCTAGTACTTTATCCACTATACCAAGCTAGTACTTAATATTAGTAGAAAAGTGGCCTAATTGTTGGGTTTCAGGTCCTTACAACTAGGTCAGTGGTGGGGAACCTGCAGCCTTGAGGCCGCATGTGACCCCCTAGGTCCTCAAGTGTGGCCTGAAGACCTAGAAGACCACATGTGACCTAGAAGCTGCAGGTTCTCTGCCCCTTCACTAGGTCATCAAGGGAAAAGGAGAAGATGAAACTTCCATAGAACAATGATGAATCCGGAAAATATGGAATCTGCATTGATAGACAAGTTTGGATGGGGAAAACAGGTATGTGTTTATGTGTACTGGCTGACCCCTTCTCATACCTGTTTTGTTTAAGAAATATCTTCTTAGAACCCTATGGAGAGTGGGGCAAGTCCTTAACAAGGATAGTGCATGAACATTCTGAGTGTTCAGATTACTGAATTTCAGTAGGACCAGACAGAACATTTGGAGGGGGAGGAACCTGTGCTTTGGGAAAAGCATGATTTGGGTAATGACGATGGCCATATCTTCCATCCCCATTCCTCCTTTTCATGAGGCCACCCCAAAGATGAAAAAGTGATCTTGATTTATCAGCCATCTCCAACTCAGTATGAGAGAATTCAATACAGTTCAATTCATTTGTTAGAGGTGAGAGGCGGTAGTTGGCCCTTTTCTTTAAAAAAAATTATTTTTATTCTGAACTCAACAAACACCAAATAATATAGACATTTCCATGTACATAGTAGGGCATAAGCAATAACAACAAGTGTTTAATAGGCAATGTGCTAAGTCCTGAGGGTACAAAGAAAGTCAAAAACATTATCCCTACCCACGGTCTTAGGAACCAAGACACTCCTCCTAGGTGGGTCCACCCACATGCAGATACATGCACAAATGAGTATTAAAGGGTCACTGCATTAGGAAGGTTGAGAACCACTGCTTTAGGGACTCTTTCATTTCTGATGTCCAGGAAAAACAAAACCTTAAGGGAGAGACACAATGGAGCCTTCTGCTTTCTGAGGCCACATGACCCTGTGAAAGGTATCTCCTGGATCCTTGCCTCCACATTTGTTCTTTTCATTTTTAGTACTGGAGCCTCCATAACCTTGTGAGTTCTGAAGGTCCCTACAGTGCCTTGATATCCCAGGGTTCCAGAGTCTCTGTTTCCAGAGCCAGGATAGCATATAAATTATGTTGTTGTTATATGTTAGCAACCACTTCTGGAGGGCTATTCTTTGTTGGTAATATTATGTTATTAACCCCTCACCTAACTCCACCCCCACACTCATCTCCCTTTTGTCATTTAGGTGACCTGCAACTTTTATTATTTGGAATCTGATATTTCACAATTTATAGCCAGAGTGTGTCACTGTAAAAACGTCGGTATGGAAAAGATGGGCTTTTGTTTCAGGGAAGTACTTGTGGGTTATTAAAGGCCCTCTCCAATTTTCCAAAGGCAGCCCAGCCTATTTTGCTCCTTCTCTTCCATTCTAGGCCTAGCTGCAGTGTCTGTCTAAGAGAGTTGTACTAATTGGATCCAACCCAGGAGCTTCAGCAAGCCATTTCCATATTTTCATAGGCAATTGTGCAAGGGAAGGAAGAGACAAGGGGCAGGAAAACAGAGTGTGGTGGATGTGAGGACTACAGAGGTTTCAAGGTCTAGCTAAGACAAGAGCAAAAATTTGAAGCTAATTTTGAATGCCATATATGGTTTAGAAACCAGATCAAACTCCTAACTGTATTTAGTCAAACTTACTTCTAGCATAAATCACTATCCTCAGAGATCTAGAATTGCTGCCAAGACTTGTTTGGTCACACCCAAATCATTTCTCTAAATATTGTTGCATTCTACTATATAATATACCGTGTAACACTTTATAGGGTTCTTTTAGTATTTAGTGGCACTTCAAAAACAGCAACTAGGTAGCATGGTAGCAAAGATAAGCACAGAAATTTTGAAATCAGTTCAGACAAAGACCAATGAATGGACAGGAAGGCAAAAAAAATGAGTATTGTGCATAAAAATTTGTGGGTCATGAGGGTCTGGGCTCATGGTCTCTTTCTGCCCTCATATATTATCCCCTGTGGGGACTGCTGCTTTAAATTCTTCCCTTCCAAGTGCTGTTTCTCAGTGTTTCTCTACCCTCTTAATAAAAAAGTTAAGCAGAACCAACTAGAAATTGATACAATATGCAACCTTACATTGAAAATAAGCAAGTATGTCTCATCGTCTTTTCTCTGGGACCAAGAGAGTTCATGTAGTTTTCGTGTTCATCATATTTGTCATTTTCTATATTGTTTGGTTCCGCTTCATTCCGCATGAGTTCACAGAAGTCTTCCTATGATTTTCTGAATTCTCATTTTTATCATTTCTTACAGCAACTAGTTATTCTATTTTATTAATATGCCACAATGCTTTTCCCCATCAGTGGAAAACAACTTTCTTTCTTTTTGTTACCACAAAAAAGTTCTGCTAAGAATATCTTTGATACGCAGAGGACCCTCCTCACTTTTCTCTCTTTTGTTGTTCATTGTTTTCAGTTGCCTGACTCTTTGTGACCCCATTTGGGGTTTTCTTGGCAAAGATGCTGGGGTGGTTTGCTGTAGTGGCTGCTTAACTCAGTAGCCTAAGGGCCAGCCTTAGGCTGTATTCTTAGGAGGGACTAAAGAGACCAAAGACAAGAGAGAAAGGTACAACAGCTGTCCTTTATTGTGTTGTAGCACCCTCCTTAAATACACTAAAGGTAGCATGATTTTCTCATGCACTGGAGGAATGACCAACAGAGGAGAGGCTGAGCCAGCTTTTTCAGCTACTGCTCATCACGCGAGTGGTCTCACAAAAGACTTCTCTGTGAGCTTAGCAACTGGGCTGTGACCCTTAGCACCATAGGTGCTTTTAGACTCACACTGATCCCTACAGTTCGCCATCTCCTTCTCCAACTCATTTTATAGATAAGGAAACTTAGGCAAATGGAGTTAAGTGACTTGTTTAGGGTGACATAGCTAATAAGTGTCTCAGCCAGATTTGAACTGGGGAAGATGAGTCTTCCTGACTCCAGGCCTAGCATTCTTTCCACTATGCCAACTAGCTGCCCCTCTCTCCCTTTTAGATCTTTCTAATTGGTAAGAGTTCACCAAATCTGTTGTTTGACTTGTTTTCAAAGAGGACTAATATGGGGTGATGTCTTGACTTATGTATGAATTAGATTTAAGTGAGGTAGAATTGCACAGTCTTCAGTTGCACTCTTTTGGAGTCATGGCAGTCCAGTGGCAGGACAAAAGTCAAGATGACTGGTAATGGTCCAGGAAGCAGTGGATGACCTTGGCATCTTCAATGCCTGATCAGGCTCTAAGGTTTTAAGTAACTTCATGGCGGTTGGAACAAATTATTCTCATCTGCCTATTCCACCAAGGAAAATCTTCACATACTTGGGTTAGACATTCCCCTAACTCATCAACAGGTTTGAGGCCTGGTGGATTGTTTTAGCCTATCTGCCTAGACAGTTTTCCCATGGTCTGGTTGCTGTACGTGCTACAGCTTCTTGGAGCCAAACCCCTCACCAAATCTAGCCCACCCCAGACTCACCATATTGTTCTCCAGCCATTTTCCATTCATATTGTTATACCTCCCTGTCCCTCTTTGCTTTTTACCTCTCTCTCTGAGACCAATAATAAAATCAACTCTATCAATCTTAGTGTAGCAAGTATTCTTCCACAGCAAGGCTGGTCACATCTACTCCTCAATATTCTGTGGGTGCTCCTGAGGGTCCATGAGGTCTCTTCTCACATTCTATTAGCTTAATATTTCTGTCTAAAGTGTTTTAACCATCTTACTGCTCCCCTCTTCAATATTTAAGCACCAGTGATTAGTACTTTGTCATATTTACACAATTAATTTCCATTAGCTTTTACAAGAGATATTAACTTCAAGGATACAGCAAGAACAGGAGAGTGGACTCAGATTTTTTTCTTTTTGCTTTTTTTTTTGGAGGGGAGAAGGCAGGGTGATTGGGGTCAAGTGACTTGCTCAAAGTCACATGGCCAGTAAGTGTTAAGTGTCTGAGGCTGGATTTGAACTTGGGTCCTCCTGACTCCAGGACCCATCCTCTATTCACTGCACTACCTAGCCGCCCCTAGACTCAGATTTAACAAAGTTTTTAGGTAACATTGATCCTATGAAATTTACTTCCAAATGTGCCATCGAAACTGGATGAGTCATTGGCTCAGGTGCAATTCATTTGAGTTCTGAAAGAAGCTCCTAGCTCCTGAGGACGTCAAATATGGGCTGGTTACAAAACAGCATTTATTCAACTTCCATCTTCTAGTAGTTTGTTCTCTTGACTTTCTGAAACTCACAAGGATATAGTAACCAATCTCCTTCACTTAAAATGGAAGAACAAACAATGAGGAAATGGCTGAAGAGCATGTACATGGGCCATATGCAAGCCTTGGTTGGGGAGGACCCCGAGTCTCTGTATTGTCTCTCATCAGAAAGCCACCAGAATGGGAGAACTCAAACCAACAGAAGGGATGAAGTTGATGAGTACCTTTTGAATGCATCTCTAATTGTGGCTACAAAGCCTTAAAGAGGTTCCTGTTCACCACAATGTTAACAGACCAGAACCAGTTATAGAATGTCTGTCTACAGATGCTGCCAAGTCGGTGTGGGAATTGTACTAGACAAGCACTTTACCCGTGCTTGTGAGACCTGGACTCATCGGGCTGATCTCTCATTAGACTAGAAAGCACTTTCAGTTAGTATTCCTGTCATTTGACTCATCATCCCTGGAACACCTCTCTCTGGTCTCCACTTTCCCACATTGTCTTTCTACTCCCACACAAAAAGCAGAGGTTGTCTTGCTTTTTGTATTCATACCCCAAGTGCTTAATTCAGTGCTTGGTGTATAAGTAGGCATTTAATAAACACTTTTTCATTTATTCATTTTTAGGATCAATGTTTTGGGTCAAAGGGTAAGAATAGTTTAGTCCCTTTTCTCACACAGTTCTTCCAGAATGGTTGGACAAGTTCACAACCCACCGAGCAGTACGTCAGTGAAAGCTCCCTTTCTTTAAACCTTGGACTAAAATTGGTTTCAAAAATGAGTACATTTGGAAAGAACCAACTCTTTTCATGCTGATTATTTTGATCTTGGCTACCTGTGCCCATTTTCCCACATCATTAATTATCACACGACTAGAGGGTGGAGGCAATTATCCAGATAACTAGGTCAAAGACTCCTTCTTCCCTTTTCCACTCCCCTCCCCAACATATTGCAGTAGAAAGAATACTGAACTCGGGTCAGAAGACCTGGGTCTTCTAGCCCTACTATTTATTAGCAATGGGACCTTGGATAACTCAACTTTTTTGAGGATGTGGTTTTTAAAATTTTTGTTAACTTATTCTGAATTTAAGAAATAAAACAAGAATTTCAATAATATAGGATACAAAAATTTGGAAAAATTGAGCATGTTTCTTAATCTGTAAAATCAATTGAATATCAAAAATGTAGATCATACCTTTCCTGTAGTGTAGCACAGGGGAAAGAATATTAGATTTATATAGAGAACCTAGGGTCTAATCTCAGCTCTGCTGCTTACTACCTGGTTGACCTTGGACAAGTCACTTCTCTCTGGGACTCAGTTTCTCCAAATGTAAAAATGAAAAGATGGGTCTAGATAAGAGCCCAAGTGCAGACCTGAACCAGATTAAAATGTAATGGGGAAATATTTAACAAGATAAATAAAAATGCAATAAAAATAGATAATATTACATTTAAAAGCTAAGTCAGGATGCACCAGGTATCCTTATGTGTAGATTAAGTGCCCTCTGTTTCTATTTGATACTAGTCTAGATGGTCTCTATTATTCCTCACACCTCCAAATCTATGAAGTCATAGGCGTCATCTATCTCAGAGTGTCTTTCCCTCCCAGAATTAAAGATAGTTAATGTATATAAAAGTACTTTGTAAACTTTAAAGGGCTCTATAAATTTCTGTTTTCAACTATAATGTTATAAGTATAGAGACCTCCTGGGATGAAACTCCCTCTACCATTGCAAATAGACAGCTTGTCTGTAATTTATAATCAAAGATCTGACTAGGGACATTGAGAGGTAATTAGCCCATGGTCATATGGTTAGTATATACCAGAGGCAGGGATTTCTTGACTCCAATCCACTATGTAATATTTCTTTTCATAGTTATTATTACCATTATTAATTTAATAATATTTATTTGTCTTAATTATGCATATTATCTACTTTGATTCAACATACAATTCTCTAAGTCACTTGACTCTTTGGGCACAGGTTTTTAATCTTAGAACAATAGAGGTAGAAAGAACCTGAGTCAACTCCCTTTTCTTATTTTTACATATGAGGAACAACCAATGTCATGGGAAGTTAAGTGATCTGTCCAAGGCCACACAACTTTAGAAAGCACTAACCCTGGAGTCAGGAAGACTTGAATTCAAATCTTGCATCAGACACTAGTGGTGTGTCTCTTGAGTAAGTCATCTAACCTCTGTTTGTCTCAGTTTTCTCATCTATAAAATGGGAATGATAATAATAGCATCTACTTCCCAGGGCTGTTGTGAGGATCAGATGAGATATTTGCAAGTGTTTTGAAAGCCTTAAAGTGTTATATAAATGCTCACTGTAATAATAATTATTAAAATGATTAGTTAGTGGCAGAGATGGAGCTAGGTCTTCTGGTTCCAGCTAGTACTTCTTCTGCTATACCAGTCATATTTAATTCCAGAAAAATGTTCTGTTTTGTACCTTATGTGACTTATTTTTACATTTTAAATGAGAAAATTCTCGCCTAATCACATTCTCAGATGCTTTATTGCGGTATGGGAAATAATACTGGAGATTTCAAAGACCTTACCATGAGACTGAAAGTTCAGGAAACACCCTCAGGTTTACAGATAAGGAAACTGAGGCATAGAAAAGTGAAGCTGAAAGACACCTTAGACGTCCAGTCCAATCCCTCGTTTTGTAGCTAAGGTGCAAAGTGACTTGCCCCAGCCACATAAAGAATGAATGGTAGAGCTGGGATACAAAGCTGGGGCCTTGGACTCTACTTGTATTCTCTATCAATATCACCCTGCCAGTAGGAGTTGGAGCCAAGATTTGGGGGTTCCAATTTAGGCCTTCAGATTGCAAACCCAACATTTTTCTCTCTTCTGTCTTTCCCTCTCTGTCTCTCTCTCCCTCTCCCTCTCTCTTTCTTCCCCTCTCTCTCTTTCTCCTCCCTCTCTCCCTATTCCTCTCCTTCTCCCTCTCTCTCTCTCTCCCTCTCTCTCTCTCTCTCCCCTTTCTCCCTCCCTTTTTCTCTCCTCTCTTTCTCTCCCTCCCTTCTGTCTCTTTAACCACATAGCACTAACAAACATGCATTTGAATACAATATTTTACCAAGAAATTAAAAACCTGTACCTTTTAATATGCTTATCCTTTACCTTACTGCCATTAACTTCTTTCTCCCCTAACACAGGAGTTGTTTTAGGGTTTATCTACACAATACCAAACACTAGAATTATAGATTTTTAAAAACCAGGTTTTTTTCATCATGCAAAAAAATTCATTATTGTATCAATTAGCAAAGCGTTTGGTTCAATTGTGTTAAGTAGTTATGTGCAGGAGTAATTTTCTTTGAGATAAATCAACCAGATTGTTAACGTTCCTTAGAAATTTTTTTTAATCTCAATGCTGACAAATTTTATGAGTCAACTGCAGAAGTATTAGGACCTAATTTAGGAAATGACTGTGGGATCAACTGAAATCTCTTCTCTGTATACATTTAGGCAGCTAAGTGGTCCAGTGGGTAGACCATTGGAGCCTTGGTTAGCTATATAACCATGGGCAAAGTACTTGACTCTTGTCTGCCTTAGTGTCATCACTGGTAAACTGAGGATATTCCTAGCTCCTAACTCCAAGAGTTGTTATGAGCATCAGATGAAACTATATTTGTAAAGTGCTTTATAAACTTTAAAGCTATATAAGTGCTAGGTATTATGTCAGTTCTGTCTGGGATATTTGTTGCCTGAAGAATACTCCAAAATGAATTGTCTTGTATATTCACTTTCAGTGGTGGGAAAATTTTTTTTCTCTATTTCTCCAAATTCCATGTGACAAATGTCTGATGTTGTCTGAGGTTTGAGTTAAAGGAACATGTGAAGAAAGGGAGGCTTGGAATATGGCCAACAGACAGATTTGTGAAGCTGCTGAAGTTAGTCTTATCTTTGGCATCCTCTTCTTTCTGTTCCTTTTATAATAGCTAGAATTTATAAAGAGAGCACTTTGAAGATTTGTAAAGCACCTTCCATAAACTACTTTATCCAATCCCCCCTCCAAAGAAAAAACCCTTCCTGTGGTATATGTCATTATTGTACTCATTTTATTGATGAGGAAAGCAAAGTTACTTGCCAAGGATCACATGGCTAGTGTATGAAGTAAAATTCAAATTGAGGTCTTCCTTATTCCAAGTTCAGTGCTAGTTGCCTCTACTGTATCTTTTCCGCCACCACATTGAGAAGGTGGATATGTATATGCCATTAGAGAAATAGAAATTATGTGTTAACAGCAGTTTTTTTTTAATTTACAGAGTAGGTCAGTATCTTTTTGGAACTCAGCCAAACTGTGACTTTTTGTTTTCCTTACTTGACTGATCAAATCTGTCAAGATGACCAGACTGGTTTGTAGATGTGGACAGCCTGCTTTATCCTGTAGAGAATTTAGATTGTGCTAATAGAGACATGCTGATAAAATCTGAAAGATGAAGAGAGATTGGTCTCATTTTCCTGTTTACAACTGACATCCCAGGCCACTCACATGTAAACGTTTAGTATTTCCACAAGATAACATGTAATATGACAAGCACTCTTGACTTTATGCACATTGCATTACTATATTATGATAAATGTGGATTGGAATACAATGTGCTTCTATTGTGTTTTTCTCTGTCATTGAATTAAACTCAGTTGAAGGCCACAAATCAGAATCCTGTTTTCAGAAGAAAAACAATGTAACAAAATAATATCTTAAAACGCAGTGAATATGGAGAGGATCTGTGATTTTATCAGCATGGACAATTCTTGGTATGGGAACACCAATTTTCATACAGATTGCAGCCTGTGTACTTAATAGATACTTGCTAGATGTACATCGAGGCTAGGTGACTTGCCCTGGGTCACACAGCTAGTATATATCAGAGCAGGGATTTGAATATTGGTTTACCTAAGATCAAGTCCTGCACTCTATGCACGATGCATCGAATATTCAACCTTGAAATCATTCAAAGAGACCTTTTGCCTATGTCCCTGCTCCTCAGTCAGCTGTGTTCACCATGTTGCTCCCCACAGGCTGATTTGAAGCTGTACATGACAGAAAGTCCAATGAGTCCAGTATTCACATTTAAATGACAACGTGTACCAAATAAAAACATTTTTTTAAATAGCAAAGAATAGAATGATAAAAATAAATCTACTAAAATACTACAACGAGTAATAAATATTTACTTGGTATAAAATGCCATTACAAATCAAGTTTATTATACAGGTACAAAAATGTACACAATAAGAAATGGTGATTTATGATTCAATGAAGACTTGAGGGAAGACATGCTTTTAAAAAAGTTGATTGTTCTAGTGAATAAAAATACCAGTGCACATTGGGTAGACTGCCTTAAATAACTAGAGAAAAACATTTTTAAAGGACCAGAAACTTCTGAGGGAAGTACACAGGACAGCACGGCACATCATTACATTAGACAAAAGTAAAAAAAAAAAATTAAATTTCCATAGTATCAGGTTACACTAATGTGGAAATCCAGTCTTTTAAAATGAAACTGAATAGAAGACATGGCAAACGGATCCATTCTAAAGGAGTTGAAAACAAAAATGTTTTACTAACAGTTGATTTTATGGTTTGTTACCATTTTGCAAATTTTATTTTTAATTACATGATATTTAAATCATCTCCCCCTCTCCTTCTCCTGAATGAAGTCTTTAGAACCTGAGGCTAGTTCTTAGAAAGATCCAACAGTGGATGCCTCTATCCTTAAAAAGCTGAATATAATTGTCACTAAAAGCTAAGCTTTTCCCTCGTCAGTCCCTCCCCTTCCCCCATCCTAGGATCTCTCTTCTAATAATAGACACACTGAAAAGTAGGAACAAAATCCTGCAGGAGGAATAATTGACTCCCCTGGGAACAGAGGAGGTAGAGTCAATAATTAAGGTCAGTCTTCAGTTTTCCATTGACATGACTGACCTGTAATATGGGCATTACTCAATATCCTTGTTAAAGTATCTGAATATGTAATTCATATTATCACCCACAGTCTCTGGGAGATAAAATTGGTAATATTTGGGGCCATATTTTTTAAATAAAGCATTTGGAAAATTTTAAAATTCATTATGATTCTTAGCTGTTTTTTTTTTAACCCCATTTTGGTAAACCTACTGTTTCCTGGTTTCCTCATTCGGAAGCTTCTTTCATCAAAGAAATCACAGGTCCAGTCTTTCTCCCTATTGTTTCATGTTATGCCATATAATGGAAGCTCCATCAGCCAAAAGAACTATCTGACCCAAGGTTTTGTACATGGCAGACACTTAAAATATTTGACTGGCTGATTTAGTGCCCAGAAGAGATGAACTCTGGCCCACTCGTCCCAAAGCATGGAGATCACACCACCCATCTTAGCCAAATATCATGAAGAATTTTTATACACAGAAATGACAAACATCCCTCAGAAAGTGAACCAAATACACATCATATGTATAACATAGTTCTACACACATGCATATACACACACACAACACATATTTCTAAATTGTTTCATATCCAGTTAATGGCTTGGTATAATAGATGAGTTCACATTCAATGAAGATGGAAAAACAATCATGGAAGTAGGGTTTTTCTTCCATCCTTCTTATCTCAGAAATTAATGCCCCATGTAAAAATGCAAGAATGAGATGGAATGGAATTCTGGAAACAAGTTTTGGGGAACAATTCAAAGAGTTACTGGTTTTAGTTTTGGTGGCATGGCACCTAGAACCATAAACAATTCAATTGCTTACACAAATAAAGCATACCCACTCATATTTTTTGGAGGGGAATATACTGTTGCAAATTTCAAAGACAAGACAGGCTGAAGGAACCCCAAGTAAGGGACAAGTTCCTCCCAGCTCTATGCCCTCCTCTACCCCTATATACAGAGGTGGTTTAGATGACAATAATACAATGAAAATACAACAATTATTCATTTAAACTTTTCTAAATAAGTTGAGTTTCTTATACTCTTTGTTAGAAATTTACAGAGAGATGGAAAGAGCCATTATACCACAGATAGCATTCTTCTTCTTCTTCTTTTTTTTTAAGAGTTTTTCTTTCTGAAAGTGAACCACTTATCTCCTGGACTTGGTTTGCCAGGTAGAATCATCATACTGAAGCTATCATGCAGCTATGATTTATCAGCCTCTTTCAGATTAGACTGATATAAAGTCTTCATTCCATCCAACCTCTAATTTAAAATGAAAAACCAAAAAAACCCCAGCCTTATCTAATTATTTGTGAAATTTTGTGCTCAGTGAAGCTCTAGGAGATAGCACTTTGAAACAATGGAGATCTCATAGTTAATATTAACCAAAAACAAAAGAAGGAATAAAAATAAGCAATAGGGTGCAATTTAAAAAATTATAATAAGTTACTATTGAAATGTTGTATTTCCTATAGCTATTTGTCAATTAGGCTCTTCCCTCTTATCATGAATTGTAGAGGTACTCTACAAACATCATGGATTTCACAGTTCCTCTGAGGATGAATCAGAGATTATTTCATATTAAAGTTTTATAATAAGTGATAAGTGGAGGGAGTTAGAGGCTCTGAAGCTAAATGTCTCTGAAGCTTGTGTGTCAGTGGACAAGATTTTAAAAATTTCAGAAGAAAAATTCCTACTGTCACTTAGGGGAAAGGAATCTTTATCATCAATTTCAAATAAGGGCACACTTCCACTAATATACCATTAAGTAACATGTGATCTTGTGAACAAGATGGAGGCTTGGAGAAAAGCTTCTGTTTCAGTCCTGCCCCAAACTCCCTGTAGCACACCTATTGTTTCAGCTTATCCATTGTCCAAGGCAGAAAATCAGAGGGTATGGGAGAGGAATAAGTTTTACAAAAATTCTTTATAAGAATGCAAGAAAAAGTGTTATGTAAAATAAGTACATAATTATTTATGGTGTTTTTTGGTGTGTAGTCAAAAGAAAAGGCTACTTTTCTCAAATTAAGTTCTTGGTGCTGCCACTTATGTATTGAATGATGTTAGGCAGGTGCTTTCCCTTCTAGGGGTCTCAGTTTGAGACATCTACCTCTGACATTCTTTGAGTTTATAACTAGGTGAATGACAAGTGGACCATACAATGGAAGAGACACTGAAAAGGTGCCTAGAATACAAAGCTTTGTGAAGTTTAGAATGGCAAAGATATTGTTTTTGCCTATGTTGAATACGATCTTATTATCCAGGAATACAAGCCCCTCCAAATTATGTGTGATTTCTATTATCTATGGTTTTTAACAGTACCACTTTGGTTTAGCATGTACCACCAAACTGACATGGATTGTAGCCTCCCCCCATTAAAAAAACCTTGTAAATTATAATATAAAACAAAAAAAAATAAGGTAACAGCTGACAAATATTTAAGGAATAGAATCTTCTTTTTCCCAACTCAGGGATATGCTATTGTTTGACCTCACCCCACAGGGGGAAAATATGTACTTCTATACATCTATATATAGAGAGCTCAAGTTCCTTTAAGTCTTTAAATAAAGAATGACAGTAGAGGAGAGGATTTTAGGGAATCTGGGTCGAACAAGCATTTTAAATGTGCCTCAATGCCTGAGAAAACATACCAGAGGAATACAAACAGTCACTGGTGACAAAGTTGTACATATCTTCAGCCAGAACACAGATGATAAGAGGATAAATAAATTATCCCTTCTAGATTAAACTATTAATTATGAACTAGAATAAAGCTCCCAACCTGAGAAATCCCATATGAACTGAGCATATAGTCTTGTAGAGAGAATCCATCTGTTTCCTCATGGGACTGGCAGATTCATCTAGAGTCTAGAGATTCTGGGTCATAAAGCCTTTTTTTAGTGATAGGAAAGAACTAAAATTATGGTAGACAGCTAACAAATCTGCAGCCTTGTGTCGCTGTACCCCTGCCCTCCAAGTTCCAACAGCAGCAGCCATTTGATCGGAAAAAAAAGGTGTTTTTCCTTTCTCTTCACTAATGTATAGCTAATATAACCTCTAAGTACAAATGCCTATAAGGAACATTATATGCTATCTCATATACAATAATCTTCAGGATACTTTCTGTGTTTTAAAGACCACTGGTTCATTATGAGATTTAAAAACTTTTTTACAAGGTCTCCTTTGCTGGAGAGTTAACATGAACAGGGGACAAAATATTTAGTATCTTGACTCAAGATGACTCAGGGCGAAAGAAATTCTTGTATCATACTAATTCAGTTCCCGACCAGCCTAGAATCCTTTCTGTGATGGTGGCTATGTTGATCTTCCTTCAGAACATTATAATTAGTGAGCTTTTGCCTAATCTAGCTGGACTGATGATGTGGAGACTCCTAAATTTAAATCAGTGCCTGCCTCTTGATTGCACAAAAAAAGAAACAAATTCATTCAATATTCTGATGTCAGAGATAAAAGTCCAGATGTCTGGAGCAAATGAACAGTCATCATGAAAGCCATATATTCTTAATACCTTTACAGAAATGAAATGTCCCACCCTTTAAACTACCGGAGAACCAAGTCATGGTGCCTTCTTCGAATAAATATCCATCTCCCACATTGATACTGGGTTTAGTGAGAAGGTAGAGACATAGACTTTTTAAACGCCTTAAACCCTCTTGCTGGCCCAGGATAAGGAGGAGGGGGAACATCGTATTTTCCAGTCAATGCCATAGCTTGTTCATAAGAAGGTAGTCCTGAGTCCTCCAAGGGAAGAGGCGATGGGGATAATGTATCCTCCTCTTGTCTTCTAAAGATAATAGTTGGATGATGTCGTCCAGTTCTTACATAGACAGCTGAGGAACTAAACAGAGATTCATCAATGGCATTGATTTCATTTTCATGGTCATGATAAACATTGTTGATGATATTTCCAGGTCAAAGAGTATGTTTTTTGAAAGTTGTTATTGATGTCTTCTGATTTTTATAACATCAAAGCTATTCCCAGTAGCCTTCTCCTTCCCAGAGAGCCATTCCATATAACAAATAGTAATTTTAAAGAGGAAAAAAAATCTAGTAAACTGATTGATACATTGAAAAACTCTGAAAATACATACAATGTCTAACAGCTGTGGACCAACCACTTCCATGAAGCTGTGGATTGGGGATATCCTCTAATATCAATTTGTTTGTTGTTTTTGTTAAGACACATCTGACTCTTCATGACCCTGTTTGGGGTTTTCTTAGCAAAGATAATGGAGTGGTTTGTTATTTCCTTCTCTAGCTCATTTTACAGATGAGGAAACTGAGGCAAACAGTTAAGTGACTTGCCCAGGGTCATACAACTGGTAAGTGTCTGAGGCCAGATTTGGATGCAGGTCCTCCTGACTCCAAATCCAATAACTCATCTACTGAGCTGTTTCTCATATCAATGAATGTTTTTTTTTTTAATAGTAAAAGACGGAAACAACTTGGAGATGTGATAGAGCATTGGATTTGGAGATGGGAATGCCCTGAATTCTAGTCTTGTCTTAGACATTTATTAGCATGAGCCTGGGCAAGTCCCTTAGCCAATGTCTGCCTCAGTTTCTTCATCTGTAAATAGAATAATACACCTGCCTTCCAGAATGTTGTGAAGATAAACTAAGAAAATATTTGTAAAATGCTTTGCAAACCTTATAGTGCTATATAAATGCCAGCTATTATTTTGTTCTTTTTATAATTAGAGTATTTATTATAATGAATTATAATATTCATATTATGATTACTCCTAAGTAGGTGCGATGTAATTAGTTCTAATATAAACAATATTATAATTGTTTTGTTATTATAATATTTATTATAATGAATTATAATGTTGATATTATAATTCATTATAATATACACATTATAATTACTCATAACTAGGTGCAATATATTTAGTTCTAATATCAACAATATAATTATTCTTTATCATTAGTTATATATAATATTGAATAGTTATAATAATAATTATCCTATAACTTTATAACTTTGGGCAAGTCACTTAATTTCTCTGGGCTACAGTTGCCTCATCTATAAAACGAGAAGGCTGGATTTCAGCTGTCAATGTTGATGCTGTGATGAAATGATCTCTCAGGTCTCTTTCAGCTCTAGTTATAATTTTCATAATTTGTCCACTGATTTTTCCCTTTATTCAGTCCCTCTACAACCATTGTTCTCATTCAGCAACTCTCAATCTTGGCTTAATGAAAGGTCTCGAAATTCAGATCCCTGGAGCAGCCACTCTGCCTCTGGTTTCTTTCAACTTTTATTCAATCTGCAAACTGCTCTGGGATTAGTTTCTCTTACATCTTTGTAGAATGTCATTTCCCTACTCAAAATCTTTTTTCCAGCTCCACTGTCTGGCTTTCAAGATCTTCCATAGTTAAACATCAGTCATCCTACCTGGTTATTTCCCTTTTTCCCCTAAAATGAAAAGACCTTCTAATCCAGGTCAGTCCTCTCACTGTCAGCGAAGAACCTTTCCTTGATTTACTACTGTTGGTACTACTTAAAGCAAATCCTGCCCATTCAAGCCTGGCTCAAGTCCTTCCTCCTTCCTAAAGTCTTCCTTGATGATTTCAGTCTTTTTTTCCCTCTTTCTTTTCTTTTTTTAAATTGAACTTTTTTAAAGAAGAAGAAGAAATCTCTATTCTCTCCCTACTCCTCTCTTCCTCTTTTCAATTCCTACAGGACTTATCATTTGTATCACCCCTTTTTTGACCTGGAATTATTATTTCATTAGTATTAGGTCCTTTGTTGTTGTTTAATCATTTTCAGTCATGTCTGACTTCATGACCCCATTTGGGCTTTTCTTGGCAAAGATACTGGAGTGGTTTGCCATTTTCTTCTCCAGCTCATTTTACAAATGAGGAATCTGAAGTAAATAGGGTTGAGTGACTTCCCAGAGTCACATAGCTAATGTGTCTGAGGCTGGATTTGAACTCATGAGTAAGAGTCTTCCTGATTCCAAGCCAACTACTCTATCCACTGTACCGCCTAGCTGCCCAGTATGGTGTATACCCAATGAAAAACCTTCCTCTGTAAATGCAGGTTAATGATCTACTGAGGGCCATGTAAGCAGAATGTGTCAGAGTGGAGATTTAATTTTTAAAAAGACAGAGAGAAAAATAAAGTCTGAAGTGGTCAGGGATAACTTCATTACATACAGTTTTACACTTGACTTTGTATTGTTGCATGCATTTGCTTTGTCTAAACTTGTGGGATGTTTATTTACATCAGCCCCCCACGGCACCCCCTGCTAGCTAGCAGAGGGTTCTGTCACTTGAAATGCACTGGGTCCTCAATTAACATTCATTGAGTGGTTGATATGAAACATGGCCCTGATGTTTTGGACCCTCATCATCTATTATTACAATTTTAGTTAATTTCTCAGTCCTTCTGATGTATACACTTTAAACATGCAATTTATATTTTACGATGAGTGGCTTGTTGAATGGTGGGGCATGTACTCTCTATGAAGCCTCCTTTCCAACTACTTATAAATAAATTAATTCCACTTAATGATTAGATTTTAAGCTTCTTTTGCCCCTTTATGTATTCCCAGTGCTTAGTACCTTGCCTGGCACATAGTAGGTATTTAATAAATATTTGTTGACTGACTAATAAATGTTTATAACTAATCAATAGCATAACTATGGTTATTTGAAACTGGACATTGAAAATTCAGAGACAATCTCTAACCCTCACATCAACTGATGAGCACAATTTCTTCTTAATCAGATCTAACAAGGAAGATATTCACTGACTTGCATTTCTTTTCTCTTGCCTTTGAAAGTTAAGAGGGAGGGGGACATTGTAGAAAGAAATAACAGTGGACACAGAGGACAATAATCAATGTCCCAAGCCCTGTTTAACCACTTCCCAGGCTAGTCCTTGACCTCAGTGGGCCTAACTTTCTCCACGGTAAAATGGGGATGCTACAAGTTGTATCGGACCTACTCTAGGATAGTGTGAGGAAGCACTTTGAAAGTTGTAAACCATTGTCTAATGTCAGCTAGTCTTCTTTGGGAGGAACTGATGAATACTGTTGTTAAAGGGGACAGACAAGAGACAGGGTGGGAGAATGGAAAGAGAGAGAGAGAGGGAAGGACAAGATGAGGGAAAAGGAGGAGGAGAAGATGGAGAGGGAAAGGGGGAAGGAGGAGGGAAACAAAGAGACTCAGACAGACAGACAGATAGACAGAAGAGAGACAAAGGCTTGGCTAATTCATAAACTGGCTAATCCTCTTTGGAATAACTGATAATGGACAATGGTGAGGCTAGTACAAGTGTGTTCAAAAGACTTAGCACACACTTCCTCTTCTGTCAGAAATCTGGAATGTCTTGATGATAAATACTCATCTCCAGCTCAATGGAGCTGAACTGCCCTCCATTTGGGAGGGAGACAAGTCCTCTGTTTGCCCACAGGGCTCAGGTATGTTAGATAAGGCAAACGAATGGAATTTCTTTGCTCTAAGCTGCTGGATCAAGCAAGTGACAAGTTCTTATCATAAACACATTCCAGGTTGTGCCTTAATTACAAGTCATCTTAGAGCAATCTGCCTTTTCATTGTGAGAACAAGGGAGCAATTATATCAGAAAGTCACTGAATGGCTCCAGTGTTCTGTACAACATTGCACATCTATTATGAGTAGAAGGGAAAAAAAGCATTCTAAATATTATTTTCTAGAAATACTATTATGGGTTCATTTAAATGAATTCATAGTTGTCCCATCCTGAAATTAAGAACATCACATTAGGCACTTTCCAACACAACTGAGAAGTGAAATGACCTTATACCAACCATTTATCTGGAATGTGTTTATTGCTAAGATGATGTCATAATCTGATTTCAACTTTCAAAAAAAAAGTAGGCATTGAATACCATAATTTTCCCCAAACTTTTCTGTCAGTTATCCTCTCTGGATTTTTTGTTTGTTTGTTTTAAATCCTTAAACTTTGCCTACAGTTAGATTTCAAAGTCAGGGTGTACTTTATCTCACAGCAATCCTCTGCCCTTAATCTTTTCCTCAAACCCCTAAACAAACAGGATTGCAATGAAAGAACGAACAGTTTAACTGGGGACCCAGGAAGGAGTTAGGACTCAAAATTTATATTGGCTATTACCCATTCACAACAAACCACTGAGAGACAGCTGGAGAACTTCAGCCTCTAGCATCAAACTGTCGATATCTCCCCAGCCCTGGGAAACCCCACAAAAACCCAGATCCTGTTGGGAGGCTGCAGCCCCTGCTGGGGTGATAGGAGCTCACAGGATACGACTACATATTGAGAGAGTCAGGCAGGACCTGCCTGGGTGCAATGACACCAAGGCCTCCCCACCTATTTTTACCACAGCCCCAGGAAGGGGGGTGTAGGGCTGTCCTTTTCCAGACTTCAGGGAAACAAGCAGGACACATTCAGGTTTAATTTAAGGAATGTAACAGCACAACCACTGATTCCTAACATAGCTTCCCAAAGACCTGGCCTAGGGCCGGCCCCCCTGTGGGTCAAAAGTTCGGCCAGTTGAGTTGCTCCTCTGGGTTAGACAACACAATGTGGGGCATTGTTTCCTGAAGGCCACGACTAAAATACATGTGTTACCAAGAAGGGAAGGCTGCTCATCTTTCCTCTGGCTCTCTCCCACTAGCACACACAAATACTTTAATTACACAAAAGGGCCATGGTTTAATCAGGAGCCATAGGCTCCTCTAGATTAGGGGGAGGAAGGGCTGTGTTCTTAACCTGAAGTCTACAGATGAGATGAAGACTCTAAGGCTTAGAAAGATGTAGGGACCTGCCCATAGTCCTGAGAGTGGTTCAGAGTTGGTAGCAGCCCATTGGTATGCCAAGTCCAACCACCTTACTACCCTCTCCCCACCATAAAAAAATATTTAGTTGCTTTAACACTGTGGAAGCTCAAAGGGTATAGTTTTCAAAACAGGTGAACATTGAATTAGTCGCATCTTATAATCTACACAAAATAAAGATACCTGTGACCACTGTGCCACATTTCCCCTCATAGCCTATATGGGGATAAAAGGAAAGGAGGGAAAGAAAAGTGAGGAAATAAAAAGGAGGGAAAAAGGAAAGATGAAAAGGGGAGAAAATGGAAGAAAGGGGTAAAATGTAGAAGAAAAGAATCGGTATGAGTAAGAGTGGTTGTAAATTACACTAGAACTAAAGCATCTGACTCAAATACTTGTAAATGTTGGAAACAGAACCATATGTGCTGCTGTGGCTTTTAGAAGTGATACAGGAATATCGTCTTATTATAAGAGTAAGGAGGGAAGAAAAGAGGGAGGGACATAGATATACTTCATGTTCTTCTTGCTAGATAGGACGTTCCATGAGGACAGGGGCCATTTCCCCACCCCCCCAGCATCTAGCATTAAACATTGTGCGTACTTTGATGAATGAGGATAAAGGAATATGGTGAAAAGGACAGGATGGAGTAAAGAGGTTCTTAAAAGATGATCACTGTTTACTCCCCACTGTGTCTCTCGGATCTTATTATATTTCTAGAATATCCATACCATTCAATTCAATTCAACACACATTTATCAGGGTCAGCTCCTAACAAAGTCTTGGGCTGGGGTTCAAGGGATAAAACAGTCCCCTGACCTAAAGAAGCTGACATTCTACTATCCCCAGGATGCCTGGAGTTGGTGATGAGGCTCTATATGGTTGGATGGACAGTAATTAGCGGCAGAAACAATAGCAGCTTAGTGGCATTATTAGTAGCCGAGGATGGCTAACTGTCAAATGGGGTCTATGGAAATTTCACAGACTGAAGGAAACTGTTGAAGGTCTGCAGATGTGGAGTTATGGCTGGGTAGAAAGTTATTTGCTGGACAGATCCTTCTGACTTTTACTCTACATGGACTCCTTTAATTATACTGGCATAGCACCACCCAGCCACAAGAACAGAATATTCTTCCAGACCTTTACATTGTTCTCTTCCTTTAAGGAGTACTTTTTTTTTGGTTTTGTTTTCAAATATTTTATTTTTTCCAATTACATGTAAAAACAATCTTTAATGTTCATTTAAAAAAAATTTGTGTTCTGAATTCTCCCCCTCCCTCCCTTCCCCTTTCAATGAGAAGGCAAGTAGTATGATATGGGTTATATGTGTGCAGTAATGTAAAACATATTTCCATATTAATCAGGGGTCATCTAGTCCAAACCATTCATTTTATGGATGAGGAAGCTGAGCCCTAGAGAGGTGAATTGGGGAAGTCAAAGAGCAGCATTGGGGAAGCATTTCAGCTAGAACCTCAGTCTTCTAACTTAGTGTCGTGCATTTTCCATTACATCCTATTCTCTCACATGCTTCTGATATTGATGGAGAAGGGACCTCAGAATCCAGCTAGTCCAGCTTGCTCTTTTAACAGTAAGGAAATAGATTACAGAGGTGTTCAGGTGATTTGTCCAAGGTCACAAAGACAAGCCAATGGTGATCAGCGCTGGGATTTGAACCTAGTTTCTCTGACTTCCATTCTAGGTTTCTTTCCATTGCCATTCAGACACTTCTCAGATCAGCAGTTAAAGCAATGTCTTTGTTGAGTAGGACTCAAATTTTATGTGGCCCATTTAGTTGACCCAACAGATCTGCTAGCTTGGAAAAATAATGACAGCTAGCATTTATAGACCGTTTCACAAATATTATCTCATTTATCCTTAAAAAAAAACTCCACACATTTGGGAAGAAGGAGCTATTATTATACATTTTACAAACCAAGGCAGACAGAAGCCAAGTGACTTGTCTAGGGTCACACAGTAAGTATCCAAGACAGGATTTAAACTCAGATCTTGCTAGCTCCAGGTTCAGCCCTCTGCTCACTGCCCCATCTAGCTGCCTCTAGATATCAGAAAGGTCTGGATCTAGCCAATCAAGGATTTATTAAGTATTTACTAAATGTCAGACATGATGCTAGTTTCCTCTGTGTAACCCCAGCTGGGCAAGTTACTTGTCCTGTTTTGTCTCAGACAGTTCCCAGTGACTTCCTGCAGCTCCCATCAGGCAGGGACAGTTCCCTACCCTGAAGAAATCAGAGATGCTTCTCATATTCCTATATTTGTTTGCCCATTTATAGAAGCTTCTAGTCCAGGGGTGGGGAACCTGCAGCCTTGAGGCCACATGTGGCCCTCTAGGTCCTCAAGTGTGACCCTTTGCTTGGATCCAAACTTCAACAATTTGTTCTGTGAAGTTTGGATTCAGTCAAAATGCTGTACTTGATGACCTAGAGGACCACATGTGGCCTCGAGGCCCCATGTTCCCCACCCCTGTTCTAGTCTAACGTGGGCAAATGATCATGGTTGGGTTAATTATCAGTCTTGGGGCTCAAAAAGATGAACACATGCTAAGGGAAGGAACAATGACAAAGAATAACGTCCGCTGCATTGGAAGAGTGCTCCTTTTGTTGAAAAAGTTAATGGGTAAAGGGGACCACCGAGGAAAGAAAGTCAAAGCCATATGATGAGAAGCCAGTGGATTGTGGTGGGGAGAGAAGAGGCAAGTGAGGACAAGTTGGTAACTTTACCCAGTGATATCCGAAATGCTGATGGTGTCTTCCTTTTCTAAGCCCCAATTCATTCAATAAATTGTTTTATAGATATCTGTGCATTTGCAATATGCTTCTTAACCCTGCAAATCTAGACCATCATTTTTTTACCTTCATATTCCCAGCACTTAGCTGTGCCCAATCCCCACCCCCACAGTAGATACTTAATAAGTGTTTATTGCAGTGAAATGAAAACAAAATGCATTAAGATTAGATGACTCAGGGGAGGCTAGGTGGTGCAGTGAATAGAACATTGGCCCTGGAGTCAGAAGGACCTGAGTTCAAATCTGGATTTAGACACTTAGTATTTACTAGCCCTGTGACCTTGGGCAAGTCACAACCCCAATTGCCCTATCTTCCCCCCTCCAAAAAAAGGAAAGATTAATTGACTCTGAGCTATCCTAAAAGGTGGACTGGTCATCTCTATTAGCCAATTTATAGCAGAGCTGGGGTGGAAAAACATGAGTTTCCCATAGTGCATTTATTTCATGCTGCCTTTTGACTGAGGTTAGATATCTCCTTATCCACTGTCTTCCACAAACCTATAATAACTAAGATGAAAATGAGCACATTTGTCCTTACAAGAGCGTGCCACTTGAGAGATGGTATCCTGGTATAGTCATTATTGCCATCAGGAATCTCAAAGTGGGCATTCATCATTGGATTTTTATTGGCCATTTGTAGTAGGTATTTAATTTTTTTCATATTAAACTTGCAGTTTTACTTAGGCTTGATTTTTACCAAATGTATCAGGGAGAAAACTGCAAGGAGGGGTAGTGCCCATGGGTGCTAGGGGTCCTCGTGGATGCCTGAGGAGGGGCACAGAGCCCCTCCCCACTCCAGTCCCTTCTCCCACTAAAGAGATTTGGGGAGCCATTTAATTTCATGATGGCCTGTGACTTTGAAGACAGCAATAAATACTGCATGCTAAATGTTATGTCACTTTATCAATGAGTCTTTATTATTATTATTTTTTCTACAACAATAATTTCATCAGTATAGGGAGGGGAGATCCCAGAGAAAAGCTTTCTATCAATCCAGATAACATGCTTTTCCAGTAACTTAGAGTCTGAGAGAGTTGTCTGGCACAAAGAGATTAAATGACTGGCTCAGGGTCACATAGCTAGAATATATCACAGGCAGAATTTGAACCCATGTCTCTGGGACTCTGAGAGCAGCTCTGAGTTCATTTCACCAGTGCTGTCGACTGAGGGCCACTAATCTGTACATAAGAACCCTAGCAGGCTACAAAGCAGCTTAGTTTTAAAATGTGATGTTTTTGACATCTTATTGCATATTTATTTTAAAAAATATTTCCCAATTACATTTTCCTCTGGTTCCAGGTTCATACTTAGGAGACCACATGTTTGATACTTTTGTATTACACCATGCTCCTACACCATACAATAAGTATAATAAAATAAAAAGTCCATTTCGTATACAATAAATATGATTTCTATCTTCATTGGCTTCTTATCATTTCTAGTATAGAACACAAATATCTCAGCCTGACATTTAAAGCTTTCCCCAGTCTAGATTCCCATGTACCTTTCCATTAGATTATAAGCTCCTTGAGGACAGGGATCTACTTTCCCCCCTTTTTGTATCTCCAGCACTTAGCACAGGACTGCCACATAATAGGGCTTAATAAATGTTGTTTGACTTTCCAGATTTATTTCACTTTACTCTACCTCACAAACTCTATCTTCTAACCAAACAAGTCTATTCCCTGAACCTGAACTTCCATCTTTCTTCTCTAAGCCTTTGTCAAAGCTGATCCTGCACACCCAGAATAAATTCCTCTTCTTTACCTCTCTCCTAAAAACAGCCCTGGCTTCCTTCAAGGCTCAGCTCTTGATAGCCACCCCTGGATCCGAAGCCTCTCTTGGTCCCCTTGGCTGTTAACTAATTGAATTTCTTCTGGAATTTATCTTGAATTTATATAGCTCTTTTAAAAAAAATTGTAACCACTACTTCCCTGAGAATTTAAGCCTTCCGAGGGCAGGGCCTGCTCCATTTTTGTCTTTCTACCTTAGTTGCATTAGCACGTAGTAGGCACTCAACAGAATGAATGTCTGGTGAATTAATTGGGATGAGAGCAGGTCTGGATCAGCTGTTAATGGGACACAAGTTTCATTTCTCCAATTGGAAGCAAAGACTGGGTGGTTTTTCATCTTTATATTTATTCCTACTGCTTAGAATTATGCCATGCATACAGCAGGTGCTTAATAAAAAAGATTTTTTTTCCTCAGATTTAGAGGGACTTTAGCCATCTAGTCTAATCAATTTCTGAAAAGCAATGCCCATTACAATACACCTGACAAGTGTCTTTCCTATCTCTGCTGAAAAACTTCCAATGAAGGGGAAGTCACTACCTCCCAAGGCGATCCACTCCACTTTTGGACAGCTCTAACAGTTGTTTTTCCTGACAATCAAACCTGAATCTGCCCCTTTGAATCTTCTATTCATTGCTGCTGGTTCTGCCCTCTGGAGCCAAGACAGATAAATCTGTAGGGAGTTGGGTGGCACAGTGCATAGAATGTTGGGTTTGGAGTCAGAAAGACCAGCGTCTGAATCCTGCTTCAGGTTACTATTATTTATCCTTGGGGAAGTCATTGAATCTCACTCAGTCTCATCTATAAAATGGGAATGATGATGGCACCTACCTCCCAGGATCATGCTAGATGGCATAGCAGAGTGCCTTGCAATCAGAGAAAGGATGCCATTTGCTCTGTATCACATTAACAGCACGTTCAGACACGCTGTCTCCTCTATTCATCATTCACTTTTTTACATGCTGACTATACAGCTTAAAGCAATATAGAAAGGCTAGCTATTGCTATGATTTCCTCTTCCACATGCAAGCTATAAAGTGTGACATAAACACCAGACATGATTGCTATTGCCATTATTGTGATGTGCCGGTCCCACATCCCCAGCCAACGGAGAAGCGTCCAAGCGGTCTGTACCTAACAATACACTGTACTTGGTGTCATATTCTATGGAGAACAAACTCTCGGTTATACATACCACGGCTGTCTTCTTCTTGTGCATTTGGTGATGCAGAGATAGTAACCAAGTAATCCCGTGATAACCAAGAAGACACCCGCTGCAATCAATCCAGTCAGAAGTCCCATAACATCGATCTTCTCTCTCTCACCATCTGAAGGGAAATGATTCAATAAGCTTTGGTCAATATGCCTTTCATTATCTGAAACTGGCACAGAGGCAAACTGACTTGTTCAGGGTCACCTAGCTACTAAGTGTCTGAGGCAGAGTTTGAACTCTTTCTGAAGGTAGGTAGCTAAGTGGTATAGTGGATGGAATGCTTGACCTGGGGAGTCAGGAAGACTAAATTGAAATCCTGCCTCAGAGACGCTTACTAGCTGTGTGAGCCTGGGCAAATCAATTAACATCTGCCGCCTCAGTTTCCTCATCTGTAAAAATAGGGAGAATACCACCCCATTCAGTATGACCCCATTGGGGTTTTCTTGGCAAAGTTACTGAAGTGGTTTACCATTTCTTTCTCTGGTTCATTTTACAGATGACGAAACTGAGGCAAACAGGGTTAAGTGACTTGCCCAGGGTCGTACAGCTAGTAAGGGTCGGAGGCTGGTTTGAACTTATGCTATTGTGAGATTCAAATAAGATATTATTTGTAAAGTGCTTTGCAAACCTTAAAGTGCTATAAAATGCTATTAATAATTAAAATTCTGTTGAAGGCAAATCTATCTATCTCTTTGGTCTGGTCACTAGTATAACATTTAAATTATTTTAAAATGGCATCTCCAGAGAGCCCGGCTATCATTACTGTATCTTTTTAAAATTTGGTTTTGCCTTTTTCATCTGGGGTTTCATCAATACAGCAGTTGTTCCATTGGTGAGGAAACTTTCTCTTTCAATGCAGTTTTGTAAGCCTTCTGCAACTTGCATATTGGTAATATGCGACACAAAGAGGAAGAAAAATCACAGAAAGAACACCTCCCCTGCTCAGTTTCATTGGGTAGCAAGGACTTGGGTAAATGCGATCATCCCCTCCAGGCGGGGCCATAGTAACAGAGTCCACAAGGGGCCCTACCTAGAGGGACTGAAAGAAAATCTGGCAGAAACAACAGCTGGAGATAATCAACTGAGATAAGAAAGAGGATCACCCTCTCTGAAAGGCTCTAAACTCAGCCTAACAAGCTTACTTTATCCAGTTTTTTGGCATGTGGCAGTTAACAAACAATATTTAGCCACTTGATTCTGACAGAGAGTATTCAACTTGTAGTAATATAAGTCTAGATGTTGCCTATTTCCCTTCTGTAGTCTTCAAGAGTCACTTAGAAATGTGGTGCCAGCTGAGAGGAAGTCTATTATCTCATGCCCCTAGTATCTCACCAAACTCGATTTTCAATACCTGGGCATTGGAGTTTTACCTCTGGTTGTCTCAGCTATCTGGGTACATAACTGGCAAGCCAACTATAGACTAAAAGTGCTGAGCAACAAGGAAACTTAACATATGGATCATTAGTCACGAAACTGAAGTTTATTATAAGAAGGGGAGGGAAAGAAACAAATGCTATTAAATTAATTCTTGACTCACTTGATCTTGTGTTTGGTCCTCGCACTGAATAATCCTGCCAAAACGCCATCTATAAAAGTAAGTTGAAGTTTAATAAAGGAGGTTATTTGCAAATGGTTTTATTCAGTGCTGCCTAGCATTCTCACCAACCAAGGAGAAAGATATGGTATAAAAAACTAAGGCTGGTTAACATCAGGGTATATGCCCTAAGGGCCACTGTTGGGCCCTGGTTTAGCCATGATGGTAACTGACTGCCAGGTGGGAGCTGCCCCCTGTCATTCTCTGCTGTCTTTCTCTCATTTCCCCTGACCCCGATTTGAGTGAGTAAGCATTAGCTGTAACCACTGTAATTAATTAAAAGGCATTTATCAAGCACCTATTATGTGTTGGGTGCTTTGTAAGTGCTGGAGGTGCAAAAATAAAACTAAAACAGACCCTAGCCTCAAAGAGCTTATTTACTTTGGTGGGAGTCATCATCTACCTATATAAGTTTATACAGGACAAATTCAAAATAAATAGGAAGTAACTGGGGGAGAAGGGTCTACCAGAAGCTTGGAAAGAATGAGAAAGCCCTCATGGAGAAGCTGGTGCTTGAATTTTTGAGAAAATAGATTCTAATAGAAAGGGAAGACATAATTTTTTTCAAGCATGGGGGCAAAGATACAGAGATGGAGAATGAACCAGTATGAGGGAATGGAAGTAATGTACAATAAGAGTGGAAAGGAAGATTGTGATCAGGGTTAAAATGCTTTAAAAGACAAAGAGTGGTTTACAATTGATCTTAAAGGTAAGGAACCAATGGAGTTTATTAAGTCAGAGAATGACATAGTTTTACATGAATTTTAGGGGAGAAACCATTTTAATGGCTTGTAGAAGGATGGATTGGTGTAGGGAGAGATTTGAAGCAAGGAAGCAATAAGTACCTAGTGGCTGGAGCAGAGGTTATGTGCTATCCTAATCCAAGGTACTGAAAGAGGAGGATGGTCTATACCTGGTATAGGCTAGTTTGCTCTAAGTGGGTTGCAATTGGACAGAAGCCATCAGAATCTCAGGGTCAATCAAGAAGATATCTTGAAGGCATTCCTAAGATCATTATAATTCGGAAGAAAGGACTTCTTTGACTTCAGATTACCAGGATAAAATTAGTAAGATTGTATGAGTGCAGAATATAAACTTTGTGTCCCCAACCAGGCTACAAATACTAAGTGGTGGTGCTTTAAGTTAAGTACAATTATGGCAGACAGAGAGATAGGGGTTCCTGGTTTCCACATACGCACAAGAATATTAGAAAGAGGGGGGCAGAACCAAGATGGTGGTGTAGAAGCAACAAGGTTCTTCAGCTCCCACATAGCCACCTCAAATACCCATCAAATATGACTCTAAACAAATTTTAGGGCTCCAAAACTCACAAAAATACAGAATATCAGAAAGACTCCTGATACATGAAAAAAAAAACAGAATTGTATGAAGCAAAATTATTACAGGAAACGTGATTGATCTGCAAAATGGAAGGTTATGGGGTAAAAAAACACTTGTCAGGCATGGGACCTGTTAGTACAGGAAGAGCCCTCCCTCACTGGTTGTTCATTTAAAAACATGACAGAGGTTGGGCAAGAATAATGATGAATTAAATGAAAAATTAAATGATGATGTAGAGGCATAAGGGAACGTCCATTCATTCCTTGGAAATCTTTTTTTTTTTTTTTGCTTTTTTTTTTTGGAGGGCAGTTGGAGTTAAGTGACTTGCCCAAGGTCACACGGCTAGCTTTTTGTGTTAAGGGTCTGAGGCTGGATTTGAACTCAGGTACTCCTGACTCCAGGACCACTTGGAAATCTTTAAAATCAGCATCACAAGTTGACACATGGCTAGAGATGTGCCTCAGTTGGGGGGGGAAGGGAAGAAGCATTTATATAATACCTACTATGTGCTAGGCACTGTATTAAGTGCTTTACAAATATTTGATAATCACAACAACCCTGAGAGATAGGTGCTATTATTATACCCACTTTGTAGCTGAAGAAACTGAGGCAGACAGAAGTTAAGTGACTTGCCCAGGGTCACACAGATAGTAAGTGTCTGAGCTCAGATTTGAATTCAGTTCTTCCTGATTCCAGGCCCAGGAGTTCTATGTATTTTGACACCTACCTGCCTCAACTAGACCAAGTTATCTCCTGAAATATATTTCACTTTTCTATTCCGTAATTGTTCTTAAGTTAAATAAAAAAGAACATTAAACCCACCTAAACAGATGAGTCAATAATTTGGTAATTAGTATAGACCTAGTACCTAAAAATGTTAGGTGAGATAGAAAAACATAAAATTGATGGTTTAAAAGCATTTTGAAACTTATGCTAAGAATGTACACACTTTCCAAAGAAAAGAGACTTTTCTAAGCAGTTAGTGCTTCCAATCAATTCGTGAAACAGCTACATTACCGTTTTGTCTTCATCCCCAAAGATCTCCCTCGCTTCTTCATAGTTGCATAATTCCTCAGTACATTCTCTTTCCAGATCTCCAGGAGTGAAGAGCTCCAAGTCAAATCTATTGTAGAGGAGACGTCTATGGATGAAGACACTGGCTTCTTCTTTTGATGTAAAGACTAGTAAAGCAAGAAAAGGTTTTAAATAAGCACCATTTCAAATCAATTATAGAAAAAATTTCCCCTCCAAAACAAGTTAACATTGGTGTTAAAGATATTGTCTACCGAAGAAAGTGATGGAGTAATCATTAATGATACAGATAAACTTAAAAATACGTTGTCCACATTTTTCTTTTCTTTTGAGAGTTAGTTGGCAAACATCTGCCTGCACAAGTCTGGTCATTTGTACAACACAGCAAGTTGTTTTAAAGATATTTTCTTTGTTTTTACATGCTTATTTAATCAAACCCAAAGGGGTCTGAAGTCCACAGGTAAGACCATTCCCCGCCCCCTGCCCCCCAGCCCATCCTGCCACTATTTTCTTGACTGAGAACTAAGATAGACTGTGGAATGATAAAAGATCATTAAAATGAGAGCCAGGAGATCTGGGATCTGCCACAAGGCAACAATGTGATCTTAGGAAACCTACAATCTCCTTGCGTCTCAATTTCCTCACCTCTAAGTATAAGAGGGTCAGACTAGAGGGGGCTTAAGGTCTTCCAATTCAAAACTTCAGTAATGATTACAGGAAATTCTAACTCCTCCTTCTACCTAAAAAGGTATGATGTTTCCAAAGGGTTTTATTAGTCTGCTTCTCCATGAATCTTCATTGTAATGGTGATTGGCAAATACAACAGGGTTAGTAATGGTCATATTTAGATGTTCATAAATGCTTTCTCATACTAGGAAGAAGAATGTTATAGTGGATAGAGGACTAGACTATGTATGAGCTGGGAAGACCCGGATTCAAATTCTGCCTCAAATACAGTTTCCCAAAAGTCTTAACAAAACTTTAGGTTGTAATAGTTTAAATTGTACTTAGTAGTTTCGTAACTGTAAGGTAACTCCCTAGGACTAATCCAATGGTATTTCCACAGCAAAGACCCTCCCCCCATTCCATGCAAGCATCCTGTGAGGTAGACAAAGCAGGTAATACTATCTCCATTTTTACTGATGAGGAAACTGAGGCACAGAGTGGTTAAATGACTTGACCAAGGCAAAAAGTGAGTATCTAGTAATAGTACTAGAACTTAGTTCTTCTGACTCTTAAGATCTAATGCTCTTTCTTTTTTTTTTTTTGAAATTTTGACAGTTTATTTATGCTCTGATGAAAATTTATTATCTTCATGGAAAAACACCATCCCTAGTGCTTTTCATTCCTTCTTTTTGCCGGCACCGACATTTGGCTTTGCAGTGTCTCTCTCCCCTGCCCCCCGACTTTCTTCATTCTGTTCTTCTCTTCCTTTCACTGCTTTCTTAATGTCTTTTTCTTCTCATACAGGTCATGTCTTCCAAGTCTGTGCTTTGGTTCATTTTTCTTGTCATAGTCAAGGGAATCATAAATCATGCCAAAGCCTTTTGTTTTGCTACCACCAAAGTGAGTTCTGAATCCAGAGACAAAAATGACATCTGGAGATGTCTTGTACATCTCAAATTTCAGTCTTGGGCACTGTGGCTTTTCCAGTGTGAAGGACATCTATAACCATCTGTTTATGCTGAAGAAGTCTTTTTGTCATGAACTTCCTGGTTATGGCGATTCATTCACGACTGGTTCCTTCAGCAGCAGGAGAGGCTGCTCTTTCTTTTCTTTTACAATTTTTATTGATATCTTTATCTCTGAATATTCCCCTCACTACCCAGAACAAAACTACAAAGAACAAAAAGGAAAAAGAAAAAAGCTTAGTTCAACAGAGCTAGCCAACAGATCAGTGGAGTGATGACATTGAGTGATACACTCCATCCCCTGCCCCTACAAACAAGGCATCAAGGTGCATTTCCTCATCTCTTCTCAGGTTCCAGGCTTAGACCAAAGCCCTTTGCATTACACAAATCAACCTTTCATGTACACACACACACATACATACATACATACACACATATGTATGTGTATGCGTGTATATTTGTGTGTATATATGTATATATACATATTTTATATATTATATATTCTTATATTATAATTTTATATATATTTATAATATATATTATATTTATATATTATTTATATATTTTCTTAATATATATTATTTTATATATGTATAAAATAAATAATTTTACAGACAAGTTGGCTGAAGTACAAAATGGGGCTGTATTTCCAGTGAATAGTGAGGAACCATCATTTTATCAGTGCAAATACTCCCCCTACTGGTGCCCATCACAACGTCTCTTCCCCTAAGGAAATGGTTTTTCTGGGTTTTGGATAATCTTAGATATGAGCCTCTTCAAACTTATTTGGGAAGCTTGTTGAGAGGATGACAGACATACAGTCCATCACAGCGGGCCTCGTATGGCAGAGAATAACAGTGGTCATTTATAGAAAGCCTTAAGGCTGGCAAAATCCTCACATATATTATTTCATTTGAGCTACACAACAACAGTATGAAGTGGTTACTATGTGTCCATTTTACAGATGAGGAACCAGAAGCACATAGAGGTAAAGTGATCTGCCTATAGCCATAAAGTTAGTAAGCATCAGAGGTAGCTTGGTGCCTGGTCTTCTTGGCTCCCGGTCTAGTACTCTATCCACAATGACGCTTCTGAGACAACTTGTACAAAATCACATTTCAGAAGGTGAAAGGGACCATAGGGGAAAAGACAAAACAACCTGATTTTTTTTTTCCAACTGGGCTTTTTTATCATCAGGTAGAAAAAGTGGAGTGAGTTTGTTCCAGATTAGGAAACCTGTGACAGAGAAAGGACAAGAAGAGCAGCAGATCCATCAGGGATTTTCAGGAGACAGGATGTTTAAATGCTTCTCCTTGTTAACTTTTCCTAAACAAAAACGTAGAGTGGAAGGCACCTGAGGCTAGCACAGAGCATTGGGCATCGGTTACCTGACTTTTCTCTTCCGGCATCAGGAAGAATTGGGCTCAAATTCTCCCTTGGACAGAGTCACTTAACCTTTGGGAGCCTCAATGTCCTGATTGGCAAAACAGGGATGAGATGCCAATACCTATAGCACATACCTCACAGGGTTATTATGATATTCTAATAAGAAAACATGAGTAAAGCATTTTTAAATTTTAGAGGGATATATAAATGCCAATTATTGTTGCTCCCGTAGATTAACCCTCCTTGGGGTCTCTAAAGGAATACTGTCATTTTTTTGTTTAAACCTTCAGTCGACCCATTTTGAGCCTCTGACTGAAACAGAACTAATTTGAAGGCAACTTCCCTGACCAACTCAGCTAGTAATGCCTCTATCTTCTCCTAAGACTTAAAAAAAAAAACCACCTCTCTGGTCTAGAAGTAGCTAGGTGGCAAAGTAGTTAGAGTAGTGGAGCTGGAGTCAGGAAGATCTGAGTTCAAATCCAGCCTCAGACTTTTACTAGCTGTGTGACCCTGGACAAGTCACCTAATCTCTGTTCACCCTCAACTATAAAAAGTAAAAAATACCTACAAGGTTCTTATAAGGATCAATGAGATAATATATGTAAAGTGCTACACAACTATTGTTGTTCAATTGTGTCCAACTCTTTGTGATCCTGTGGACTACACTGGTCATGGGGTTTTCTTGGCAATGACACTGGAATTGGTTAGTCATTTCCTTCTCCTGTGCATTAAGGCAAACAAAGCATAAGTGACTTACCCAGGGTTACATAACTAGTCTGAGGCTAAATTTGAACTCAGCTCCTCCTGACTCCAGACCCAGAGCTCTATCCATTGGGTCACCTAGCCGTTTCATTTAACTATTAGCTATTATTAATAGCATGGCCCTAGCACCAGACTTTTGATCCCCCAACAAGAATTCCCTCCCCATTCAGTTTCCATTTATCCTACCTTAGACTATTACAGCATCATCTTTGTCCCCAAGCCTTATACTTCAAATGCATAATTTGGGACACTCCATTCCTTTCTCTCCTCTGTCTGCCCTTCCCTTCCAACAAACTCCATTCAATTTTTCCCAATGCCTGGCACAGAGCCGGTGATTAATATATGCTTGCTGATTGATTGGCTGATTAATGCCTCCACTCCTCCAGGATCATATTAACTTCCCCCCCCCCCCATCTCCACCCCAGCCCAACTAAGGCTTCCCTTTCCTCGGTCATATTTCCCTTTACAGTATCACCATTCAAGGATTAATATACACCTCCAGGGATTTCTCCTTTGGTATGGGGGGGAGGGAGTAGGGAGCTCAGTCTTAATCTCATAATGAGAAGTTATTTTACTACATTGGTTATAGGTGGGGTCAGTCAGCGATTTATATCAGTGCCAGGTAAACTTCCCATTCTGATACCTGAAATGACATTCCTGCGAGATAAGGCATCTTCTCCAGTTAAAATGGAGACAGCCCTGGAAAGGGTAATGTATTGAACCACTCTTTGAAGGAGCCATAATTTCATTGGTGTGGGAGCCAGAAGGATCCACTGAAGCCATCGAGTTCAATCTCATTTTACAGCTTAGGAAATGAAAACCCAAAGTGAACTGCCCCAGGTCACACAGTCAGTGTTGGAAGAAGGAGATGAACAAAGGTCCTTTGCCCTTATTGCTAGTCTTCTTTCCACTGTCCCAAGACCTCTCCCAACTCCATCTCTGTAGACAGCTCATGTATTGCTGTAGTCAAAAGTATACATCCCCTGGCACTAAGACTCTCAGAATTTAGTCAGGTTGAGTCCCAAATAAAAGGCAGAATTCCCCCTCCATGCCTCTCCTTGACATGTTTCCAGCTTGGGCAGGAGGCCCTTCTGGAGCTTATGCTCTCTGGCAGAACCTTATCAGTCATTAAAAAGTTAGTGTGGATTCATTCAATGGATTCTTTCCAAATGATGGCCAGTTAACAACTTTAGATGGAGGGATGGGGGAAAGAAGGAATAGATAGCTCCAGAACCTAGGCACTACCCAAAGACAACAGGACTAGGTGGGAAGATTACAAGGCACCAGCCAAACTTTACCTACTTTTCAATTTTGCCTGGGTCAGTCTTGGTTCAGAGCATTTATCAGAGGTATAAGTATCAGATGCTCCTGGGGATCTAGAATTTATGTCAGACTTCTGAGTTGTCAATCTCTTAACCTACCCTTCTTCTCCACTCTCCACCTTTACCAGAGTAACCATATCATTTTAGATCTGGAAGGATGTGTTGGAGATCTTACCTGATGCTTGAGTCTTATAGATGAGGAAGTCTAGGGCTAGAATGGTGAAGATGTGTGTGTGTGTCCAAAGTCACGTACCTAAATTGTAGCCATTTACACTGCAAACATCTATAGAATGAGAGGATTGGGCATGACTTCTGAAGCTCCTTCCAGCTCAATTCTCTTGAGGGCAGGAACCCTGGATACCTTCCTTAGTATCTTCCTTAACCCCCACACTGTGTTCTACATACAGGAATAACCTAACATATGTTTGCTGATTTATTAAGATGGGCCCTGACTAGAACTCAGATCTCCTAATTTTCCATGCAACAGTTTGCAATTCTTCTAAAATAAGAACAATTAGTGACTCCAGACATTTTCAATGGTTGTCTCCTGTCCCCTATGCCTGGAATGCTTTCTCCTCCTCATCTTCTGTAAGAAGCACCCTCCCCCCCCCATTTATCCTGCATATATTTAGTTTGTACACACCTCTTGCATGTTGTCTCCCCAACCAGAGGGGAGCTCCCTGAGAGTCTTTTGCCTTTCTTTGTCTCCTCATTGCTTAGCACAGTGCTTGGCACACAGTAGGTACTTAATAAATATTTATTGACTGACATATTATTATTACCATATAAACCTGATTTAAAGAAGTGTCATGAACCTATTTGCAGTAGTTGGGGGGGACTTTGTATTTAATTAATCACAAATACTCCCTAGGATTTAAATGTACATTTATTATATTAAGACCCATGGGGAGAAGTGATCTGATTTGAATTAACAACAAAACAAAAACAAACTAGGTTGCCTTAGTGGATACAATGTTGGGCTTGCATTCAGGAAGATGTGAGCTGTGAACTTGACTCAGACATGTCCTAACTGTGTGACCCTGGACAAGTCACTTCTCTGAGCCTCAGTTTCCCCATCTAAAATAGAGATAATAGTCCCTATCTCCCAGGGTTAGGGTCAGATTAGACAAGGTAAATTGTTTTGTAAATTATAGAAATTATCATTATCATATGAGTTCAGAGTGATGCCATTGGCTGATTATTCCCCTAAATGTGGTTTTAGTTAAAAAAAAATCAGATTTTTCACTTTTGACAGAAAAAAAACTAAGATAAGATGTTGTTATAACTTCAGGATAGTTTTTTTTCTAAAAGTAAAAGGTGTTTACCGTCTTTTCCTGCATGTGTAGACTCTCGAGGACTTCTTGGGCAAGGAGGAAATGCAAAAGTAACAGCAGGCAGAGTGCTGAGCAGAACCAAAAGTTTAAACATAGTCTGGCATCTGTCGAATAAAAGATGTCCATTTACAACAGCTCTCGTCTCCAGCCTCCAACCAGCACCCACAGAGGCAGCGCAGTCCCAAACCAGTTTTCAGGACGTTCCGGCTGGTCCACATACCCTGGCAGAGTCGCTGAGGAGGCTCTCTTGGGGCACCCAGGTTCCTATCATCCTCTCACCTTCCCCCAGGGCATTCTCAGCAGATGCCAGTCCTTCTACACCCACCACCAAACCTCCAGTCACTTCCTAGGAAGCCCTAGCAGTCCCCAAGGAGTGGGTGCTGGGTTACCTGTAACGGTGGGCCACGAAGCATACCCCTCCGCGGAGCTCTCCTGCAGCCACTCGAGGCAAGCGGTGAAACAAGCGGTTTGGGTTTCCATCTCGGCCCCCAGCCCCACCCCTACCGCTCATCTCCCCGCCTTAAGGTTTAGAGATCGCCCCCTGGCAAGCTTCTCTCCGGAAGAACAGGTTGAAAGTTACCTTTTTCTCTACAGTCACTTCCTATCGAACCTAACGCGCGCCCCCGGCCCAGGAGACCGAGGATCAAGTTCATGCCCCAGACTCTTCCCGCACCCCAGGATTAAGGAGGCTCAGATTCCAAACTTCGGGCCCTACCCCCAACCCTTCCCACCATCCGGGTTTTCAAGGCTCTTTTTACAGACCCCAGGCAGTCCCGGTACCCAGCGTCCCAGGTACTAGGGTTCCAGAATTCACCCCCTCCCCCCAACCCCGTCACCATTCCCCTGGTTAATTTAAGGAGGTTCCGATTCCAAAATTCAGTCCCAAGTTCCTTCACCACCCACCCCAGATCTCTCCCCATCACCCGGGTTACTGAAACTCTATTTACCTGCTTTCACCCCCCCCCCCCCGCCCCATTCCCTACGGCTCCTGCCCCCATCTTTGGGATTACC
>CM053601.1:167672731-167690807 GCA_028646575.1 Pseudocheirus occidentalis | reverse complement strand
GCCTGGATGCTTGATGCCAATCCTAGGACCTGGGCGCTTGGTAGCCATCTTGCGGCCAGCATGCCGGGCACTGGCCTTGAGGATCTTGGGCCTGAGGAGCTTGGCTTTGGAAGCCTTGGTGCTCAGGGCCTTGATGGCCTCTGCTTGGGCCTTGATGGCTTTGGCATTGTTGGCTTGCATCTTCTTCAGCCCCTTCTCGTTGTGTTTCTTGGCAAAGCGCATGTTTCTCAGAAACTTGGGGTCAACCCCTTTCAGAGACTCATATCTCTGTGACCTAGGTTTCTTGATGCCATTTCTGTGCCATTTTCGTGATTGGTTGTGGGTGGTATGGTTCTTAGACTTAGCCATCTTTACACCCGCAGCCTGCACTAACAGGCACTCCACCAACCCGAAGAGGCCAAAAGGCTGTCCTCAACGTTTTAAAGCAAAACAGATGAGTCGAATAAAAGAGTTTTGGTCAGGGAGGGCCTTTTCTGCTGCCTTTCAAATTATACCACCCAGGGGTGGCTAGGTGGCGCAGTGAATAGAGCACCAGCCCTGGAGTCAGGAGGACCTGAGTTCAAATCCAGCCTCAGATACTTGACACACTTACTAGCTGTGTGACTTTGAGCAAGTCACTTAACCCCAATTGCCCTCCAAAAAAAAAATCAAATTATATCACCCAGTAGACCATGTGTAAGCTACACCCCAGATCTGACAGATTGGTTGTACCCACAATTCATTTCATTCTGATTTAATTGTTAAGGTCTGGAAATAAGTGTATGTATGTGCATTTATGTATGTCTAGATATATTTTACACACTGACATTATTGAAAAAGATTATATAAACCATTATATGAGATTCCCCTTTTTTTAGCTAGAAAGGGGATGGATAAAAATAAGAATCTGGTACAAAATTTAGCTTATGTCATAACTTAACAGTGTTTGAAATAGAATGTCTCGAAAAGAAATAGGAGTAAGGAGTTCTGAGTTTTATGTGCTCTCTACCGAGGCCTAACCACCATATTCTTAATCTTAGAAATGAAAGTAATAGCATCTTCCCCTGCAAAACTTTCCCAATATACTAATGCCACAAACAGACCCAAGCTTCTCAGAAAAAAAAGTAAAACAAAAAAAAATATATTTGTAAATAGAAATTGTTTTTCCCTTAAAAACCTCAGTGAACAAAGCAAACCACATCTACCACTCTGTGCTCAATACATTAAGGGACTAGCTGAAGGGAGCCTAAAGTTCTCTCCCTGAAGATAAAGGTCCTCCTTCCTATGATGCCTTATCTTCACTGTGGCCTAAGAGCGATCCTAGGTCCTCAGGAATTAAACCACCAGGGCATAAAGACCATGTGACCCCTCTGCTCAATAACTACTAGTAGCCTCAAGGATAAAATCTAAATTCCTCTGTTTAGCTTTTAAAGTCTTTAAACAACCTGTCCCCAACCTAGCTTTTCTACCTCGTTAGACATCACTCTCCCTCCTGCAAACTTCAATCCAGCTAAACTGGTTTTGTCTCTGTGCCTCAGGAAAGAAACTCCATCTCTCACCTCCGTGCCTTTGTATTGACCATCCCTTGCACCTGGAACACCTTCCCTCCTTACCTCCATCTCACAAAGTCTCTGTCTTCTTTAAAATGCAGCTCAAGCCCTTTCTTCTACATGAAACCTTTCCTGCTCTCCACAACTGTTAGTATCCTCCCTTCCAAACTATCTTGTATTTTTACTACATCATATATATTTTTACTAATTCTCTTTACATTGATGTTGTATATATTATACATACTTGTGGTCTCCCTCATTAGGAAATAAATTCTTTCCAAGTAGGAGTTGTTTCATTCTTCGTTTTTGGGTGCCCACTCTGTCTTACAACTCTGAAACTTGCTCTTCACCCTCATAGTGACCTCTAATCCCTCCACTGCTCAGCTCTTTCTAGGTCATTATCATCCCTTTGGGGACCATCTCCAGTCACCCTGATCTATATCTGGCCACCGGACCCAGATGACTCCAGAGGAGATAGTGAGGCTGGTGACTTTGCACAACCCTGCCTCACTTAAATCCAATTCACTTTCAGATCATGGTATCACCTCCCTGATGTCATGGTCCTCTTGGAGAATGAAGGACAAATGACAACATCTTCCCTGCACTGGCTCCTCTCTCCTCTTTTTGCTATCTTGGTGAACCAGTTCAATTCCACATGTTTCTTCCCCAGTTGAATCCTCCCCCTTTTATTCTAATGAATACTTTGTCCGGCCACACCCTAAGCTTGGCTTGCTCTATCCACATGTTGATGAACAAAGCTGGAGAAAATCATAAAACTGAGCTGATTAGGTCCACTACAAATTCACATCACATAAGCTCATCGGGGCACTCACTGCAGCAAGGCAATCCTAATTGATGTACTGTCCCACTTATCGAAGAGGATCTTCCAAACCTTTTACATCCCTCCTCCAACCTCTCACAACTTCCTCTCCCCCTACTCTCTCAGTTGAGAATGTTGACTCATTGGTCACTGAAAAACGTGAAGCCATTTTCTGTGAGCTCCCTCCTTCCCCTCCTCACCTCGTACCACCCAGACCCCTTCTACCACTATATCCTCCTTCTCCCCCACTTCCCATGAAAGATGGACTTTCTCCTTGCCAAGGCAAAACCTCTACACATATGGGTGATCATATTCTATCCCATCTTCTCCCTCTATATCAGTGGTTCTCAACCTTCCTAATGCCATGACCCTTTAATACAGTTCCTCATGTTGTGGTGACCCCCAACCATAAAATTATTTTCATTGCTACTTCATAACTGTAATTTTGCTACTGTTATGAATCTATCTGATATGCAGAATGTATTTTCATTGCTACAAATTGAACATAACCCACAAGTTGAAAACCGCTGCTCTATATCATCCCTACTTTCTTTTCACTTATCTTCAATCTCTCCCTGTCCCTGGCTCCTTTCCTACTGCCCACAAACATACCCACATTTTCTCCCCCAACCTAAAAATAAACCAACAAAAAATGCTCACTTGATCTGTCTACACCTGCTAGCTATCATCTGATATTCCTTCTCCCTTTGGGGTCTAAGCTTCTCAAGTAGGACATCTTCAATAGGTGTCTCCATTTCCTTTCCTCATACTGTCTTCTTAACTGTTCGCAGTCTAATGGTTTGCATGAGAGTAGATGTATAACCTCTATCAAATTGCTTACTGCTCAGTAAAGGAGGAGGGGAGGGCGGGAAGGGGGAGATTTGTAACTCAAACTTAAAAAAATGAATGTTAAAAATTGCCTTTACAGGTAAAAGATTGTTTTAACTATTTGCAACCTATCTTCCAACTTCATCCTTCAACTAAAAAAAATGCTCTTTCCAAAATGACCAGTGATCTCTAAAATGCCCATTCCAAAGGTTTTTTCTCAAGCTTGATTCTTCTCTACCTCTCTGCAATCTTTGACATTATTGATCACCCTCTTCTGCTTGATTCTCTCTTCTCTCTAGCTTCCCATTACTCTGCTGTCTTCCAGCTCTTCTCCCACCTGTCTGATACCTTCTTCTTGTCTCCTTTGCTGAATCTTTCATCCAGCTCCTGCTAACCAGGAGCTGTCCAGGAGTCAGATCTATTGTTAAATTTTCAATGTGAACATTTACACCTAGGAAATCAGCAAGCTACAAATCAGGGCCTGATTTATTGTTTTTCTGATTGCCTCAACTTAAGAAAGTTATGGAGAAAATATTAACAAATAAATTAAATAAATTAACAAATAAAAATAATAACAAAATTGACAAATATTAACAAATTAAACTTGGAGTCAGTTGTTAAACATTTACCATTTGGGGGGTGTAAATTTAATATTTACTGTCTCCAAGTGTCCCCAAGGTTCTGTCCTGGGCTCTCTTCTCACTGGCTCTGAGGACAACTAGAAATTCTCTCCCTCCTCATCTCCACCTCCTGGCTTCCTTGGCTTCTTTCAAGTTTCAGCTCAAGTCCCATCTTCCACAAGAAATGCCTTTCCCAGTTCTCCTTAGTTTTAGTACCTTCCCTCTGAGACTACCCTCAATTCATCCTGTATCTATCCTTGAATCCCTAGGATTTAGCACAGTGCCTGAAATATTATAGGTGCTTAATGAAAGCTGGTTGATTGACTGAGCACAGCCTGGAACAAATGAGGTGCTTAATGAATACTTGTTAACTGACTGATAGTATTTGCACCTAGCAAGTTCTTCCAAGCTAAAAGGCTTTAAGAATGGCTCTTGGCAATAGGCCATCTTGTTCTCTAAGGACCAGCCTTACTAAGTGTTCCATTCTGTTTTAGCGGCCCTAAGATATGAAGGGAGTTTCACAGAAGAATTAGACCAGCACTGATTGGTGCTGGTTGGTTGATTAATTTAGCTAATGGTTCTCATTGGCACTCATGTAAGGGAAGGTTGTGGCTTAACTTGAGACACATAACAGTAGAAGCCAAAAAAGGGGTGGCAGGAGAAACAAGGAAAAGATAATTGAGTCACACTTGTTACCCTAACCCTGGGATCAGCTAACATCTCCAACCAAGACAAGGAAAGACAGGGAATGTCTATTTGGGAATGTCGTCAGAGATTTGGACTTGATTGTCCTCAAGCTACAGCAGGAAGAACATCTTGTCATGGTCTTGGCTGCCCTCTGGCTTTTCAGAAGAATATAAATTCCTCCAGGATAATTGTAATACAGGGGAGACTGGCCAATGAGAGTCCAGTCCTTATACCACATGTAATATGCCTTGCCTGGTATCAGTCCACATGGAGGCATAGCAAACCTGTTTCTGGAAATGCAGATCACTTTCCCTCTCCAATTAAGAGCATGCAAAGGTACTCTGACTATTTCCTATGCTGTCAAAAAGCATTTTAATTGTCTGCTAAACTAGAATTGAGTGTGCATACAAAAGACTTCAACAGAGAAACTCAATCTGTCTTCCCTGGTGGTTTTCAGGAAGAGGAAAAAATGACATAAGCTTCTGTGTGGAGAGAGGGAATGTCAAGAGCAGCCTACTGTTATGACTACTTTTTCTCCCATCTGCCCTGCCATGTGGCCCTGAACACATGGTGCAAACTGTTTTTTCCCTCTGTTGTGTGTACTCTTTCTTGATCCTAGAAATGGAACAGACCAGGTCTGATCTTGGGAGGTTTGAAAGAATGGAAGAGCCAGATATCCAGCAACAGGAGTCCATAGAATCTATGATTTCACTACAACAGCCAAGCCCAGAGAAAAGCCAGTCTTGTGTAGCGACCTATTGGACCCACTCAGGTTTTATCAGGAGGTGCTCAGACATCTCCAGACATCTCCAGTTGGCTTCTTCTGATGTCATAAGAAGTGAAGAAGATGGAAGTGTATCACATAAGAAGGGGGATGAATTCCAGGCCAGGAGCAGGAGGCAGGTCTAGAGGGGAGACAGTTTATTGCAAAAATAAAAAAAAAGACTAGCCCCCCCCAAAAAAGCCAGGGTTTTTTTTGTACTAACTCACAAAGCATCACTGAACAGGCATTAGGTGATAAATTTATTGGACATGATGACCCTCGAAACAGATATAATACCAACAAATTAAAACAGAATTCTAACATTTATGCTATATAAAATTTAAGTTAACAAAAAGTTAAGAATGTTCTTATCTAACTTCTCTTAAGGTCGTTATGTAAAATACAGATCTGGCATTTAGAACTGGAAAGGGAAAAGATGCATAAACTGTTCAGTTGACTGGATCTGTTACATTAATTTCTCAGTGTGTGAAGGAGTGGATTACCCCTTGAATGGTAATGGAAAATTAGCTTCTTTATTTCTTCATTAAGACTGTGGGAGTAAAATTAATGCTCTCATGCACTTTCCCAAATTAATAGAATATATCTTTATTAAAGTGATAAATATACATGCATACTTTTTTTTGCTTGATTGAATTCTCTAACTTAATTAATCATTGCCAAAGAATTTTAGAGCTAGAAAGAGCCTTGGGAATTATATAATCCAGTCCTCTTGCTTTAGAGATGAACAGACTGAGACTGACAGGTGAAGTGACCTGTCCTAGACTCACAATTGGAAGCCATGTCTCCTGACTCCTTGTACAATTTCATTGGAATCCAGAATCCAAGACCATCCTGTTTGAAAAAGAAAATGAAAAAAACATTCAGGCTTTTCTTTAATACTCTAAGTGTCTATACAGTGGATTATTTTTTTCTTTTCCCTTTTCCATGTATTGGATAAGAAGTAATCTCGAGATGAGGTACTCAGTACTCAAATGGCTCTATGATCTCATCAATAATAAATCAGTAACTATTTATTGAGAAAGAGAAATGACCATTTGTGGCTATGGTAGAAGACAGGGAGGGGTTTTGTTTTGTTTTGTTTTGTTAAGAATAGAAGAAATCGGGGCAGCTAGGTGGCGCAGTGAATAGAGCACCAACCCTGGAGTCAGGAGAACCTGAGTTCAAATCCAGCCTCAGATACTTAACACAAAAAGACTAGCTTGTGACCTTGGGTAAGTCACCTAACCCCAACTGCCCTGCGTTCCCCCCTCCAAAAAAGAAAAAAAAAAGGGAGAAGTGGTAGCAGCTGGGAGTGTCCTATGCCCAGTGAAATCCCTGGTCCAATTCTTTCCCATTGTACATTTTAGTCAACGACTTTCATGTTCTTGACTGTGAGCTCCAAAATGGCAATGGCTGTGCTTTATCTAAACCTTTTTATTTCCCTCAAAGTGTACCTAGCACAATTCTGTACACACAAGGGGTATAATCAAATGTGAATGATGACATGGGCAGAAGGAATTGGAGGGAGAGAGACTTTAGGCAGAGAAACCAACTGAAAGGGTTATTGGAGGAGCCCAGGAATAATATGATAAGAGCCTGAACAATTTAACAATTGCTTTTATTCATCTAGCATGTAGGAATGAGGTAGCTACTAAAGAATGTTCCTGTTGATGTTGTATCTGGGAAGGGTGGTATTTGTGTGCAACGTGTGCACAAATAAATAAATTGGAGGTAATTTGAGAAGAGAAAGAGATTAGCATGTGGGGGAATCAGGGAAGACGTCACAGTAGGGGTAATGTTATTGTAGCTGTATTCAACTCTTCACCGTCCCATTTAGGGTTTTCTTGGCAGAGATACTAGAGTGGTTTGCCATTTCCTTCTCCAGCTCATTTTACAGATGAGGAAACTGAGGCCAAAAGGGTAAAGTGACTTGCCCAGGGTCACACAGGTAATAAGTGTCTGAGGTCAGATTTGAACTAAGTTTCTCCTAACTCCAGGCCCAGTTTTATCCACTGAGCCACTTATCTGCCCACATACTAGAGCTGAACTTTGAAGAAAGATAAAGATTTAGGAAGGTGGGGTTGAGACAAGAGTGCTTTTGAGGCATGGGGAACAACTTAAGTGAACGTGTGGAGGTGGGATATGACCTGTTAAATTCCAGGAATTCATTTCTGTTGCAATATGGAGAGTATGAAGGGCAGCGATGTGAAATAGGGCTGGAAAAGTAGCTTCTGCTCAGACTATGGAAGGAATTTGGTATTTCATCCTAGATGTCACAGGGAGCCACCATACGGGCTGAGAAGTGACCAGGCTGGATCCACGGCTCCTAATCTTCCATCTTTCCCTCCTCCATCTCTCTCCTCCTCAGCCTGTTCCTCATCTTCACCATGATGTCCAGTCGCTCCTGGTTCTGCCAGTCCTTCCATCACACCTGCTTGCTTCTCTCCATTCCTCGTGCTGACCTTATGATTGACTCGTTAATCTATATTCTACTCTTTAACCTTAAGTCTTTCATTCTCTTTGCATACAGAGACCTTGACCCCAGACTATCCCCACATCTGCCTTCCCCACTCCTCTAATAGTAGTAATGATAGCAGCCAGCATTCACATAGAAAGCACTTTATGAAGCGAGAAGAACCACGAGATCATTGTGCCCAGTGACAGCGAGGTTGTGACCGTGATCAACTGTGAGACTCGGCTACTCTGATCTATACAGTTATCCACAACAGTTCCAAAGGACTCATGGTGAAAAGATGTTATCCACCTCCAGGGAAAGAACTGATGGACTCTGAGGGCAAATTGAAGTACAGTTTTCTCACTCTTTTTTTTTGCTTCCTTTGCAATATAGCTAATATGGAAATACATTTTGCATAATTTCACATGTTTAATTGATACATTGTTGTTTGCCTTCTCAATGGGTGGAGGAGGAATGGGAGGGAGAAAAAAATATGGGACTCAAAAATGTTAAAAGAATGTTAAAGTAAATACATAAATAAAATAATCTGAAAGAAGAAAAAAGAAAGCACTTCATATGTATTAACTGTATCACATGGCTATGCCATCTGGGCACACTAAAAATCTCTGTATCTAATCTCAACTGGGCCCTCATCACTATACCATAACCTCTTTTATTTCCTGATTGAACCTCTATTACACTCCCCACCACAGCTCTTCCAAATCTCCTCACAGAGAAGAACACTACATTTGGAGCAGAAGGACCTGAGTTCCAATCCTGACCTTACTTCCTATTACCTAAGTGACTTAGGACAACTCACTTTTTTCTCTGTACCTCAATTTCCTGATCTATAAAATGACAGGGTTGAACTAGATGGCTTCAGGGGCCCCTTCCAGCTCTAAATCTAGGGTCTTATGACCTCTTACTTTCCTGAGACCTCCCAAAATATCTCCTTACCCCCTCTTTCTCATCAGAAGATTGATTCCAGCTTTATTGAGAAAATCAAAATCATTATTAGAAATTCTTCTGCCGCTGTAGAAGTGAAAACACATCTACTCTGTTCCTCTTTCCTTGCCAAAGCCAGTTACTGTCCTTGTATCCTTAATCCTGTCCCTTCTGGTCTCCACCTGGATCTTGCTCCCTTCATTACTTCCTCCTTCCCTCTCTCATCTTCTGTTGCTTTATCACTGGAATCTTCCCGGATGCCTAAGAACACTCCCAGAACACCCCTACCCCATTCTTTAAAAACAAACAACCTTAGCTTGCTTTTGATGTATCCTTAAGCTGCTTGTAAAGCCAATCAGCAGTAGATTTCTGAGAGAATGCTACTGTGAGGAGCTTTTAAGATTCGGATTACACAGTATTAGTGAACACTCTGTTTACATCTGATCAAACAAATTAGTTACCATTACACTGCTATACTGAAGCTTTCCTTTCTTTTGAAGCAAAATTCCTGGAAGAAGCCCATCTACACTGACTGCTTCCATTTCCCTTACTGCTCAATCCCTCGTAAACCTGCTTTCTGACCCTAACATTAAAAGAGGCTGCTCTCCACCATTACAGTCTCTCATCTGCTAAAGCCAATGGCCTTTTTTCAGTTCTCATCTTCCTTGACTTTTCTACAGTTTTTGCCACTACTGATCACTCGCTCCTAGACACTCTTCCCTCCAATGGTTTTTTTGGACACTGCTGGCTCTGACTCTCTTCTAGTCTGTCTCCTTCTCAACCTCCTGTGTTGCAGCAGCAGCATATATCAGCCTATCAATAGGTCAAGTCAACAAGGACTTATTGAGCATTTAATATGTGCTGGACTCTGTGCTAAATGCTAGACATATAAAGAAAGGGCAAAAGCTAGCCCCTGGGGGTGGCTAGGTGGTACAGTGAATAGAGCACCACCTCTGGAGTCAGGAGGACCTGAGTTCAAATCTGGCCTCAGACACTTAGCACTTACTAGCCATGTGACCTTGGGCAAGTCACTTAACCCCAACTGCTCTGCCTTCTTCCCTCCAAAAAGAAAAAAGAGCTAGCCCTTACTCTCAAGGGGAAAGTCATAGTCTAACAGGGAAGACAACATGCAAATAACTAAGCATGAGGAAGGTATTTTGTTGTTGTTGTTCAGTCATGTCCAACTCTTCATGATCCCATTTGGGGTTTTCTTGGCAAAGATCCTGAAGTGGTTCACCATTTCCTTCTCCAGCTCATTTTACAGCAAACTAGGTGAAGTGACTTGCCCAGGGTCACATGGCTGGTAAGTGTCTGAGGCCATGTTTCAACTCAGGTTCTCCTGGCTCCAGACCACGTACTCTACACACCACATCACTTAGCTGCCCCTACAAACTATGACTTAGATAAACTGAGGGTAAAAGAGGAAAGGCACTAGAATTAAGGCAGAACAAGAAAGGTTCCTGTTGAAGGTAGAATTTTAGCTATACGATAAGGGCCTTCGCCAGTCTGGTAGCAGTTTTAGAGGAGGAAAGGAAGTAAATACAAGAGATAAAGGTAGAAAGTAAAATCAACAGGACTTGGCAACTGTTTAGATAATGGGGTGGAGGGAAGGCAAGAGAGTGAGTAGTCCTAGATAATAGTTAGGTTATGAGCCTGGGTGAGTGGGAAGATGGTAGTGCCCTCAACAGTAATAGGAAAATTGGGAAAGGGGAAGGATTTGAGAGGAAAGATAAATCATTCGGTTTCGAAAATTTTTTTAATTTAAAATTTTAATTTTAAAAAAATTTAAATTTTTTTATGGGACACAGTTCAAGATGTTCACTAGGCACTTGGAAATGCAAGCATGGGAATTAGAAGGATTAGGACTAGAGACTGTAGATTTGAGAATTGTCAACAGAAAGATGATAATTAAATCTATAGAAGCTGATGAATGAGACCACTGAGTGGAAGAAGAGTAGAGGACCAAGGACAGAGTTGAGGGACATATACCATGAGTTAGCATGACCTGGATGAAGATCCATCAAATAAGGTAGGTATGAAAAGAAACAGGAGAGACAAGGGTCTTGGAAACCTAGAGAGAAGAGATGAATAAGAAGAGGATAATAGATAAAGGATAAAGAAGGAAGTCATTAGATGTTTTTGGCAATTAAGAGATCAATGGTAACTTTGGAGAGAGTAGCTTGAGTTGATGATAAGGTTAGAAGTGGAATTGTAGAGAGTTAAGAAGAAAGGAAAGGAAAGAAAGTGAAGGCACCTATGGTAGATGGTCATCTCAAGGGATTTTAGTTATCAAAGGAAGGAAAGACAGAGGAGATGAGTTAGCAGGAATGAATGGATCAAGGGTTTTTGAGGATAGGAAAGATTTGGACGTTTGAAGGCAGTAGGGAAACTACCAGTAGACAGGGAGAAATTGGAAAATAGAGAGCAAGGAGCCAATCTGATAGAGAAGATGGGATAGAATACTATCCCTTGTGCATGTAGAAAGGAGAAAGGTCATCTCTTCATGTGAGACAGGGTGAAGACAGGAGACATCTAAATGAGATGAGATGAGGATTTATTGGGCAACTTCTATGTACCAGGCTACTGTACTGTGAGTAGGGATAAAAACAAAACCGTTCCTGCCCTCAAGAAACTTATGTTCTACCAGGAGAAACAACAGGCACATATGGAAGTAAATTTTAAATCCATTAAAGTAATTATTAGCTGATTTCCAGGGAGGAAGTTATTTGGGAGATAAGGAATATATCCTGTATCCCTCAGTAGAGTAGAAGTTTGTTGAGGGCAAAGCACTGTTTGGTGTTTTTCTTTTGTCTCTGTATTCCTGGCACCTGGCACAATGATTTGTACATAAGAGGCTGACTGAATTGAATTCTGCTTCACAAGCATGGCATGTCCTTGGCTGGTTAGCTAGCTAACATTTTATTTAGTCTTCCTGCATACCAGGCATTGAGCTAAGTGAAAGCAATTATCTCATATGATCCTCACAGCAAGCCTAGGTTTTGGTGCTGCTGTTGTTATTTAGTTGTGTCTGACTTTTCATGGCCACATTTGGGGTTTTCTTGGCAAAGATACTAGAGTGGTTTGCCATTTCCTTCACCTCTACAGGAGGCAAAAAGGGGTAAGTGACTTGCCCAGGGTCACACAGCTAGTAAGTGTCTGAGGCTGGGTTGGAACTGAGATCTTTCTGACTGCTCTATCCACTGCACAATCTGGCTGCCCATACTTTTACTTTAGTTGTAGGTCTAGGATGAACATGACAATCCAGAACCTCAGACTCTATACTGGAAATAAATGAACCACTCTAGAAAATCTGACAGCTAACAAAAAAGACTCACTCATCCATAGCATAGGAAAGATGTTTAGTAATGACACTTGATGGGTTCATCTGAGTCCATCCCCTACCTCTGTATTGCCCATGGTGGTCCACTGGCAAGCATCCGGAAGCAATTAAAGCTCTCTAACCCTTTTTGTACTCAGATGAACAGGAAGCCAATTTCATGGCCTGAGCCTTGGTCCCCTGAGTCTATTAGATCTTCAGGAGAGTTTTTATACCTTATAATGAAAAAGCAGCCTAACCTTTAGTGGGATAGAGGCCTTAGAATAATGTTTCCACAACAACCCTCAAGTATTAAATAAAATATTACTGATATATGAGACCCAACAGATCAGAACATAATATCATCAGTTCTCAGAATGGGTGTCATGATAGTCAAAAGACAGTTGAATTTCTACTACAGATAAGTTAAATTCTTTGTTCTACTCAGAGCTAAGGGTGACAGAATGCCTGTAAGCTATGTCCTTTTTTAGGAAAACATATCTCAAAACCATTAACTCATAAATCTACATGTTAATAAGGACAATCAAGTTTTATAAATCTATTTTAAGGGAGTGTTTTTCTATGATTTATATTCATATTATTTTGATAACAATCATTTTACAATTATGTGCAATTTTTTACATTTCCACATGAGTCATCAGATCATCAATATAGAGGCAGAAAAAGCTTAAAGTATTAAGTTCAAACTCTTCATTTTTTGATAAGGGATGTGAATCCCACAGAAGTTAAGGGACCTCCCCAAAGTCACAAGGATGGGGGCAGGATTGGACTAGACTTGGTCCTGTGACTCCAGAAATAAAGGGCAGAACTGGACTTCAAACTCATAGCATACTTGTTCCGTGTGTAAGATGGCAAGTAGGTCATGGGTGGGGGAGGGGGTAATTTTTTAACTTCATGGAGTAATAAACTGAGTCAGATGACCTCTAGGGCCCCTTCTAACTTGTAAGATTCTAGACTTGGTAGAAGTTTGTAAAAAATTAAAGGAAATCATATCTCTATTTTAGGGGTGGTTTAAATGAGATAAGTTAAATGTTCCAACCGTTAAGTATGAGATAAGATCATCTTAAAAGGGAAATTAAAGAGTGAAATTTAACCTGCATTTCAATCTAAAGAAATAATAAAAACTAGCACTTATATAACACTTTTCATATGTTTATTACTTTGTTTGAATCTCACAATAACATGTGAGGTGTGTGTTATTATCCCAGTTTATAGATGAGGAAATTGACGCAAAGAAATGTTAAGTGATTTGCACAGGGTCACCCAGGTAGAAGTGTCTGAATTAGGATTTGAATTCAGATTTTCAGTTTTCAGGCTCCAGTTCCAGTGCTCTATTACTTCTGCTCTCCTACCCTTCACCCCCCACACCATCGGATGTCCAAGTTCTCTATGGGAAGCGATTGTTCTTTGTGATGGGGAATAACCCAGGACATTCACGCCCCTGGGCAAATCTCAAAGTTGGAGTAGATCCAGTTAAAACCTTGGTGCCCTCTGAGACCAGGTTCATGACATGTTAATCAGCCATGCAACTTCCTGTGATACCTTCAAAACCCCCAGAGGAAAATGCAACTTCAGACAGTTGAGTTGGCAGTTGAGTTGGCAGTGAAGCTCTTAGCATGAGATAATCAGATAAAATGCCAAGATAAGTAACTGATGATAAATCAGACTTGTGAGGCAGCCACACAAAGTGTCATGTTTAAGAGAGTGGATGAGGCAATAACCTCTTCTGATGAAACCTCTATATCTCAGCAACACTCTAGACAAAGGAAATCAATTTGGATAGAATTTGCCAAAGTGGGGCTATCATCAGATAGTAGAACCAGAATGCATTGGTTCACCCATTCACTCAAGCCATTAAATGCCAAGTTTGCTCAAAGGACCTTGCTAGAAGTTGTGAAGAGAGACAATAACCACGACATAGATTCTAACCTCACAAAAAATCATCTTTCCCCTCCAATTACACAATATAAAAATAGAGGTTTGACTAGATGGAGCAGAAGAGAAATGGAATATGAAATGGGGTAGGTGTCATGAACAAAGGTATGGAGGCTGAAAACCATAAGGTACATTCAGGGATCACTGAGTAGACCAGTTTGACCATAATGAAGAGTTCACTATCAAGATTAATTAGAAAGAGGGGTGGCTAGGTGACACAGTGAATAGAGCACCGGCCCTGGAGTCAGGAGGACCTGAGTTTAAATCCGGCCTCAGACACTTAACACAAAAACTAGCCATGTGACCTTGGGCAAGTCACTTAACCCCAACTGCCCTCCAAAAAGCAAAAAAAAAAAAAAAAAGAATAATTAGAAAGATAAATTAGAGTCAGACTATGGATGACCTTGAATAAAATACTAAGTGATCTTTAACCTATGGCCAAGAAGGAGCACTTGGAGCAGAGGAGTCAAATATTCAATGAGTACTTTCTGATATACACTAGAAGGACCAAGGGTATCAACTGACACAAATTTTAAAATAGTTTTACTATAATTTCTCCCACTGGTATAAATGGACTTTAATTATAAATAATTATAAGTTGGTGTTATCATTTTACTTCTAAATAAAAAATGTTCACCCTACTCTATTTTTCTTTGCCTCTAGGTAGTGTAGTGGGTGGACCACTGGGTCTGGACTCAAGAAGATCTGAGTTCAAATACATCCTTAGACACTAGTTGTGTGACCTTAAGTAAGTCATTTAACCTTTGTCCCCCTTGGTTTCCTGAGCTATAAATAGCACCTATTCTCAGCAAGACAATGATCTAAGGCAATTTCAAAGGGCTTATGATGAAACAGGCTATCCACCTCCGGAGAAAGAACTGATGGGGCTATTTTTTGTCTTTGTGTTCTTTTACAACATGACTAATATGGAAATGTTTGTCATGACTACGTATGTATAACCTATATCAAATTGCTTGCCTTCACAATGAGAGGGAAAGGGAGAGAAGAAAATTTAGAACTCAACATTTTAAGAAATGAATGTTAAAAATGGTTTTTGCATGTAATTGGAAAAATAGAATATTTTTAAATGATAAAATATTTATTTTTCTTATCAATTTGTATTGTTTAATATTATTTATTGTTATTATTTATTGTTAAAAGCACTAAATGAGTAAATATTTGTGAAGCATTTAGTACAGTTCCTGGCACATAGTGGGAACTTAGTAAATGCTTATTTCTTTTCTGTCTTCTTTCCTTATGGATTAAAAAAATGCACTGCATCAGCTGATACTGCTTAGTTCTTCTAAGTATTCTTAAATTCTGAGTCAATTGATAAAGTTTAGTCCTTTGAGGTATGAAAATCTTTTCCTTTTAGTTGATGGCAAGACTGTAGAGGAGGCTTGGTTCAGGAGGACAGATGATGAAACACACTTTCCTGCTCTCAATAGAGTAATGGGGAATTGTGAATAAAGAAGGTTTAATGATCAGGATGAGTTTTTCTCAACTGCTTCTCTTTGTTACGAGAGAGGATTTCATTTACAGTGAGGGCATCAGGAAATAACCCTATGATAAAGAAGAAAAAATATTTTAATATAATCTATTAAATTAACCTTTTATTTCAGACAACATTCAATAAAACAAAATTAGGACAGGATTTGTCTTGAGTGAAATCTGAATCGCTTGAGAGATTGATTACAGCTTAACCATATGGAATATTGAATCTAGCATCTTAAACCATGACTAAAAGCAAAAGAAACACTTCATGAGTCACAGGGAGTGAATCCTAAATGAAATTACTGCATGATTAACTATCACTCAAAAGGCAGGGTCTGAAAATGGAAAACACACAGGTGAGAAACCAGAAACCCTAGTTTTAAGGCTACTCCTGACTCATTGCACGACCTTGAACAGGTCCCTCTATAACTCTGCACCTGTTGGTCCATGCAGTAAATGAAGAACATTTTTTATGGTCAGGATTAAGGAAGATTAATGAGTTCAAATTTAAAGTACACTAAGCACCTTGGACTAAAGGCTTTACCTAAATGATGTCAGCAGAACTGGCTGGATTGCCCAATAAGCATATGAAGACCATAGATTTGGAATTGGAAGAGACCTTAAAATTCATCTAGTTCAACACCTTCATTTTACAGATAAGGAAATGGAGACTTGAAAGTCTTAGTCATTTGCCTAAGGTCACACAGGGCGTAAATGACAGAGTAGAGACTTGAACCTGGTGTTCTGTCTCCAAAGCCAGCACTATAGCCTAAGAAAGATACAAAGTTTTTTAGTTAATTCAAAGTACCTGATCTCAGAGGTCTGATAGTCTATTAGGCTTTTGTTGTTGTTGTTGTTGTTGTGAACAGCAGTTCTCAAAGTATGGTTTGTGAACTCCTGGGGATGTCTTTCAAGGGGTCTTCAAAGTTAAAACCATTTTCATCATAAAACTGAAATTTTATTTGCCTATTAAAATACTCCTCTCCAACTCCATATCTGTATGAGGTTGGATTTTCTTTATACACTTCAACCCATGTGATGCAAAATAGAAGCAGATATGACAATCTGTCTATCTTCTATTAAGCCAGATATTAAAATGATTTGCAAGAAAACATAAAACAGTATCACTCTTCTCATTAAATTATTTTGTTCTGGAAAATATTTGTTTTTTTATTTGAAATGTTTCTATTAACATACAATGGGTTTATTATTTTAAATTAATTATTAGACATTATTTTTAAATGTTTGCAGTTCAATTTCTTTTTTCAGAAGCTAAGCACTTATTTTTTTTATTTCCATAGTAGTCACATTGTGAAAAAAAACTCAGACAAAAAAACAGTTTAAAAAAATTTTTGCTTCAATCTGCATTCCGACTCTGTCTGTTCTCTCTCTGGAGTTGGATAGCATTTTTCATCATGAGTCCTTAGGAATTGTCTTAGATCATTGTATTGCTAAAAAGAGCTTAATAATTTACCATTGATCATTATTCAATATTGCTATTACTATATACAATAGCAGTTTTGATTACTAATATACTAATATCAATAGATATAACTCCTAAAAGCAAGAGCTCTATGAAGTTTTCAGTAATTTTTAATAGTGAATGCTTTCCTTCTTTTAATTATTTCCTATTTATCCTATATATGGCTTGCTTTTTATGTATTTGTTTGCAGGATATTGTCTCCCCCATTAAATTGTAAGTTCCTTAAGTGTAGGGACTGTCTTTTACTTCCTTTTGTATCCCCAGCATTTAGCACAGTGTACATAGCAGGCACTTAATAAATGTTTATTGAAATGAATTATTGAATATGCAAATGTGCATAAATTATTATTACTATATGTTAGTCTTGCTACTAGCTGATGGGAATACAAAGATAAATACTATACAGTCACTGTTCTTAAACAGTTCACAATCTAATATATGGCAGATCTAACAGTTGATTTGTGAGACTTTGGACAAGTCATTTAACCTGTCTGGACCTCAGTTTCCTCTTCTGGCCCTACAGCTCAGGGACACAGATTCAAATACCACCTATGATACTTTCTATCTCTGTGACCTTGAACAAGTCACTTAACCTGGCTGGGCCTCAGTTTCCTCATCTGCAAAATGAGGAAATTGGACTAGATGACATCTGAGGTCCCTCCTCACTTGAGTCTTATAATCTCAGAGGAAATGCAAGGGCACCTCTAAATCATGGGATCTATGTGATGATGATAGATGGCTATCTTTTACATAGATGAGTCACTGGGGACAGTGATGGGGACAACAAAAACTACAGACATAAAATTTAATGATTTAATTCTTCCACATGGGAAATACTAGGATGGATGTGGTTTCTGTGTTTATAAGATTGATGTATTTATTTTATAGAATTGTCATAGCAGAGAATTCAGACTTCATCATGGAAGACAACAACAAAAGTTTTTAACTCAAGTAAATTTTCATATCAGGGAATAACAATTTGCAAAATCATTAGAGTCCTAATTATACTTCTAATACTATTTGTTTTAAGCTAGCACTTACACCCATTAAGTCATTATATTATACTTATATTCATTAAGTCAAATGGAAAGACCACAAAATGAAGGTGAATGGGGTATAATTATAAAAAACCCTAAGAGGTCAGAAAATACCTCTCTCTCTCTCTCTCTCTCTCTCTCTC
>CM053601.1:167651090-167672231 GCA_028646575.1 Pseudocheirus occidentalis | reverse complement strand
CACAAAGGAGATGAGAATTGAGGAATGGATATGTACCATGTAGAGAGAATTGTAGAGTGTTTTCCAAGTAGGAGAATACATGCATAAAAAAGATTGAGGCAGGAATGAGTAGTGTGTGTGTGTCTGTGTGTGTGTGTGTGTGTGTGTGTGTGTGTGTGTGTGTCTGTGTCTGTGTCAGGGAATGATAAAGACATTAACCAGACAAGATCAGGTGATATGCTTTTGGGGAATACTGGGGAAAAAGTTTAGATAAATAGGGAAGGGTTAGATTTTTGAAGGCCTTGAAATCCAGTCAGAAGATTTTGTAGTTATAGAATAGGGAAGTGGTAGCCATTGAAAGCTTTTGAGTATGGAAGTAGAATCACGATAGTGGTGTTTAAGGGAGGTAGATTAATATTACAGTAGCATACAAAGTGAGATGGAGAGAATGGAGATTAGATGTAAAAAAATCAGCTGGGAAGAAGCTTTTGTAACAATTCAAGTCTAAGGTGATTAGAATAAAATGGTGGTGACCGTGGAAAGGAAGTGAGAGCTATCCCAGAGAGAAGGCAGATGTATCCTAGAGACACAACTGGAAAGAAAACTCAGTAAGACTTGACTAGAGGGACATAGGAGAAAGAAGACCTAAACAGAGCCCCAAGGATTCAAGACTGGAAAATTGTGGTCCCACTGATAGAAGTCAGAAATTTGGGAGAGGGAAGCAGTTTAAATGGGGAAAGGGATGTGGAATGAGGATTATGGTTTTAGACAATGCTGAAGTGGAGGTGATTCTGGGTCATCTTAATAGAAAATATTCTATGGGTATTTGGGAAGACAAGACTGAAATACCAGGGTTGGTCAGGGCTGGTTTAGCGGGTGAGCTCTGGTAATCAAACAAGCATGAAATGCCAGGTTTGGGGGCTGGGTATACAGAGGCAAAAAATGAAGCAGTCCCTGCCCTCAAGGAACTTATTTTCTGTGGAGGATCTATATAAAGTGATAGTTGAAACTATGAATAGGGGATGAATATGTGGAAAGAGTAAGAGCAAAGAGTGGAGGGCCAAGAACAGAATTTTGGAGAACATGCACAATTAGGATGTAGGAGAAAGAAGTGAAAGCAATAAAGGAGTCTGAGGCACTGGAATCAGAAAAGAGGAAAACCAGGACATTGTTACAGATACCAGAGGAGGAGAGGTGTTTCAAGGGGATATGACAGCAGTATCAGATGCTTCAGAGAGGTCAAGGAGAAGGGGAATGGAGAAACTGCCTTGTATGTGGCTAAAGGGCATTTTCAGGAAGTTGGTAGGAATGGAAGTAATTGGGTAGTGACCTTCATTGGGTGTATTTGATGTCATTAGGAAGGAAAAAAACGCTGTTAGAAAGGACATTTACATTGAAGATAAAAGGAGACTTCAACAAATCTGGAGGCAGAAAAAAAGTCAGTTGGGAAGGAGAGATTAAGATGTTAAAGAGATTGGGATGAGAGAAGGAGGAAACTCCTTTAGAGTTAGCAGCCAGGGGGTCATTCTTTCTGTAGTTTTGCAAAGTAGATAGAAATGTGATAAAGTTTGTTAAGCTGAACGTCTTAAAGATAAGGCAACAGAAATAAACTCATTACTTCTGCCTTATCTCTCAAACAGAACTTTTGATATTACTAATGGACCAGATATGCCTTAATAATTTAGAGGAGAAATCAGTGGAAAGGTAGAAAAAGGAAAACTTGGAAAGGTTCACATCCAAAGAGCAGAAAAGGAAGCAAAAAGAGAAAGACAACAGGATTAGTATGCATTTGCTTTTACAGAACTATGACAACCACACGGTGGGGAAAAAGCTCATGTTTTCCCATTTGCCTATATATCGTTCATCCTTCATCCTCAGAGGACCAATGATATCACAATGTTGGAATCAGGGTACGTTGTGTTTGTCTGTGGCTGGTCAGTTCGACATGAACTCAGAAGGCTCAACCATAGGTCGGGCACAAAGTCCACGTGAACTATGGGATGGAAATGTCTTGTCTCTAGATTTGCACTTCTCACATTTCCTTTGTGCTACTGTGCTTCTGCTTTGCTCATAGAGCACAGCACCTTCTTTGTCATGCTGAGAAGTCCTGTGTCAGCATCTCTCATGTCCCACAATGGATACTAAAGTTCACAGCATGTGAGTCTGGTTATTATAAAGACAATAATTGGAAAGATTTTGTTTTTTAGAAAGACAAAAATAACTTTTTAAGGAGATTAAAAAATAAATTTTATTAATAATTTTTATATGGCCTAACTTTCCCCTGGAACTCCTCTACTCTCTGCCAGAGAACTGTCCTTTATAGTGGAGAATTTTTTTTTAAAGGGAAAAGAAAAAAAAATTAAAATCAATCAACCTATTGAAAAAAAACTGACCTTATAAACCATGGACCTTGACTTCTACAAAAGGAGCTAGCTAGGTGTCTTCCCATATTTCTTTGAGATTGAAGTTGCCCTTTACAATTTCATAAAATTAAGGCTTAAAATTAATATGATTTAATTCAATGTATTTCATAATTCTATAATTTCATTGTAAACAAATTTTTAAACATTCATTTAAAATTTTTGGTTTTAAATTCTCTCCTTTCTTATAGTCTCTCCCCTACCCATTAAGAAGGCAAACAATATAATACACATTACACATGTGAATCATATAAAACATTTCCATATTAGCCATGCACAACATTCGGTTTTGGTTGTTTTATGTTTATTGTTCTTTCCATTCATGTTGCTGTAATCATTGTTTAACTGACTTAGCTTGCTTTACTTTGTGTCAGTTGGTGCAAGTCTTTCCATGGTTCTCTGTTTTCATAATATTAATATTCATTGGGTTTTTTTAGACTTTAGTTGAATTTTTTTGTTCCATTTTAAGTTCCAAACTGACCCCCTCCCTCCCTCCCCACGCTGTACTAGAGAAGGTCACCATTTAACACACACACACACACACATACACACACACACGCACACGCACATGCACACACATACAACCCCCCCCCCCACCCATATATATGCAACTATGCTGTGCATGTTTCTCTTTATCACTTCTTTCTCTGGAGGTAGAGAGCATCTTCCTTCATAGGTTCTTTGTACTTCATTTGAATATTTATGTGCAGGATAGCTTAGTCATTCACGATTATTCTTCAAACAATATTACTGTTATATAATGTTCTCTTTGTTCTGCTTATTTCACTGTTCATTATTTCAGGCAAGTCTTTAAGTGTCTAAAGTCCATCTGCTCTTCATTTCTTATAGCACAATAATATTCCATCACATTCATATACCACAACTTGTTTAGCCATTCCCCAACTGATAGCCATCTCCTCAATTTCTAGTTCTTTGCTACCACAAAGAAAGCTACTAGAAACATTCCAGAACATTTCTCTGATCACTTTGAGAAAAAGACATAGGGCATACACAGTTTTATAACCCTTCGGGCATAATTCCAGATTGTTCTTCAAAATGGTTGGATAAATTCACAGGTTCATCAACAGTGTAATAAGTATCCCAATTTTCCCACGCCTTTGTCTCAATTTCTTTTCATCATTTTTCTTGATATTCTAAATCTTTTGTTTTTCCAAATGAATTTTGTTATTATTTTATCAAATTCTATAAAGTATCTCATTAGTAGTGCATTAAAAATGTAAATTAATTTTGGTAATATTTTTTTTCCTTTTTTTGGTTTTAACTCTTTTTAAAATTATTTTTTTATTGATTTGTTTGTTTACTTTTAGTTTACAAGATTCAGTTCCACAATCCCTTGAGTTTCAGATTTTCTCTTCCCCCCACGCCTCAGTCAAATATAGGATCTGTAAATACTTTCACATTAGACAATTAGTCTGGTTGTATAGAAGGGTTGTAACGATTGGAATGAACAATGGGAAAGAGAGAACAAAACTAAACATGGAAAAGAAAGAGATCATGTAGTTTGCTGTAGACTGCATTTAAATTCTGTTCTTTCTAGATCTTTCTCTGAATGGTAGTATTATCTTTTTTATTATATTGGCATAGCCTAGCAATGAGTGCCAAATACTTCTTCAGCTATTCAAGTTGTTGTTTAGTTTTTTTTTAAGGAATACTTTGTAATTGAAATTATACAGGGCATGTATATTTTGTGTGCTTTGGGAGGTTGAGCCCCAGATATTTTGTGCATTTTGTATTTATCTGGAATGGGGTTTTCTTTTCTATCATTGTTTCTTGTGTTTTTTTTATTATTATTTAGAAACACTGTTGATTTTTGAGGATTTATTTTGCAGCCTGCAACTTTGCCGAAGCTATTACTTATTTCATCTAGTGTCTTTGCTGATTCCTTAGGATTTTCCAAGTAATTTTGTATCCATAAATAGGGATAGTTCTATGTCCTCTTTACTGAACTTTATGCATTTAATTTCTTTTTCTTGTCTTATTCCTGTTATTACCATTTTTTGAACTATAAAAAATGTGAGTGGGGATAGTAGGCATCCTTTCTTCACTCTGATGTTAATTGGAAAAGATTCTAGTGTATCCCCATTGCATATGATGCTTACTTAGACATACATTTTTTATGAAATTAAAAAAGGCCCTCCATGCCTATACTTTGTAGGTTTTTAGCATAAAAGAGTACTGTACTTTGTCAAAGGACTTTTTCTTCCTCTATTGAGATGATTTTATGGTTCTGGATGTTTTGGTTTTTAATATGATTAATATAATTAATTGTTTCCATACTCTTGGACCATCCTTGTACTCTTTGTATAAATCCTACATGGTCACAATGAGCTATTTCTTAGCTAAACCACTGTGATCTGATAGGATTATTTTTAAATTTTTGAGTCAATGTTTTGAGTTAAATTTTGAGTTGAATAATGATATTGGCCTATAGTTTTTTTTCTTTGGATTTTATCTTTTCTTGGTTTAGGTATTGGGACTATATTTGTCTCAGAAAAAGATTCTGGCAAGGTGCTTTCTTTCTCAATTTTTGAGAATAGTTTATGAAGTATAGGTACTAAATGTTCTTTAAATTTTTTATAGAATTTCCCTGTGAATCTATTAGGATCAGGCTTTCTCTTCCCACTTTCCACCCCATAGTTTCCTTTACAGCTTGCTGTATTTCCTCTTCTGATAAGAGGTATTTAAGCTCTCTAAGTAAACTTCTGATAGTTTGAGTATTTTATATTTTTAAAGGTATTCCTCTGTTTCTTTTGTATTGTCTGTTTTGTTAGCATATACTGTGCATGCTGTTTTTTTTCCTGTTTGTTTTATCAGATTAGATAAGAATTTAAACATTTTATTAGTCTTTTCAAAGAACTAGCTTTTATTTTTTTTTATCATTTCTTTGGTGGGGACTGTTTCTAATTTATCTATTTCCCATTTAATTTTTAATAATTCCTCTTTTGAGCTTATTTTGTGTTTATTTACTGATTTTCTAATTTTTGGAAAATGCATATTCAGTTCATTAATTCCCTCTTCTATTTTATTATGTTTGTAAAGATGTGATTTTTTTTTCACCTGAGAATTGCTTTGGTTCTTTGTTTCATTAATTAGGATTTTGTTGTTAAGTCTCTATTTGGTTCAGTCTGTTCATCTATTGTTTGTAGTCCTTAAACCAATTACTATTTTTATTGCTTTATAGTTTGTAAAGGATGTATGAACTATTTCTGCCTTTTTACACTTGCTTGCAATATTTCTATGTCCTAGTACATGATCAGTTTTTATAAAAGTTCTTTGTGGTGCTTATAAATATTGTATATTCTTTTGCTATCCCATTTAGAAGAAATCTTTTAACACTAGCTTCTCCAGGATTTTTTAGCTCCATATTTTTTTTTTTGCTTATATTTCTGTTAAACTTATCCAAAACTGAGAAAGGAATTTTGAGGTCTCCTGCTACATTGTGTTCTAGATCAGCAGTTCTCAACCTGTGGGTTGTGACCCCTTTGGGGGTCAAATGACACTTTCACAGAGGTCACAGGGATTGTCCAAGACCATTGGAAAACACATATTTCCGATGGTCTTAAGAACCGAGACACCGTTTCTCTATCCATCTCCAAGTGGGTCCCCCCACATGCAGATGTGCTGACATATGAATATTAAAGGGTCATGACATTAGGAAGGTTGAGAACCACTGGTCTAGATCTTCCTGTAGCTCAGATGTTTCTTTTATCAATTTGGATGCTAAGGCATTTAGAGTGTACATGTTTTACAATGGTTTATTGTCTAAGATTCCTTTCAGCATGACATATTTTCTTTCTTTTTCCCTTTTAAATTTTTGAATGTTTGTTTTTGCGTGCAAATTGATGCAAAATTAAATTTTTTTTCCCATACCCTCAGTTTTATCTTTAAAAAAAAATGTTTCCTATAAACAACAGATTGTAGGACTCTGTTTTCTTATCCAGTCTGTCACTCTTTTTTGTTTTATTGGATTGTTTTATCCAGTCACATTTACGGTTATGAGTTAGGTTTATATTTTTCTCTGTCTCTCTCTATTTTTTCCCCAAGTTGTAATTCTTCCCTCTTCTTTTGCTGTAAACACAGTCCTATGTTCCTTCAGTAACTTTAATCTTTTTTTAAGTAACCCTCATCCCTCATGCCTTCCTTTTTGTTACCCCTTTCAATTAAGGTTTTGTTAATTCCTTTTTCTTTCCTGCTTTTATCTGGTTTCCTCTCAGTCAAGTAGATTCTCCCCTCTTTTCCTCTTCAACTAGTCCTATTCATTAGTTTTTAAATTTTCATTTTCCTTTAACCCTTTCAAAAAAGGATTTTTCTCACTCTCCTCGTTATCCATTCCCTTTTTCAAAGGATTTTTCTCACTCTCCTCATTATCCATTTCCTTTTTCTGTCTATGCTCGACCCTCATTTTCTGATTCATGACTTCTAAAATTATCTAGTCTCTCTTTGCTCTATATTCTTTATGCAATCAAAACTTCCAGATTATCTATACTAGGCTCTTTCCTCTAGATTGTTTCTGCCACTGCTTTGTAGAGCTTTCTTATTCCATTGTGCCTCATCCCAGAACACTGCCAGTTATTGCAGGGGTCAGAGAGGATACTGCTCCATGATAGAGCGCCTCTTCTACCACATCCCTGATTATGCAACTCACTACTGAACTATACTCTCCCATGATTTCTCTCCCCATCCCCATTTGCCTCAAAATCTCTATTCTGGGTCCATGTTCTTCCACTCCCTTTGGTACCAATGGTCCCCAGGTGTTCCAACTTCCCCTCCCTCCTGAGTTAGTATAAGTACTTTTCAAGTACCAAATTTCTCTGGTTATACCCAATGCAAAGTCCCCCTCTCCCTTCACAAAGCATCTCTCTTCATCTAAAAGAGCATTCATAAGTGGAAATCCCTCCCATCACTAAAGCAAGAATTGCTTTCTTTCCTCCTTCTCCTCCTTACCCACTCTCTCTCCTGTTGTTGTTCTTGACTGCTACGTTTATTCAGTCCTCCTGCATTCCTATTGTTTAGGATATTTAAGAAGCAAATAATCTCTTCATGTCTAGTTTTCTTTCTAGAAATGTTTAAAATATTGAACGTGCATATTTTTTCATGTATAGTTAAGCTTAATTTTGTAGTATAGGTCACCCTGAGCTGCATCTTGAACCTCATTGCTCTTTGGAATATATCATTCCATTCCCTCCTATATTTCATGGTGAGTGCAGAATAGTCTTGCATTATCCAAATGTCCTTTCCTTTGTATTTGAAGGTCTTTCTCCTGATGGCCTGCAGACCTTGTTGCTTATGAATTCAGTAGTCAAATTTAGCTATTATATGTATCTTGAAATTTGCAGCCTTGGATTACTTTTTGGACAATATCTGTGGGATTTCATTTTTTATGTTCAGAAATTTCAAGCATTTCTCTTCTGTTATTTCCTTCCTTATGGTGTTAAGTCTTTTTTTTCCTGTCCTGTTCTTTTGGAAGACCTGTGATCCTTATGCTGTCTGCATGCACTGTGTTTTCAAGATCAGTGTGTTTTGTTTGCGTGGTGAACATATTTTCTTTTAATGCTATGGTTTTTAATTTTCTTCTAGATTGTCCTTCAGCTCCGTATGTTTGTATTCTCAATGTATTATTACTTCTTTTGTTTCTTTGGTGACATTTTCCATTGAAGATTTCAGGTTTTCTCTTCTGCTCGTTATTTGTGCTGTGCAGGCCATAAACTCTGCTCTCATAATTCTCACTTCTTTTTTGAACCACTCAGGAATAGTGTATTGTGGTTCCATGTTCTCACATTCCACAAAGTCCTCTGTCTCATCAAGTATGGGATCATTTTCCTTTATTTTGCAGTATTTATATGTAAATGCCTGAACTTGTTTTTTAGATCTGGAAGCCACATTTAACTTTTGTTGTTAATGTTTTTGCTGTTGATTTATCTGCTTATGTTCAAGGTATTTCATTTTTCTTTTTCCTGGAATCTTCAGTAATTTTAGTCTCCCCCTTACCCAGTTTTCCCTGTTTAATTCCTGACTATACCCTCTGATAGTTATTTCCTCTGGGGTTGGATCTCAAAGTATCTCAGCTTCCTTCTATGCTGGGAAATTCATGTTTCAGCAGTCTAGGTCTCTTTCCTTAGTGACTTTTGGGTGGTCAAAACTGGCCCAGCTGGATGCTGTGTTCTTTTCTTCAGGTTTAGTGGACTGCCGTGCAGTCTCTCCCACACAAATGTGGCCTGCCTGGTGTCCTATCCTGTTCCACTCTCTTTGTTCCTCAGTTCTCTGGCCAAGCTCCTATAGTTCAGAGCTTTGCACGCTGGTGTTATGAAGTAGTAATCTCCAGTAGGCTTTTGCTTTTGATGGGCTGCTGTCTGCTAAACTGTCTGTCTGTTACTGCCCAAGCAGAACCAATTTCCATAGCCTCAATCGGGTATCTCCATGCCATAGGGAAGAGTGAGGAGGAGTAGTGTAAGGGGTTGTGTCGTGTTGCAAACCCCAAACTGTATGTAGGTCCTTGGGTCTGCTAGTGCAGTCTTGAGACCAGTAGCATGGAAGGTGGGATGGGAATCTGATGAGCAAATATCAGTAAGCATTAGTTCATCTTTTGGATTCTAGTTGTCTGAGACCAGAGGAGTTGAAGCTACTTTATTTTTGGTGCATAATTTATGTTTTAGAGAGTTTTGAGAGGTCTTTGGGTTAAGAGAAAATGTCTAGTCCTCCATCTTTATTGCTCATTTACAATTGTGACTGGGAGGTATGCAGTATTATCTTGTATTTGTCCTACAACTTTAATTTTCAAACTTTAGAGGATGTCAGTCTCGCTTTACCCAATTTTATTGAATACTAGAATTAGATTTTCCATACTTCTGTCACATCTCTCCTAGTCTTTATTTTCTCATATTAAGTAATCCTAAAATTTACCCCTCTCAGGCCTTCTATTTGCTTTATTATTTCAGTGATTCTTCTTAGAACTGTATGAGCTCTACTAAATCTTTCTTGAAATATATGTGCCATGCCTATGTAAAGTATTTTCATAGGCAAAGAATATAAAAATCATTTAAAGTATTGCAGGTGATCGTTTCCTTCTCCATTTCCTATGGTTCCCAATGTCCTCTGTGTTGCTTTTTCCCAGAACCATGTGTTACCACTATTATAACATTTTAATTCCATTTTTGTATTGTATAACTCTGTGGGACATAAAGTTGTTGTGGACTCTGACCTCTAAAAGCTCATAATATCAGGAATGTAATATTTATAATAGTAGTTTTAAGGGGTTTTAGGGAGAAAAATGATGATGGATACTTCCAAACTGAAGATCTTATGATGAGATATTTATATATATATATGTACGTATATAATACATATGCATATAACATACATATAATACATATATATGTACACACATATATAGCCACATGTTTGTACATATGTATTTCTTTCATTTTTATGTCATTACATATATCCTTTAGATCAGACTTTGATTTATTGTCATAAATTTGAAATCTTCACATACTTCAACTTGAATATTGTAAATGAACGTGCGTTTTTATGCAGAAAGATCCATTTTTTCCTAGGACATTTGTTATAAAATTTTGGAGCTTCTAAAGTTCATAAAGACCTATCCTCACTTTTTATAAAACAATTTTGCATAGTTAACAAACTCAGCTCCCACTATGTCATAAATTTTGGTGGTCCTAAGAAGGGATTGTGAAGCTTATTGTAAGCTACTATCACACTTTTTGTTTAGAAAGCTTGAAATTTGTATTCTCCTGTCAGAGTTATGACAAAGCGGTTTTCATAAAAATGTTATAGTTACCGAAAAAGCAAATATCTTTATGTCTTAAAGGTGTTGTTAACAATTGTGGTTGCACTGTTTGAATGTTTTAGCTAATGTCAAAAGCCTACCAATTGTTATTGTGTGAAATGATAGTGTGAAATTGATGCTGTTAGAGTATAACAATAAGGACGTGACTCATGTATTTTATGTACACATGCATCCAACTGTAGTGACAAATGGCTTCATGCTGTGTGATTAAATGCATATTAGCGTTTGCCCTAGGCATTTGGTTATTACCATCTTTACTTCATTACATTACCACACTGTATGGCCATATAATTTATAAGATAATACACACATCACTTTGTTGCTGATAGGAATTATTCTGTTTTATGGATGGTGTCCTTTAATTTTGCCTTTCATGGATTATAAAATTGGTTAATATCTGCTGAAGTGAATCACTGGAGAAGCAAATAAAGATGTTGGCCTCAGGTCACAGTGTCATTTGTGATACTGGCAAAATCTTACAGGCTCATTTATCCCTGTACATGATTGATAACACTATGGGTTAAATGGAGAAAGCTTTGCTTCCATTAAAGGATCATCATGAATGAAGACCTCCCACTTAAAAGTCAGGCATGATGAGAAGACAAGAGACTATCTACAGGTCAAATTAAATAACTTAAATAATTTAAGTAGAATGACAGTGTAATTTGTCCATTCTGTGTTATTACTCTGACCCCTATCAGGCTTATAGGCTAGCTTACTTTCCACTGTAGAGTATTTAAGATGTAATTTTTAATAAGTGCTATTCAAAGATATAATCACCTTTATGGCACTTCAAATGTGGTAAAATAGAGATTGTTATTATATGCTTTAAAGAAAGCAGTTTTTCCATTTATATAAAGTAGTAGAAAAGTAAATGCAATGAATGTGTCAAAGAAGTTGTTTTAATTATTAAAATTTTATGGTCTTTTTATTTTTATAATATCTGTTTGAAGGGAAAGACTGTACTGTATGTTTTTTAAATTTCCCTTTCCTCATAACTGTCCCTCTAGGGACACTTTAAGAAGAATTGTAGAATATATAAAAATTGTCTTTTTTTTCTGTGGGGATACTTTCCTTTGGAAATATTTTTTGTTCCCTCAATTGGGAGTCACATTAGGAAATGATAAAATCTTGTTAATCTTTTAGCATAGTTACATACATAGTTATGGGCCCTCATACTGAAGCAGTTTGAATTATGAATGATGTTTGGGTGGGCAAAACTAAGGAAGTAAGGAAGAATGGAAGCTCCCAGATTGAGGATGTTAGTAAGACAGAAGGAAATAGATATATTTTGTATGTGTATGACTAACTTTCAGGTTGTGCAATATCATTGGTAACTTCACATATGTTCTTGTTAGAAATATTACTCTGTTTTAATTGAAATAGTGATTTTTCCCTTGTGAGTTTGTAAGGTGTTATTTTCACCATATTTGGTTAGAATATGATGCTAATAAGGTTCGGGTCATAGCTTTGATTCCCATATAGGCTCATTCATGTGGTTTTGTTCCAGATCCGTATTACTAAGCTTGAGATACTAGGTTAAGTCTTTGAGACAATGACAAAGCCATGAATGGTTGAGGTTAATCTCCTTTGATTCTTTATGTAATTTTAAAAATGTGTGTGTGTGTGTGTGTTTTTTACAAATTATATCATTACTTCTTTTGCCAGATGAAATGTCTTAAGAGTTAAATGTTGCCTTTTAAAATCAATAATTGACAGATTAATAGTACATAAGACAAAAGTAACAAACCCAAAGCCTTTTCTATTTTATAACGTTCTGTTAATGGTTACGAGTTTTTTTTTGTTTTTTTTAATCGTGGGACAGAATGACCAAGCAGATAGACCACTATGAGGAAGACTTGAGTTCACATCCTTCCTCAGACATTTACTAACTGGGTATCTGTGAATGAACCAGTTGCTCTCAGAATCAGTTTCTTCATCCATAGTATACAGATGATAATAGCAGCTATCTCACAGCTACATAAGCAGCTATAGAAGGACCAAATAATACATGTCACATGCTTTGCAAACCTTACCTTAAGGGCAGTATAAATGTTAGCTATTATTATTATTTTTTTTTTTTTTTGCTTTTTTTTGGAGGGCAGTTGGGGTTAAGTGACTTACCCAAAGTCACACAGCTAGTAAGTGTGTCAAGCGTCTGAAGCTGGATTTTTTGAACTTGGGCCCTCCTGACTCCAGGGCCAGTGCTCTATTCACTATGCCACTTAGCTGCCCCAATGTTAGCTATTATTAAGATATTAATTGACCTAATAAACGTCTTTTCTTTTTAGAGTAATTTCTCGCACTGCTTAAAGAACATCATATCTTTGACTGCAGGAGACAAAACACTAAATTCTGAACTCTGGACTGATACGTGCTTATTGGTTATTTAATGCTGGGTAGGTATCTTGCCAATTATTTTGGTCTGTGAACATTCACTGGGGTAATTTTACACGGATTAAAAGGCTTTTGTCTCTGGTTTTAAATATTGTGTTTATAAGTTTCCCTGATAAATGGAACACAGCATCAGTGGTATCAATAATAGCTCAATTCAGTAATAACACATAGTCACAGTATCAGCAATAACAGCAATAGCTCACTTTCACAGCTGTGTGACACTTTAGAGTAGAAATGTTTCCATTTTACAGATGAGGAATGGAATGTCCTGCATAAGTTAAGTGATTTCGGCAAGGTCATGCTGGCAGTAAATAGCAGAGCTGCTGTTCAAAGTCTTTTTGACTTCTACCATTAACACCTTAATCTTTGGGCAAGTCACTTAACCCCAGTTGCCCTCCAAAAACAAAACAAAACAAAACAAAACAAAACAAAACAAAAAACACCTTACTCAAGAGCCCTAATACTTTGACTCTAATTCTGCTGTATCATTCTACACTACACAATCCAACTCTTAATAGTTTTCTGTCAATTTTGTTGTTCAGTCATTTTTCAGTGATGTTTGACTTTGTGACCTATTTGAGGTTTTTTCGCAAAGACACAAGTGGTTTGCCATTGCCTTCTCCAGCTCATTTTACAGATGAGGAAACTGAGGCAAACAGGGTTAAGTGACTTGCCCAGGGTCACACATCTAGGAAGTGTCTGAGGTTAAATTTGAACACAGAGACTCCCCTTCCTGACACCCAGCCCAGCACTCTGTCCACTGTATTACTTAGCTGCCCTTTTCAGTCAATAAATCTTTGTTAATTCTTATTGTGTGCCAGGCACCATGCTGGCTGCAGGGGCTAGAGAGAGAAAAATGAAACCGTTTTTCCCTCAAGGAACTCAAATGCTATTGGGGAGACATGTACCTTTATGTTCATAAATACAAGATAATTTTGGATGTGGAGACACTTGCAGCTGGAGGATCAGAAGAGGTTTCATTTTGAAAGTGGCTCTGAACTGAGTTTGGAAGGAAATGGGATTAAAAGGCTATGGTGAATTTTATGTATTCGTTTTATCTCTCTATGTTCCTGGAAGGTAAAAAACATTTCATCTACCTCTTTTGTCTTTCTTCTCTTGCATTCAGATGTATTTCAAGGAAGTTTGTGGTTAAACTTATTTTGTTTGTTAAGTGAGTAATACATTCCTATAGTGCAATTGAAAGTCCATTGGCTCATTAATATGAGGGCTCCAGTTGGAAGCCCCATTCTGTTGCTTACTATGGCTGTGACCATAGGCAAGTCACTGATGTCTCTGGGCCTTATTTTGATCATCAATAGCACTGAATTCTAGTGCCAACTTAGAAGTTCATTAGGTAGGTGGTCAAAGAAGGGAGAGATCAGCAAGGGATGCAGTAGCTAGAGGTGGTTTCATGGAAGAATTGAGTATTGAGCGGGACTCTGACGAACAGATAGGATTTGGTTAAGTAGAGGGGAAATCTGGAGTATTTCAGCAGTCTGCATTTTGTCTCGCTCAAGGGCATTTTAGAAACAATACCGAATTCGTGATTCTGTCAGTAAAGGGAAGACTATTCTGTAGGACAGAAGTTGGTGTACTGTGTGTGGCAGCGTGCACCGGCAGCCCACACCTGCAGCTCTGAGTTTGAACATGGTTGTGGCCGTGTTTGGCAGTTGGAGACAAAGTGACCTGATGGGAAGGGCTCTGGGTTTACACTCAGGACTTGAATTGAGTAAAATCCTGATTCTGCTGTTTACTTAGCTGTGTGATCTTGGGCAGGCCATTCATGTCCCTACTCTGGGCCTCGGTTTCCTCATCTCTCAGAGAAGGGAGTTAGAGTAGATGGCTCTAAGGTCCCCTCCAGCTTGAAAGCTGGGATCCTGTGAGCTGTTTCTACCAAGGAAGATTGGTGACTGATGGCAGCTGAAAGCCTTGGGCACTCAGGATTCCAGTGCCTGGGCTACTGAGAGGTGTGACGAGCCCTATCTGAACCTGGGTTTTGAGGACTCTTGAGTTCAGCTCTCCATTTTCTAGAAGAAGAGAGGTGGTGTCTTGGGTAGCATGCTGGACAGGGGTCAAGAAGTCTTGAGTTCAAATATTGCCTCAGTCAACTTATTAGCTATGTGACCCTGTGCAACTCACTTGACATTTGTCAGCCTCAATTTCCTCATCTGTAAAATGAGCTAATACTAGTGTGCACTTCAGAGTTGTTGTGAGGATCAAGTGAAGAAATACCACCTAACTACTAGCCAGCTGTTATTATTCATTGTACCATGCTACCTCTTATGTCAGAGATAGAGAAGTAAAAATTAGTACAAATAGAGGTTTTTACTATAATTGTGCTTCATCTAACACACTAGTATTTAATCTTTTAAAAACATTTTTATATTTCAGGAACCAAATTTTATTATGGATAAAGACTTTAAGACTGAGTCAACTTCCTATTCTCTTCAAAGTGCTTCAGAACCACTGTTTTCTATCCAGATATTAGAATTCAAAACAAGTTTGTTAGAAGCATTAGAAGAATTACGCATGAGAAGGGTAAGCACTTTTTAGTTGGTATGATTATTTTAAAGAAAGTATTTTATTTTGATCATATCTTTTATTTCCCTTTCAATATTTCAGAAATCATTTCCCTAAAATATTAGTCCTACAGTAATGCTTTAATGGTTCAGTGATCTTTTCCAGTGTGGGTATTTCTCTAAAGGTAAAGACTAAAGCCAATTGATGCTTTCTCATTCTGGGTGACTCTTGTCCCTGTCTTTCCACTGAACGTCCATATGGGATCTACCCACTATGCAAAAATCCTCGTCTAGGTCTTTTACCTTTACCAGCGTGCCTATGTGGCTAGTGCCTGGGCTATTTGTTACTCCTCACTCTCCTTATATAACTGGCTACTTCCTTTTCTCATCAGACATTTCCTGAGTAATTTCTTTTATTCTACAATACAAGTTATCTCTGATAATATGTTGCAGACTCCTTGTGACCCAGAATTCTGATTCATAAGAGATGCTGGTATGCCATGACTTGTTGCTCTCTGGAGCTATGAGAAGATTATAGATATTCAAAGATGGCTTCTTGTTTCAGGGAGCACCTTGGGATTATTGACCATATGAGCAACTTCCCAAGTGCAGCCTCTACTAAACACTGTTATGTGCTATGAACTGTGCCAGGCACTGGAGGCACAAAGGCAAGAATGAAACAGCTCCTCAAGGAGCTTACGTTCTAGAAGGGGTGGCAACATGGACATATCTAAGTGAATATACAAAATATACGTAAAGTAAGTGACAAGGTAATTGTGGTCAGGAGGGCACTAGCCACTAGGGAGATTGGGAATGAGTGAATGGAGAAGGTGGTCTACTGAGCTACTGAGAGGAAGATAAATCATATTTATTATGGGAGGAATCATTTATGATTCCTTCCATAATCATAATAAATATGATTTTACAATGAAGGAAGCAAGGGGGTCTAAGAGGCAAAGGCATCCCAGTGAGAGGGTATGCCAAGCAATGCAAAGCCATAGAGATGGTCAGGGGAGTGCTGTGTGTGACAAACAGCAAGAAGGGCAGTTTGGCTGGACCACAAAGCGGGGGGAAGGAGAATGATGTATAATAGTTTGGAAAAGTAGGTTGGAACCTACTGGTATGTGAAAGGATTTTAAAATTAGCCAAACATAAAGAATATATTTTTTTTATCTAAAAAGCAATTCATTCTATAAGCATTAAGTACCTACTATGGTACCAGATGTTGTGTCAAGTGCTGGAGATACAAAAAATGACAGTCTGGCTCATTATTCATCTGATCAAGAAATGTGTACTTAGCTCTGTGTAATTTAGACCAATGGGCTGCCCATACATAATCTGTATTCAGCTCAGCATTAGAACTGACAGTGGGGCAAAGTTGCTGTGGCTGAAGATTGAATTAGGAGTAAATGAACCATACCTCACCCCTCTCTGGCTATCCAGGCCGTAGACTTGGGTCCTTCTAGACTGCAACACTTGCCTTTGACTGTCTGGTCAGTAGTTTCTGGTCAGGGACCAGGGATTTGCCATCTGTCCTACCACTCTCCATTCATAGGCCAACCCCTACCACTACCATTTCCATTTCCACTTTTGATTCTTACTCTAGTAAGAATGATAATCAAATCAGCAGTCTCATTGCTCCTGTGAAGTATTTGACACTTGTTCTGTAGTCTTCAGAATGCTTGTTCTATATTCAGAGTCCCAGGCTGCCTAGGCAGAAGCTCCTTTTGTATATTGCCACTCTCTGCTCCCTCCTACTTATCCGTTGCATTCTTATTTCTCCTCTGTCTGTAATCCAGTCAAACTTCCCTTCCAGTGTGCCCTATGATCTCTTGTTCTTTTGATAACAAACTTCTTATCACATTAGACTTCCTAGTTTTATGTTCTTCCTTTTCTAAATTCATTTCACATGATTTCCCATTGAAAACTCTGCATTCCAGCAAAATTTACTATTCTCTGACTCAGGATTCTGTCTATTGTCTTTGTGCTTTTGTCCAGACTATTATCTGTTTTTATAATTAAATTTTTATATGCAATTAATATATAATAAATATATATAATGTAATATAATATATGTAATATAATATATGACATAATAGATAATATAATAATTATATATAATATAGCAACATATAGTATAATATATAATAATTATATATGATTAATATATACAATTTATAATTAAATTATTTTTAGTTTACATCATTCATTTCCACAAGATTTTGAGTTACAAATTTTCTCCCCATCTTTCCCCTACCCCGCCAAAACAGCAATCCCACAGTATATCCCCTCCCCCAATCTGCTCTCTCCTATATTCTTCCCCATCCCTCCTCCCACTTTCTGGCAAGATGGATCTCCATACCCCAGTGCCTGTATATCTTATTTCCCAGTTGCATGTAAAAAATAGTAATGATAATAATTTTTTTAAACACTTGATTTTACAATGTTGAATTCCAGATTCTTTCCCTTCCTCCCTCATCACTCACTCTTACTGGGAAGATAAGCAGTTCAATATAGGTTGTGCATATGTAGTTACATAAAACATTTCCATAGTGGATATATTGTGAAAGACTGATTATATTACCCTCCATCTGATCCTGCCCCCCACTTGTTCTATTCTCTACTTTGATGCTGTCCCTTTTCAAAAGTATGTGCTTCTAACTACCCTTACCCCACAACCTACCCTACCCTCCATCATCCCCCGTTTCATCACCTTTCCCCCTACTCTCCTGTAGGGCAAGATACCCAATTTAGTGTGTATGTCATTCCCTCCTTAAGCCAAATTCAATGAGAGTAAGGTTGACCCATTCCCTTTTGCCTTTCTGTTCTTCCCTTCCATTGTAACATTTTTCCCTTGCCTCTTCTATATGAGATAATTTACCCCATTCTGTCTCTCCCCGTCTCTTCTCATTATATTCCTCTCAATTTCACCTTTTAAATATCATCCCTTCCTATTCAATTGATCCTGTGCCCTGTCTATGTATACCTGTACACACATATATACACACTCACATATGTATACATATGCACATATACCCTCCTATATAGACATATATGTATGTATACACACATATACATACATACATACATATATATATATGTATATATATATGTAATATATATATACACACACACACACACATTTGTATTCCCTTCAACTATCCTCATACCGAGAAAGGTTTCATAAGTTACAATTATCATTTTTCCATATAGGCATGTAAATAGTTCAACTTTGATAAGTTCCTTATGATTTCTTTTCCCTGTTTACCTTCTCATGCTTTTATTGCTTCTTGTATTTGAATGTCAGATTTTCTATTCTGCTCTGGTTTTTTCATCAAGAATGCTTGAAAGTCCTCTATTTCATTGAATGAACATATTTTTCCCTGAAACATTATACTCAGTTTTGCTGTGTAGGTGATTCTTGGTTTTAATCCTAGCTCCTTTGACCTCCAGGAAATTATATTCCAAGCCCTTCAATCCCTTAATGTAGAAGCTGCTAGATCCTGTGTTAATCTTGATTGTGTTTCCACAATATTCGAATTGTTTCTTCTTGGCTGCTTGTAATATTTTCTTCTTGATCTGGGAACTCTGGGACATGGCTATAATATTCCTAGGTGTTTTCTTTTGGGGATCTTTTTCCAAGAGGTTTTTGGTGAATTCTTTCAATTTCTATTGTGCCCTCTGGTTCTAAAATATCAGGGCAATTTTCCTTGAGAATTTCTTGAAGGATGATTTCTAGGCTCTTTTTTTGATCATGGATTTCAGGTAGTCCAGTAATTTTAAAATGATCTCTCCTGGCTCTATTTTCCAGGTCAATGGATTTTCCAATGAGATATTTCACATTGCCTTCTATTTTTTTTTCATTTGTTTGGATCTGTTTAATAGTATCTTGATTTCTCATAAAGTCATTTACTTCCATTTGCTCCAATCTAATCTGAAGGAATTATTCTCTTCAGTGAGCTTTTGAAATTCTTTTTCCATCTGGCAAATTTGGTTTTTTAAGGCATTCTTCTCCTCATTGGCTCTTTGGGTCTCTTTTGCCATTTGAGTTCATCTATTTTTTAAGGTGTTATTTTCTTCAGTCAGGTTGACTTTCATTTCATGATTTTCTTGCATCATTCTCATTTCTCTTCCCAGTTTTTTTCTCCACTTCTTTTACTTGAGTTTCAAAATCCTTCTTGAGCTCCTCCATGGCCTGTAACCAATTCATATTTTTCTTGGAAGCTTTTGGTGCAGGAGTACTGACTGTATTGTCTTCCTCCTGTTCCATGCTTTGATTCTTTTTGTCCCCCCAAAAAGAATCTAAAGTTATATTGCTGTGCTTGCTTTGCTTCCTTTGCTTGCTTATGTTGCCACTCCATTACTTGACTTTTGAGCTCTTTGGCACAGTAGAACTCTGCTTCCAGAGGGGAGAGCTTTGTCCCAAATTGCTGGGGTTTTCACAGCTGCTGGAGCTGTTAGGAGGGTGCCATCAGTGCAGCCCCCACAAACTCTGGCTCACTGGTCACACACCTCAGGACCAATACCCAAGACCATGATCCAGATCCAGACAGGTTAAAGCAAGAGCTATTACCCTCCAAATGTTTGCTTAGCTCCCCCCACAATCTGCAGGCTGGCAGCTCTGAAGCAGCGATATGGAGGCAGCTGCAGGTCTGTTGCACCTCCACCACTTTTAACTCTGGGGACAGGGGCTGGACCCACTCCTCCATCCTCCACCCCACCCCACCCCAGTTCCAACAGAGTTCTACACTGACCTCTCACTTTTTCTTTGGCATTTATGGGTTGACAGTTCTGGAAACTGCCACGGCTGCTGGTGATCCACTCTCCTGAAATCCGCTGTAGCTGCTGGTCAGGGCCACCCTGGGGCTAAAACCATAGGCACATGTGGGGCTGAGATTGGCTTGTAGCACGTTGTGATGAACCCTTCCTGTCTGCCTGCCAGGCTGCCTTCAGTGGGAAATTTGTGTTTCTCTCTGTCACCTTGTGGGTTTTATAGCTCTAAAATTTGTTTAGAGCCATATTTTACAGTATTTGAGGTGGTTATGGTGGGGAGCCACAGAGTTTTCCTGCTTCTGTGCTGCCATCTTGGCTCTCCCCCCCAGAGTATTATCTTTAGGACATACTCCCTTCTTACATATACTGCCTCTTAGAATCTTTGCTTATCTCTTATACTGTCTACTATAGAAAATTTTCCCTAGTGATGATTCTCTTTCTTTCTTCAAATAATCATGTATACATTTATCATTTTATTTATATGTTTTATTCCCTCCTCCTAGACCTCTCTCCAATTACATAGAATGTAAGCTTCTTGAGGTCAAAGACTTTTTTTGTCTTTAGTTCTCCACAGCCTATTACCTTGTACATAAGAGGCTTAGTAAATTCTAGTTCCTTTGCATTTTCCAAATATCTTCCCCTTCTCTATGAAGAGTCCACAGAAATTCCCATGATACTCTCGTCATGGTTCTTAAATGATCCCTGAGTTAACAATCTTTTGTGTAACAATTATAAACGTGACATTTATACTCACAACTTGCTTTGATGCTTGCCAAGGTCTGTCCAGACTATTTCCTCACATCCAAATAGATGAAAAAGTAGCTAAAACAAATTTAAAATGCAAAACAAAAAAAAATATAATACTTTTGGAAATTTTCATTTTGGTATTTATTTTAGGAGGTGACTGGCGGATTCTCTCTGTTTCCACTTTATCTTCTGGTTCTAAGACATGTGGGGAGTTTTGAGATTTCTTGAAAACAGGATGTCTAGCCCCCTTTTTTTTTCTTTGTGAGTATTGTGTTATTTCAGTGCTCCCAAAAGGGTCTGATCTAGGGTGAAGTTAGATTATACAAATGTGTAATTTGGCTGGCAAAAAAGCTAGTAAAATCTTGCTGCCTTACATTGCATTAAAAAAAAACATAGCTTGCAGAATACTGTGGAAATGGGAATCTGAAGATCTTCCCTGCCCTTAGACCCTTTCATAGGCTTAAGTGACTCTGAGAACCTT
>CM053601.1:167631862-167650590 GCA_028646575.1 Pseudocheirus occidentalis | reverse complement strand
GAATTGAATACAAAGGGATGATACTTTAAAAGGTGAAATTCTGAGGTGGGAGAGGACTAGAATGAGAGGAGACAGGGAGAGACAAAATGGGGTTAATCATCCCATATAGAAGAGGCAAGAGATAACTTACAACTTTACTTTCAATTACTCTCATTGAATTTGGCTTAGGGAAGAAATGGCATAAAGTCTGAACTGGGCATCATGCCACACAGGAGAGTAGGGGGCATGGGGATGAGAGGGAGGATGACGGAGGGGAGGGCAGGGTCTGGGGGAGGGATGCTGGAAGCACACACTTCAGTAAAGGGACAGGGACAGGACAGAGAACAGAACAAGGGGGGGGACAGATAGCAAGGAGAGACATATGATCACTTTCACAATATGTCCACTATGAAGATGTCCTGTATAACCACACACATTCACAGCCTGTACTGAACTGATTATCCTTCCAGTGGTGGTGGGTGACAAAGGAGGAATCAAAATAATCTAGAATTTAAAATTCTGCAATACCTGCAACTAGGAATTAAGATATACAGGGGCTGGAGTAGGGAGACCCTCCCTGCCCTACCAGAAAATAAGAGAGTTGAGCAGGGGAGGGGCTTTACAGTGGGATTGCTGTTTTAGGGTTGGGGTAGGGGAAAGACAGGGAGAAAATTTGTAATTCAAAAATGTCATGAAAATGAACGATGTAAACAAGAAAACAAATTTAAAAATATATCATAAAAAAACAAGATAAGACACTGCAGAACAAAGATTTAAACAAAAGTCCTCTCACTCCAATCAGATGTTCTTTTCCTTGCACTCTGTTGCGTCTGATCTATTATGTGGAACTCATGTCCCTACATGTCCAGTCAATCAGTCAACAAATGTTTATTAAAATGGTCAAAGGATATGAACAGGCAGTTTTCAAAATAAGAAACTAAAGAGATATATTATCATATGAAAAAATGCTCTAAATCACTACTGATTAGAGAAATGAAAATCAAAACACCTCTTAGGTACCATATCTCACCGGCCAGATTGGCTAACATGACAAAACAGGAAAATGATCAATGCTGGAGAAGATGTAGGAAAATTGGAACATTAATGCATTGTTGGTAGCACTGTGGTCTGATCCAACCATTCTGTAGAGCAATTTGGAACTATGTTCAAAGGGCTATAAAAAAGGAACATACCCTTTGACCCAGCAATACCATTTCTAGGGCTGTATCCCAAAGAGATCATACAGATGGGAAAAGGACCCGGATGTACAAAAATATTAATAGTAGCTCTTTTCTGTGGTGACAAAGAATTGGAAATCAAGGGGATGTCCTTCAATTGGGGAATGGTTAAACAAATGGTCTATGAATATAATGGAAAACTATTGTGCTGTAAGAAATGATGAGCAGACAGACTTCATAATAACCTGGAGAGTCTTATATAAACTAATATTGAGTGAGGGAAGCAGAACCAAGAGAACGTTGTACACAATTATAAACACATTATATCTGTGATGACTAACTTTGATAGAATGGGCTCTTCTCAGCAATACAAGCTGTAGGCAGCTCCAAAGGACTCATGATGAAAAAGGCTATCCACATCCACAGAAAGAATTATGGAGTCTGAATGAAGATTGAAGCAAACTACTTGCTCTCTCTTTTGTTTTGTTTTGTTTCTTCTTCCTCATTGTTCATTCCATTGGTTATAATTCTTTTTTACAACTTGATTAAAGTTTAATATGAAGGTAATTTGTAGAAACCTTATCAGATTGCATACTGTCATGGAGGGGGAGGAGAGAGAGGGAAGAAAATTTGGAACTCAAAAACATGTGGAACTGAATGTTGTAAACTAAAAGTAAATAATTTTTTTTAAAAACCAAGTATTTATTAAGTGTTTACTATGTGCCAGGCACCGTGTTAAGTACCAAAGATACAAAGAAAGGTGAAAACACTGTCTGCCTTCAAGTAGCTTACATTTTGATGAACACAATATGCAAATGGAAATCTATGTGGGAGACATCCAAAGTAAATAGAAGATAATATCAGAGAAAAGGCACTAGCAATTGGAAAGAGGGGAGGAGGAGGAGGAGGAGGGAAGGCCGCCTGCAGCAGGTGGGAATATAGCTGAGTTTGGAAGGCAGGGAATCTGGGAAACAGGTAAGGAGGGAGAACAAACTAGTCACGGAGAATAGCTAGTGCAAAGGTATGGTGATGGGAGGGGGAAAAAGTAAGCCAGTGGAGCTGAATCATAGACTATATGGAAGACTCTCAAGGTAGGCAGGGGCCATGTCACAAAGGGATTTATAAGTCAACCAGAGGATTTTATATTTGATCTTGGAGGTAAGTAAGAGGGAGTCACTGGAATGTATGGAGTTGGGGGTGATATAGTCACACTTGAATATTAAGAAGATTACTTGAATGGAGAGAGATTTAAGGCATGGAGACCAACCTGAAGGCAGGAGGAGAGGAGAGTCTGATTTGGGTGGTGGCTGTGTGATCAAGGAGAGAAGAGGGCATACACAAGAGATTTTGTGATGACAGAGAGAAGACTTGACAAGATATTGGCCACATGGAGTGAGTCTGAGAAAGAAGTCTAGCTGATGCTAAGGCTCTGAACCTGGGTGACCAGGAGTATAGTGTTGCTCTCATAGTACTAGGGAAGATGGGAAGAGTAGAGGGTTCAGGAAGAATAATACTGAGTTCCATTTGGGATCTGCTGAGTTTAAGATGCCAAAAAGAATTTGGTGAAGCAAGACTGGAGCTCAGGAGAGAGGTTAGGCATATAGATTTGGGAATCATCTGCATAGAAATGATAACTGAATTCCTCATAGTTGAGGAGATCACCAAGTAAAATAGAAAGGGAGAATAGGGCCCAGGACAGGCTTTAGGTGACACACATGGCTAAGCTGTGTGATCTGGATCAACAACCAGGAAAGGAGAATGAAAAGGTATAATCAGAGAGGTAGGAGGCTAAACAAGAGAGAAGTGTCATGCAAGTCTTTACCAGGGGTGGGAAAGCCATGGCTTTGAGGTCACATATGGCCCCCTAGGTCCCTAAGTGTGGCTCTGTGATTGAATCCAAACTTCACAGAACAAATCCCTTAATAAGAGAATTTGTTCTGTAAAACTTAAGCTCAGTCAAAAGTCTGCACCCAAGGACCTAGAAGGCCACATGTAGCCTCAAGGAAAAAGGTTGTCCCTTCCTTCCATGTCCTCCCCCCCACCCCGCCCCAGACGACTAGTTTTAGCAATTAAGAGATTATTGGTGATTCTGAAGAGTGTAATTTGGTTGAATGATGAAATCAGAAGTCAGACTGCAGAGGGTTTAAAATGGAGTGAGAGCAGCCTAAGTAAAGACCAGTAAAGACAAGTTTTTCATGGAGTTTATAAGGAAGGAGAAGGAAGACACAGAACAATGGCTCACAGCAATGGCAGGATCACATAAAGGTTTTTTAAGGATGGGAGAGACTTGACATGTTTTTAGGCAACAGGAAAGGAATAAGTAGATAGGGAGAGATTAAAGGTTATCAAGAGAGTAGATATGATAGAGGGGAAAATATGTGGTAGAGATGGAAAGGGATGGGAATAAAGATACAAGTAAATGCAATTTGCCTTGGCAAGGAGAAGGTCCACTTCTGCATGAGCAACAAGTATAAAGGAGGATATACTGGAGGAAGATGTCTGAGTGATGTGAGATGAGAAGGTGTAGTGGCAAACTACACTGGCACACCCAGGATGGCTGCTAGCACAGGTTCTTCGATCTGCTTCACTAGGAAAGATCGCTGTTTAAGGGGTCAACAATCTTTTTTAATTACATTCATTAGTTCAGGGAAAAAATCAGGACCCTGAACTTCAGAGAAAATCCAAACAAAGAAAATAGAGAAAATACAAGCAAAGAAATAAAGACCAACAGACAGGGTTTCTAACTGTCTGAGAAATTAGCACAGATCAACAGACAGATCCAATTGTCTGACCAGGGCAATACATACATAGCTACCAGAGAGAAAAGCACCAACATCTAGGTTTTTCAAAGTTGAGGGGCTCCTTAACAGCTAGCCAGAGTCTCATCTGGTCAAATCACAAGAACACTCTTGCAATGAGGGAGCCCCAAAGCAAAATGCTAACCTCAGAGTATATATACATACTTAAAGGGCAGAGGGCATCAAAATCCTCATGACCCACTGTCTGATTACAAAGTAATGAAAGGTATGGGTTTTTCTTAAAAAATAAGGCTCTTCTAATCAAGCTTCCTTTAATGGGTTCCACTTAAGGCCTATTAATGGGCAGGGAAGATCATTATTACATTAACATTACTGAAGGAAAGAAAAAAGACCTCTGATTCCTGTGTAGAAGGCATTAAATGTAAACCAGAGTGTTGATAAGAAATACAAAATGAAATCTAGCTTTAGGACCTATAATGAGTAAGAATAATCCATTTTATAAAGGAGAAGTATCAAAATTATAAGACCAGACCACACACTTAGTTGGAACAGAGGGTAGCACCTGAAATAATACTGTCTGCGTACCTGTAAAGTAGAAGTTATCAAAGGAGAAGACATATTGGAGTAAGAGAACATCAATATTTAATTATAAAAATATAAAAATAATTTCTCTAGATTAAAAAAACACATCTTGGCTATCAAAAATTAGCAGAGTGCCCTCTAACTATGAAGCTCTCAATCAGCAAACACATGGTTCTTGCGTCTCAAGAGACTAAGGGAATGAATCATGATTTAATCTATGCAACATCAACATTTTAAATGTATAGGGTTTTACAGTATATTAAATATTAATTTCATATTCTTTTATTTTATACTTGAAACAACCTTATGAGGTAAAGTAGGTCAGTTATTGTTTATTTTATAAATAAGATAAATGATGTTCAGGGGTTAAAGTGATTTACATATGGTTAATAAGCTAGTTAATGTTTGAGTCAAGGCTTGAACAAAACCTACTCCCACTCTACCACAAATGGCCTCAAGGAAAGCATAATTCTAGTACCAAAGGCATACTGCAGTTCATAAAAACATAGCATAGATTTAGAGCTAGAAGGGAACTATGAAACCAATCTTCTCATTTTACAGTTGAGGAAACTGAGGTTCAGAGAGGTTAAGTGACTTACCCAAGGTCACACAGGGAGTAAATATCCACAACAAGAGTTGAACCCAAAGCCACAGCTGTTTCCAATGTACTAAACTGTAGATTTTATTTCTTTAAAGCAAAACATAATCATTTCCAGAACCTGAAACTGAAGGTTTAGGCTAATTTTCAGAATAATCCTAAATATAACAATGTCTGGAAGTTTGGGGAAAACATTTACTTTTAGGCTTTTGTCAGTTAAAATCTGAGAATTAGGTAAGGCTTAGCTCTAAGAATTTCATTTTCATGACATAATTTTTAACATATTTTCAAATGTAAAACTCCAAATTCTTAATAAGCATCAGAACTCATCTGAAATTAAAGTCTAAAAATTCAAGTTGGATAGAAAAATGCCCACCTTTTGCCATTGAAGTTCTTGCTTTTCCACAATTATCTTCCTAATCTGCTCTTCATACTGAATTTCTGCTTCCTAATTTTAAAAAATGAAAGGAGTTAGCTACTAATTGAAGTCTTAAAGTACATGAATGATCACCAATAATAAGAGAAATACAAATCAAAACAATTCTGAGGTTTCAAGTTCTACCAGGAAACTGGCAAAGCTAAGAAAAGACGGGAATAGTCAGAGTTAGAGAGGTTGTAATTTTGTACCTCTTGTGCCAAACTGTTCATTCACCTTCTAAATCTCTCCTCTACAGTTCTTATTTCTTTTCCAGTTCCTTTCCTTTATCACTTTCATGTCATTTATAATGCCATTTTTTAAAACTCTTGAATCACTTTTTAATTCTTGCATCATTTCTTTTTTTTAACTTATGCATCATTTCTTCTAGGAATTCTAATTGATCTTGTGGGCAACTTTTGTTTTTCTTTAAGTCTTTGCTTTAGGTATTTTTAAATCATTCTCCTCTTCTGAGTTTGTATCTTGGGCATCTTTGACTTCATATAAAGTTCTTTATCTTTATTTTCGTTTAGTTATTCTTTCAGCAATCTGCTTGTTGGCCTGGCAAGGAGCTCTTTTGAGGCAGAGTTTGTGATCCCTGTCCCTCTGGAAGATTCCTGCTATGCTGGTTTCTACAAAGGGCTCCCCACCTGCCCTGACTGGTCACATGCTATGGGGTCAGAAAAATCTAATCTCATCTGAGTTCATGCCCTAAATCCAGATTTACTGGCCTGGGATGTATCCAGAGTCCAAGACCAACTCTGAGACTTCCTGTGCTATAGGCATAGTTCAGACTTCTGGTGTTGGATTCAGGCTGCTGGCCTCTCCAGGAGACCTCCAACTATTAGCCTGTTAGCTGTTTTTATATAAATGTAATAGAATACTACTGTGCTATAAGAAACGACAAATTTGATAAGGGAAGCATGGAAAGACTTACATGAACTTATACAAAATAAAGTAATAAATCTAAGAAAACAACCAACTATCATACAACCATGTCCACAGAAAAAATAACAAGCATAAAAGTGAAAATTGAATTAGGCAAAATTACAAGGAACAAGTTTGACCCCCCCAGAAAAAGAGATAAGAGAAGATACCTCCCTCCACTTCTTTGCAGGCATGAGGAGTCCACAGGTGTGGAACACTGTATATAATTTCAGATTTTTTATTTATCAATCAGTTTTATTGAATTTCTTCCTCTTACTCCTTTTTGTTTTTTCTTTTTTAAAAAAAATCTGTTATAAGGGATAATTTTGGAAGAGAGTGATACAGGGGAAATGTAGGCAATGTCAAAAAACAAAAGTTATCAATAAAATTTATTTTTAAAAGCGTATAAATACTAAATCAGTAAAATGATCATAACTCGTGTGTATGACATGTCCTGGTTTACAAAGAATTTTTCTAACAACCTGTGAAGTAGAGTAAATAGTTCTCATTTATAGATGAGGAAACAGTTTCAGAGAAGTTAAGCTCCTGCCAAAGCTGAGAACAATCCCTGTTTTCTAATTCACAGTCTAATGATGTGATTTTAATAGTTCCTTTTGCCTTCTAATGATGTAGGAGCAAGTCAATTTTAAAATAATTCATATTTTGGAATAAAATCTCTTTACCCTGAAAACAAACAAGGGAGGATAGGAAAGCCAAACTATAAGAGGAGTACTACACTCAGTTCTCTATATAGAACAAATAGTATAAAATCACTATATAATGTGGTGCAAACCAAAAAAATGCTGTTGGCTAACTCTGCAGAATGAACAGAAATAGGGGACATAAGCATGACTAAATTACTTTTAGTGTCATTTTTGGAATGTAATTTTGTTTGTGTCAAAAGGACATGAATCTAAGTCATCTTAACTCAAAGCCATGTGTCTATCCAATATACCACATTTTAAATTATGCAATAATATTCCATTAACTCATAAACACAGTTTCTTAGTCATCCTCAGTTAATGGACACCCACCTTGTTTCCCCTGCTTTACTAATATAAGAAGCGTTTATACAAATAGCATGGCACATATTGAACCTTTCTGTTTTTCAGCCTCCTTAGGATTCAAGTCCAAGGGAATGAACCATTTAGGAACTTTTTCTCTGATTTCAAACTGGTTTTGAAAATAGTTGAACCCTAGGAACTGCCACACTCAACAAACGATTTATATCTTTGTTAAGCTAAGACAAATTGTAACCAGGAGCAACAATAATTTAGAATATGAACTCTATGGTACAGTCTTATTATGGAGGAGAATAGTAGATCATGAGCAGTATTTTCTTAAAAGGCAAGAAATGCTAGAGACAAAAATAAATTTGCAGAGAGTTTGGTACAGACTTAATTAAATCAGATCATCTCAGGAGCATTTAAAGATGAACCTGGAAAGTCAACAAAAAGGAAAAAAAAGGAAAACATCTGTCAAGATTTTTGTAACAAACTATTTCCTTTGTTAACAACGATGGGACCCCAGCGTTTGGATTATAACATCACATTACCTTGCTGTATGAAGAAGTGGAAATGGTACTAAATAAAACAAATACAGGTAGCTAGACTGGACCAATTATACACTGAGAATGAAACACAGTTTTGAGATCACTGAAGAATCAATTCTCAAGATACATGAAATAAAACTGAATACCAAGTTACTGAAAAAAAAATCACTGATGCTATTACTATAAAAAAAATTGCAGTAAAAAAGACATTAATAAATACCAACCAAGATACTTATTTTTTCATACTTACAAACCTAATGAAAGTAAGAATAATCTCTACACAAACAGGAGTCTTTGATGAAAATAGGAGATGGGAACAGACATGGCTTTGCAAACAATATTCTCCAGTAGTCCACATTGTTATAATTACACAATGGACAAAAAGGCTTAGAGATTCACTAGAGTATTGAAGTATCTACCTTTCTTTTGATTTTTTTTTTTTTTGCTTTTTGGAGGGGGGAAGGTAGGGCAATTGGGGTTAAGTGACTTGCCTAAGGTCACACAGCTAGTATTTTTGTGTTAAGTGTCTGAGGCTGGATTTGAACTCAGGTCTTTCTGCCTCCAGGGTCAGTGCGCCACCTAGCCACCCAAGTATCTTTCTTTCTATGTCTTATTACACTAACAGGCTATGTAATTTTAAAATGATGTTTTGATGTATATATAAGGCTACTGGGCAGCACAGTGTATAGAGTGGGCAGGCTTGGAATCTGGGAGTTCAAATCCTGTTTTAGATACTTTCTAGCCGTATGACTCCAGACAAGCCTCAGTTTCCTGATCTGAAAAATGGAAATAATAAATAGCCCCTAAAATAAGATTGTTGTGAGGATCGAATGAGATCACACATAAAAAGCACCATGCAAACTTCAAAGTGCTACATGTGAGATAGTATTATAAACAAATATTGTCGATATTTTTCTATAAATCTGACTTTCTTAGGACATACGAAATGAGACAATCACTATGGAAAGGCAGAGCAAAATGAAGTTTGAAGATGTAAGGGCTGTTAAAAGGAACAAGCACCGGGTTTAGAATCCAAACACACACCTTGGCCAGAATCCAAGATTGGACTATTTGGTATATGTGATCTTAGCCAAGTCAGATGTTCATCAAGCTTTTATTAAGTGTGTACTCTGAGCCAGTCAATTAATCAATCGATCGATCCACAAGGATTCGATAATCACTAATATGTCCCAGGTGCTGTATTGAGAACGAAGCATTCCCTGTTCATTTCAGCTCATATTCTAACGGGGCAGACAGTGAGTATATATACAAATGATGTGGCCAGTCAGTCCACTAGCATTTACTAAGAGCCTCCCTCTTCTGTGCCAGATCACTCACTGTGCTGAGGATGGGACATACAAAGATGAAAACAAACCAGTCTCTACCCCCAAGGAGCTCACAGTCTAACGAGGAAAGATGACGTACAAACAAGACACATACAGGATAACCCGCAAGTGATCTCAGAGGGAAGGCTCTAAGATTAAGGAGGACTCTGGCTGAGACTTGAAGGAAGGTGAGCTAGGAGGAAGACATGAGGCTGGAGAATGCTCCAGGCATGGAGGACAGCCCGCAGAAAGACTCGATGGGAGAGCTGGGAAATGGAGTTTTGTGTGTATGGAATAGCGGGAATGACAATGTCACTTCATTACAGAGTACAAGATGTAGCACATACATACATGCAGATCTACAGCATAAATGTGAATGTGCAGTGCAGAAAATAACAGAGAAATATGTGGCAAAATATATAAAGATATACAACATAAAGTTAATAAAACTTACATAGATGTATGTGTGCATATGTGTAGATAGATACATGCATACAAAAAAATCATTAAATAGTTTGGGAAGAAGAGCACTTGCAGTGGGGATGGAAGAAGATCTGGAAAATTTTCGTGTAGAAGATGGTGCCTGCACTGCATCTTAAAGATATGAGGCCGAAAAGGAAGGCTGGACCCAGGTTCTGTAGGAAAGACTAACTAGGGGAGTTGAGATTGTATTCTAAAAGCCATGGGAAGACAGAGGAGTTGGCTTAGCAGGGGAATCTCTTGCACAGATGCATACTTCAGGAAAATGTCTTTTGCAGGAACATAAAGGATAGGTTGGAATGCAGCAAGAATTAAGACAGAGGGGCCAATGAGGAAGCTGTTGCAATAAGGGAGGTGAGAGGTGATGGGGGCTTAACCTAAAGTAGTACCTGTGTGAGAGGAGAGAAGGGGTCAGATGTGACAGATGTTGTGAAGGTAGAAACAGCAAGATTTGGCAACTGAATAGACACATGCGGTGAAGAAGAGTGAAGAGTGCTCTGGATAATACTGAGATTAAGAACCGGAAACACTGGAAAGATGACAAAATCATTTTGAAATAAGTAGGGGAGGCTGGATGAGGAGAAGGTTTGGGGGGGAAGACAATGAGTTCAGTTCTAGATATTTCTGGGACTTCCAGTTTAAAATATCCAATAGATGTTTGGTGATACAGGGCTGAAACTTGGAGAAAGAGCCGAGGGTTGCTTACGTTTCAGTTCAAATGTTTTCACTAAAATAACTCGTTTGTATCTAGTTACTAAGTGGCTATTTGACTACAGTGAATAACCATTAATTAGGCAGTCAGAATAGTCAATCTGTGCACGTATATGAAACTTTAATGTTGAGTTGTTTTAAATAACTTTAAAATAGGTCTCCTCAGCTACATTAAATCTATTATGGAACAAAGAGTCTGTCACAGAGAAAAAAAGATTAACAAACAACGACCTCAACCTTGAGAGGAGACTCCCTCTGCTATAGTTTCTCCTCAGCCTCAGTTATCTACAGAAAGGGAGGACCCCAGGAATACAGAGTACTGTTCTTGGCAACTCTGCACCTCTTGACCTTCTTAATAATGCCAGTGAGAGGAGAGAGCAGAGGCCCACAAGCAGCTCATAGACAAGGACCTATTTGTCTATAGCCTTAATAAAGAATGGCTTCCTGCCCAAAACACACTCACTCCTAGGGCCTGGCACCTCCCCTGCATCCCACCTTTATCAATCAGTCAACAAATGAAGCTGTCAAAAAATGTTTGCCGAGCACCATTGAATATGCTGTGATAGATGCTGTAGCTTCCAAGGTCCCTTCCAGTTCTAAATCTATCACCCTATAAGACATAATCCTTTCCCTCAATAGACTTATGACCATTTGGGAAGATAAGACACACATATGTCACATACTGCCTCAAAATGAACTTTGTACAAGTGCCAAATGAATAATACAGATAATAAGTGATACGCAAGAGGCACCAGAAAAGGGAGAAATCACTGGATCAGGCTACTCGGAGAAGACTCAATAGAGGAGCTACAACTTAAGCAGGGCCTTAAAGGTAAATGTGATTCTGATAGTCAGAGATAGGGGCAGCTCCCCCCCGCATTGGTACTAGAGATCCATGGCAGAGGATAAATGAGTGGTTGGCATAGGCAGTATTGTGGAGCTTCTTAGCTCCTGTTGTAACCTTTCCTCCTTCGAACACCAAACACAGTACTGTAGATCTATAGCACAAAACATCCTTCCTGTGTCTCGTGCTTATTCTCAGCTCATTTAGTCATTTAAAACTTCAGTCAATCCAGTCATGTCAACGTGGTGTTCCATTCAAGAGTACAAACTGTCCAGTTTTCTTACACATTCTTCTTGTCAATATACTTTGTGGCCTTAGTGGCCTTCTAGCTATTCCCTACACACAATCCTCCATCTCCTATCTCAGAGCCTTGGCATTCGCTAGCCACCATGCCTGGTATGTACTCACCTCTTGGAATCCCTAATTTCCTTCAAGAGTAAGCTTGAGTTCCAGCTTCTACATGAGCCTTGTCTTACACCATCACCCCTTTATGCTAGGGAGCCCCACCCCAAACTATCATATTCATTTTGCGTATGTTCTGTGTATACTTGTAACATATGAACTGTGTCTCTGCTCCCTCTTCTCCACGTGCTATCCCCCAGAATGTAAGCTTCCTGAAGGCAGGGGCTATTTCACTTTTGTATTTCTGTCTCTCGGTGCTTAGCACAGTCTGTGCTTGGGCTTATGGTAAATGCCTATTAAATGCTTGCTGACTGACACTTTCATGTTAAGGAAGTCTTTCCCATGCATTCCTATGACTCATCCACAGAGAATCTGCCCAATTCACAGTATGCCTTCCTCTGGGTTTCAGCACATTCCGTGAGTACTAGTGCAGTATTTAACCTGCTATTTCCTACTCTATTCAGGTGACTAACCCATGTCATTTTCTGATATTGATATTTCATTCTACAGTAGCTTCTGTGGGGGGAAGAGGGGTGAGACTATGTGTCTTATAGGCACTGCCCTCACTTTTCTTCATCATCCATTCATTCCTACCCTTGAGACAGTAGGTATGAAGGCCATACCTAAAATATCACCTTCCATTACTAGACACCAACAGCAACCCTTGCCAGTCAACTGTCAACCAACAAATGTCTAAATATTTTTTAATAATGAATTATTTCCCCCTCACATCTATGTGCCTAAATTAATTTTTCACATATGTAATTAAGTTCAGTCATTTGGCATTAAAATTTTTAATTAAATTTATCAGCAAATGGAGGCAATTTTACATATAAGGAATTTCTACCTTTTAAATATAAAATAGGGCAGTTATACAGTACTGATAACACTTCCACTTATTACATGGAAATAAATATTATGCTTATCTATGGACTGCCCTGAAAGGTCCTTAGGAATTCTGACATGGTAAAGTCTGAGGGCTAGAAGCTTTAGAATTGTTCAGTTGCAGACTATCAGCAGCTCTCATTTGATGGGTAAACAATATAAAATTGTGGAAATAATACAAAACTCAGGAGACCCAGGTTCTAGCTCTGCTAATAATCTTATGTGTGATTTAGAGCTATTTCCTTATCTGGTAAATGAAATGGATTGGAGGACCTCAAAGATCCCTTCTAGCTTTGACATTTTATATTTTAAAAACTCACTCCCCTTGTCTTTACTTTGTTAACACAGTAATCATACTCATAATTTTTTCCTAATTATTTTCCAGAAATGGAAAATGTTCTGTAGCACCTAACAAGGAGAGAAAATAAAATAAGATCAAATTTTTGTTACTATGCTAAATAGCACTGTTACCACAATAAATTTCATTTTTATATTAATATAGAAACAGTAAATCCAAATAGTCCCCTTCACTTCATCATGAGTAATAAAAGGATGATTTCATAAGAAGGAGGAACATAATTCCAAATAACTTCAGTTATAAATGTAATTAAAATGTGCTATTTAAAAACTGTTCATTAAAAATAGATTGCATATATCTTAATATCATGAACATTCTTCAGAAGTCGAAGTTTTATAATTAAATTGTCCAACAAGTCATTATAAATTGATTAGCAATGGCTTGAAGTTTAAAGGGTATTCCCTGTTCCACCAAAGCTCATCTTTTAAAAACCAGGGATATTTTTAATTTCAATGATTCTCTATAGCTGCAAATCAAACAACACCAATATCTCAAAAGAATGAAAACTCAAGTGACTCAAAGGACAACAGAAAGATAAAGTGTGGGAGTGAGGAGGTTGCAGCATATTGCCAAGGATGACTTGTATTAGAAGTGGTCTAAAAAACCAACATAAAAAAGCATGTAGGACTAGAAAAGGTATTCTAGGCATACTGACTACCACGCTGTTACTCAAAGAATGTTTAAAAACCTAGAGAAGATCTCCTGCACATCAGATTGTCTATGGAAGATTTCTAGAAAGACATGGAAAAGATAGGATGAGAAGATATGGGGCGGCTAGGTGGCGCAGTGAATAGAGTACTGGCCCTGGAGTCAGGAGTACCTGAGTTCAAATCCAGCCTCAGACACTTAACACACACACACACACACACACACACACACACACACACACAAAAACTAGCCGTGTGACCTTGGGCAAGTCACTTAACCCCAACTGCCCTCAAAAAAAAAAAGATTCAAAAAAAGAGAAGATACGGGAATATTGTAATTCACATCAGTGGAAGGACTACCTGTGTTGATGAGATCCCAAATCCATCGAAGAATTAGAAAATTAAAGTTTATCACCCCTTTCAAGAGTACCTCTCAACTTACACTCACACTGGTGAGCTAGGCTAGCTACTACTTTTCCCCTTCAAGGATCTGGCATTAACACTGAAGGTTATGAATGGTTTTTCTAATACTATCACTCACAACCTCTCACCATTGTTCCTCAATATTGATGAATCAGTTGATATTTTCCTAATATCATGTAACCAAGTAACATCAATTAACTATTACAAAGAAATATTTATTTAAAAGATGTAGAAAGGGTCAAAGTGCAAACATCCTAGCCAAAATCTGGGACACTTACTCCCACAAGTATACAAGAAGCCTAGGGGAAAGTGGGCTTCAATTCTGAAAAAGGCCAAAGGATTACTGAGCACTGCTGGTTATTGTTAGTCCTTTTTTTGCTTCCTTGGAGTCTTCATGAAATTCTTACTTAGCATCACTCTCATACCTTGGTAGAATGCTGAAGCTGCTTTTTCTCACTGGATCTAGTTTGTTCTTGGTTCTAAATGCAAATATTGCCATTGGCCTCAAGGGACATTCTTCCCATCACCAATGAGAAGTCCAAATCTTCTGACCATCTGAAGTTGACAGCAGTTGGGAAGTAGGAAAGAGAAAGTCTTTCTTCCTCCACCACACAATTTTCTCTGGCTTAGCTAGAAGTGTTATACACCATTGGGTTGGCCTGCTATTTGAATACAATTCCAAAATGGCTTACTCTTTTATCCATGCTCCAAACGAGCTTGATCAATTCTCTTCAACCAGTCTCAGTATACTTTCTGTGTAACATCATCACATTTTATCCCACAGATTAAAACGTTTCACTCCTTCCAAATTAAGGATTTTTTCACAGCTAGTATATACCTCTAGTTAATTTATTTATTCAGCAGAGGTTTCTAGGAACTGTGGGGCAACTGATACTGTTTGATGCAATCTGAGAAGTCAGAGATATCCAAGAAGTCTGGACCTATTGTTTCCAACTGGACGGGGCAGACCCCAAACCTCACAAAAGTTTTATAAATACTTTAATGAAGACTCTGTAAAATAGATATCAATTGCAATTCACAATTAAGTACTTTTCCCTATAGGGTAATGATTTTTTACCACAGTACATGTCATCATACAGTTGTTTTGGCTTTGGTTAGGCCTGAGTTTTGGTTGGGTATGACTGCATCTCTGTGAGAAGCTACCTATGTGGAAACATCCTCTACTGACAGAGATCAGCAATTTATCTACAACTGATCATTTCAGAATTTTTCCAAAAGGTTAATGAGAATTCTCTTCGCCCCTTTGCTAAATTCTGTTAGAAGTTCTCCTAAGAGTTATCTGACTTGTTTTTCTCTGTAAAACTTGGTTGCTAGCAGGATTCTTATTCAATCTTTTCTTCTGCCAACAAAATCTCTCCAGTTCCTCCAACTTAATCCTAAAACACCATGTTATTTCAGTCTAGATAGATGCTGGTACAAAGTGATAGATTAAGATATGGAGAGAAAGAGTTAGTGAGGCAAACAATTAAAAAAAAACAATACCCAAAAAAACCTTTTGCTGAATACAAACAAATATTTGGTAAGAATAAAAATGAATATATACAGTTCTTGAGATCATTACCTATAGTAATGCACCCAGACTGATAACAACTGTCTGAGCAGGAAAAAAAAAAAGTCAATCGGGTCCAAAGAGCTACGCCCTCTTTTTGACATTGGTTTATATAAGATACACCCAAAAAATGGCCCTTCATGCATTTAACCAATCCTCTTTCTATGTAATAGCTATTTATGTGCCTTATGTCACTAATGTTATACAGAGTCCAGGGTCTGATCAGAATGAGTAATGCCTAAGATGCACGGTCTAAACAGGCTGTGCTTATTTTAACATTTACTGAGAATTCTATTCTTTCCTTTGTTAATTTTTCTTTGCATCTCTATCAGTGCTCACCAACTCACCGTTCTTCTCCCCCACCACGACACAAGGCCTTCACTATGATGAACAGGTATAATCAACACTATTAAATCTGTTTGTCAAGATGATTAGGGAAAAAAGAAAAGAACCTCTATGTTCGGAAATATTTTTAGCAGCTCTCTTTGTGGTGGCAATGTGGGGATGCTAAAAAAGTTGTGGAATATGATCATGATGGAATACTACTGTGCTATAGGAAATATTGAACTTGGTGATTTCAGAAAAACATGGTAAGACTAACATTAAATAATGTAAAGGAAAATGAGCCGAACTAAGAGAACATTGTATACAGTAACAGCAATACTGTTTTAAGAACAGCTTTAAGTCAGTAATTTGTTTTGAGTACTACAAAGGACCTATGAAGGAAGAAGCTCTCCACCTCCAGAGAAAGAGCTGATAAACAGAAGGATGTAGACAGATAGATAGATAGATAGATAGATAGATGCTACATATATTTCTCTCTCTTTCTCTCTCTCTCTCTCTCTCTCTCTCTCTCTCTCTCTCTCTGTATGGGTGTGTGTGCATATGTAATGGTAGCCATCCTTAGGGCAGAGTAGGGAGGAAAAAATACTAAAAGTGAACAGCAGAGAATAAAAGAAAATTTAGAAGGAAGCACAGATGACAGAGTACCTTTAAAAATGATGTGTAGGGCGGCTAGGTGGCACAGTGAACAGAGCACCGGCCCTGGAGTCAGGAGGACCTGAGTTCAAATATGGCCTCAGACACTTAACACACACACACACACACACACACACACACACACACACACACACACACAAAAACCTAGCTGTGTGATCTTGGGCAAGTCACTTAACCCCAACTGCCCTCCAAAAAGAAAAAAAAAGAAAAAAAATGATGTGTAACACTTATATAGCTTTTGAAAAAAAGAAAACTGTATGAAATGTTAAAAGAAAAAAAGGAAGAGATATAATCAAGTAAAACAAATGAGCACACCAGCCATTCTGAAAATGCATGTCTTATTCTGGACACCTAGTCCATCACCTTTCTACCAAAAAAGAGGCAATATAATTAATCATCAGTCTTCTGGAATCATGAATGACCACTGTAAAGAGTTCTGCTTTCTCCAAGTTGTTTTCCCTTACATTATTATAAGTTCCTGCATAAATTGTTTTCTTGTTACTGCTCATTTCACTCTGAGGTTTCTCTGAATCCAGAACAGCCATAATTTCTTTTTAAATTTCTTTTCTAAATTTCTTTTTATTTATTTATTTAAATCTATCTTACCCAACAGGGAAGTAGGCGGGGAAGAAATTTTGTAAAAAAGAGGTGGGGGAAGGACTGACAGAAGGAAGGGCAGATCAAGAGAGGTGGTAGACAGAAGCAAAACACTGGTGAAGAGGAAAAGGGTGAGAAAAGAGGAAAGACAAACAGGAGGAAAAATAGGATAAAGGGAAATACACAGTTAGTAATCACAACTATGAATGTGAATGGAATAAACTCTCCCATAAAACAGAAGCAGACAGCAGAGTGGACCAAAAACAGAATTCTACAATATGTTGTTTGCAAGAAACACACTTGAAACAGAGACACACAGGCACATAGAGTAAAGGCAAGTGACTGGAGCAGAATTTATTATACTTCAGCTGAAGTAAAAAAAAAAAATCAGGACTAACAATCCTGATCTCAGACAAAGCAAAAGCAAAAATAGATCTAATTTAAAAAGATAAGGAAGGAAACTATATCTTGCTAAAAGGTATCATAGAAAATGAAGAAATATTAATCCTATTGTCACCCAACCTATTAGCTATCCTTCCCAGCTTTTTGTCAGCCACAAATTTGATAAATATTCTATTTATGCCTCCTTCATCCAAATCACTAAATAAAAATATTTAAAAAGCAAAATGAAACACAGGACCAAGGAGAAATCCCTAGGATATGTCACTAGAGACTTGAGTCCAAGTTGGGTCCTGTCATTCAACCTGTTTTCAATCCATCTGCCTATACTTCTCCATCTTGTCCACAAAAATAATGGGTGACATTTTGTCAAATCTATTTACTTTAGGGTTGTTGGGTTTTTTCTTGTAACCAGGGACAATAATCATTATTTTGGTAATGATATGGGAGAGGGGGCAGAGCCAAGAAGGCAGAGTAGAAGCACAAACTTGGCACAAGCTCAAGCTCCAACCACTTCCAATACATGTAAAAAAATTACTCTAAACAAACTACAGAACTCACAAAGTGACAGAGAGAAACAAATCTCCCACTGAAAGCAGCCCAGCAGGCCAATAGGAAAGATCTATTGCAACATGCTGGGAGCCAAGCACAGTCCTGAGTGAGCCATGCAGTTCCAGCCCCAGGATGGTCCTGACCAGCGTGGCCAGAGCAGACTTCAGGAGAGTGAACCACCAGCAGCTGTGGTGGTTTCCAGACTTCTCAACCCATAAACACCAAAGACAAAGTAAAAGGTCAGTGTGGAACTCTGTTGGAATGGGGGGTACAGGGAGATGGAAGAGCAGTCTAGCCCCTGATCTTGTGGCGAGAAGCAGCAGAGGCATGGTAGCTCTGTAGTCCCTCCACGGGGCTGCCTCAGGAGCTACTGGCCTGCAGATATAGGGGGACCAAGGACCATAATTGTTCTTGCTTTAACCTGCTTGGATCTGTATCCTGGTCTTGGGTGGTGGTCCTGGGTTGTGTGGCCAGTGAGCCAGAGCTTGTTGGGATTGTAGAGAGGGCACCACCCTAATAGTTGCAAAAACCCTAATGATTTGGGAC
>CM053601.1:167612927-167631762 GCA_028646575.1 Pseudocheirus occidentalis | reverse complement strand
GACAGAAAACTCAGAATCCCTGCATCAAAAGCCTCCAAGAAAAATATGAATTGGTTACAGGCCATGGAGGAGCTCAAGAAGGATTCTGAAAATCAAGTAAGAGAAACAGAGGGAAAACTGGGAAGACAAATGAGAATGATGCAAGAAAACCATGAAAAGTGAGTCAACAGCCTGCTAAAGGAGACCCAAAAATACACAGAAGAAAATAACACCTTAAAAAATATACTAACTCAAAAAGAAGCCCAAAAAGCCAGAGAGAAAAAGAATTCCTTAAAAAGCAAATTTTCCAGAATGGAAAAGGAATTTCAAAAACTCACTGAAGAGAATAACTCTTTCAAAATTAGATTGGAGCAACTGGAAGCTAATGACTTTATGAGAAATTGAGATACTGTAAAAAGGATCCAAACAAATGAAAAAAAGAGAAGGCAATGTGAAAAACACTTTTTCATTGGAAAAACCACTGACCCAGAAAATAGACACATTTAAAAATTATTGGACTACCTGAAAGCCATGATCAAAAAAAGAACCTCGACATCATCTTTCAAGAAATCATCAAGCAAAATTACCCTTATATTCTAGAACTAGAGGACAAAAGAGAAACTGAAAGAATTCACCAATCACCTCTTGAAAAAGATTCCCCCCCAAAAAATGAAATGTGTGTGGGTGTATACAGTATTTATTTTCCTAACTTTATATTTCTGCCTTACATGTTTATCCTTTTCAGCATTGCCTTCAATTGTAAAACTCCAGGGAACATGATCTAGTAGAAAGTCATGCATAATTAGGCACTTAATAAATGCCTTTAGATTGTAATAACAATGATAGTGTAATCCACCTGGATTGTAAAATCCCCAAAGAAATCTGTCACAGTCACAAAATATTAGAGCTAACATGCCCCTCAAGAGTTTAATCTCATTCATTCTCCTCCCCAATGCTAAGAATACAACTACAAATAATTCAAGACAAATGATTGACTTACTTATTAAATTTTTACAGCAAGGGTCTTCAAATGATAATTAGGAATCTACTGTTAGATCTTAAAACTGTTTGCTATCACCATTTCCCCAACTTCTCCAAGTCCTTCACTTCATATAAGAATTATAACTTCAACCTATAAAAAGAAACTTAAAATTCCCAAACCGAAACCTACTCTTTTTGGGGGCCAGGAATCCCACCATGGTTATACATGTCTATACATGCCAATATTTTACTTCTTTCCCTTCTCAGAAGTGAGCCGCTTTGATTTTACGCAAGTATATTTGCTTATAAAGGGAAAAGTATAACTTCAGAAATAATATTCCAGGTTTCAAGTAACTAAAAGTGTGCCTAGAAAAAAAAAATTCTCAGTTAAGTATGAACACAGAACTCTCATGCTATTTGGCTAAAAAGTAATCCAATGATATGAAAAATCAATTAAGGCCCTAAAGAATAGATAATGGAACATATCTCTGCCTTTATGAGAAGTGGGGAACTATCAGGACTAACTATTATCTAGATTATCAGATACAGTTACTGTACTAGAAGTTTTTGCTTCACTATAACAAAGGATGGTTCAACAGAGAGATGGGAGGGATTGAATTTTTTTCAAATTGATAATAATTTTAAGAATTTTACAAGTTGAGGATCTCGCATGGGAGGTTGGGGGTAGGAGTCCTTGGCCGAAAGCCCCCCACGAATAGGCCCTGGGAAGGGGGCTCTGGGCGTAGAGGACTAAGGAGCTCCACCTCCTCTCCCTGCCCGCTTTTCTTCACTCCCCCATCCTCCACCCCAAACTGGCCGCCTCTTTTATATCCCGCCCCTCCGAGCCAGCGACAAAATTCCGGAATGCCCCCACCCCCATCCCAGGGGGGAAGAGGTTACTGGATTCTATAATGTGGTTCTATAACCAGAAGGAACTTTATAACTAAGCATGGGAGAGCAAGAAGGAACCTTAGAGCTGGGAATGGAACCTTAAAACGGGGGGAATGGGAAGGTGGGGTGTGTGTGTGTGTGTGTGTGTGTGTGTGTGTGTGTGTGTGTGTGTGTGAAAAAAGAATTTTACAAGTTGAACAACTTTGTAAGCATTAAATCAGTAATAACCCATAAATTTAAATACTCAACTTTTAAAAATTTATAATGAATCAATAATTTAAACTCCTAGAAGTCAGAGATCACATTAGATATATGTGCCTCACACATATTAAGGAGGCTCTGAAAGATAGCTGATGGGGAGAAATGCATCAAAAGAACTTTTTCCAACTTCCTTGTCCACCTACATAATACTCATTCCTTCTAATATTTATTAAGTTCCTGATACCTGCAGGGCACTGTGAGGTATACAAAGATGAATGAAGAACAGTCTCTATTCTCAAGAAGTTTATTACAAATAAAGTAGATTTAAGTAACTGCAATAAAAGAATTACAAACAAGTTGTTCAGATGGAGGAATAAACTAAGTAGAAAGAAACTCTGGCACTCTCAATTAGCAATAATGGAAGTCACAACAATTTTGGAGAACTTTCATTAACTTTCAAATAAATTATAATGATTTGATAGGAATAATGTATGGAAAAACTCAACAATAATACAGTAAATAGTATTTGTAAACCACATTAAATATCATTTCACTATTCTAAAAAAGTTTGCTATTTTGTGGGCAAAATCATGTCTTTAACAGTAACGTACAGGATATCATATCTCTCACTGTAACAAAAACAAAATGCCTAAAAAGTGGCAATCTTCATTTGTTAGCACCAGTTTTAATTAGTCTCTACTACTGTATTTGTTTTCATTAAATTTCATGATTTTTACAGAAAAATCTTATCATTTTACTTTTTAAAAAACTTATTTTTCTTTTTTTCTATCTACCTAACAGGGCACTTTCAAAAGTTAGTACTAAAAAAAAAAAATGTTTACTAAATTAAGTTGCTCATAAAAAAGTTAATAAATTTAGGAAAAGCATCCAGTGTAACTTGAATAAAGTACAACAGAACCCACCATTTATTTTTTTTATTATGTGCCTTAGGACTACAAGGATTTAAGTGTTTTTACAAAAACAATAAAAGAGGAGTAATTTGATGGTTTATTTACTCGTTATAACCTTTAGAAAGTGTCATGCTTTTTTAAAGTGTTTGCTTCAGGCTGTAGTTTTACAAGACGGGCTGTGCATTGGTCAGGCCTCTTCAATTCTTGACCCTGAACAGATTTAGGAACAAAGTACAGCTGGCTCATGACCAAGCAGCCAAAACTGCAGCTAGGTACTTGTACTATCTTTTTCAAACTCATAATACACCTCCTACGAAATTGAACTATTCAATTTTTCATGCAATTCCATCAAACAGTTAATCATTCTTTCATAGGGGTTTGGTTTTTGATTAGAGATAAAAGAAATCTATCTCAAATAAACATAACACAGTATAAAAGTCTTAAAATAACTTTCCAAATAACATTTAGTATTTGTGTTAAAGACTAGAATTTCACCTTGAACAAACTGTTCCAATGTATGTTTAAGAATAAAAAAATATATGAATGAATAATAGGAAAATAAGATCCAGGGTTCATTTCTCTATCCTTTGAAATGCTACATCAAATAATCAGAGTAAAATTAAATCATTTTTAAAAATTATTTTCATCTTTTCTAGAATAAGGAAATTGTACTGTGAAGTCTCAGAAGGAAAACTGTATACTGGCATTTACTCAAGTATTTGCCCTAGTGCAAGAGTTTGCTCAATTCCTTCCCTTTCACTCTACCATAAATCACTGGGCCAAAAATTAAGGGAGAAGAGAATGATAAAGTTCAAGTTAAGAAAACTAAAATGCCAATCTTCATTTCATGTCAATTCAACTGGAATTTCTTGAGCAACAAACCTTTATTAAGCACCAACTATGTACAAGACCAGGTGCCATAAATACAAAGATGTAAAGACACTCCCTGTCCTAAGAAGCTTAAATTTTTGTCAGAAAGAGTAGGAGGGAGCCAAAGAGGGAATCAAACACGTATGCAAAAAAATATAGCAGAAGGTAGGGAAGAGATTCATAGGAGATTGATTTCACTTTAAGCTGGAAGTATCAAGAAAGGTTTTATGGAAAGGTCAGTCAGTTACCTAAACTGATTCCTTAAAGAAAGAAAAGGATATTAAGGTGTGGAAGTTGGTAAAGAGTGTGTTCCAGGCCGGGGCCTCCTGTTGTATGAAGAGTGCTGTCTTTCTGGGTTTTTTGTTTGTTTAATTTTGGTTTTTTTGCTTTTTGGAGGGCGGATGATAGGGTAATTGGGGTTAAGTGACTTGCCCAAGGTCACATGGCTAATAAAGTCACATTTGAATTCAGGTCCTCCTGACTCCAGGGCCTACACTCTATTCACTGTGCCACCTAGCCACCCCTGTCTTTCTGTTTTTAATTATTTATTATTCATGTATACAGAGTGTTTTTTCTTTTCCTCTGCCACAACCTAGTCTAAGGCCTTATCATTTCCAGCCTGAATTACTGCAGCAGCCTCCTAGATAGTATCACAGCCTACAGTCTCCCCCTTATCCAGTCCTTCCTGTATAACACTGCCACACTAGTCATTTCAAACACTATTTTCAACCTATCATTCCCATTTCAAGAACCTACAATGATTCTCTACTGCCTTATTATATCAAGTCTAAACTCCTCTGCCTGGCTTTCCTAATCTGGTCCCACCCTACCTCTTCGACCTTACTCCCCACAAAAAATAATAATTCACACTTATGTCATTTTAAGGTTTTGAAAATTACTTTCTTCACAATAGTAAAATGCTTTTTTCACAAAAGCCTCCTCCATAAGGAAACAGAAAGGTTAAGCTACTTGTCTGTTATCACACAGTTAGTAAATGTCTGAAGTGAGACCCAAATCCAGATTCCCTGATCCCAAGTCCAGTTCTCTATCCACCAAGAACACCTCCTCCGTAGGAGAATCAATCTCTTCACTCTCAACTAAACATTCTAGGTTCATTCTTAATGTTATGCTATGGACACCCTGGCAGCGTTATCCCTCCTGCCAATTTATCAAAATCCTAATCTTTCTTCGAAGATTAATTCCCAAATTGTCCAGAAAGCCTCCTTCTCTAATGCAAATTCATCTTTTCCTCTCTGAACTTGGAATAACAATTTCGGAGATACAGGGGATCTCAGTGGACCTCTAATCTAAAAAAAAAAAATTCCCTCCACACCATGTGATTTCTACTATACCTTCAGTAAAAAAATACACTATTTATCACTTAATTGCTCCTTTCTCACTTCAGGGGCCAAAGAAAGGAAAAAGCATTTATGGAGTGCCTATGATAAGCCAGGTACAGTGCTAGGTGCTCTGTACAAATATCTTGTTCAAACCTCACAGCAACCCTGCCAGGTGGATGCTATCATTATCCCCATTTTACAGCTGAGTTGACTTCACATGTTAGTTTTAGATTTTCAATTAAATTATAAATTCCTTGAGGACAAGGAACCTGTTTTATACTTCTATATGACTCATAGTCCCTAACACAGTAGTAGCCACACAATAAATACTAAATAAATATTTGTTGATTAATATAAATCAATTGAAATGCCATGTTTCTGTAAAATTGGAGCACATATAGAATAGGGCATTACATGTAATAATTAAACATGTAACAATTAAATAATTACAAGTAATAAATAAATAAGTCACATAGAGGAAGCATATTTGCTTAAATAAAAATTTCTCATTTGTTGATACCTACTTTTACTTTACTTTTAAAATCTGTAATTAATCACTGCAAAATAAATTTGAAGAGTTTATGATAAGAATTTATTTAGCATAATCTATAAATGCAACACTTAAAAGTAGAAATACAGTAGTAACCCTTTCAGTTCCTTAATGTTTAAGTCCATCTTAATGATATAAATACAACACAAGTTTCCTTTCTAGTATATACTAACAGGAAATAACAAACTCATAAAATTCTTTTAAATTTAAAAGTCATTTTTACAGGTTAGTATTCTAACCAAATATAATATAGAGGTCATAGCATGTCAAAAATGTAAAGGGCAATAGGCCACCACAAGACAAAAATATATTAGCCTTGAGGGAAAACTGCTAGCCAGCTTGTCTGATAAATTATCAAAAGAAAGAAACTCCAAAGCCCATTTTTCTATCCCACATGTGCTCTACAAAGTTCACAGCAAACATGTATGTAGCAAGTACAGTGTTTACAAGTTTAATAATGAAAAAAATAGAAGTAACTTTGCTGTATAGAACTGATATGTTGAATTTCCTTCAAACTGTCACCAAAACATTTAATTTCCTTTATTTTATACATTAGAGGGTCAAAATATTTTTAAAACAATAACACCATTTCTTATTTTATATAAAAATACTTTTACACAATATTTCAAATGTCACGTGTAAAACTTCTTATAAAATTGTTCATACTGTAAAAATAATGTTTCTTTAATTATACTATTTTTCCAAAATTCAAGCGAAATAGGATCATCCTTTTTTTATCATACAGAACTGAGTTTCACGGATGAAAACTGCTTCTTAGAAATAATTCCAAATAAATATAATGAAATGTGAGAAATCTATTTTTAAAGTATAAAAATTCAAATCATTCATTATGAAGCTATTTGCAATAAAATCAAACCCAATGGAACTTCTTAAAATTGTTTTTTGGCTTACTGTTTTCTGAACCAAATTCAAGGTTGTTGATTTTTTTTTTAAATCATGAAAAATTTCTCTGGTTACTTGTGCCAAAGAATTTTTCCAGTTGGATCTTTACCATTCTACTGCCTTTTAATACTAATTTTAGTAATCTAAGATTAAAATCTCCAGCTGTTCCCTTGGCCTTTTAGTTCATTCCTGCCCTCATGTTCTTCTATCTGTCAGAGGAAAATGGAATGCTAAAATTAGGCATCCACTTTGTGGTACTAAACAGGCTACAATTATTCTATGAATGATATACTACTGTTTTTCCACACAAATTCCTACAAGGTAGAAGTTCCACAAGCCCTTGTACTCTCTTTTAATCTGGCTCATGAAACTTTCTCCCCAATCAGAGATCAAATAGATACATTAAAATTATCTACTCAGAGCTCCTTCACTATCCTTTCTCTCCAATTCAAAGCATCTTTATCATTATTTCATAGGAACAACTGTCCTTCTTTCCAAGGCTAGTCCTTTCGCCCATGCTATTGATCTCATCCTTCTCCTCTAGGATCTTGTCCCTTAAATTATGTACCCCCTTTTTATCTAGCACCTTCAATACTTCCCTCTCCACTGTCTTGATCCCTCACTCAAATACTCAGATGGATCTGTAAAATTATCAATATGGGAGTTTACTCCAATAAAACAGGTTGCAATTCATCTCTATCTGCCCAACCTAGACCACTCTTGCCCATGTCCTCTCCTATATCTACTACCCAATGTGCAGGAAGTCTTCCTAAATTTCTCCTGACATTTCAAAGATACCAGTGGAGCCCTCTGGTCCTTATCCATCTGTCATATCACTCTCACCACATGATCAACCCATTTTCACTTACTATTATATATTTCTTTCATGATCATTTATTTCTATTCATCTTTCAAATTTCTCATTAGTTACATGTTGCAGCCTGCTGACATATACTATGCACTTCTCCACTGCCATGATACAAAGACAGATACATACATATATACATGCAGACATACATACTACATATATATACATACACACATACATATATACATATTTCTAATTCTTCAAAGATTGTTGTATTCCATTGAATACAACACTGTATTGTATGGGTCACTGAATATACCACCAACAGAACAATGGTATTAGAAAGATAACCCTTTCTTTCTATGGAAAACTTAGAATCATTCAAGGAATTTGCAATTAAATCACTAAAGGAATTTGACAATTTCCCCAAAACAATCTAATCTAATTTTTTTCTGATCAACTTCAAACCCAGCTATTTGATTATCTGTATTACCTGTCCCAAATATTTATGCTGATAGACAAGTTCTACGGACTTTCCATCCAAATATATGTCATCATCTGGGCAATAGACATTCTTCATTCATTTGGTCTTTTCTATGTTCTGGTCAAACTGTTTTGAATGGTTACAGATCTCTTGCAGGAACCTATGCAGTATTTCAGTTTAATGCAATCAGTACAAGGTTACCCATAAACAAAAGCATCTGAAAGAACTTACCATAAACCAAGAAACTATCTTCAACTTGGACTTTGTGATGGCTCTCCTCCATCACTGTGGGAAACACTTTTGGTGAGTATACTTCTCCCGTTTTTGTGTCTCACTTAATATTTACAATCAGTGTCAATGATCAGAGTTGTTTCTGTTGTTATGTCTTTCAAAGAATCTTGAATGATTTTGATGTATGAATAGGAAACATTCTGTTGGAAAAGAGTCTTTAAAGACACTATAAAATCATTTTTCCCATAATTTACAAATAATAAGCACAATGGGATCTTATAATCTCTACATCTTTTTATCAATAGTAAAGATAAGGTCCATTGTTGAATACAGCTTGTAAAAGATTTCTTACTCCCTACTAATATCCTCATGTATGAAGCCCCCATTTTGACAGATACGATTTGCGCACACGTGCACACACACATACACACACACAAGCTGTATAAAATTAATTCATTTTTTGTTGTTTACTTTTCACGGAATTGCCCACTTCCGATTTACCTCCAGATATACACATCTCCTCTAACCTGAAAGAACCAAACTTTGACCGCTTAGTTCCCTGAAGCTAACATTCTATTTCCCTTTTCTTATTCAGTGAGATTTGTAGAATGTGTACTCTGTACTTACTGCTTTCATTTCCTTATCCATCCATTCATTCTTTAATTTCCATGTAATTAAATGTTCATTTACTCCCCCATAATGAAATACCACGCTTAAATGGCAAAATTAGAAGATTTTTTACACCTCAGTTATAAATTCTCTATGACTTCTCTGAAGCAACTGTTACCACCATATCCTAATTCTCTTCTTACATCACTGTTCATTTTCTGTCTCCTGTCACAGTTTTTAAAACAGTGATTGTTCACCAATACTTAGTCTTTAATGATTGAATTTCTCTTATACTCACCCTCTGAGAACTTGTTCACTCTCATTTACTTCAAAAAAATCCACAATTTCATTGATGTGAGCATTCTTTTCATCAACACAGATAGCACAATCAGATCATATTTTTTTATCCTGTGCAATTCTTGTCCATGTTCTTTCATAAATCCTTAAAAGAAAAGCTATCTAATATACTGAATGACTTTCTCTGAGCTTTTTAGCATTTTGGGGATATTAGTGAAATACTAAAGATGTTCATCTATTATCTGTGCCCATTTTTTTCCACCCCCATACCTAGGTCATCATTAAAAATATATTGTAGTCAATATGCACCAACTATATGTATACATATATGTATATGTATATATATACATATACATATATGTCTTTCTGATAGCTTTTACAGCACTTGCAATTTTCATTCTTCTAAAATCATAGTATTCATAGTCTCATGGTAACACTGAGAAAATAATGACTCAAAAGATGGATTTTCATGTTTGGGAACAACTTCAGGATTATTGAAAGTGCTATGCCATTTCCCAAATGTGATGCCAGCTTCTCTTCTATGCAATTCTGAGACAAGCTCACTGCCTATCAGAAAGATAGATCTAAGATCTATGTACTGAAAAGCTAATGCAGAAGAATGCCATCATCTCAATGGCATTTTTATAAGAAATTTACAGGTAGGAGAATGTAGGCAAATAAGTCACCAGCTGCTGATGTCTTCTTGGTCAGCTTTTTTGATAACAATGACCTATTTTCTTTGTCCTTATGAGATCTTGAAAAATCAGTCCTAAAATTTCTTTAAAACTGTATTGCCTCCAACCTAAACATTTTGTCTTGTCTATGCACTTTTCTCTACTTCATATCCTTTCAGGTAGTCCAATACTTTTAAAATTATCTCTCCTGGATCTATTTTCCAGGTCAGTGGTTTTTCCAATGAGATAGTTTATGTTGCCTTCTATTTTTTTTTTATTCTTTTGGTTGTTTTATGGTATCTTGATTTCTTATAAAGTCATTAGTTTCCATTTACTCCATTCTAATTTTGAAGGAATTCTTTTCTTCACTGAGCTTTTGAACTTTCTTTTCCATCTGCCCAATTCTGCTTTTTAAGGCACTCTTCTCTTCACTGGCTTTTTGGGCCTCTTTTGCCATTTAAGTTAATCTATTTTTTAAGGTGTTATTTTCTTCAGTATTTTTTGGAGTCTCTTAGCAGACTGTTGACTCACTTTTCATGATTTTCTTGCATCATCCTCATTTCTTTTCCCAGTTTTTCCTCCACTTCTCTTACTTGATTTTCAAAATCCTTCCTGAGCTCTTCCACGGCCTGCAACCAATTCATATTTTTCTTGGAGGCTTTGGATAATAGAGTTTTGACTTTGTTGTCGTCTTCTGGTTCTATGTTTTGATCTTCTTTGTCACCAAAAAAAAAAAGGTTTTATAGTCTAATTTCTTTTCCTCTGTTTGCTCATCTTGCCAGTCAATTACTTGACGTTTAAGCTCTTTACCATGGGAGAACGTTGCTTCCAGAGTGGAGAGGGCTGTGTCCCAAATTTCTGGGGTTTTGCATGGATATTGTCAGAGCTACTTCTAGGCAACTGCCTCAGAACTGTGAGAAGGACTCCCTCTCCACAGTCCCCACAAGCTCTGCCTTGCTAGTGCTCCTCCTCACCCCAGGAATACCACCCAAGACTGAGACCCAGATCCCAGCAGGGCAAAGCAAGAGAATCCTCCCTCAGAGGCAGCAAAAAGATTCCTGCAATTACCCTCTGATCAGTAGTTTGGTAGCTCTACCATCTGGGCCTGGAGCTCTGGAAGCAGCTGCTGCAGTGGCTGCTGCCACCACCTCCACTGCCCTGAGGGCAAGGGCCAGACCCATACTCTTCTCTCACCCAGTTCCAACAGTTTCCCCACTGACCTTCGACTTTGGTTTTTGTGGGTTGAGAACTCTGGAAACTGCCACAGCTGCCAGTGATTCAGTCCTTGGAGGTCTGCTCCAACCTGATTTGTGCAGTGTACACCACTCCCAGCTGGGTGTGAGGAACCCTTTGTGTCATCCTGGCAGGCTGTCTTCAGCAGATTTGTTTCACTCTGCCATTTTGTGAGTTCTGTAACTAAAATTTGTTCAGTCATTTTTTACGGGTATTGGAGGTAATTGGGGGTGGAGCTCAAGCAAGTTCCTGCTTTTACTTTGCCATCTTGATTCCGCTCCCTCTCTACTTCATATCCTTAAATACTATTTCCATATTCTGATATAGTCCATTAGACACAAAGTGTTAAAGTAAAAAAAAAAAAATCGCAGAATTCCAATTTGGAAGGAACCTCTGGGACCATCTAACCCAACACATGAAAAGAATTCCTTCTGCAGCATGCTCTAAAAAAATGATAATTCAGCTTTTGCTCAAAGAACTCCAAAGGAGGAAAGAAGTAGGAAGGGGAGATGGGGGGGGGGGGGGGAGGTGATATAGGCCACTAAGCTTGACTTTGATTCCCGGCAAAATTCTTGCACATACTATTAGAAAAGGAAATAATTTACAAAAGTTCATCAGGAGTTGCCTTGACAAACGGCTCTATGATGAATGGTTCTTAGAAATGGCTTTACTGACAGATGGGGGGAGCTATGGAGGAGAGCGGCCCCGGAAGCCATCCGGCTGTCAGTCCGTCAGCCCCCAGGCCCGTGCACGTGGCCCGGCCGTCCTCGGCCTCAGACCGGCCGCGGATGGCCGACAGAGGCCCGGCGGGCGGCGCGGCGGTGGCGGCCCCCGCAGAGGGCAGCCTGGGGCCCTGCGTCAACTTCCAGAGACCCCCGGGGGCCGCGGGTGAGGGCGCGGCCGGGGCGGAGGACGGGGGCCCGGGGCGGCACCAGGGCACGGTCACGGTCAAGTATGACCGCAAGGAGCTGCGGAAGCGGCTCAACGTGGAGGAGTGGATCCTGAAGCAGCTCCCCGGCCTGTACGACTGCCCGGAAGAAGAAGTCCCTGAGCTGGAAATCGATGTGGATGAGCTTCTGGACCTGGAGAGTGATGGCGCCAGGGTCGCCCGGGTCAGGGAGCTGCTGGCCGACTGTTACAAACCCACCCAGGCCTTCATCTCTGCCCTGCTCGACAAGATCCGAGGGATGCAGAAGCTAAGCGCGCCCCACAAGACGTGAGGCCCCGCCCCCCACCTTAGCCCCCCTGCCTGGGCCAAGGGGGGGTTTCCCCGCCAGGACGATCGCAGCCCATCTCGTAGCAACAGCAGTACTTGAGGGGGGGCCCTGGTGCCCCCCACAAGGCCCTCTGAGCCCCTCTCCTTGCTCCCCCCCGAGTTTCCGTTTGGGGGGTTTTACTGTTACTAAGCTGAGGGATTTTCTGTGTTTTTGTATCAACAGCTGTACAGGCCCTCGAATAAAGCCAGGACCGGCCTTTTGTGCAAAAAGAGAAAAGAAAAAAGAAATGGCGTTATTTATTTCCCTTTCGAAAAGTTGCTAAATTGTAGTTAAGAGTGATAAGGGCTAGGGGCACCCCAAAATATTAGGGTGCATGGTGTATGCCTCAAAAGAATTCACTCAGGCTGTCTCCAAATCAAGTAGAGGCATTATTGGGGGGAACACAACACACCACACAGGCTCCTCTGCTTCTTGAGGGAGATGCAGTTTAAGGGGGGGTTACAGCCCCATAAGGGAGAGTGGACAGGACCCTCCAAGGAAGGGCCCCCCACCAAGGAAGATGGCCACTTCCGGGAGATGGGTCCTTAAGGGGGACACCCTCCAGTTAAGGAAGATGCCCCCTAGCCAGGAGAGGCTAGAGTAAGAGTAAAGTCTGCAGGGGGCAGGGGGATAAGGTGACCTGGGAAAGCAGAGTTATAGGAATATCTAGGCACATTATTCCCTTGTTCAGCCCTTGCTCGGGGCATAGAGCCACCTTCTCTCCCCCCACCCCTCAGTTTTGGTATTTCACTGACCAGCTTATTTGAATCTCACGGTCTCCTAAAGTGGCTTTAAGTGGTACTTGAGATAATGGGCTTCTCACTGACCACTCTATTTGAATCTGATCATTCTCATCATCTCAGGAAGTAGGCACCCAAATTCTTTTGGCAAAAAGGGTCATGAATGCCTCATCAAGAGGAATGCTGGAGATGTAGTAAAGAGAAACATTCAATAAAATGGTTCATGCTATTCTTACGGAAAAGATGGAGAAATGTTGGTTAGATGGTTGGTTGTACAATTGGATGGATTTGAATTGACTGAATGACTATAGAGTTATTCATGGATCCTTGTCAACTTGTAAGGAGCTTTCCAACTGGGCACCCCAGAGAGCTATGCTTTTTAGGTTTGATATTTTTATCAATGACTGGTTATCAGTTTTTTAGATGACAGAAAACTAGAAGGAAGAGTTACTTTGCTAAGCAGTACAAGTTTTAATACATTTTTTAGGTTTTCTTACTGTTTACATTTTGTTAATGGGGCTTATTATACTTCTTATCAGCAATCAGTTCTTCTTACTCTGGAATCATGTTTGAAATCTAAAATCTGATTTCTTTAGAGAACTGAAAAATAACCTTAGCAGCCGCCTCATTTTCTGAGTTTACTTTCTTGGAAAACCATTGTTTCTCACTAAGACTCTTCAACAACTTGGATGTTTTAGTTGGTTTTCACTGGTGTCCAATTTACTTAAGTCAGGATGTTTTGATTCGAAATGGTGACAAAGACTGCATTCCTTTGGAACAGCTATTACTTCTCAGCAAACATGGCACAATATTTTGTCTCTCATGTAAGTAAGCAAGTATCTCTGTCCACACTGGATTAAACACTCTGCGCTTTGATTTGATCTTCTGTTTCTTGTTATCACCCATTTTACAAAGTCACCCCCAAAACTTTAATGTCAGAACCAAAAAATCTCCACAGCAACTGCTCACATACAAAAAAATGCTGAAGTGAGTGTGTGACCTTGGAAACAGCGCCAGACTCTCATGTAACTTGGAGAGCAGCTGCACAACTATGGAGGGGAAGAAGCCCTTAAGCTGTAAGATGTCAGCTGGATTGGTCACTGGCTGCACTCACTGTGTCTCTGTCCAACACCAGTAATGACCACGAAGGCGGTGAGAAGATACAACTCTCACTCCTCTCAGGCTAGAAACAAAATGAGGATGGTTGGTTGCCAAGGGTCATGTGACAAACAAGAAAGCATGCACAGTTGCAACCCACCCACCAAGTTACATGACGGGCCTATTAGTGACTAGTGGAAGGTGGGTTAAGAGGGCATGGACTAAGCACTTGTTCTATCTTTTTTTTTCCAAATAATTTATTTTTTAGTTTTCAACATTTCCACAAGATTTTGAGTTACAAATTTTCTCCCTCTCTCCCCTACCCCCCACCCTAAGATGGCAAGCATAATGAATACCCCTTCTCCCAATCTGCCCTCTCTTATATCCCTCCTCCCCTTACTTTCTTAAAGGGCAAGATAGATTTCTATACCCACTGTCTTTATATTTTATTTCCCAGTTGCACATAAAAACAATTTTTAACATTTTTTAAAAACTTTGATTTCCAGATTCCCTCCCTTCTTCTCTCCTCCCCCATCCCCACTGGAAAGACAAGCAATTTGATATAGGTTATATATGTGTAGTTATGCAAAACATTTCCATAGTAGTCATGTTGTGAAAGACTATATTTTTCTCCATCCTTTCCTGCCCCTCATTTATTCTATTTTCTCCTTTGACCCTGTCCCTTTTCAAAAGTGCTTGCTTCTAATTACCCTCTCCCCCAGTCTGCCCTCCTTCTATCATCCCCCCTTCTTATCCCCTTCCCCCCTACCCTGTGGGGTAAGATACCCAATTTAGTGTGTATGTTATTCCCTCCTCAAGCCAAATCCAGTGAGAGTAAGGTTCCCTTTAACCTTCCTGTTCTTCCCCTCCATTGTAACAGCTTTCTCTTGCCTCTTTTATGGGAGATAATTTACTCAATTAAATCACTCCCTTTTTCCTCCCAATATATTACTCTCACCTCTTAATTTTAATTTTTATATATCATCCCTTCATATTCAATTCATCCTGTGCCCTCTATGTATACAAGTACACACATACACACACACATATATCCACATAACAATACATATGTATGCATGTATGCAAACATATTCCCTTTATACTGAGAGAAGTCTCATGAGTTATAAATATCATATTTCCATGTAGGAATGTAAATAGTTCAACTTTAATAAGTTCCTTATACTTTCTCTTTCCTATTTACCTTTTCATACTTCTCTTGCTTCTTGTATTTGAAAGTCAGATTTTATGTTCAGCTCTAATCTTTTCATCAAGAATACTTGAAAGTCCTCTATTTCATGGAATATCCATATTTTCCCCTGAAGTATGATACTCAGTTTTGCTGGGTAGGTGATTTTCTTTTGCTTTTTCATAGGGGCAATTAGGGTTAAGTGACTTGTCCAAGGTCATGCAGTTAGTAAGTGTTAAATGTCTGAGGCCAGATTTGAATTCGGGTCCTCCTGACTCCACAGCCAGTTCTCTATTCACTGTGCCACCTAGGGCCACCCCCAGGTGATTCTTGGTTTTAATCCTAGCTCCTTTTACCTCCAGGAAATCATATTCCAAGCTCTTCAATCCCTTAATGTAGAAGCTGCTAGATCTTGTGTTATCCTAATTGTGTTTCCACAATGCTCAAATTGTTTCTTCCTGATTGGTTGTAATATTTTCTCCTTGATCTGGGAACTCTGGAATTTGACTATAATATTCCTAGGAGTTTTCTTTTGGAGATCTTTTTCAAGAGGTGATTGATAACGTCTTTCAATTTCTATTTTGCCCTCTAGTTCTAGAATATCCAGGAAGTTTTCCTTGATAATTTCTTGAAAGATGATTTATAGGCTCTTTTTTTGATCATGGATTTCAGGTGGTCCAGTAATTTTAAAATTATCTCTCCTGGATCTATTTTCCAGGTCAGTGGTTTTTCCAATGAGATATTTCACATTGCCTTCTATTTTTTCATTTGTTTGGAACTGTTTAATAGTATTTTGATTTCTCATAAAGTCATTAGCTTCCAATTGCTCCAATTTAATTCTGAAGGAATTACTTTCTTCAGTGAGTTTTTGAACTTCCTTTTCCATCTGGACAATTCAACTTTTTAAGATATTCTTCTATTCATTGTTTTTTTTGGGCCACTTTTGCCATTTGAGTTCATCTATTTTTAAGGTGTTGTTTTCTTCAGTATTTTTTCGGTCTCCTTTAGCAGACTGCTGACTTGATTTTCATGATTTTCTTGCATCATTCTCATTTCTATTCCCAATTTTTACTCTACTTCTCTTATTGATTTTCAAAATCCTTCTTGAGCTCCTCCACGGCCTGCAATCAGTTATTTTTCTTGGAGGCTTTTGATGCAGGGGTTTTGACTTGACTATCTTCTTCTGGTTCTATGTTTTGATGTTCTTTGTCACCAAAATAAACAATTCTATAGTCTGATTTCTTTTCCTCTGTTTGCTCATCTTGCCAGTCAATTACTTGACTTCTGAGCTATCTGTCATGGTAGAACTCTGCTTCTAGAGTAGAGAGTACAATGTCCCAAATTTCTGGGGTTCTGCATGGATATTGTCAGAGCCACTTCTAGGCACCTGCCTCATAACTGTGAGGAGGACTCCATCTCTACAGCCCCAGAAAACTCTTCCATGCTAGTGCTCCTCACCCCAAGACCACAACCCAAGACTGAGACCCAGATCCAAGCAGGGCAAAGCGAGAGAATCCTGCCTCAACACCAGCAGAGAGACTCTTGAAAATGCCTTCTGGTTGTCCACTTGATCCCACCATGATTTGTGTGCCTAGAGCTTTGGAAGCAGACACAGTGGCAGCCACAATGGCAGCAGCCGCTGCTTCTGCCACCCTGGGGCAGGGGCCAGATCACACTCTTCTCTCCCATAGTTCTAACAGAGTTCACCCACTGACCTTTTACTTTCTCTTTGGCATTTATGGGTTGAGAAGACTGGAAACCACTACAGTTGCCAGTGATTCGCTCTCCTGAAGTCTACTCCAGTTTGTCTGTGGTGCCAGTCTAGGCCAGCACAGTTCATGTGGGACTGTGCTCTGCTCCCAGTCCTGGTGTAATAGACCCTTCCTGTCAGCCTGCCAGGCTACCTCAGTGGGAGATTTGTTTCTCTCTGTCACTTTGTGGGTTCTGTAGCACTAAGATTTGTTTAGAGTCATTTTTTACAGGTATTGGAGGTGGTTGGAGCGCCAGCTCAAGCAATTTCCTGCTTTTACTCTACCATCTTGGCTTTACCCCCTCCCCCACATCTTTTCTCTCTTTTACATCCTCTAAATTTTTTTTAATGCTGCCCAAAATCCTTTGGTGGGCCACAAGCAAATTGCAGGTCATATACTGTGCAGGCCTCAATAAGGATTGAGAAAGATTTCCTGCAGAAGTTGGGATTTTAGCTGGGACCTGAAGAAATCCAGGGAAGTCAGTTGGCAGAGATGAGGAAGGAGACTATTCCTCTAATGGGGAGCAGTCAGTGAAAATGGCCAGGCAGATAAGGTGTCTTGCTGATGTAATACCAAGGAGGCTAGTGCTGGCTCACAGAATATGTTGTGAGGGAGGGGGAGTAAGAGGTAGAAGGAGAGAAGATGGCCCATGACCACCTGTGGTGATCCATTTCACTTTGGGAGAGTTCTAATTATTAGGACATTTTCCTTACATGAAACCTAAATTTGCCTCTTGGCAACTTCTAACCCTTATTCCTAGTATTGCCCTCTATAGTCAGAACAAATCTAAGCCTTCTTCAAGTGCAAAATCCTAATCTAAAGATATCAAACATGTTTCTTCATGTCTTCTCCAGGTTAAACATCCTCAAGTTCCTATACCAATCCTCATGCTCTCTTCTTAATAATCTCTAGCTTATAAATGTCCTTTCATAAATATTTCACCAAGAACTGAACACATCAAATGTAGTCTGACTAGGGGCAGAATACAACAGGACTACTACCTCTTTAGTCCTGTGTATCTGCAAGCACCCTAGCATACCCAGTGCAGCTGATAGCACAGGTTCTTAGATCTGCTTTTCTAAAGGAAATCAACTCAAAATGGGTTAACAGTCTCACTTTAATCAATTGAACATATATCATTTACCTAGTTCAGGGGGAAAAGTCAACACCCTGAACTTCAGAGAATACAAACAAAAGTTACAAGTAGACAAAGAAACAGATCAGCAGACAGGCTCTAGCTGTCTGACTATTACATCTATACCTATTCAGTTACCAGAGAGGGAAGCACTAACATCTGGGTTTTCAAAGCCAGGGGCTCAACAGCTGCCCAGAGACTCATCTGGCCAAATCACACAACTCTTCCCAAAGTGAGCCCTAAATTAAAACCTCACATCACAGTATATATAGGCTTGTCCTGGGTCAGAGAATGTGACAACCCTCTTGACCAACTGCCCAATCACAAAAGAATAAGGTGTTGGTGTTCCTGAAGAACGAGCCTCTCACCACAGGTTCCATGTGACCACATTCAGTCTACTAGGGGGCAGAGTATATTTGCAAATCAGGAAAGGTTCTCAGAGTCACTTAAGCCTATCAAAGGGTCTAAGGGCAGGGAAGATCTTCAGATTCCCATTTCCACAGTATTCTGCAAGCTATGTTTTTTTTAATGCAATGTAAGGCAGCAAGATTTTACTAGCTTTTTTGCCAGCCAAATTACACATTTGTATAATCTAACTTCACCCTAGATCAGACCCTTTTGGGAACACTGAAATAACACAATACTCACAAAGAAAAAAAAAGGGGGCTAGACATCCTGTTTTCAAGAAATCTCAAAACTCCCCACAT
>CM053601.1:167583101-167612427 GCA_028646575.1 Pseudocheirus occidentalis | reverse complement strand
TGGGTCCCAGACTGCTGTGAAGAGCCCCGCCTGCTGCGCTGCCTGTAGGGCTTTCTGTCTTGTGGAGAGTTTTAGAGCTTGAAAATCTGTTTAGCGTCCCATTTTATGAGTTTTTTAGCGTGTTTGTGTGGGAGCTGTGGTGCTTTGCTGCCTCTACGCCCGCCATCTTGGCTCCGCCCCCGGATCACTTGAACTTGGGAGTTCTGAGTTGTCCTGGACTAATCTGATTAGTCCCTCACCAATATAGTAAATCTCTGGCAGCAGGGGGCGCTAAAGGAGGGGTGAATCAATCCAGGTCAGAAGTGGAACAGGTCAAATCTTCATGATTATCATGGATCCTGTGAGTGTCTGCTGAATGACATAGGGAGAGGAGGAGGAGGAAGAAGAAGAAGAAGAAAAAAGAGGAGGAAGAGGAGAAAGCATTGTGAATATTCTACAGATTAATCACTATCATAATACTCTATCATTTTTAAAGGATTAAAGTCTTTCACAGATATTGGTTATAATGGCATTCTTACTTTGTTTGCCTTATTTACTACTATATTTGCATGTGGAGAAATCACCATGGTAGAAGTATGATATAACTGGATACTATGTTTTGTTATGTTGGGTGTGTTAAACATGTTTGAAAGAGGTTTGAGGGGAACATGGCAAAGATTTTTTAGCAGAGGTGGCTTTTGAAACCAAAGATGAATGTAGGAAAATTATAAAGTTCAAGTATGATTTAAGTAAAGAGATATAAGAAGATACAGAGATTGAGTGACTTGCCCAGGGTTGGTCACACAAGAAGGTGGTAGCAGAGGTGAAATTCCAACTCAGATCTTCTGAGTCCCAGTCTGGTGTTCTGTCCTCCATCATCCCACAGTTTCTTGATTCTGGTCTTAACTAATACTTTGCTGCTGCTGACTTCTAAAACTGAAATAAGAAAGAAGAGCCCTAACATTCCATATACACACATACATACACATATATGTATATATTATATAATATTTTATTTTTCCCCAATTACATGTAAAAAACAGTTTTGATGTTTTTTTTTCAAATTTTGAGTTTCAAATTCTTCCCACCCCACACTGAGAAGGCAAACAATTTGACATAGTTTATATATGTGTAGTTATGCCAAACACATTTCCATGTAAGTCATACTGTTAAAGAAAAAACAGAACACACACAAAAAAGAAAAGAATCTAAAGAAAAAGTATCTTTGATCTGCATTCAAGCTCCACCAGTTCTTTCTCTGGAGATGGATAGAATCTTTCATCATAAGTCCTACAGAATTGTCTTCAGTCCTAACATTTTAGGACTTAGAAAAGATGTGCTTTTCAGTGGTCAAGGAAATAGAGTAAGGGTGAAGTACATAGTTTGTTTAAAGTATAACTTCATGAGTCTTTTAAAAAAATATTACTATTTTCCCAGTAAGATGAAATGTTGGTTATTTTTTTTTCCTTTTTTGGAGGGCAGTTGGGGTTAAGTGACTTGCCCAAGGTCACAGAGCTAGTTTTTTTGTGTTAAGTGTCTGAGGCTGGATTTCAACTCAGGTCCTCCTGACTCCAGGGCCAGTGCTCTATTCACTGCACCACCTAGCCGCCTCTACATGAGTTCTTTCAAAAATTACTTAGGGTGTATTTTATGTGTAGTATGAATTGTAGCGATTTAATTACATTTAGTAGTTGAATTTTTCAATTCAAAGAGTGAGTTTAGAAAATAAAGTTTAGATAGCTAAGTCCTGGCTCTCCTAACTACTAACTTTTTGGTCTTTTCCTTATATATAATATGAAGGTGCTGGACAAAATTATCTCCAAGTTATTTTATAGTTATCTTCTTGCTGGACCCCCAAAATGTACTTTGACTATTTTGAACTATTTTAGCTGAGTTATAGTTTAAGTTATGTATACTAGAAGCAAGAATGGGAAAAACCATAATTAACTATAGTAGATGGAAATGTTATTTTGTAATAATTTAAAGATGGTTTAATACATACATACACACATATATACAGATACAAAAATATATCTGTTACTAGAAAAATAATAATTATTATAGATATTTTCAAAGGTTTACTCTAATTTTCATGAAATATTATTGTTTTGCAGGGCCCAATAAGGTTTCATACCTTAAGAAAAATTAAGTTCCTTGATTCTCATTAAACCTTTTTCTTGCGTATTGAGTTTCCTTTCTTAACTATAATACCAGTTGATAAAGGGAGAGTGTTTGTTAATATTGCTATTTACACTCTTTTCTATTAACATTCCTTTTAAAATAAATTGGTTCCTTTTGCTGCCATTCTCTTTATGTTTAATTATCTGGTTAATGTGGAGAGTATTTGAAAAGCTAAAGAAATTCCTTCACATGGCTGACCTTCTGTGCAAGAGCTGGAAGGATTTGTTTTGCCTTGTTCAACCCATGACATAGTACAGGTGATGTATAGTGTACCTCATGGTCTGCTGAACATGATCCATGGATACCACAGAGCAATAAAAGTTCAACTTTTTCCCAAGTAAGAAAAACTTAAAGAAAGGATCTGTTAAGGATCTGATTTATACTGTTAGAGAGAAAGAAGTTACCAGACAAAACCCAAACCCCTTATATGTGCATCACTTAGAATTCTTCTGCACTAGGTTTTTTTCCCCTCCTACCCTTTTCTCTTCTCTTGTCACAGGATCCTTCTAACCCCCTTTCCCTAACCCTCCCCTCCCATAAAGACCAAAACCCAACAACCCACAACCAAGACACTGAAGGAATTATTTATTGCTTGATGGATGTATCTATTGAGTTCTCTCCTGGAGCTGTTATTTTCAAGCACTTGACAAACACTTACTAGACTATAGGAAGTGGTGTTACATAGGGTGTGGTGGAATGTTGACAGCTTCCATTCAGATCACTTTATGTGTAAATCACGGTGCAGGCAAGTCTTAATGACGCTGAGAAGTTTGCTACATACAGCTGAGTTAGAGGGGGTAACCAAGTGGCTGATCCTACCAGAGGATTTAGCCAGAGTCCTGGCTCTGTCAGTGACTCACTGTCACTGATAGTTGGGCAAGTCACTCAAGTGAGTGAGCTAGAAAACGTGATAGCTACAGGTCCCTTCTGACTATAAAGTTCCACATCTAGAAGGCAGCTGGGGAGCGAAATGACTAGAACACTGCGCCTTAAACACTGATCAGCTGTAAGGCTTATAGTTCTCTGCCTCATGTTCCCCACCTGAAGAGTGGAGATTACAAGAGTAGTGCATGCTTGTTAGAAGGACCAAAGGAGATCCTATAAGTAAAGTGCTTTGAAAACCTTAAAAGTGTCATAGAAATGAAAGTTTTTATTTTAATATCAGCAGATTTCAAGTTGCCTGAACTGATAAATTGATCAGTTCAATCAAGCAACCAATCAACCTTTATTAAGCACCTTTGATATTATTGAAGAAAAAATATTGTATTTGCATTTTTTGGTAAAAGCCTGTGAGAGGCAGTTTATTAATTTATTTTAATTGTACCATTTCTGATTAGAGAGGGAAATCCTAGCAGCCACCATGCCTTTAGAATTAGTCATTTAATTAATAAATCATCTTGGGAAGGCTAATGGCCCAAAGTGTAGATTACATCATTTTTTACGTCTGCACTGTAGTATGTGCTCAGCACTATGCCAGATGTGGGGGATAAGAAAACAAAAATGAAATTATCTCTGTCCTCAGTGAGCTGCCATTCATTTCAGAGAGACAATATGACCGTATTAATGTTTTATGAAGAGCATTCGTAGCTGAGGAGATCAAGAAAGGATTCAAGCAGAAGGTGGCATTTACACTACGTTTTAAAGGAAACAATAGATTTTGTGAAGTGACAGTGAGGAGTGACTATATACTAGGCATAGGGCATAGCCAGTGTAAAAGAATGGAGACGAGATGGAGTGTGATGTTTGGGGAGCAGCAAGGACATTCTGGCTGGACCAACAAGTGGAGGAAGGTGAGTAATGAATGCCAAGGCTAGAGGGGTGAGTTGGAGTTAGGTTATAAGGGGCTTTGAAAGTCAAATTATCATTATTTTCATTTGACCCTAAAGGTAATAGGGAACCTTTAAAGTTTATTGGGTAGGGGAGTCACATGGTTTGACCTATCTTTCTGGAAAATCACCTTAGCTGAAGTGTGGAGGATAGATTGGAGCTGGGAGAGACTCAAAGCAGGGAGATTGCTCAGGGTACCATTTCAATAGTATAGAAAAGAGATAACAAGACCCTGAACAAGGGTGGTGGCTGCATGAGTAGAGAGAAGATGACAGATTCGACAGAGGTTGTGGAATCAGAATTGACCTTATTTTGCTCCCAATTGGATCTGTGGAGTGAAGGGAGAATGAGAAGCCGAGGATAACTGACATTTCAAACCTGGGCAAGGATATTCATGCCCTACACAGCAGTAGGGAAGTTTGGAAGAGGGGTAGGTTTTGGTGGGAAAGATAATAAGTTTTCCTTTGCTCATGTTGAATTTGAGAGGCCTACATGCAGTTTGAAATATCCAGTAGCTGTTTGGTAATCTGAAATAAGAGCTCAAGAGAAAAACTGGGGCTGCTATAGAGATCTGGGAGTCATCTGCATGGAGACAATTAAACCCACGGGACTTGATGAGATCACCAAGTGTTGAGTGTAGGGAGGAAAGAGTCCAGGGCAGAGCTTTGAGGTAGACCCACAGAAGAGGGCATGGTATGGATGGTGAGCCAGCAAAGGAGACAGGAAAAATAGACAGGCGAGAGTCAAGGGCGAGCAATGACAAAAAAAATCCAGAGAAGAGAGACTCTGTTAGACACTAGAGAGTGGTTGAGAAGCATGAGGCCTGAGGTAAGAGATGACTAGTAATTTTGGTGAACTAGGCAATACAGTAGATAGAGTGCCAGGCCTGGAGTTAGGGAGCCCTGAATCCAAATAAAGCCACAGACGCTTGCTAGCTGATAACCCGCCTGAATGAGTCACTTACTGGTTTTTGCCTCGGTTTCCTCAACTCTGAAATGAGGATAATAGCCACCTATCCCCCAGGGTTGTTGTGTAAAGCACTTAGCACAGAGCTTGGCACATAATATGTGCTATATGAATGCTTGTTCCCTTTCTCCCCAACCTTTCCGCTTTGGTGAGAGCAGTTTCACCTAAGAATTGAGGTTAAAAGCCAGAATGAGGAGGGTTGAGGAGTGAGACAAGAGACATAAGAGTCTATCATACATTATGCAGTGGTGCCTCCTGCTGAAACCTGATGCCCTCTACGTAATCAAAAAGAGGAAAGGGAAGCTAAGTTCCAGCCATGTCAACGTGGAGTTTCTAGGGGATTTTTCAAATGTGAAAAATGCTGTTGTTTATAGAGAAATAAGGGAATGACGACAGTTCTTGAAAAAGAAGAGATTCTGGAACTGGGAAAGCAGGCTTGGCTCTATAGCTTTCATTATGACACTGCCCAAATTCTTTCCTTACTCAAGGTTTTTACATGTTGAGAATTTTTTTCCCATGGGGATAGCTCCCTAAATACATACTAGAAATTGATGGGAAAATAACTTTCACCTTGCAGGAATATCTTTTATTAGGCAAGGCTAAATGTAACATCCTGCACTTTAAACTTGGGTTTAAGAAGAATAAAATGAAGGAGGCCTGGTTAGATGACAGCTCCTGTAAAGATGTAATGGTTTTAGTGGACTCGCAGCTTATTTCAAGTCCATAGTGTGACATGGAAGCCAAAGACCACTGATGAGAACTTAGAATGCCTCCTCAAGAAAAGGGATGTTGGTATTGTTTGTCATACACTTACCAGACCCCTTCTGAACAGTCATGTTTAGTTCCAGGTGCCCCATTTTAGTAAGGCAGCCAACCAGGGCGCAATCCAAGAATGGTGACTAGTGTGATGGGAGGATTGGGAGACCATAGGATCCAAAGAGTAGTGGGAGGAACTGGAAGGGGAGACTTATTGGAAACGGGGTCTTGGTCTTTAGGTGTTTGAAGTGCTGACATAGGACTTGTTATACAAAAGGCAGAATGAACAGCGAAGTATGGAAACTTTCAAAGGGGGAAGATACAGATTTGATCTAAAGAGAAAGCTAAGAACCAGAGCAGTAGAATAGCTGTTGTCTTAGAAAGTAGCAGGTTCCTTGAATTGGAGGGTCCCAAGTGCTCTCTGACATGTTGCAGACTAGGTTTCTGTTCAGTTGCAGGTTACACCGGGCATCTAAAGTCCTTTCCAACTCTGAGATTCTGCAATTCTGTGATTGATTACATCTCTTCCGGAAAATGAGCGATACCTCTAAAACAGAAGCACAAGAAAATCAGTATTTGAGACTGAATTTTACAAATAGTGCAAAAATTGGCACCTGCTGAGTTTTGTTCTTATGATGGGAAGATGCTTGTCACAGAATTGCAAAAACTGTATAGTTGAAAGAAACATTCTTATACCTAATACTCAAAAAAATCCATGATTTCATACCTGTGGGAAATTGTAGCCCATCAACAACTTAGTAGAAAAGTCTTAAGAGTTGCCTGATGTTCAGAAGTTAAGGGCTCACAAGTACATAGCTAAGTAAGAAACTACCAGAAGTAGGATATGAACTTAGCCCTTGGCCTCAAGGACAGCACAGTCCACTTAAACCCTATTGCCTTTCAAAATGGCAGTACGCCTGCAGAAATATTTCTATATATATTATGAAATAAATATTCCTTTTAAAAACCAAATTTGAATGTAGTACCCAAGTGTGCCTATAATCAGATATAAAGATGGGTATAAAAATAACATTTGGTCTTAGCTTTCACTTAATATGTTTGAGTTTTATTTCTTCTCTGCTCCTTTTTAGCGTGGTGTAGCATTTGGCATTCACTATTGTCAACTGAGAAGAAGGTGTCAAGTTAAACTTACCATTTAGAAGGTGCTCTGGAAAGGTTTTGCTGATTTGGGAAGTAGATTTTCATGAAATTTGATTATGAACCGTTAGGCAAAATGTACATTGAAGAGGAAATCATGGTGTCCAAAGAGTAAGAATGAGAATTCACTAGGTAGGTTTACCCTGGAATCACATCTTGCAGTGGTGAATTAGGGATCAGAGTGGTAGCCTTTCCAGTTGGAGCTGCACTTCCACCCTTTTTTCTTTTCTCTCAATCACCTCTGCCCCTAGAATTTGTTATTATTTTTTTCTATTCCATTTAAACACTCTCTCACCACATGTTCCCCGTTCTCATAAATTGAAATGGATTATCAGCTGTCTAGGTTGTGGTGATGTGCAGAGAAATGTACCTCTCCAGAAGTGCAAAGAAATATCAGTCACATTTTTACTTGAAGATTTGCTAACCAAAAAATAAATGTCATATGGAAAATGAGTGCCATAGTTTACAAAATGCAGTTTTAACGTCAGGAGGAATTTGTAAAAAGTAACTAATGTAAAAATGTTTTTCTTACTTTTCAAGGTTTCAAAATATTCTCTGCAGAAGAAAGTAAATGAAATGGTAAGGAAGTTACAACATTGTTCATTATTTCTAACATGGTAATAAGGGACAACTTAATATTCCTTACTGTTAATGTAAAATAAAGATAGATAAAGTTGAGATCAATAAAATAGTTGATACTTATAAATTAGCAGAATTTTTAAGGTTGAACTCATTTAAGATATTCTCAAAATTATTCTAAATTTATTGAGATTGCTTAACATTCACCTTGTTAAAAATAGGTTTTTGAATAGCTACGAAATTATTGGTAGAAGTGATAACATATAAAAACTACTTCATTTAATGAACTTATTATTGAGTATATATGCAAACCTAGATTTTTAAAAAATGTTACAGCCCTTGATTTTTAGAACCTTCATTTTGAAATAGTGCTTTAGTTTGATAATATTTTAGCTTTATAGTACTGCAATGTGAAGCTGCATCTGAAAACCAAAATTAGGAAAAGACTCATTATTTATCAAGTGAGGGCTTACGGTATGCCCAGCATTATGCTGTGTATTTAAAAATTAATATTTTAGCATGATAAAATAAGATTTTGTGAAGTATTCTTGTTGATTCTTCCTTATCATTACCTGTGGTAGTATGCCTTCTGAAAACTATATTTTTCCCCTCTAGCACAGCACTCCATTTCCGTTTCCATCTGCACAGGACTTCTTGGCAAAGGTTTCTCTTTTCCTAGCCTGATTAGAGAACGGGAGGATAGCAAAATTTGTTATTGAATTAAATTTAGGTTTGGTATAAGGAAGTGCTGGAAACAAGAGAGGATGATTTCTAAGGACATCAAATACAAAGCTGTACAAAGTAACTCTTGTGCCTCTTGGAAACCTATTTTTGCTGTATTAGGAAATAAAAGAGAGCTGTATAAAGATTGCTAAGCTTGATTGAATAAAAGCTGTGAAAATTCTGCTGCTGTTCAACTGGAAAGAATAAAGATAATATTGTCAGACTATTATAAACTGTGATTTTAATTAAGAAGCCGAAAAACTAGAGTCCGGTTTAGCTTTAAGTACCATGACATTTGTACTGAAAGTCATCTTCAACGCTACAGTGGTTTTACACAAAATACGGTGAAATTGAATAATATGTCCTTTGACCTGGGAGATAAGGCTACAAGTTAAAGATCAAAGGCAACATAAAATGTGTTTTGTCTTATTTCACTTTTAAATTTTATTAAACAAATATGTATAATTTAAAGGATGTTGCTATATTAAAAAAAAATCTCCATAGGTTTGTGTCACTTCCAGGTAGCATTTTGTTATGAATTACAAACTTAAAGGAGGAACTTATTGGAATAATAGTTAAGTATAATTACATCATTGTTTTTATCTAAATAATAAAGCAAAATATAAATTGCTAAAACCAAATGTTAAATGTATTCATATTTATTTTATAGCCACTGAGAACATTTAAATTTATTGGAAAATTGTTTTAAAAGTTGGAAATCACTTTTAAAATTATTCTCATCTTCTGTAACTTAAATGATTTTTTAATCTTTTTTTGAGTGATTCTGATTTCATATGTGTCAGGAGCTCTCTCTACCAGTACATATTAGCACCTGTACTACAATTGTCTTAGGGAGTTACTTGGGGCACTAGGAGGTTAAGTGACTTGTCCAGGGTCACACAGACAGTCTGTGTCAGAAGCAGGACTTCAACTCTCTTTTATCTGTTTCTAATGGTAAACTCAAAATGCTCTATAGAATTCACTCACATTGTTTGCTGCTGTGGCAAGCCCAGATGACCAAGACATTAACTGGAAATAAGATGTTACCCATGACCAGTAAATCAAATTTCAGGGCACTAGTATATAAAACATATAATTTGGTACTCTGAAAGAAGTAATTTTGAAAATAATCCCCTGGAGCTTTTCTCCCTGCTTTTTATCTCCCATGGGTAAGCATTTAACTTCTAGTGAATTTCTAAGTTGTGAATTCAACCAAGTTGTGAATAACTAAATAAGCTGAAAGAGAATCTTGAAATTATCATAACAGTAAACAACCATTAACCTAAACTGCGCCTCCCAATAAGAATAATTCCTTTTCCTCATGAAAAAAATTACAGTCATTATTTTAAAAAAAATCCAAGCTATGGTAACAAACTCTAATGTGACAAAAGAACCACTATTTATAATCTAAATATTGGCTTATTAAGGTTACCATAGGGGAAAATCTTAAATTTTGATTAGTGATTACTTTGGGAACTATAGTTCTTAATATAGTTTAATAAGGGAAATGAAAATTTATTAAATAGAAATTACAGGACCTGAAACCATGTTTTTCCAGGATCATTCTAAAGAACTGGGAATGTTCAACCAATATAAAATAATACTTAGGTACATGGGGACATATTTGAAGGGCGGACATTTAGAAGATTGATTAGACTAATTTTGTGTGGCTCCAGAAGGCATAATCATGTGAAAATTATTTAATGGCAAATTTTGGATCCCTGCCAACCTTGGAGACAGGAAGATCTGGGTTCAAGTCCTGTCTCTGACACATACAGGCTATTTGACCATGTTACACTTAACTTCTGTGCTCCCCAGGCATCTCTCTAAGACTTGTCATTTACAGCTGTTGTTAGAGAGTAGAATTCCCTCCTCATTTTCTGTGATTACATGTCAGTTTATCTCTGAAGAAAATGAATGCTCTCTGGATTGAGAGGAAACAGTAATTTAAAAAAAATTTAATTAAATTTTAATATTGAAGCATTCAATAAAATGCCCAGTGTAATAGTCACACACTTTTACATAGTGTTTGCTAAATTAAAATATAGATAAATCATTTTCTTTGTTTTTATAAATAATACTACCAACATGTTTATTTAATGTTACATTTATGTAACTTTAGGTTGTCATTACAGTTTAGAATTTACTTGATAATTATGATTCTAAAGGTTAAAGTCTCTTAAAAGAATAGACAAAAAATTGATTTTTAGAAAACTACGACAGGGAAGTTAACTGAAGCAATTTGTATAGCAACTTGCAAAAGAGAAAATCAAAGTTTAAGTTTTATTCCTGAATTTTTATCTTTTATTTCCCATGGGTAAGCATTCAAAATTCGGTGACAATAGAAATAATTCTGTTAAGAGAAATTTCTTTGACCTCTGAATATCTTTGAGTCAGGCGAGAAGATATACAGGTTATATTTTATTTTAATCAGCAGTTATACTCCCAAAGATTTGTAAATCTGATTTTTATAAATCTTTTTGTAAAGTCCTGCTCTGATAAGTCTTTCTTGTAGAGTTTCCTCTGGGTTCTCTAAGGCAATGCCAGGGGACCCTTCTGTCTCTGAGATTTCTTTATATTTTCTTCCTGACAGTCAAATTAATATAACAACTTGCGTTTATGTAAAACCTTCATGTGCTTTCCTCATAATAACTGTGTGAAGGCACTAAACAGTTCTATTTAATATAGGTACTATTCCCTCTATTTTCAGATGCTCACAAGTCATCTTAGCTTAGCAGTCACTCAATCACTATCAAGTATTGGAGCCAGGATTTGAATCCCGGTCTCCTGCATCCACATTTAGCAGCTTTCTGTTATATCATGGTGCCTCTCAATTAAATAAACATTTGCTATGTACAGAATTTATAATATACTATAGGAAATACAGCATGAACAAGACATGGTCTGTCTGCTCTCACCTTACAGGCTAGTAGGGAGATATAAGACAAACAAGCAAAGTAATCTTATAAGTACAAAGCATAATATGGCAGGTGTAACAAAAGGGGTACAAATTACTATAGGGGTTTAGAGGAGGGAAAAGTTGTGTAGTTGTCAGGATCAAAGAAGGCTTCCTAAAAGAAAAGCATTTGAATTGGATCTGAAGACTGGTAGGATTTTGACAGAGGGAGGATATTACATGTGGTAAGAAGGCCATGAATGAAGGCAGTGAAGGGTAAAGTGAGGACACGTTCGGGACATGGTGACAAGTCAGTCCAGTTTGCATGAAACACAGGGGCCTAAAGAGAAATAAGGAAAGGAAATGTAAACGGGTTGGAGCATGCAGGACCCTGAATGCCAGGCTAAGGAGAATGGCAATAGGTAACCAATTTAAATAAGGGAATAACATAAAACTGTGTTAAGAAGGTCTGTCTGGTAGTGATATATAGAGATGTCTTACTTAGACTCAAGTGAGGAAATCCTGGAGGTGGGGAGGACAAAGGATTACCGAAGTCTAGGGGAGACACAGTGGAACACAATGAGGCGTCAGGGGGAGCAGTGGGCAGCCAGTGTTGTTTCCCACCAGCTAGTCATCTTGGTTGTAACTCCTCGACATCATGCCCCCTCTCAGGTACCTACCTCTGGCAGCATTCCTTGGTCATCTTCCCCCTGAGGACTGCAGCTGTCCTCCTTTTTCTTATTTGTGTCCCCAGAACTTAGCGTAGAATAAATGGTTACTGTTTTACAGGATTTATCAAAATTGTTCAGGAACTGTTTTATAACAGCCTTTTTTTAAATTCTAGAAAGGAAAATCGAAGACATTTAGAAGATTAAACAGAAAATTGCCTTATTTCTGTCCTTCGTTTGTCTCTTGATCTTGAATAAAAACATTGGATGCCAGAGAGATGTAGCCCCCATTGTGGATTTCTTATGAGAATAACAAAATTACTACAAAAAAAAAACCAAGCTTATCGAGATTTAGAAATATCGTAAAACTGAACATTTCCATAGATAATTCTGAGAGATCACTAATGTATGTACTCTGGAATTGTTTGTCATATTGTTATGAAATTATTCGTCTGCCTGATGTTATGTACTGAAACTGCATGTTAACATCGTATTTAGAGTTTAACATTACTGTTCAAAATAGGAACAAAAGCTCCAGTTACAACTCTTGGCAAAAGAAGATCATCATAAGCAACTGAATGAAGTAGAGAAATATTATGCTACAATCACATGTCAATTTGGAATGGTGAAAGAAAATCATGTGAAGTTAGAACAGAATGGTAGGTGTCACACATGGAACATTTTATATATTTATTCAGTGAAGAACGTCTAAACTGCTTTAAAGGACATGATTCAAATGGATTTTACTGTAGTTTTCAGTAAAAAAAGGCATTTTGAATGCTTCTCAAATTCTCCAGTAAATAATCATGTTATCTTTGGTTTTTATTGTTATTTTATCTGGGCAGGTAATTGTACAATAATAATGATGTAGCATTTTAAAAATACAACAATATAATATTTCTAAATATTTTTATCTATTTGCAGTACATGAAGCAATCCAATTAAATAAAAGACTGTCAGCAGCAAATAAAAAACTAGAATCTGAAGTATGTAGTTTAAAACAGGTATGAGCCATAGAATTTGCTAGTATTCTATAAGATTATGTTCTAAGATTGAAAGACAGTGTGGAATGGTGGAGAGAGAGCCAGGAGGTCTGGGTTTGAGCCTCTCCCTTGGACCCTGAGCAAGTATCTTAATCTCTCATTTCCCCAGAGTGTCAGCTGTAGAACAGTCTGCACTGGTAGAGAGTTTCCTCTCTTGGACTTGTCTATGTCAGTGAAATCACAAATCTGATCTCTCCAAAAGTTGCTTTAAGATTATTAGTCTTGTAGGAAAATGACTGAAAGTTGTTATGTATTTGGTAGTAGGGCTGCAAAAAAAAAATGTGTTGGTATGGTAACATGAACTTTAAGTTGTCTGATTTTTCCTAGTTGAGCCACATTCTCTCATTCTTATTCTTTGTGACCAATGGCATGAATTTTGAAATTTCGATGATGGCTTAAAGAGCCAACAAGACCTTTGACATTTAGCTTTTTTTTTTCTTTTTGGACAGGGGAAGACAGGGCATTTTGGGTTTAAGTGGCTTGCCCAAGGTCAGACAGTGAGTCATGTGTCTGAGGCCACATTTGAACTCAGGTCCTTCTGACTCCAGGGCTGGTGCTCTAGTCACTGTTCCACCTAGCCGCCCCAACATTTAGCATTTCTAACAAACTGAAACAAATTAGACATCCACAGATAAAATAGCAACTGTTGCCCAATTTCACTATAATTCTTATAGTATTGATTATATTATGCTATAGTGAAATCATCAATGTAATCCTAGTGGCAAAAAAACCCCGGCACAGGGAGCTCTATTCTTGACTCAGTCACCAAACAGTTTTGTGACTTTGGACCATTCCACATGCTTCAGTCTCACTTTCTTCTGTTTAAAGATGAGGGACTTAGAGTAGGGGACCTTCAGAAGTCGGTGAACTTGGATGAGAAAAAAATTACATCTTTATTTCAGTAACTTCTAACAGATATTTGACATTTCCTTCAATTGGGAATAAAAAGTAATAATTGGAGAAGGGCATCAAATTTCCACAGGGGTCCATGACTTGAGAAAGATTAAGAATCCTGGAACTGAATTATCTTTTAGGGCCTCTTTACTCTTAACATTCTATGATTCCAAGTAAAAACACTTTGAAAATTAAAATAAAACTCTATTCAAATGTAAAATATCATTCTCTTTGTAAACCAGACAGCTCTGTGGTACAGGTGGATAGAGTGCCTGACTTGGACTTAGTATGAACTGAGTTCAAACCCTGCCTCTGATAACTGGTTAGCTGGATGGCCTTGGACAAGTCATTTTGACTTCTTTTAGCCTTAGTTTCTCCAAATGACAAATGACAGCAATAATGACCCCTACCTCACCAGTAGATGTTTGTAAAGTTCTTTACCAGCCTTAAAGCTACGGAATGCTAATTCTTAGTAGAATTAAAATATAGTCTTGCCAGGCAGAGAGTGTAGATCCTAGAATCCAGCTAGTATTCAAATGAGAGTCTCTGCTATGACATTCAGAAAATCAAGAAGTATTTATTAAGCACTTAATGTGTACTAGGTCCTTTACTAGGTGCTGAGGTTACAAAGGAGAAAGAAAAAAATTTCAACCCTTAAAGACCTTTATATTCTAATGGGGGAGACAACATATGTATACAAAGAAACCTGCGGTATTGTTATAAGTATACTCAGTCTAGAAATAAACAATACTTGCTGGAAATCCAGGAAGATTTTCATTATCTTTATTTTACATTTATTCTTTCCTGAATAAATGGGTAGCCTCTTCAAAAGACTACCGAGAATCAGACAAATGCAAGCCCCTTTATGCTGCTTCCGTTCAAATTTCCTGTCTTGTTCCTCCCTTCAGAACTGGGATTGGTCCCAGCTCTTCTGGGTTTCAGTCTTTCTCACCTGCCCATTACATATATGTTCCATCCTCCAACCAATATGAGCCACATGCATCTGATGATCGAATAATGAGGCTCTAATTCTGTGCGGGGTATGTTAGTTACTATGCGTAAGACTAGTTAAGCATGTATGTTAATGAAAAGTTGGTGACTGTCCTTTGACCCTCAGCCAGTTTGAGCCAGCTTAGCTCAGGTCCCTTCCAAGGATAAACTTACAGATTTCTTCCAGCTATATGATTGAATACGGTGCTCTACTCTTCCTCCTCTCATCCTAATTTATACCTTCCTGCATATCCTGTGCAACATCCATTGTTCCTATAGAATCTGTGGAAACCAAACTACTAGCATTTCTCACAATCCATATAAAGACAAAGGAAGATAACCTTAGAACTGAAGACACTAGCAGCTAGGGGTTGAACTGAACCCTGAAGGAAGCAAGGGAAAAATGATTTTCTGTAGGAGGTAGGATTTTAGTTGGGATCTAAAGGAAACCAGAGAAACCAGTGGATGGAGATGATGAAAGAGAGCATTCCAGGCATAAGAGAAATCCAGTGAAAATGTGCACAGCTGAAAGATAGAGTGTCTTACTTGTGGAACCACCAGGAGACCAGTATCTCTAGACTGAAATGGATGAATTGGTGAATGAGATATAAGAAGAATGGAAATGTAGGAGGGTGCTAAGTTATAAAGGACTTTGAGTTCCAAACAGAACCTCGAGTAACAGGGAACACTTCACTTCCCAGGGCAGTCCATTCGAATCACTTTTGAACACCTCTATCAAGTAAAATTTGCCATTTTGCCACTTCTATTCATTGTTTCTGGTTCTGCCTTCGGGGGCCAAAGAAAATAATTTAATCTCTTTTCATGTGAAAGGCCTTTAGGTACTTGAATACAACTATAATGTGTCCCCTAAACCTTATATTTGTGTTCAGTAAAATCTATCCTATTATCCTTTTCTAGTTCTTTAATGTATAATTGACTGAGAGTCTGGAAGATCATGTTCTTCCTAGAATTCAGAATTAGAAGGCTGTTTAGTCTAATTCATACCTGAAAAAGAATCCCATTAGATAGAATCTTTGCTGGAACCTACTACCTCCCTTCATAGAATTGATCAGCTTTGGCGTCTTCAGCTTCGGTGGTTGGAGCATAGATTTTTGTTACTGTGATGTCAAACAATTTGCTTTGGATTCAAACATATCCTTTGGTCATTTTTGAGATTACCTCAGTACTGCTTTCCTTACCTTTTTATCAACTACAAGGGCTGGTCCATTTCTTTTAAGGGATTCTTGCCCATTGTAGTATATGTAATAATCACTTTCCCATTCATTTAAGTCCACTGATATCCAAGATGTTGATGCTTAATCTTTCCATCTCCTGTTTGACTACATCCAGCTTACCTTGGTTCATAGATCTTGCATTCCAGGTTCCTATATAATATTGATCTTTACAGCATTGGGCTTTCCTTTCATCACCAGACACATCTGTAGCTGAGTTTCCTTTTGGCTTTGGCCCAATCACGTCGTTGGTACTGGCGCTACTTGTAGTTGTCCTCTGCACTTCCACAGTAGCATACTGGATATTTTTCTGACTTGAGGGCCTCATCTTCCAATGTTATCTCTTTTATCATTTTAGTACTGTCTGTGGGGTTTTTTGGCAAAGATCCTGGAGTTATTTGCCATGAATAACAGGCAAGTTTGTCCTTGGAGTAAAAAATGAAGCAGGGCAGACACTAATAGAGTTTTGTCAAGATAACTCACAGGTCATTGACAAATACTCTTTTTCAACAACTCAGAAGATGACTCTACACATGGACACCACCAGATGGTCAATATAGAAATTAGATTGGTCATATGCTTTGCAGCCAAAGCTGGAGAAGCTCTATATGGTCATTTAAAACAAGATCTGGAGCTGACTGTGGCTCAGATCATGAGATGATTATTGCAAAATTCAGATTTAAATTGACAGAAGTAGGGAAAGCCATCAGACAATAAAGATATGACTTAAATAACATCTCTTATGAACTTGAAGTGGAGGTAATTAGACTTAAGGGATTAGAACTGGTGTTTAGAGTGCCTGAAGAACTATGTAGAGAGGTTCGCAATATTGTATAGGAGACAGCAACAAAAAATATTCCAAAGAAAAAGAAGAGCAAGAAGCAAAATAGCTATCTGATGAGGCTTTGTGAATACCTGAGGAAAGAGAAAGGGAAAGGTATGCCTAACTGAATGCATAATTCTAGAGAATAGCAGGGAGAGATAAGATTTTCTTAAATGAACAATGCAAAGTAATAGAAGAAGATAATACAATGAGAAAGACAAAAGACTTCTTCAAGAAAACTGGAGTTATCAAGGGAAAGTTTCATGCAAATATTGGCATGATAAAAGACAAAAATGGTAGCAATTTAATGGAAGTAGAAGAGGTTAAGAGATGGTAAGGATACACAAAAGAACAACATAAGAAAGATCTTAACATAGCTGATAACCATGTTGGAGTGGTTATTGATCTATAGCCAGACATCCTGGAGAATAAAGTCAAGTGGACCTTAGGGAGCATTGCTAACAGTTAGACTAGTGGAGGTGATGGAATTCCAGGTGAGCTATTTAAAACCCTAAAAGATGATGCCGTAAAAGTGCTGTACTCATTATGCCAGCAAATTTGGGAAACACAACTATGGCCACTGAATTGGAAAAGATCAGTTTATGTCCCAACCCTAAAGAAGGGCAAGCCAAGGAATGTTCAAATTACTGAACAATTGTACTCATTTCACATGCCAGTAAGATTATGCTTAAGATTCTGCAAGCTAGGGTTCAGCAATAAGTGAACTGAGAATTGCCATTAGAGCAGGCTGATTTCTGAAGAGGCAGAAGATCATGGATTATGGAGAAAGCAAGGAAGTTCCAGAAAAACATATTTCTGCTTCACTGACCACACGAAAACCTTCAATTATGTGGATCACAACAAAATGTGGCAAGTCCTCAAAGAGATGGGACTAGCAGATCATCTTACTTGTCTCCTGAGGAACCTAACCTGTGTGTAGGCAAAGAAGCAACAGTTAGAACCGAACATGGAACAACTGATTGGTTTAAGATTGGAAAAGGAGTACAATAAGACTATATTCTGTCACCTTATTTTTTAACTATGTGCAGAATATATTATGTTAAATGCCAAGATGGATAAAACAAAAACTGGAATTATGGTTGCCAGGAGAAATAGCAACAATCAACAATTATAATGCTGGAGAAGACTTTTGAGAGTCTTGGACAGCAAGGAGATCGAATCAGTCAACATCTAAAGAAATTAATTTGAACTATCCACTGAAAGGTCAAATACTGAAGCTGAAGCTTAAAAACTTTGGCCACATAATGAGAAGACAGGATGCATTGGAAAAGACGTTGGGAACGATTGAAGGCAAAAAGTTAAGTGGATGGCAGAGGATGAGATGGATAGATGGTCTTACGAAAACAACGAATATGAACTCGGACAGACTTTCAGAGATAGTAGAGCATAGAAGAACCTGGTGTGCTGTAGTCCATGGGCTAATGAAGAGTCAGATGTGACTGAATAACTGAACAACACCTCCCTAGGCAGCCAATTCTTTTGGATAGCTCTGATTGGGTGGTTTACCCCTGCAACTTCTTCCCATTGTTCTTGATCCTGTCCTTTGGGGTCAAGTAGAAGTCTAATTCCTCTTCCACATAACAATCCTTCAGATACTTGAAAACAGTGATCATGTTCTCCATGAACCTTTCATTCTTCAGGTTAAACATGTACAATTCTTTCAGTAATCTGTATATGGCATGAACTTGAAATTCTTGACCATGCCTATGGCCCTCCTCTGGATTTCTGCAGTCTTTCAATGTCCCTTCTAATAAGCACTATACACATCAGAAGTGGTCTAACCAGGACAGAGTACAGGGAGACTGTCATTTCCTTTCTCCTCAAAATAGTGCAGCCCAAGATCATATTGGCTTTCCCAACTGTTGTTACATTGTTGAATGTTGTTGAGTTTGCTGTCCACTAGAACTCCCGGATCTCTTTGAGACAATTGTCAAATCATTCCCTTTCCCATCTTGTATTTGTGCAGTCAATTACTTGAACTCAATTATAAGATCTTACATTTAGCCCTAATAAATTTCATCTTAGTAGACTTGACCCATTTATCAAGCCAGCCAATACTTTTTTTTTGGATCTTGACTGTGAAATCCACTGTGTTAGCCCCCCCCCTCCTAGCTTTGAATCATCTGAAGATTTGATGAATGTCTTACCTGAGCCCTTATGTAAGTCATTGATAAAAATTGTTAAGTAGCATGGGACTTTTCCCCTGGAGAGCTCCTTTCCTGTTGATGCCAAACCGTTAATGACTATTTGGGTCTGGTTATTTGACCAATTTTAAATCTACCTAAGCATACTGTGGTCTATTCCACATTCTTTTCCTCAAGAACAACATTAGAGACTTTATAAAATGCTGTTATAAAATCTAGGTAAGCTATTTCTATAGAAGTCCTCTCATTTTTTAAAATAACCCTGTTAAAAAAGGAATAAAAGTGAGTCTAATAGGATTTATTCTTTTTTTTGTTTGTTTTTGGAGGGCAGTTGAGGCTAAGTGACTTGCCCAAGGTCACATGGCTAGTTTTTTGTATTAAGTGTCTGAGATCAGATTTGAACTCAGGTACTCCTGACTCAAGGGCTGGTGCTCTATTCACTGCACCACCTAGCCGCCCCTAATAGGATTTATTCTTGAATAAGCCATGATATTTGTAATCATCTCTTCCTTTTTGAGGCATTCACTGATCTTCTCATTAATACTCTGTTCTAGAATGTTGCCTGGAACTGAAGTCAGACTCTGGTTCCAGTAATCTCTTCTTTCTCTTTTTTGGAGATCAAAACACTCTTCTCTCCTTTAGTCATACAGCACTCTTCCCACATTGCCTGTTCTTTCAGAGACCATTGACAATGGCTCAGCAGTCATATTGTCCAGTTCTTTTGGTACTTGATGATGTAACTCATTAAGAGCCAGGTGACCTGAAGTCATCAAAGAGGTTCTTCCCTCTTTTGACTAGTTCAGATGAGCGTGAGGTTCAAGTGTCAGCAACTCTTCCTTTCCTGTCTCCCCTTTGTTTGTATAGTTGTCTACTTACATACCCTGAATATGTGAGATAATCTCCCCTGCCCTGACGTATTCCTCTTCTTCCTTCTTTACATTCTTCTCCTAAGATCATTAAGATATAACACAGCTCCCAGGTCTTCTAATTTGCCTCCCTCCATGACCTCTGATGGTGATATGGCTCAGAGAAGACATAAGTATTATCTCCTCATATTAAAATTTAAGCAGTTTATGTTTTTTTAGTCCTTTATTGTTGTTCTTTCATATTTATCTATGTATTTACCTGAGTTTAAACTTCAAAGTTTCATTTTTATATCATTAATACTTGGAAGTTCTCTGTTTCATTGAAGAGCCATTCCCCTTCACCCATACCCCACTCCCCCCCCCACTAGGACAAGTTGTAAACTTAGATTCTTCTGGAATATCTCATTCCAAGCTCTTATCTTCTTTAGGGTGGTGGTTGCTAAATCATGTGTGATTCTGACTGTGGCTCATTGGTATTTGAATTCTTTCTTTCCAGCTGCTGGCAGTGTTATTCACTTTGACCTGGAAGCTCTAGATCTTGACTATGGGGCTCTTTGATTCCTGAGAATTTATGTTTTGGGGTTTCTTTCAGGAGGTGACCAGTGGATTCTTTCTATTTCTACTTTACCCTCTGGTTCTAAGAGATCTGGACAATTTTCTTCTGAACTGTCTTGAAACAGAATATTTAGGCTTTTTTTGATTATGGCATTCAGGTGGTCCAGTGATTTTAAAGTACTTTCTCCTTGAACTGTTTTCTAGGTTAGTTGTTTTTGCTTTGAGATCCCTTATATTTTCTTCTACTTTTTTAAGCCTTTTGACTTTGTACTGATATTTCTTGCTATCTCTTGGAGTCATTAGATTTTATTTGGTCCATACTAATTTTCAGAGATTTTTGTTGCTTGGGCCAAGCTTTGTACCTTTTGTGTCATTCACCTCTTAATTCCTTTTCTAATAGCTATTTTCCAATTTTTCCTCATTCATTCTCATTTCACTGATTAAATTTTTATTTAACTTTTAAAACTCTTTTTCTTTTCCAGGAATTCTAGTTGAATTTGTGTCTGAGCTGTGTTTTATCTCAGAGCTTTGCTTATAGATGTTTTAGAACCATTCTCTTCTGTGTTTCGAGCATCCTTATTGCAACAATAACTTTTTATGGTGAAATTATTATTTTTTTGTTCTTTTTTCCTGACTGCTTCCTGAGTTCAGACTTGATACTATGGTCAGCCTCTGCATACTTCTGAAGGAAATATCTGGGCCTGTCCTGTTCTTCCTTTTTTTGGAGTATTGAATGTTATGTTGTCCTAGGATCTCAGGGACAGCTCGGACTGGGGACTTGGACGCTTTCAGTGCTCTTGACACGATTTAATTCAGGATGAAGTTTGATTGCTACATCCCTCCTAATCCCCCCTCCCCCAATCCCTAGTCTGAACTCTACAAGTTCTTGACCTAAGTTGGAGTCTGAGCAATAGTAGATTGCTCCTGGGCTCAGCCACTGTCAGCCAGCTGGGGAGCTCTGCTGGTTCAGAGTGACAGAACTACAGGCTTCCCTTTTGTGTGGGATTCCTGTCTTGAAGGCTTCACACTAGACTCAAAGCTAGAATTTAGACCCTGCTTTGCTCCTGGCATCTGAGCCCATAGCATCTGCTTCCTTCTAACTCTGTTCCTCATTACACCACTTAGGGCCTAAGATGATTCCTGTTTCTGGAACATCACCCTCCTGAGCAGGCACCCTTCTTTGTCCACCCTGGATTTTTTTGGTGTCTTTTTGGAGGAGGGAAGCAAGGTAGTTGGGGTTAAGCGATTTGCCCAAAGTCACACGGCTAATAAATGTTAAGTGTCTGAGGCCGAATTTGAACTCAGGTCCTCCTGACTCCAGGGCCAGTACTTTATTCCCTGTGTCTTGCCCCCCACCCTGGATTTGTGACCTGAAACTGAGTAGTACATGACAAAACTGCTAATTGGCACCTGTGCCCATCAAAGTGCCTCAGTATATATCTGGGGCTTCCTCAAAAGAGAAATTCTAGCCAGATTCTGTAACCAGCATCTGCAGACCTTTTATTTTTCTGTTTTCCTATACTGATTTGGGCTAGAAAAATATTTTCAACATTCCCTTTTGTAAGATTTTGAGATGTAAATTTTCTCCCCCTCTTTTCACTCCCTTCCCCAAGATGGCATACAATCTCATATAGGTTATACACATACAATCATATTAGCCTGGCACAATTCTTAAAGCAGTATTCCATCCTTTCATATTCATTTTTAGTTATTTGTTTTTGAATCTATCTTTTCTTCATGTCCTTTTAAAATAAGAGTTGACTGGTAAGTTCCATATGCTTCCACCTCCTTTTCAAACAGCTTTCCTTTTTCCTCTTCATTGAAATTGTTTCTTTTTGTATCTTGTGAAGTTCATTTCTGATACGTTCCTATTCTTCCTGGACTAATTTTCCTTGCTGAATTTTAGGCGTTGAGAATCTCTGTACCTAGGAGTCCAAAGAAACAAACATATTTAATGTTTATTATTTATTTTAAAATATCTAGTATTAGTAGATTTTATTTTAGAGGTAGTTATTCAAAGAGTGGGCTTCTTAGTTTACTGTGTTCAAATATGATGCTAATGAGGCCAGTGTTGTAAGGTCTTTTTCTGTATGGACTAGTCATCTTCACTTAAAAATGGTTCTGTTTCTTTGGGCCAAGTTGCCCATCCTGCTGTTCTCCAGATATGTGCCACTAGTTAGAAAGAGCACTGGGCAAGAAATCATGAATAGTTTAGTCCCAAGTTCTTATAACCTTGAAACATTTCTTAATCTTTTGGGGTATCAGTTCCTTTTTCTGAAAAATTAGGGTATTGGACTCTGTTTTTGAATATTATCTCATTCTAGATCTGTTATATATGGTATTGTTACTTTGTTAAGAAAATTTTTTTTTTTACTGATTTTGCCATGCATGATACTGGTTTGCATTCTTCTTCTTCTTTTGTGTTTCGCTTATTCTTTTAAAATTAGTTTTATTGATACCTTGTATTTTTGCATTATGCTGTTTTTACGTTCATTTCTGGATAACCTTCCCTCAGAGTTGGATTCTTCTTTCTAACAAACAGTTAAAAACAAAACAGTTGGACAAAAAACTGATATCTGACATTAGATGCCACATTTTTTCCCTTTATAGTTCTATATTTCTCTCCCTAGAGGAGTGAGGTATGTTTCGTTATCACTGTGTAAAGGACAAAGCTTTAAAAAATTAAAATGTGGTCCCAAAAGAGTAAATATATTCTTTTGGTGCACATCAGTGATGGTCATTGCATAATGCCACTGCATCTTCCTGTTTAACTCTAATTTTGTCCTAGATAAAACCTATCCAAAAAAGGACCTGAAAAAAGGCAAAATTGTTTACAAGGGAATGTTTTATACTATCAGAGAGATTGTATTCTTTAATAATTAATTATGAAATAATGCCACTTATTTAACACCATTTCAGGGGAGTGATGAAATAATCAATTACCCAGGTTGCAGAATTAGGATTAGGGGGCTAATGTAACATGCATGGAAACTGAGCTTGAGGTCAAAGACAGCCTACAGTGGAACACTGACAGGACGTGCCCTCCTCATACTTGGAGAGAGGGGCACACAGAATGAAGAGCTGAGTCTATACTCTTTCTCAGCTACTGTATACTCTTGCAATAGTTCACTTAACTTTATCTCCCCTTCAAGCTGTCATCCTCTATCTTTCACTCACAACCAAATTCCTAGAAAAAGCTATCTGCTCTCCTTGTTTCCAGTTCTTTACCTCTCACTCACCCCTTATCCCTTTGTATTCTGGCTCATACAAATGATCCCTTAATGGCCAAATCTGATAGCTGGTTCTTGGTAGCTTCTTTTTTTTTCACTTCTCTGTAGCATTTTACCAGTGACCAGTCTTTCCTCCTTGATATTCTCTTCTCTGTGTTTTGTGACACTGCTTGATCTTCCTACCAGCCTGACTGCTCCTTCTCAGTCTCCTTTGCTGAATCCATGACACCCCCTAAATGTGGGTATTCCTCAGAGCTCTGTCATGCTCCCCTCTTCTCTTTATTCACATTCTCTCTTGGTGACCTTACCACCTCCTCATAGGTTTGCTTCTTATATCTATGTATAAGACTCCCAGATCTGCATAGCCAGCCCCAGTCCCCTGATATCAGTACCTGTCTATTAGAAGCATTTCCCCCTGGAAGTCTCATAGCCACCTCAAACTCAAGTTGTCCAAAACAGAGCTCATTATCTTTCCCTAAAACTTAATCTTTCTTCTGAATTTCCCTGTCAAAGAAATCTCTCTCTTTCAAATCACACAGGTTCACAACTTCAGTCATTTTTGAGTCATTACCCTTCCTCATCCCAACATATATAATCCATTGCCAAGTGTGGTCAACTGTATTTCCATACTGTCCTTCACATTTGTCTCTCCTCTATTTACCTGGCTATCACCCTGGTCCAGAGTTTCTTCACTGCTTAGCTGGACCATTGTTGGAGCCTCTCTTAATTGATCCCCATTCTTCAAGTCTCTCTCCTCTCTAATCCATTCTCCAAACAACTGTTAAAGTGATTTTTCTCAAAGTTCAGATCTGACAACACCTGCTTCCTTGCTCATGAAACCCTGGGCTCCCTATCATTCTAGAGTTAAGTATAAATAGCTCTGTTTGGTATTTAAAGCCCTTTATAATCTGACTTCAACTTAGTTCTCTAGACTTAAGCATTACTTCTCTTTACATACTCTTTGATCCAGCCACATAGGCTTTCTTGCTGTTCTTCACACATGATAATTGTACCCTCCATCTTTTTCTCTAGGCATTTGCATGGACTTTCTCTCCCATGTCTGGAATGCATTCCTTCCTCTGACTTTTTGAATCCCTTCATTTCCTTCAAAACTCAACTTAAGCACTATTTTGTACACAAGAGGCCTTCTCTTATCTCAGCTTCTTTTCCTGCAAATTACCTTATAGTTATTTCGTACTTATTTTGTGTATAGGTATATGTGTACATGTTCTCTCCCCCATAGAGATACCTTTTAGCTTTTTGAGTTATAGAGACTGATTTTGTCTTTGTATCCTCAGTGCCTAGCACAGAGCCTGGTCCATTGTAAATACTTGAATGTTTGTTGATTGGTTGCTAGGGTGTCCTAAACTTCATAAGCCTTGTCCTCAGCAAGTTACCTAAGAGAGAATGTTATGTGTGAATCATAGAAGGAAAATCTTTATTTTCAGCTAAAGTGTAGGATAAGAAAGACTTTCTTACTATGTTCAATGAGAATGCACGTAAGAAAGATAGATGCAAAAGAAAAGATACATGCCCCTTTTAATTCTAAAAACAGCTCCTTTTGGACCTCCAATTTAAATGAAAAGAATTGGACATTATGTAATTCTTCAAAAAATGTAATTCATATGAGTCAGTAGAAGATTAAATTGCAAACCACAACCAAGAGTTCATTGATCAACACACATAGGTGTATTTCCAGTGATTTAGACTGTTCTCAGTTCTGCATCTTATATTTTGTAATGCTTGTCTTCTTGAATTGATCAAATAACCTATCTTTTAACTTTGCAGACATTATTGAAGCTTTATTTATGTAGCCCTACTTTCAGAAGTGGAATTTTTTTCCATTGTGGCTTTGCCTTGTGATGACACGATAATGCTTCAGATATTGTTTATTTCATGTGATCATTTTCAGTAAAATGAATTTCTGTATTACAATACACATTTTCTGCATAGATTAGGATAAGTATTTTATTTTAGATAAATGGGATCTTATATTTCTAAAATATAGCTTGATTTCTTGCTTAGAGATGAGAAACCAGGCTCACATAAACTTTAGAGACATATTCTTGGCATATTTGCAGAAGCATGTGGTGAATGTCTCTCCCCAGGTATGAGTGGAATGGCATTGTGATCAAGATCACTCTGTTCCTTTTCCCAGGCTTTGTAGCTCTGGTTCCAGGACAGGGGCAACTATATTCCCTACTGGGCATACTATAGGGTAGGAAATGACCAAGTAGGGGCTTCTGACGTTTGGATACTTTCCAGTCCTTTTTCAACTACTGGAGCCAATGACTACACATTATCAGTTATGGGACAGTGCCAGATTGAAAGGAGAACCTATGAGGGTAAAGTAGAATGGCTTTCTTTTCATGATTCCAAAGGACATGTAGCTAGAAGGATGATAATCAGGATATATTTTTTAAAAATTGAAATGTAATGCTTTATTGCATTTTAGCCCCTACTTTTTCAGAACTAATTTACTTTCTAAGGGTAATGTTAAAAATTAGTTATTTGGAACATCAATTGACAGCGTTAATATTATTCATATTACTTATTTTAGATACCTACTCATTAATTTCCCCAAAGATAATCTTCATTTTTCTTTCATGCTGTACCATGATTTTGTCCAGAACATTTAAACTGTTGGTCTATGATAAGATTGAATTCCAGTTTTGTGGAGAAAAGTTAAACAGACCAAACTTAGTTGTTAGATAAAACTAGGTATTGCAATTCTGAATGCTTGGTTCACCATTATGGCATCATGAAGAATTCTTGATACTATCTGTGAGCAGCATTCATAACCCCTGCTATTTGTCTGAGTAAACGTCAGAGCGCTCAAGGAGAGAGCGATATTAAACAGACTACCCCATACCAGAAAGGGAGGGGTGGCGGGGAAAGGGCACAATATTTATGGCTCCAGGAACTATAAGTTGTAATTTAATGAGATCAAAGCATGTGCTGTTTATTTGCTGCACTAGGGCTTTGAATAAAATAGTTAGAAAACAGACAATGTATTAAAGTACAGGATATTTAAAAGACTGTAAGGTTATAAAATCAAAGGCATATTTTAAGGGGAAAATCATGCTGTGGATGTCTCTAATATTAATTTAGTGCTCCCTTGAGATTAAGTAATTAATATGTTAGAAGAAAAGAAAGGCTCAGAAATTTATTCTGAATGCTTGTTTTGGCCAGCTATTTTCTTTCTGGTTTACATTTTTCTTTTCCCTTGCTGTTTAAAGTATAGATTGGTATATTTTAGGGCATTTTTTCTTGTGTGGCATTCACCAAATATAACTCAACTGCTTGTGTTCATTCATTGAAAGAGGTGGGGAGATGACGGGTGGTATGAAGAATGCAAAAAGACAGTATTTATATAGAAGCTTTTAGCTTGTTGAAACCTTGAAAAATAACATAGTACCTCTTTAAAATCAACTCTATATTTGACTTAGGTTAAATTCTCAGAATATTGGAGGTCAGTGTGCAAGTCCAGAGCTTCATCAGATTTCCAGGTTTTCCTCTCTGTTTTTATTGCCAGTGCCTCATGCCTCACGTAAGTTAGGCCTGGAAGTTGGCTTAAAGGCAGTGACATGTTGCAGTTTCAAGTCGCTGATCTGGATCTTCACTTTAGGAGATGCAAACAAGTAAAATAACAATATAATTTTGTGGGGAGGTTCTTCTCATCAAAGTCCCACTCATGAGCTCCTACTCCAATACTGTTTCTGCTAGGTAGTAATTTATATGAAATTTTGGTAGAATCACTTGCCTTTTGTCTAAAGTTAGGTAGTCTCGCACCTCTTGGGCATTTTAAGAAAAGCCACAAATAAGGCTAACATGGCATATTTGTCATCAATTTTTTGTTCTTTTACTCAGATAAATCTTGTCTCAATGTATATTAACAGTATGAGCATTACTAAAGTATATTATATCTATTATCTTTTATTGTGATATCTGACAGGTATCAAGAAAGTACTACCTTATGAAATAATGTAAAATGAATATCTATATTCTTAACAAATTTAACTATTTCCTGAATAAAGGACTTTGATGTCCTTTTAGTCTCTCTAGTTCTTTTAGTTTTCTTTCTAAAACAAAATACTTATTTTCTCTGTGTATGTGCTTGGGATATTTATCCTTTGTGGAAACAGGAGTCAAGTCCTAGAATTCTATAGAGTCTCCTCAGTGAAGTCTTAGACACTCAAAAAGAGACTAGACTAACATCTTTTCAGTCTTAATCTTTTTTGACTTCTCTGCTTTACTGAATCTGTTGATCACTTCTTCCTCCAGGATACTCTCCTCTGGGCTTTTTTGGCGCTGTATTTCCTTGGTTCTCTTTCTAGCTGTATAATTGATCCTTTTTGGGCTCTTTTGATGAATCCATATTGCTCTGTTCTGGGTCTTTTCTTTCTACATGCTGTCACTTGATGATCTAATAAGCTCCCACGGGTTCCATGATGATTTCTGTGGTAACGATTCTCAGATTCAGATATTGAATTATAGTCTTTTTCTTGACCTCTAGTTCTACATTCAACTACCTATTGAACAATTTGAATGAGATGTCTGGGAGGCATCCCACGCCCAACAACTCCAGGACTGAACTTACTGTCTTTGCTCCTACACTCACCTGTCTTATAAACTTGCCTGTCTGCAGTCAAGGGCACCACCATCTTCCTAGTCAGGTTCACATCCTTGATGTCTTCCTTGAATCTTCACTCTTATCCATAGAGTTCAGTTGCCAGATCTTTCCACTTCTCTCTCTACATCTCTAAAATGCAGCCCTTTTCTGTATTTATATGGCCATTGTTCTACTTTTATTACCATTTGTCTAGACTATTGTAATAACCTACTAACTGGTCTCCCTGACTCAAGTCTTTATTCCATTTTTAACTTCCATACAACTGCCAAAGTGATTTTTCTAAAGTTTAGGAATGATCATGTCATCCTCCTTCTCTTTCACTTAGTAAACTGAAGTGACTCCTTATTATATCTAAGTCAAAATAAAAATTCCTTTATTTGACATTTCAAGGTTCCCATAGCTGGCCCCATCCTATTTTTCCCATTTTCTTCTCTCCATGTATCATATGATCCAGCCATTCTTTGACCATTTATCAACAGGGGCTCCTATTCTTATAAATTTGAGACAATTATTTGTAAATCCTGGAAATGAGAACTTCATCAAAGAAATTTCCTGCAACCCCCTCCTCCCAGGTAACTGTTTCCTTTTTAATTTTATCAGCATTGGTTTTGTTTATACAAAAACATTTTCAATTTAACATAATAAAATTGTCAATATAATCTTATGTAATGTTTTTTTATTTGTTATTTGGTCATGAACTCTTCCTCTATCCACAGATATGAATGGAAATTTCTACCTTGTCCTTCTGACTTGTTTATGATATATCCTTTTATATTTTAGACATGTATCCATTTGGAACTAATACATGGTGTGAAGTGCTGGTCTGCACACTGTTACTGAGTTGTTTTGCTTCTGTATGTCAAATACCTAAGCTGTTCCATTGCTCTACCTTTCGGTTTTTTCAACCAGTACCAAATCATTTTGATGATTACTGCTTTGTCCTATAGTTTGAGATCTGATACTTCACACCATGTATTAGTTCCAAATGGAAGTTAAAAATGGAATAAAGACTTGAGTCTGTGGTTATTTTTTTTTAATTTTTTTTAAATTTTAATTTATTTTCTTGGTTACATCATTCATTTCCACAAGGTTTTGAGTTACAAATTTTCTCCCCTTTTTGTCCCTACCCCCCAGCCCAGAACATTGATCCCACTGTAAGACC